>CM076587.1:18627680-19271430 GCA_038430175.1 Ficus hirta
ACGCTATATACCAAAAAATATAAAAATATATATAATTCCCAAAAAAAAAATTTGAGGTATGATGTTTCTAATTGTAAGAGAAAAGACAAAAATAGAGTGAAGTGTTAAATGCCAACAAAAGAAATAGCCATGTAGATTAATACAAACCATGTATAAAACAAAATGAGAAAAATAATAAAGTTCTAAACAAAAAAAAAAGATTAAAAAATATATATTATATAGATATACAGTATAGATTTAGATTTTACAAAATAAAGAAAAAAGTACATCTTAATTGATTGGATTAGAAGAAAAAGTATATATTATTTACTGTGTGATTATTTTAAGCTATCTCCCTAAATTTTAGGGACACTCTCATTTTATACCTGAATTTTAAAAACTCCTAGCATCCTTTTGGTACAATCGTTTGAAAACAGTTGAGGAATTCCAGTTTAATGGTCATTCCAAATATGCGTTTGTTAGAAATATTTGGAAATGGAACATTATAATTTGGGTTTTTGTTCTCAAATGTGGAAAAAAAAAATCATCCCCAAAATTTACCTATATCTTGATATTTATTCTACAGTTATTTTTTTTTAAATGAACACCATGTCATATGTCATTTTCTCATCTCTTTAATATCTTTTCAGATAGCTACTTTCAAATGCGTATTTTAATATTTCCGTTCAAATGTTTTGTCTCGAATTTTAACATCCAAACGCCAGTTATTAGGATGATAGTTCAAATGTTTCTCTTCAAAAATTTTCATTCAAATGTTTTTATCACAATTGTTTCCATTCGAATGCATTCCCCAAACGAACTATTATTTGTTGTCTGAATTTTGAATTAATCTTATTTTACTCATTCTATTAGAATTTCAGTTAAAAACTGACAGAAAAATAGGGAATTAGTATTGCTAAGCCATTCTTTGAGGATTTCTATTAAAAATAACTGAAAAAAAAAAAAATCAGTTGACTACACTTAACTTGTTTTTTTTTTTTTTTTTGTCATTGGTTTTTAATTAAAATTCTGATAAAAGGGTAAAGTTTTAATTTCACAGTTCAGCAGATAAAGTAAGAGTTTTTAAAGTTTAAAAAAAAAAAACGAAAGTGACCTTAAAGTTCAAGAACATAAATGAAAATAATCATTTTGTTATATTTACTCTTACTAAGCACTATGTGAATACAAAATTGGTTTGTTATAAACAAGTAAAAATTTAAAATCTGTACCAAATAGTGGATAGCGAAATAGCTACTTCGTGACTCAGAGTAAAATTAGATAACATTTACCTATCATGAAAATTAATTTTTATTTTATTTTTTCCCCCTATCTTACAGGTAGATCTCTTGTTTGGTTTAGAATGATTTAAAGGCGTATTTAAATTTTAATGGAAGCATGTAGTTGAGAAACTAAATTACCCACATGATGAGTTAATAACAATCCCAACGATTTTGAGCGAAAGAACAAATAACTATTATAAAAAAAAAAATTCGGTGGGTGATCATAATTGACCATTATAGATGTTCCTGGCTTGAATCATACGGATTAAAAATTAATATATAATCTAATCTATAACATTTGAATTGGGATTTCTAAATCCATTATAATTTATTAGACCTTCAATCCAATTCATAAACATCGAATTTCATAGATTGAATTCACGAATTCAATCCGTAGTCTTTTCTAGATGATAGACAAGGCTCAAGAGAGATTGTTGTTATTGGGGTGGCAGTTCTGCAAGAACTATGTATAAGGTGTCATATAAAACTTATCTAGGCTAGAGTTCTCTATCAATCTAAATGGGTTGGCTACAGTCATGGGCCGGACGGCACGTAGGAATTGAGTAAGGACAAGTCAAAGGGTTGGCTACAGTCATGGGCCATATTAAAAATGATTTAGAATATATATAAATATATATATCATATATGTGTAGTTAGGATTCACGGATTTTATGGACTAGAAAATCCTCAATCCGTAACCTTCAGATTGAGAAAATCTAAATCTATTATCAATCAGTTAGTCTCCTAATTCAGTCCAGTCTGATGGAGTGAATTGGATTAAACAAATTGAGCAGATTCATGAATTCGTTGAACACCCCTACGAGCCACCGCTTTTAGTTAATGATAGAAGTTTTGTTTTTAGTTAAATGGTCGATGGGCATTGAAAGCAGTAAATCAGATTCGGATGGACTGCCACTCTGTGGAAGGGAACACTTTGGTGAGGAAAGTGACTGGTGGCTAGTGTTAGAGAGATTGTAATATCTCTTGTATTACCATTGGGTAGTGGAAACAAAAGTCTCACATTGGAAAAGCACAAGCAAGTATAGTGGTATAAAATTAAACAAGTGAAGTGTAAGAATTACTAGTGTATAGTGGAGACTATGCTCCTACTATACACCACCACGTGAGGGCGATTGGGCGTTTAGGGCGCACTTTGCACTTTGCACTTTGCACTTTGCATCGTCGCAAGGAGCAATCTCTTTTTCGATGTAGTGTTTTTTCAAGTTAAATCTGGACCGTTGATATGATCGGACACGATCTAACGGTCGGATTTGAGTGATTTCAGATTTAATTTAAACTGTTAATTGAATTATTTCAATCTAACGGTCATAATTAATTCTGATGACCAACAGGTATGTCTGTTGAAACAGATACGTTTTTTGACTGAAAAGGCACCTTTTGAATTAAAAGATGTGATTGTTGTATCTATTGCAATGCTTCATGAACAGGCATATCAAAGTCTATAAAACTCCAGTTTCAGATATTAGTTTCATACCTTTTGTTCTGGAATTTAATAAGATTGCTACTTATTAAATTCGTGGGTTTGTTGTATCTTGGAGGTAATTTGCCAAAACACCCAATAACAAACTGTTTATAGTGGAGGCAAATAAAACCTTAAGGAAAATAATTCATACGCCTCAAACCCTTTTGATTTTCTCTATTCTATTCCGTTTCTTTACACCAAAACAGTTTTCCACCACCCACTTTCTTCAACAGCTAAATCTAGAGCTCGTCAGCATAGAAGAAGATGATAAGGTCATGAAATCTTTTATAACTCAAGTAAATGAATTGAGAGAGAAAAAGAATCCTAGTGGAACATAACCAGAGAAGAAACTCTCCCAACAGATTCTGTCCTAGTGACAAAAGAAGAAGAAGACGGCGCAATACATATAAGGCCAAGAAGGAATCTCCGTCAACTTTGCTGCGGCTGAGAGGAAATTAGGAGGCAGCAGGTAGAGATAGAAAGTGGGAGAAGTGGGAAGATGACCTAAACTTTTGTTGTATGAAACTGTTTTTTTTTTTTATTATTATTTTTATGATAATTTAAGCATTGATTTATCAATGACCAGTTGGAGATTGACAGGTTAATTATTGATGAATATTGATTAATAAATTATCAACATTAATTTATCATGGTCCATCACCTATTTACCATCGTCAACTAATTATTTATCAAAAAATCAATTTACCGATTGACCAAACAAAAAACACTATTGTTGGTTTTATGTGAAATATTAGTGTAAATGTAGCAGAATAAAATTTTAAAATTCTTATATAGCCACTAGGAGAATAAAATTATAGCAGAATAAAATTATTCATTCCTTCCTTCCTTCCTTCTTTCTTTCTTTAACCATTGAACGCTCTTGTTGAATGTTTAAGTTGCTTAACCTTTCGATCTTCCTTAATTACTACCCACCTCAAAAGGTGTGATCGGTGTTTGGGCATCATGGTCAATTTGGCGTCTTCTCCTTCTTCTCTTTCTTGACTATGGCTTCTCGTTCGCTAAAAGGGAGAGAGAGCAAGAAACCTTGATGCAAGACAGAAAATGTCTTTAACAGTGGACATAGCCTCCCCCTTCATCAAAATTTGGTAATCAACAGTGGACATACAGACCACCTCAACCAAAATACTATAGTTGCTGCACCGTCATTAGATCCAATTATGTTCGAGCAGTTTCAGAAATTTCTTACCACACAGCCACAAGCTATGTCTGCCTTCTCTCATATAGGTTTGTCATCCTCTAGTCCTTCAAGTATATCTTCTTTCTTGTGGGTCTTAGATTCTGGCGCTTCTCATCATAGGTCACCTGATCTTTCATCTTTTGTTTCTTTATCTCCCAATTCATCTGTGTCAGTTATGATTGCTGATGGTACTCCTATGTCATTAGTAGGTGTTGGTTCGATCGTCACACCTTATACGTTTCTTTCCAATGTTAATCACATTCCTAGCCTTAGTTTAAATCTTATTTCTGTTAGTCAATTGTGTGAGTCAAGACACTTAGTCTCTTTTTCTTCTTTCACTTGTTATGTGCAGGATCCGCAATCTCAGACCAGGTCATAGGCAAGGGGGACTCTATGTTTTGGATGAGCTCAAAGTATTAGAAGTTGCAGCTTCTAGTGTGGACTTGTCATTTTTTTGTCTGAGTTGTTCGTCTTCTAATATTATTTATGATATTCTCGTCTTGATCATGTTTCAGAGTCTCGTTTACAGTTTTTAGCTACTATAAATGCATTAGGAAATTTAAAACCCCATGATATTTTCTTATTATAGTGGTTGCAAACTGACAAAATTTTCTGCTTTACTATTTTATAAAAGTATTTCTTTTTCTCTTGCACCATTTGATCTCGTTCATTCTGATGTGTAGGGACCTTCTCCCGTGCTCACAAGAAGGGGGCATGATATTATGTTTCATTTAGTGATAACTACACTCGATATTGTTGGGTTTATCTTATGAATTGTCGTTATGATTTCCTTAGTATTTTCAATACTTTATGAGCTCTTGTAAAAACTCAACATTAGGCTATCATAAAGTGTTTTCATTGTGATTTGGCAGGTGAATATACTTCTAATGATTTTTCTAATTTGCTTGCTTTTGATGGAACAGTTTACTAAACTTCTTATACAAATACTCTCGAACAAAATGGTGTTGCCGAAAGGAAACATAGGCATCTTGTTGAAACTGCTCATTCTTTTTTGTGTCAGCCAGTGTTCCTAGTGAATTGTAGGGAGAAACAATCATTATTGTTTCTCATTTGATTAATAGGATTCCAACCTTACACAATTCAGGTTTGTCACCGTTTGAAAAGTTATATAGATATGCTCCTGATTATTCTTCTTTGCATGTTTTTAGTTCCACCTGTTTTATCCTTTGTCTTCATGTCGAGCGTAGTAAATTGTCATCGTGGTCTATTATATGTGTCTTTCTAGGTTATGGTGCAGGTCAAAAAGGATATCATTATTTTGATCTAGTTAGTCAAAAATTATATGCCCCCCGTCATGTTGTGTTTCTTGAACATATCTCATTCTTTTATATTCCTGCTAGTCTCATAATGTGACCAAGTCTAATCTCATACATATTGATCATTTCACTCTTGACACCGACACTGACACAGTCCCACCAAGTGGTTCACAAGCTCCTGTACCAGTTCAGATAATGTTTCTTGCAGAGTTCCTATTGATAAATCAGCAGATTCTGGTACTCTAGTTCTTGATACTACCATTGCTCCATCACTTCCTACGGCTGCCCAATCACCTCCTAAGACTGTGGCTCCTCCTTCTCCTCCTCTTCATCCCTCTACGCGTTCTCGTAAGTCTACTAAACTACCAGAGTTTGATTACTCTTGTTATTGTAGCTCTTGCACTTCTTTTTTATCTTCTATTCATCATCTCTCTGAGCCATTTTCCAATAAGGGGGTTGTTTGCGATCCACTTTGATAGGATACTATGGCTGAGGAACTTAATGCTTTGCATCAGACATATAAGTGGGACTTGATACCTTGACCACCAGGTAAATGAGCAATTGGATTTCGTTGGGTCTATAAAATCAAAACTAAGTCTGATGGCTCTATTGAAAGATACAAACTTTGACTTGTTGCTAAAGGTTACTGTCAGGAGTATGTTATGGATTATAAGAAGACTTTCGCCTCTGTTGCAAAAATGACTACTATTCGTAGTCTCATTGCAGTTGCCTCTATTCGTCAATGGCACATATCTCATATGGATATTAAAAATGCCTTTCTGAATGGTGATATTTATGAAGAAGTTTACATGGTACCTTTTTTTGGTGTTTTTCATCAACCTAGTGAAGTCTGTCAGCTCAGAAAAGCCCTTTATGGCCTCAAACAAGCATTCCGAGCTTGGTTTGAGAAATTCTCTACGGTGATTACTTCACTTGGCTTGCACTTTAGTCATCATGATTCAAGTTTGTTTGTTAGATATATTGGGGCGGGTCGTATACTACTGTCTTTATATGTCAATGTTATGATTATTATTAGTGATGATGTTAACGGGATTACTGCACTGAAGATTGAGTTAGCTCGTTGTTTTGCCATGAAAGATCTGGCCTCACTACGTTATTTTTTGGGCATTGTGGTCGTCTCTTCTCCGAAAAGTTATCTTATCTTCCAATCAAAGTATATAACTGACATATTCAAGCATGCATGTCTTACTGATAATAAGATTGTTGATACACCTCTTGAGACTAATGCTCAGTACTCTCTTTCTAATGGTCCTCCTTTGCCAGATCTTAGTTTATGCCGCACTATTTTTGGAAGCTTGGTTTATCTTACCATCACTCGACCAGATATTACACGTGCGGTTCATATAGTTAGCCAGTTTGTCACTGCACGCACTACAGTCCATTGGGCTGCTGTTCTTCACATTTTGAGGTATATTCGGGGTACTCAGTTTCAGAGTCTTTTATTTTCATCTACTTCATCCTTAGAGCTGTGTGAAACTTTGATGCTGATTGGGTTAGTAATCCAATAGATTGCAAGTCCACAACTGGCTTTTGTATCTTTCTGGGTGACTCTCTTATTTCTTGGAAAAGTAAAAAGCAAGATGTTATTTTTTGATCCTCCACCGAAACAGAATATCGTGCTATGGCTTCTACTACGTGTGACATAGTCTAGTTACATTGGTTGCTTGCAGATATCGGTGTTTTTCTTCATCAACATACTCCCTTATATTGTGATAGTAAGAGTGCTATTCAAATTGCCCGGAATTCAGTGTTTTATGAGCGGACCACACACATTGAGATTGATTGTCATGTCACTCGACATTACTCTCATCTTGGCACCATTATATTGCCTTTCGTTTCTTATTCCATACAGATTGCTGACATGTTTAATAAGGTACTTTCCCTTCGTATTTCTGTTTCTTATTTGGCAAACTCTCAATACTACTTGCAACAGCATCGTGAGTTCGAGGGGGGATGTTAGATTATATAGTTTTATATTTATTTTATTACTTGTTTCAAATTATTATTAGGTTTCATTCTTTTAAGCATTTAAGGGTAGATTAGTCTTTTTATTTTTTCTAGTTAGTCTATATAAACCTCTTTTGATGAATTATTTTCATTTATTAATTGGAATAAGAAACCCTAGCTTTCTCTTATTCCCAAATTGATTCTTAGTTTTCTACAGATCTAACAAGAGGGGAAAATTCCCCGGTAAAATTACATTAACTATTAAAATATCTAAGATATGTGCAACTGTCCATATAGTAAAATAAAATATATGTGACAGATTACATAAAAACACGCCACCTAGAATCTCAGATACTATCAGTCAATGTGACACTCGGTGCAAAACTCTGTATTGGGAAATTTTCATATTGTCCTAACGTCTAGGATAATTCCATTGACTTTTTAAGAGATTTGTGAAGCTAGTCAGGGAATCAAATGAGCCTATATAACCGAAACCCCAATAACTATATTTATCTTGATCAAACCAGCAATCAACTAAGTATAGTTACTAACTATAATCCGAGCCACGATTAGGGACCAAATGTTGGCTTTAAATAAACCATCATTGTTAGAGCTGCATCGAAAGGGTTACGGTGGTGGTGGGGCATTCAAAAACACTTATCAACAAAACAATTGCTAACTTATGTTGTTATATACAATAACAATGTCAAGATCAATCATACCTTTGAAGAACGAATAAGCACTGGCAGAGCTTATTTTTAGAGAATCGTCAAGTAACCAATTAATTAGCCTTCTTTGCTCATTTCTTTCCCACAAATGATGTGTGTGTGGACACTCATTCCATAATTCTTCAATCACCGGTACACTCCTTCCAACCATAAAAGTGCTAAATAATTAATTACTAGAGGGGAGAAATTCAGGCATCTCTAGAACTCTTGCAGTCTAAAGTATAAATGAGAACTCGGGACCCGTTTTTATATTAGTGATTGGAGTATTTTAAAGTATATGTAAGAATGTCATAAATTTGACACCTCCTTATATTTATGCTTGCAATAACATTAAAATTGATAATTTTATCATTTTCTAATACTAAAATTATCAACTTTAGTATTAGAATGGACAAAATTATATGAAGGTACTCAAAACATGACTCTATATCTAATTTTCTCTATTTTTTTTTTAATGAACTGGATATTATGGGTTTTTTTCCTATCCTTACTCCCTGTAGAAAATGCCACCATGGAGGCACTAAACCTTACAAAATTTACACTATAGTTTATGAAATACAATTCAGTAATTATCTAATTAAAGTATTTCGGATATTTTTATCAAAATAATATATTAAATCGAATGATAAATTCAATTGAGATTTAAATTAATTATTTAATCCAAAACCATTTAATTATGTGATCGTAATCCCAAGTTAAATTGTTCTCGTAATTATCTATTAACAAGATATAATTTTGATTCAAAATTTAAACTAATAAATTATTTCAAAAAAATTAAATATATAATTATTGTTTTCAAAATAATTAAAATATTTCTAGAATTGATTATCTCTTTATTAAGTATTTTTTATTTGTTTATTTGCTTAATTACTTAAGTAATCGATAATTTTTTTTTTTTTTTTTTCGATTAATTCCTTTCCACGCCTATAGTCCCGGTAGGATTGTGCCAGTGCCTAGTCCTACCGGGAGTGTGGGTGTGCTTACACCCCTGCCCCTATCGGACAAGTCTAGGTGCTATTTATGTTAGGCGGGAACGATGGACAGAAACAAAAATGTTGCAAAATGTGGTATTTAGAATTTTTTTCAAAACGACAAAAAAAATCGACTTATGTTGATATATAAAACAATCTATAATTCAATATAATGTATATAACTATTGGGCACAATAGTCTACTGTCTCTTTTGTCTTTAATCTACCAAATCGTCCTTTGAACGATTGACCTTCACTTTGGTCTTCCTTTTAATTATTCTCTCTTAGATTCAACCGGTCCATGGAACTATTGAATATTTGGTTATGGTAATTTGATTTAACACAACGAAATAGATTTTTAAAGTTTTTCACCTAAGATCTGATATATTTGTTACGGAAAATAATTAATTAGAACAATTAAATATCTATTGACAATATAATTATCGTCAATTTTTTCAGACAACACACATCCTCATCTTAATGCAGTTGAACCCCAAAAGCTTCTCAACCCAATACCTTACACGTTATTCTCTTCTCCTTAGAACAAACGGTGTATGGGCACAGACTAATTCGTAACTTGATCCGTTTTTTCATTCCAATCCTTAATGGCCGAGGTTTTCTTATCTTTAAATGGGAGAGACTAGGAACCCTCTATGGAATCCTGCCTTGTGTTTATTTTTCACCAAGTATATTGCCATTAAAATTTGATATTTATTTATTCCAAATAACTCACATAAATAATTTTCACCATACTGATAAAAATTAATTATTGGGCAGTATTTATTTTATCCAACAGAATAAATATTTCCCTACACAAATAATATTTATGGTGTTATATAGAATATATATATACTGTCAACCGGATGTCCTAAACATCTAGTAGGTGTTGTTTCAATAGTATGTAATTATATATCATTGATCAATTTTTACAGCGTCTCTAAGATATTATGACCAAACAATAAGCTGAGAATATTTAGAGTTAACATAGGGACCAAGTAGACCTATGCATTTGGCGGATTCAACAATAAGTTATTAATTGAATATTTAAATACCGTTGTTAACTTCACGTTACGATCTGGAACTAAAACTGCATTATAAGAATACATATTTTTTTTATAAGTAGCTAATAACAAACAATCGGCTTTGTTCTCCAATATAGTTAATTACCACAAGATGAACCATTCTTATGAACGCCTTCTTAAATTGTATCTTTGTCCATGAGTACAGTTAGTTTTCTAATGAGTTTTCTTTTTTTTTTTTTTTTTTTTTAATTTAAATTTGAATTTGAATATGTCAAAGATAAAGTTTTGTCCACTTAATGAACACTAGATCTCAATCACTCAAAATTCTCGAATTAACATAATATGACAATGTCATTGATTTTCATGTACGAACTCATGAATTTCATATATATATATATATATATATATATTATTGAAGTTCTCTACTACCCAATATGTCACATCTCCAAAACATCGATGTATTAGTCTACAGAATGTCTTCGCTCATTGAGTTTGATAAATCTTGGAGTAATTAAAAATTTTTATCTTCCGATGGGCCACTCAAGTGCTATTTCTCCTATATAGTCTCTAAAATGCCGAGTTTTTTTATTTACAAACTAATCTCACCCATTGGCATATCAAAAGACATGTATATATGAACATGAGTCCACTAATGAGCACTCAAGATTAGCGTATACTCATGAATTGAGCATCTAGTGAAAGTGACAGATCATTAGTTCTTAAACTAAACAAACTAATAAAGTTTCTAGTTGTTTAACAGGTTAGGCAGTAAAGAGCTGAGATCTATCAAGATCCAATTCAATGCCTCTTTGCACACTAGTATTTTACAATTTTGTAATCACTATAACTATGATCTAAGATAAGGCCATCCCACTAGTTAATAAATAGGCTCGCGCCACAGTCTTATTAAAACTAAGTGCCCAATTTTTATTTATTGAGTGTGAACTATTATCTATTTCATACTAAATCCTTAATGGCATCTTCTATGTTTGTGAACCCTTTGCCAACATATAGTTAAGACAGCTATTTAGTCTTGAAACTTGTGATCGTGTACTATTATATATTAAAGGGTAAATTGCTCGTTTAGTCCATAAACAAAAATTTTGTGTAATTTTGATCCCTGAAAATTTTTTTTTTTTTTTTTTAGTTGGAATGCTTCTAAACTTTTAAAATATTGCTATAATAATCTATTATGTTAATTTTTGGAATGAATCTGTTAGTAATTTGATCAAAAAATGGTGTTAATAACTACAGATTTCGTCCAAAAACTAATTGAGAGGACTACTGTAACAATATTTTTAATAGTTTACGATCATTCCTGCTATGAAAAAAAGAACAGAGGATACTCTTAAACTATTAAAATGTTACTATAATAATCATTTATATTAATTTTTAAAACACCAATAGCTAGTTTTTGTTTAATTGATTGTGAGTATTAAAATTGCTATATTTATGTAGTAATGGTTTTACATTTTTTTTGTTTTGTTTGCTAGAAGAATATTTGCAGCTTGATACTAGTGCTAGTGATGAATAATATTTGATATAATAGCATGAATCCTCATTATTAAGTATTACTAATTAATGCCCAATCCACAAAATTGTGAAAAAAAAAAAATCTTAAAAAACAAATATCACCATAGGAGCATGTGTCACTAAAATTGCCACATGGAAAACAAACCACTTAAATAATGGTGCAATTTCTTTATTTTCTTTTTCTGGAAAAAAAAAAAAAAACCTTATTACAAAATATATAGTTTGTTTTTAAAAATAAAAAATAAAGATTATAAATGATATTAAACCTAAGACATAACGATAATACCATATTTGACTTACATATTTAATTTAACTTATTTTTAATATCTACTTCATTATTTTTTTAAAAAAAATCTTAATTAATAAACTATTTATCACACTGTACCTCCCTAACCGTGATTCCCGGTAGACAAAAGAAATGCCCTAGTAAGTAAATCAAAAACTTTCCCAGGGGCATTGTCGACCACAAATCTCCTATATAAGCCCCTCCCCCTCCCTCTCACAATGGGCACGGAATCTGTTTGATAAAAGGCCTGAACAAGAGATAAATTATCATCGGAAAGGGGAGGAAGAATGATCACAGAAGATGACTTCTACAAGGTCATGTGCGCGATGGTTCCACTCTACTTTGCCATGTTTGTCGCCTACGGCTCGGTGAAGTGGTGGAAGATATTCTCGCCGGAGCAGTGCTCAGGGATCAACCGGTTCGTCGCGGTGTTCGCGGTTCCAGTGCTGTCGTTTCACTTCATCTCTCAAAACAATCCTTACGAGATGGACACAAAATTCATATTGGCGGACACTCTCTCCAAGGCCCTTGTCCTTCTTCTGCTCTCCGTTTGGGCTGTTTTCTGCAAAGGAGGAAGTTTGGAGTGGCTAATCACGATATTCTCGGTTTCCACTTTACCAAACACTTTGGTCATGGGCATTCCTTTGCTTAAGGCCATGTATGGTGATTTCACTCAGAGCCTTATGGTGCAGATCGTTGTGCTTCAATGCATCATATGGTATATGCTCTTTTACAATAACATTTTCTTTCTTTCTTTCTTTCTTTCTTTCTTTCTCTTTGTTTCTTCAAATATTCTAGACTGTTTTTTGGTCTTGGATCTTTGAAAAAGGTTAGCAAAAAGGAGACTTTTTCCTATATCTCGAACTCTCTTTGCAGTATAACAAGCCGCCTCAGGTAAAAAGCAAAAATCTTTCTGAGTACTCAGAAAGCTGGGGAACTATAGCTAGAAAAAGGAAGTTGATAAAATTAATACTAGTTAATTATGTGAACAACTTGCTAGGCATACATATAGAAGTCCTGCTTTAGTAAAAGTAGCCAAGTTCATTTGGATATATTATTTTGCAGAATGAGATTCTTTTTTCTTTTTCTTGTTCTTTTGGGGAACAAATAGCTAGAAGAAGGATGAAAGGTTTTTTTTTTTTTTTTTTTTTTAAATAAATGGTGTGGACAGAAATTAGTAAGTATACTCCCGACTAAGTCTACACCCCCATCTATTTCTAACTCATAAATATATTAATAATAGGAAAGAAGATCAATAGACGGTCATGAAACGGGAGAATAACAAACCATCAATGGATAAAACAAAACTAGAGAGCCTAAAGAATCTCTAAAATTCAGCCACAAAGTAGTTTCATAGGATTGAACCGATACACACTCTTTCCTTGAAAATATTTTTTAAATATGTCTCGTTAAAAACTCTTTAATCAAAAACATCCTAAAGGGGAAAAAGAGTAAATATGTACCACCATGATCGGTTAAGTACAACAGTACTAGTAGGCATATACCCACCGAAAATCACTAACTAGACAGAAATATATATACATATATATATATATATTTTTTTTACTGAAGAACTATTGGATATTTTTAATTTCTCTCTCTTGTTGGTGAGAAGAAACTATGATGTTTTTTTGCTTCTCTAGCTAATAAATGGAAAATTTTAAGATCATGTCATGCATGCATGTGGTTGGATCGATAAACAAACCTTCTACATCTCTATCAATGTGTCCGAATGAACTATTATCATTATTATATCCATTAAGATTTTAAATAACAATGTCTATTTCTTTAGAGGTAACTCACCTCATTTGATTAGGAGGAAAAAATAATAATCGACTCTAACAAATATATAAGTAACTTAACAATATTCATGTTCCATGACATATAAAACTTATAATAATCTACAAAGGTTTATCTGTTTTTATGTTTCTTTGAACTCAACCCTCATTTGTTTTTAATAATTAAATGGTTAAATTTTAGGTACACACTCTTGTTATTCCTTTTTGAATATAGAGCCGCCACCTTACTAATCCAGTCCCAATTCCCGGGCTCCACGGCCGCCGCCATATCCAAAATCTCCGTCGACGACGACATTATCTCCCTCGACGGGCGGGACCCGCTTCGCGCCGTGTCCGAAATAATCGACGATCACGGAAGAATCATGGTCCGCATCCGACGGTCCACGTCAACCGTCCCTGACTCGGCCGTGTCGTCCTCCATGGGCATCACTCCCAGGGCATCAAACCTCTCCAACGCCGAGGTCTTCTCTGTCAACACTCCCGTCGTCGCTCCGCATTATAACGCCACGAACCTCCTCGACGACGTCGTTTTCGGCGGATACGCTTCCTCCGATGCGTACTCGCTCCAGCCGACGCCACGCGCCTCCAACTTCAACGAGCTCGACACGGCGGCCACCACCACCGCCACCACTCCCACGTGGGCGCTGTCTCCGGTTGCCGGAAAGGTTCTCCGGCAGTCTCCTTCGCCGGCGATGACCTGGGAGTCGCCGGGAAAGTACCATCAGAAACAAGGTTGCAAAGACGTAAATATTGGTGCAGGTACGCTTACAATCTTACATGTGCTTGTCGTCTTTTTTTTTTTTTTTTTTGTTATTATTCTCGTCTATGAATTCATGAATTTTATGGTCATTTTTATTTTATTTTCTGAATTTTAAAAACTTTTATTTTATTCTCCTCCTGAATCTCATTAAAATTTCAGTTAAAAACAGAGAGAAAAATATAAAAATTAAACTTACCAGACACATTCTATTAGAATTTCTACTAAAATAAATAAAAAATATTCTCACATGACTACACTTAATTTATTTATTTATTTACCTTTTTAAATTGAAATTTTAATTAAAAAAAAAAGTTAAATGGGCTTAATTTAAAGTTCGGAGATGGAAGTTTTTAGCTAAAGACTTTAGAATTTAGAAGGTACTGATGAAAATAATCTTTGTTAATCTTTGTTTTTTTGTTTGTTTGTTTTGTTTTTTTCTTTTATGGTTTTTGCTCCTTTTAAATCGGTGTCGTTTTGCGGGTCGACAAAGACAATACGTTGTCGTTGTCATGAATTAGATTGTTTCTGGGTTGTGTCCAGGGTTATAAGACAGACTTTACATGCATAAGCTGCAGCTTTTTGTTTTGTTTTATTTTAATTTTAATTTTTTTTCCCTCTTTTTGCTCTTTTTTTTTTTTTTTTTTTTTATAATTTTAGATGGGTACGTACGTTTTGTCTGAGCAAGACAAGAAAGTTATGTTTGAGTCTGACCTTACATGTTTTGGTCGGGTAAACTAGGCAATACTTTCTGATCAATGAAAACTTAGCAAACAATGACAAATCCGACAATTGTTTAGTGATTTACGAAACAGTGCCTAAGAATTGTCACAATTTGGCCTTTCATTAACGTGGACGACACAATGAGACTCACATGCATATTTCCCGGATAACCATTAATATTTTGACAAATTCAAATTATTTGATACTTTTTCACATTTTAAGTAGAATGAGTTCATTACTTTGCATTATTATATAACTTAACAAATATTCACGTGATGATATTAAATTATTAACTTGATCTATTTTCGTACGTCCATCATTCAAAATAGTATGACGAGACTGTTTTGATCAGACGAGCTCTGTAGGCTCCAAAATAAGGGCTCATGTGACTAATAATGGAAAAATTAACAGGATATGTTTCTTTAATTTCGTGATCACTAATATATATTATTACTTATTTCCCAACTCAAAAGATCTAATGGTCATAGTAAATTTAGTAATGAAATCTTCCCACTCAGATGTTGAAAAAAGTTATTAGTGGAACATAAAGGTATTTTAAGGGGTTTTTTTTATAAAATAAATGGTGAGAGGGGATAACTAGTGTCAAAAATTAATAAACACGTTCAATTACACTGATATCTGCTAAAAACCAAATCCCCAACTCTATCTATTTTACAAACAAATATGGAAAAAAAAAAAAAAAAAAAAAAAAAAAAAAGGCTTGAAAGGCCAAACAGTCTCGAAATTGTACAAAAAGCGTTGCCAAAGGAAAGGATCGATACTCTCGTAGAAGAGGTGTTCTTAGGCATTACTACATAAATACAAGCATTCTAAACTTAAACTAGCTATACTCTTTCTCATTTACATCATATATTTGTGTATATGACATATTACTATAATATGTATGCACATATCGTTGGGAAATTTCATTGTACCAACGTTATTTCTTAAAGTCACATCAACGTGATCTTAGCATATTAGAGGACTTGGTTTCCCAACCTAACTTGGGATGTTTTTTATTATTTTGATATTAGTTATTCTCTCTTTTCATATATAATCTAAACGACATATAAGCTTATAACAATATTATTTGAACTGTTAAAAATTGTACTATATATTAATTAAGGGGGTAGGTAGAGGTGGTTTGATCACGGAATGAACACTTGGACAAGAAAAGACCCTTACATGTATCTTTTGAATCCTTGAATGTGTACCTGCATAATTTTATCTTTTGACTTTGGTATAGAGACTGTTTCTTTTGCTGAAGCCCCACTCCATGATTATTTATAATAATTGACATATATATGCATATATATATATATATATAGGTGGACTTACCGCGGAAAAACATGTACAAGTGGACCCTAAACGCCACTCAACAAATTAAAAAAAAAAAAAGGCAGAAAATAAAGCAAATAAATAAACAAAAAAAAAAAAAGAATTCATAGGGCTCATGATCTTGTTTCCGCACATTTGGGTTATATATGTGTGTGTGTGTGTGTATATATATATATAAGTCAGACCCTTATTCATTTGATAGGTTTCATCATTTCGTTGAGAGCACGTGTGTAATGATAGAGCCAAGGCTATTTGATTACACTATTGGTAAAGTCATGGACCATGGTAAAAGAATCCAAGAAATGATAATTCCAAATCATGGTTTTCCCATCATCCACTATATTTTTGCCCCCTTCTACTGGAAAAAAATTTATCAGTAGGTAAAA
The DNA here is from genome assembly GCA_038430175.1 of Ficus hirta. Taxonomy (NCBI): domain Eukaryota; kingdom Viridiplantae; phylum Streptophyta; class Magnoliopsida; order Rosales; family Moraceae; genus Ficus; species Ficus hirta. Next base: position 18,644,408 of record CM076587.1, read on the forward strand.
TAAATACAATCTCATCATCCGATATATATATGTGTGCAAAGACACACAATCATTCATGATCGAGTCAATACTTTTACCGTATTTAATTTTTTTTCTCTTCAATTTTATTTTTCTTAAGAATTTTATATTTTTCTTATTTTTCCATCACTAAAAATTTAGTATCCTTACAAATTCCCCTAAAAATTATATTTTTCAGTGTACGTCCCTCCTGAAATCCTAAGCTAACTCTTTCGTTATATTTGTGAATGTGTACATGTATATATCACTACGTTGTATATATATGGTTCCCTATAGCAATATCACTGAAAATGTATAATAGTTAATATATGGAAATCATAAATTATATAGTTATACTATGATTGGAACAAATTTAGGATTGGTTCTAGGTTTCATTTAGATTATGCATATATATATATATATATATATACATACTGACATATATATTATAAAAATTAAACATGTTAGAGAAGGACATTAGCTTCAGAGACAACATAAGGATTACAATGGAAGCTGAGGAAGAGAATCCAAAGAGAGCAGCAGCAGAAAGTAGTCAAGAAATGCCGAATGCACTTGTCATGCTGAGGCTTATACTCATTGTGGTTGGAAGAAAGCTCTCACGCAACCCAAATACCTACTCTAGTGTCCTTGGCCTCCTTTGGTCTTTACTCTCTTTCAAGTAAGCTTTATTGTAATATTCATAATAAATTACACGTATGCTCCCTCAAAATATGCGTACATATATATAATAATAGGATTGTCTCATTTCCTAACACTTTTACAAAATCACATTTGTTTTTTTTTTTTTTTGTTTATTATTGTAAGAGCTAATTAATTCTAATATTGTCTTTTTCAATGATACTTATTATTTACTCTGATAATTTTAAATAATACCGTTATAATATTTTAAATAAAAAGTTACATGATAAATCAACTATAATTGTTATAAAATTTTAAACAAGAATTAATATTATAACTGTCAGATAGGTCCGATTACTCGAAGTAAAGACATTTCCTCAATACATGTATATACATTTATTATTTACTCATATATATTACTTATGATGTGTTGGTTTTACTTTTGCAGATGGAACGTTGGGATGCCTAGTTTGGTAAAGTACTCGATAAAAATCATTTCAGATGCGGGTCTTGGGATGGCGATGTTCAGTTTAGGTATGATTTTGTCTACTTAATTGATGTAGCCATTTCAAGAATATTTTCCAATCTATAGTTTATGATACTAATTAACTTATTATTTTCAAACAAGCACCCATCAAAAGTATGAAATAATTTTGCAGTTCAAGGAACCACAAGATTAAAAAAATGCCATGCAATATAGTGCATATATATAGTCCTTTTTTCTATTTTTTTTAAACTTGAAGTGAGAGAATTTGAATCAAGTTAGTTATGAAACTAGATTTGAAGTAAACTGCAGATCTGATTTTTTTTTTTTTTTTTTTTTGGTGACAATTAATGCAGGGCTTTTTATGGCTCTTCAGTCTCGGATAATAGCATGTGGAGCAAAAAGAGCAACAATGGGAATGGTAATCCGATTCCTTTTTGGACCCATAATAATGTCGGCTGCATCTATCCTCGTTGGACTAAGAGGTGTCAAATTACATGCCGCCATTGTGCAGGTAGGTAGTTTGATATATCTATATGTGCATAAACGTATACTGCATGTATATACACACATATATATATATGTATAAACACATATGCTAGCTAGGTACACATATATAATGAATCTATGCATAGACTAAACAATAAAAACGTCCAACACGACGTGTAATTTATGACTATTTATTCTTTTCTTTTCTTTTCTTTTTCTTTTACTCAAAAACAGTTTTTTTTTTTTTTTTTTGGGTTAAGTTTCCATATGTGTGTGTGTGTGTGTGTGTGTGTATTTAAAGTTCTGAAATTAATGTAGTATGTTAATTATGGATGATGATCAGGCAGCTCTTCCACAAGGAATAGTACCATTTGTATTTGCAAGGGAATACGGCTTACATCCTGACATATTAAGCACTGGGTAAGTTATTTAAATTTTCTTTTTATACCTATTAACATTTTTTTCATTTTACTCGAAACCAGAAAATTTTAACAGGGAATTTTTTCAATTAGTTTCACCAAATTATCTATCAATGAAGTCAGAAAATTTTTTCAGTGTGACACTATTAAAAAAAATAGAGATAGTTTTCTATATTAAAAAAAAAAGCATGATTTATTTATATTTCAATATTTAAGTAGAGACATCATCATGATTTTTCTTATAAAGCAGAGATATTGTAAAATATAAATATATAATAAAATAAAAGTTATTTGTATAAAAATGAAGTACCAAAAATTAAATGGTCCCCACTTACTTAGCGCCATAAATCTTCTTCTCCCTTTTTTTTTTTTTTTTTCCTCAAGGGTTTTAACAAAGGTTGATCTTTGTATTTGGGATTAACTTTAGGTTTAATTTTAGTTCCTACTTTGAATGTCTGTTGTATACTTTTCGCTTTTGATTGTCCATGAGTTGGACTCTTTATTTTCTTTTCGTTTTATTTTAAGATAGTCAGAGTAGGGGTTTTGGCTTGAGATATAATTTTCGGTGGATACTAACTTAATTAGGATGTATTGAAGTCATCTGATAATAGTTAATCAACCTCTTTTTCTTTTTTCTGAAAAAAAATATATATACATATATATATGTATATATATCATGCCAACGGTTTTGACCTCGTAGTAATTTGGGATTAATAATCTTTTAACCCATTTTTATAGGATACAATTAGGTTAGAGATCAGATGCTCATTAAGATTAGTGGAACTATAGTCAGGTTATGTAGTAATAAAAATAAAATAATTAATCTGGGTTTACGCTTGCTTGCCATAGGAGCAACTTTTTTACGTTTAACCAAATATTTCTCGATTCCACTTTTAACAGATGTCTAGCTTGAGAACTATAAAAACTATAATAAAAAAGTAGAGGCAGAGTCACCCATGATTGAGTGAAGACATCCATCCCTAGTGAATTTTTATTTTTTAAAAAGTTTATATTTTTCTCATTTTTCTCTCTAAAAATTTGTTATCGTATAAAAACTATAATAAAAAGTAGAGGCAGAGTCACCCATTATTAAGTGAAGACATCCATTCCTAGTGAATTTTTATTTTTAAAAAGTTCCTATTTTTCTCGCTAAAAATTTATTATCATATACAATTTTATCCTTTAAATTATACAATTATTGAAATAATAGACTGATTCTGCTGCTGATAAAAGGTAATTTAAATTGCCAAGGACATACGAGCTTTTTGACATTATATGGTGGGTTCCAAGTTAGTTTTACTGTGTTATTTACAGGAAACTCAGGAACATTGTTAATATCGCGATTATCACACACTTTATATAAACATAATTAATTTCCACAATCCAGGGACAGGGTTTTTTTTTTTTTTTTTAAGCAGTAGGGTTATATATGATTAGGATAGATGCTACAGATGACCAATTCACAACAAGCTTTAATTCATAAGAAAGCAACTTTTAGTGTTCATAATATTTAAATTTTAGACCAAAACTACAAAATTCAGTCCAAAAAAAGAAAACTACAAAATTCCGTGACTAAAAACATCACAAATAATTTGCCGATTATAATGTTGCTCAAAATCTCATTGCAAAAGTTTGTCTCAACAAAAATAGTAACTGTAGATGATAAATAATATTTTCTTTCCATCATTAATATTGTGTGGAAAATGGTACCATATGAGGAGATAACCTAGTTCAATTTTGCACCTAGCCTAGGGCAATAGCAATTATAGTCGTTCCTTCACCATCTTTCTACAGTGTGTTGAAAGTCAATTTACAACTTTTCACATGTCCCCCAACAATACCTGATCAGTTCCTTTCAAATAGTACCGTAGGAGAAAAAAGTATGTTCTCTTTTTTTCTTGGTGAGAATTTCTCTTATCATATTTGAACTCAATGTTAGATTTATACCTCAAAACTAAATTTAGTATTTATACAGAAAAATTCATTCTTGACCATGATATTACTTTTAATATTAAATTTGTCAAATGTAAAATTTAATGACAAATTTACTATAAACTATAACATATGATATATTTAACATTTAATTATTATTAAGAGTAGTTCTACCGATATCAACTTTAATATTAACTTTTTGAGTACCAACACATGTGTTATATTTTCTTTGGTAGATACAATCAATTGCTGTGACAATACTTTAACCACTTATTAATAAAAATAATAATAAAATAAGGCAACTCATGATATACGCTGCATAAATCAATACTGATTAAAAGTTAGGATTAAAATTAGTATTCATAATTTTTTTTACCATTTAATTGTCGTCTTTTTCTTTTTATCTAATTATTGTTATATCATGATTTTTAAATTACTTAAATACTAAAAGTTTATTTTTACAAATATTGGACCATCCAAATTACCTCAGATTAGAGGACCTCGGGGTCGGGATGCTCATGAATTTGGGACAAACGACATTATTGTTATTGTTATATTATCATATATTGCTTATATATAGGGACTAGAGTACTAATATACTTGTTTCTTCTTTAATTTAATTTGCAGGGTTATCTTTGGCATGTTGGTCTCTTTACCTGTGACGCTCTTGTATTATATATTTCTAGGCCTATGAATGAAGAAAAACACAAAGGGCAAGGCAAATATTTGGTGCTTTTCTTTGGGAAAGCACAAAAAGGAAAACCCTAGCTATAGGAGCTGCTAGAAGTTCAAATTATGCATTTGGAAAATTATATTCCACCTTATTTAAATTTTTTTCCATTGCCGACCGTCCTCGTTTGGCCATATGGACCCGTTATGTCTAATATTAATCTAGTTTTCAGTATGACATTTTTATAACTATAGAATCAACGGTTTATAGGCCTAGCTTTTGCTATTACTTTTCCCATATTATTGAAAATGTGAAAAAGATTGACTAGCAATGTAGTGAGATCAGGGCAGAGTGGGCAGAGTAATCCATAATCGAGTGAAAACTTTAAATTTATCTACAAAAATTTTATATTTTTTTTCATTTTTCCTTACTAAAATTGATAATTTTTATATTATAAGTCCTACTAAAGATTTTACCTTTCAATATGTCGCGACTGAAATGATAAATTGGTTTCATCACTGAGTGAGATTATAAAAAGAGCAAAACTATAAGAATTTAAATGGGAAAAATTAGAACGTGACAAAATGCTGTTCTCCTATATCTAGTACAGAGATCAGTGGTAGTCGAAAGAAAATGGAGACTCTATGATTAGTTATAATTAAGGTAGGTGACTCGAATTTCTTGTCGGGGTGGCTAAAGTTGTCGTAATTAAGCCCAAATATTCTTTGCCCATGATCGTGAAAAAGAAAAAGAGATCAGGCTAAATCATGCCCTTTTTTTTTAGTGGTTTATATATTATATATACAGTTTCTTTCTTTTACTTTTTAAGCAATCGTCAACAAAAGTTGTCTTGCAAATTCTTCTCTATCTAGCTACCAAAAATCGACTTCCATAATCAAAAGAAGCCTGGCTTAAATCTTAAGCTTTGTGCACGATGTAAAGAATGATTGTTTTTCTATCGTGGTCAATGTTACATATAAAAGTAATAATAATAACAACAACAACAACAACAATAAAATAAATAAAGGGATTAGAATTACAAAAAATGAAGCTAAAGATTAGAAGATGAATGAAGGACAAATGTACCATCTCTAATTTTTGTTTTTTAGGGACATTATTTTCTGATAAATCTGCTATTTATTACGAATATTGTAACATTAATGAGAAAAGGCTAAATAAAGAAAAAAAATCTCAAAAAAAAAATATTTCGTATAATGAATCTGTTTTTATTATAAAGATATGTTCGATTTCATTTTTACTAATTTATATAAATTATAGCATTTTTTTAATTAAGTATTTGATTCCATTTATTGTGTTATTCTTCAATTTACTTGGTTAAGACATAAATGACAACTATTTGATTTATAGTGGATTACATTAAATAAATAATAAAAAAAGGTTTTTTAATAAAAAATTCATTGGTTTTTTATTTGAAATGTATGAATATTCATCAACCTTTATCATTAATATTTTATGTTGTGTTTATTATTTAGTATAAACCATCATCTTTATAGTAAATATTTTATATTTATTATAATTACTTTGATGTTTATAATAAATTTTGGTTTATTAACGGTAATTCACATTTATCAACAAAAAAAAATACTCATCATTAAAATCAAAAAAAAAACAAATAAAGGAAAATAAAAGAATATGTAAAAAAATAAAATGATGCAAACTATAGTAAAAGGAAAAAATAGGTATTACAGACATTTATTTATTAAAAAATAGACATATACATAATATTGGTGAAAAATGGACATATTTCAAAACAGAATTCTAAAAATGGACTTTTTGTTCTAAATTTTAACTATTGCTCTTGACACCCTTTTATTCTTCAAAAAAAAAAATTCCTAAGAAATAATTTGTCTTTGTAATCCCTTTTTCGACCCACCAACAAACAAATAACCTACCTTCTTCCTTTAAACAAATAGTTTTTTTTTTTTCAAATTTTTTTTTAATTTTCCACAATAACCCAGGCCATAAGATTTACACATATTTTGTTTACTTTGTTTTTGAAACTAATACAATCACTTTATACTTAAAAAAAGAAAAAAAAAATCGCGTTATGCATACATGTTTTTGCATAGATCGATAGACATATATTTAAGTAATTCAACGTTTTTTGTTTTTGTGAATTTATGGTTGTCTAATTTAAAAATATGTTTTTGTACTAAACTTTTATTTTACTCCTTTTTCTTGTTCTGGGTTGTTTTAAATCATTCTTTCCAAAATATTACTGTTAAAAGAAAATTACTATTGTTCTACAAACAAAACAGAAGCCAAGTTCATTCGTTTCACATATCACCATCTTCAAAAAAATAAATAAAAGATAAATCTACAAACAGAAACATGATATTTAAAAGAAAATAACTTTTATAAATTTCGTGTTCATGAGAAGTCATACTATATATATTACTAATTTGCTTTATGAGTGTAATATGTATTATTTTTAAAAGGGCCTTTTTTTTTTACTTTTAATTTTTGCCTCTTTAAGAACACTTTTGTCCTTAAAAGTAATTTTATTAATAGGCAATTTATTAATAATAAAATGAATAAATAAAGGATGTGGGCAGAGTAGACATAAAGGTGTCAATACTCTCCCTATTGATAAATACACTCACCTAATAAATATTTCCTACCATAAGGATAATAAACCTATCCTTTTATAAATACTTTTTTTATATACCATATTTAATCCTCTCATACACCCATCTTGATTTTAATTTTAATTTGTTTTATTAAAAATAAATTTACAAATCTAAATAAGGAAAAAAAAAACTTTTTTATTCTTTTCAAACATAAATTCTCTTAAAAAAAACAATAAAAAAACTAATGAATCAAAAAAAAAAATACATACTTTAATACATGTTTTCTTTTATTTTTGTTTCACTTGAATCCTCAATTGAAATTTTTCTTGTAGTCATGAAGATTTCTTAAGAAAAAAATTGATGAAGAACAATTTAATGTTTATAAAATGAAATTAACATTAATTAAATTTTTAGGGATTTTTTTTGGTTTATTATTTTCACTCATAGTTAATGTAGTGTATGTTTTTTTAACTATGTTTAAAAAAACTAGGTTAAAAAAAAAAAAAAGCACATTTCTATTTATAAGTATGTGGGACCGTTAACGAGTTAAATAGAGGTGTTAGCAACTGAGGATGTGGGGAGGAATTGTTTGGTAAATTCTTTGGGCTTGGGAAACCAAGTGGGAGAGTTGGCTACTCTCTCAAATATTGCCTCGGTTAGGGTTTCCTTTCCTAAATTTTGTTAGAGAGAGGAAGAGAGAGAGCATTTCTTATCGAGGATCTCCCAAAAATTTTTGCCAAGAAATAATAAAGTATATACACTGAATTCTATACGCTTACGAGAAGTATGGCTAGGCTAGCTTTGCAAGAATAGCCAAGTCTAAGATCTTAACGTCTAGAGTGTCATCTACCTTTACAATTCCGTCAGTGCCATCCACTCCGATTAGCTTGCCAGTGGCGCCACGCAGTGCACCACCCATGATCTTTATTCTGTCGTTCTTCCTTGGCACCACTACCTCCATCTCAACAGGCAGCACCACCACCATGTCACCACCGCCACTCGACCCGAGAACTACCCTACAGGAGCCATCCTGAACAAGAAGGAAACAACGAATTTCAATTTCTCTCATGTATGAACATTTTTTAAGAACCTACAGCTAACACTAATCCAAAATAACCAATCTGTTGATTGATTCCCTATAAAGAAAACAAGAAACTGAACTGGTTTATTAGTAAATAGCAGACAATCCAACTCGTAAAATGACGGCTGAAATCCCTATTAAGGAACTTGGCCCTCACACAAATTCCTTAGTGTCTAGATCTCCATGAGATCCCAAAGCATTTCCCGACATAGTAACGATAAAAATGTATACAAGACACAGTGAAAGTTTTAACGTACCGCGAGCACCTCCCGGATGACTCCAACAGATTCTTCTCCAGACCTGCGTATATTGACCAATATGTCTGGAATAAACCACGGTCCATCATTTTCTCCACCTGCAGATCAAAATTACAGATCATATGTCAGTTGGAAAGCTTGCATCAAATTTATCCATGGAGAACTACAAATTGCAAATTGACAATTAAAAAATATAAAGCTTGGCAGTAGAAGGATAAAGCCTTGTTGCGGCAAGTACAAGATCCTGACAACAAGGTTTACGCTCCTTAACAAATTTTGTTTGTCGATGTGATCCTTGTTAACATAATATAAAGATTGAAAATTCATTATCGACGAACAGCAATAAATTTGAATATCAATATGTTATGTCCCAGCCTCTTCCCAGCAATGGGAAAGCATGATGTGAACCCTGTTCAACTATAAATTTTACGGGTACCAACTAAAAAGTTTCGCAGTAAGGAATAGAAATTAGCAGTCCCATCAATCACTGACTTGATTGTTAGTCATACCTATGACAGGAGACATAACATCCAAACCGCCAGTGCCTGGTGTCATCGGCTGCCCTCCAGGAGTTCCAGGAAGATAGGACGCCGAATTTGGAGTCATAGGCTGCCCACCAGGAGTCGATGGTAGGTATGGGCTAGGAGCATTGGCTGCAACACGGGAACATAATATGAGCCAAGGCAAACAAGAAAAAATCAGAGGACGTTTAGAAAACAACAAATATAGATGTGCGCTACACAGAAAGTGACGATCCCATAAAAATAACAACAGTTGAACAAACATACCATAAGCAGAATTACTATCCCTCGGTGTTCCAGCTTCACTATAATTGCCACCTGGGGTGTTGGCCCAACCTGAACCAGGAGTTGGTGCTTCATATGGACGTGAAGGAGGACTTCCCGGCTGGAAAAAGGAAACCAAAAATAAAAGATAAAAGAACTTCACACATATCAGAACAGGAATAGATTTTAATACAATTACAGTCAAATAATTATAAGTTTTGCTGACCTGATACTGTGGGCTGGTTCCCCAAGAAGCAGGGTTCCCATCCTCCCAGTTATCCCTGAACTCATACGCAACACAATTCCATGAACACCATTAGTAACAGAGTAACAATAATCTATACCTCAACGACTCTTCTGAATAATACTTCGTCTGACAAAATAAATTGCTGATATAGTAAAAAAAAAAAAACATGCTACATTAGCACCTATTGAGTTCTTCTGTTAACAGAAATATGCATTGTTAGGCTATAAGCTTTTGTAGCTCTGAAAATCATCAAGTGTTTAAATGATCTGCTTTTGAACCGATAGATGTCTTCCATCACTTACAATATGATCATTTTGCTAATGATAAAGACAATATTTCTTGCCTTCTTTATTTTTATTTTTTTATTTTTTATAAAATGTATCACACCTTCAAACCTTAGCTATGCTTCTAATTTTTTCACTTCTCTTTCCGTCTAAGAATGTATCAGGATTCCTAAATCAAGTTAAGGAATTATTGAGACTAATATCGACTTCTAAAAATTGTCAAACAGGAGATACAAGGCACTTTTGAGCTCGGTAAATAGAAGTTTTGACAAGAGCAAACAAACAACAGAGATTCATCTCTGGAATTTGTTCCAGCTGTGACGCAATGAAAAAACACAAAAATGACACTTTCAGAGCTTCCCAAATTAAGTGCCTTTTGAAATGCAACAATCTGTGACTATGGATACAAAGTCAACGATTGGTTCATCTCTAGTGCCCAAAGTTCAGTAGACATCATTTCAAAAAAGAAATCGTTAGATTTAGATACATCACCTTGGTGGACTCATTGGTGTATAAGGATTCCAAGCTCGGTCTCTCATAGGTGTTCTCATGCCATCATGAATTGGCGTTGCTGCAGGAAGAGTTGCAAAAGATGAGAAAATAATTTCTTTCCCAAATATGATTTCACAACCTATACAATAGTCCTCAAGTTTCTAAATGAAAAACAACAAGACTCTGAGAAAACAAACCTCCAGGATCTCTCATGGGGGTCATATATGGATGTAGAGGAGTTCGAGAAGGATGCATGGGCGTTTCACTTCCCATACCATATCTGGATGTATCACTGAAATGTTTATAACAAAAGATCTAAATCAGTTGTCGAAAATATTAGCCCCCCAAAAAACAAACCAAAAAAAGTTACAGAAAAGAAATTAACTACATAGAGACGAATTTCATGAATTACCGATACGGGGTTGTAACAGCTAAGTTGTCAGATACACATGAACGATCGACTGCAGAAACCACCCAAATGTAAACGCTTATTCAAGAACATAATAAACTTTAAGGAATATTTCAAGAACATGTAGACTTGCCTGTAACAACCTTCATTTGAGACTCCAATTCAATCCGAACCGTTTGTCCCTTGATTTCTTTAACACGCCCACGATATCCCTTGAAGGGACCCTTGCAAATTTTGACTGTAGCACCAGTAGAACCATCATGCCCTCTTCCACCTCTACTCCTTCCACGAGCTGAACCATACAAGTGGAACTTATAATTTACTCAAGGTAAAATAAACCCAAGATCTGAGACCACCATTGAACCATCACATTTACGGAACAAATTGCATGAATTAGCAACTTACAGTCAATTGGCGGCCCTCCCCTAGGAAAACGTTTTGGGGACTGAGGAATATGAGACGGAGTTCTGAGATGGGAAAGTCTGGAGTACGAATCACCCTAAAAAATTGATATACAAGATTTAGATAGATGAAGCATCAATGGCCAGAATCTACAAATAAATTAATAAATAAATGAAGAATTTAATTCCTCAGACGAAAACAAAAAGGAACTTACATTTCTATCACCATTGCCACGTGATCCTCCCACAATAACACACGATTGGGACTTGGCACAAATAAAACCTGCATGCTCAAGGTGATGGCGATCGTATACAAACAAAACTCCCTTGTATATGTGTTCTACTGGACCTTGTTTTCCCTACCATGACAGGAACGATTATCAGATAACATCCAAAATGATCAAAATCTTGTTCTTTTTCTCTATTAGAAATAACACAAACTATATTTAATCTTATGAAGGTAAAACAAGCCAGAGATATAGAACGCACTCTGCATGGGCCGTCAACGATCCTCACAACATCTTTTACAGATACTGTGTTCTTAAACCGATCTTGCACACTAGTTTTCTTATCAAGCTTGCATTTGATCTCTCTTAACTTGACAAGAGAAACCTCAGGCCTATCAGTAACTCCCTTCAGCACCTGGATTACAGTGAAATACATAAGACAACAAGTCTACACAAGACGGGCAATTAAATTCTAAAAAATTATGAGCAAGTACCTGAAATGCTTCACTTTCCACACGTATAATTACCCCAAAGCTCATATTACTGCACCAGATTGAAAATTAAATATTTTTATGAGTAGGAAAATAGACAAATACAAATAGTCCCCGAATAAAACAAAACATCAAAAGGAACATCAAATTACTCTAGTAAGACAAGATCATGAAGTTCATAATCCCCAATTCTTGTGACACCAGTTGTCACCTCAGAGCTCTCCACAACATCATCAGCAAATACACGGATCTGGAGGCAGTATGCCAACATAAGTACACAATAAAAATGGAACTCCAAAATAAAAAATGAAACAAACCAAAAGTACAATAAATCACTCACATGCTCCTTTGTCGTATCAGATAAAATAATGAGGACATGCTGCTCGACCTTAACAACCATACCAGTTGAACCTTCTTGAGTACCAGATACAACTTTTACATGATTCCCAGGTTCAAAGTACTTACAAAGCTCTTTCTCATGTACAGCAAGAGTTTTCTGCAAATACAAAACTTACAATTACATCACCAACAATAACACAATTTCTTTGTACTCTATGGGGCAACAGAATTAAGTATTCAAACAAAAAAATAAATCGATTTAAAAAGTCAAAATTAAAAATAAAGAACAGATTCTTACTGGAAGGCCTTTCATTTCTGGCCTAATATGTACATTATCTTCCTCCACTTTCTCAACCCATCCTTTCAAATTTTTGAGATCTCCCTTGACAACAATAACTGCATCACCCTTCATGAAGTGCCCCTTTTTTCTGTTTGCAAATAAAGTGGATAGACTAGCTATATCTCCGTCACCATTCTCGCCAGGTTTCCGGAATTTTTCAAGCTCATCAAAGGTGGGTTTTATATTTTGCGCACTAATAGATTTCATCGATACTGTTTTATATAAGAAACCATCCTTAAACAACATGCCACCAATATTCTCAAAGTAATCACCAGTCATTGGATCTCGTCTGCGCTCCACCCTAATGTGCAGCTCTCTAAAGAGACACAAACATCAGAATAAGTTAATCTGCACATATATTAACAGAACTCGAATGAAATAAGGTTTTAGTTCAGTATTACCTAGCCTCGTCTATATTCATAAAACGTGGAGGAGGAACAAATGCCTTCTTTTTTACAACTTCTCTACCCTCCTGTTAGCAAAGGAATTATCTTGAAAATTACTCAGGAATCAAAAATGATACAATTGAACCCTCACAAAAAGGAAACAGAGCTGGTCAAGTAAGAATTCTGATAGTGTATCAATTTGCCAAGCCAAACACCAAGTTTTCCAAAGATTTACACGTAATTTATTTATATATATATTAAAAAAATAAAAACAAACAAACAAACAAACAAACTAGTCCCTTGCTCAGATGTAATGAAAACAATGCCTCAATACAACTTAACTATTAAACAAGTGAATCAAATATCTTGTTCATAAATAAAATGGGAAGGAGAAAGTCAGAAAACAGGTTGCAGACTTTACCAATTTATTTGCAGACTAATCCCTTGCTCAGATGTAATGAAAACAATGCCTCAATACAACTTAACTATTAAATAAGTGAATCAAAAATCTAGTTCATAAATAAAATGGGAAGGAGAAAGTCAGAAAACAGATTGCAGACTTTACCAATTTATTTGCAAGAGCCTGCAAGTCTATCCTTGGAATTAATTTCACTGTAACTCTCTGCCGTACATTATCCACATCAACTACCTGCAAAAATAAAGATTGAAGGTGATAAGAGAACTTAAAGAAATGAAGGTGAAAGAGCTTGAAAATTAACATCATCAATAACAGAAAAGAGAGAGAGAGAGAGAGAAATCCATACTTTTGCAAGGTCCCCTTTATATGTGCCAATTTTCATCCTGACCCAAGTATCTCTAGAAAGATCTATTGCTTTGCTTTCAACCGAAAGAACCTCCGTCATTTCTCTAATGGGAACAAGCATTACTTTCTGGGCATATATGTTGCGCAGACCTTTGCAAGCCTGAAGCAAAAGCAAAACATTAAAGTTACAATTTAACAATGTAAAATCCATCTAAGAATAACTCATAACACAAACCTTCTCCCAAAAATGAATAAATAAACATTCTTAATCTAAAACTTTGGTCAATCGGAGCCCACTTAAAGCATAGAAGGATAAATATATACATTACACGTATAGCATACCTCCTTTGCATGGGCCTCTTTGTCTGCTTCGATATAAATATAGTTCTTCAGGTGATCCAGAGCAACAACAGATTTTATTTGCAGTTCAGATCCTTTATCAATGAACTTTTGCATTAAGCAAGCAGCTACCTCTCGCTCTTTACCAATCTGGCATGCATCAATACAATGAAAATTTCAAATCTAACTTACTAAAGGACGGATTAAAATGCTTAAATTAGGAAAATAGTATGAGAGTAATAATCATACCGCACATTTCACCATCCACAACTTTGGATCTCTAACAGATGGAAGAAGAGCTTGCTGGTCTACATCAGTGGTCTCTTCATCATACTCTGTGTGACTAGACCTTGCATATCTTTGCTGAATTCTTCTCTCAAGAGCTTCAACATCTTCTTGGTCATCCTCCCTTGGAAGCAATGGGCGACGGTGCATCCTTCTATGATCATCTTCCTCAGCTACAACATCTCTATCAATGAAGTCTGTGTGCAGATCTCGTTAGTTTATCAACACAACCACAGTCTTAGCATAAAATACTGAAAAGAATATAAGATTGATCACAGGCATCAAGCGGAAAGACGCCAAAAAGTATCCATTTATCATTTTTTCAATATATACCCTCTAAGCGGTAGATCTTCAAGATGTCCATTAAGTTGTTACAAAATTTGTGTTCTGGGACTTGATAACGTACTGCCTATCTATATTATTATGTTTTTAACAAAAAGAGGGGAAGAGAAAAAACAAATCCACATTATATAGCTTGACCCAGCGAACTCAAAGGAAAAAAATGGGATCAAAACATTAAACAAAGCTCAAGGATGCTCTATCCTACCAGTACTGTGATCAAGGGTTTTGCCTTGACATTATGAAAAAAACCTAGAACAAAATAATCTCGTATCTAAAACATTTTTAGAAGGTTTCCAAAAATTAACAAAAACATCAAACATAATAGGCTAAGACCTAAGAGCAATTATATGCAAAGTAGATGAGGATTTTCAAAACAAATAAATAAATAAACCTCTGAAACGAACCTATCAAGTTTTAGATGATTTTCCAAACACCAATATTGATGGGAAAATGAAACAAAAGAGTAAGACAACAATTTCCAAACAAAATCGGGATGCTCTGCCTGTATGCTTGAGCTTTCCAAGATTCTAATATCTCTAAATGACATAATATTTTTTAGCAGACATCAAAAATATAACAAAAAAGAGGAAATCAAACACTTCATCACACTTTGCAAGCCATCTATGACGAGCAACGTAATTAATAGAATAAATAGTACATTTCTATTCCAATCCTAAATTTTTCAGAACCTCAAAAGAACTCATTGAAATCCCACCAAATTAATGTAAACACATAAGCAGGGAAAAAGGAGGGAAATTTCCTAACCACACTCCAAAAAACAAAGAATCGTACTGACAAACAATAACTTTCATATTCATGTCTCTAAACCACCAAGAACAAAGTATGAAACCCTCTCCAAAACAACCAATACAATTTGCTTTTGTCAACAGTTTCTAATCTCCAAATCATGTTAACGAACCCGTAAAGAATTTCAAAATCCAAACCAAATTACCAGCCAATCAATTTGAAAACAAATCCGTCGACCTAAAAGAGATTAAAATACAAAACTAACAAAAGAAAAATAACCAACTGCATATCTTCACCAGCGAAATGCTGCATTAGAATTCTAAATTCTTCAGCTCTTTAAAGTTCCGAACAAAATGATAAAATCATATAAGCCACAAAAAACAAATCCCTAATAATTTCCAGATTCAGGTCTCTAAAAGCCCAAACTATGAATCAGCTTCTAACCCTAATTCGATCAAGAATCCTATTCAAATCCACAAATCGTAAACCTAAACGGAACGAAATTATGAAATTGAGCAAGAGAAACAAACGAAATGCTTACCGTCCTCGCCGTCTTCATCCTCTTCTTCGTCGTCGCTGTCGACCTCAGCCTCGAGATCGAAAAACTGCGAACCCGAAGGCTTCTTGTTGCGCCGCCCTCCGCCGCCGCCGCCTCCTCTGCGGCCACCACCGCCGTAGTCGTCCTCGTCGTCATCGTCCTCCTCATCCTCCTCGTCGTCCTCCTCGGCCACGTCGTCGATGAAGTCCGATCTCCTCCGTTTCCTGCTCGAACCGCCTCTTCGCGTTTCCTCCACTTCCTCTTCCTCCTCCTCCTCATCCTCGGCCTCCAATTCCTCGTCGTCTAGGGCTTGCTGCTCTCCCTCCTCGCCGTACTCCTCGTCATCCTCCGGCTCCATTTCGTCGTCGTCCTCGTCTCTCCGGCGCAGCGGCATGGCTCTTCGGCGGCGATGCGAATCGAATTCGAGAACTTTGAGGGTTTCGCAAAGTGCGTAGCGTAAGCGCTATCTAGCAGCAATCAAAGAACCCTAGAAGAGAAGCTATATAAATATAGGATATGTGTGTGTGTGTGTGTGTGTGTATAATATATATAAAGATATGTGTGACGGTTTTTTATAACGTTCTTGTTGTGTTTGCAGTAGAGAGAGAGGGAGAGAGAGAGACTCTGTTCAGAGGGAAGGTAAAGGGGATGAGGATTCAATTGAGGACGGTTCTCGTTTTAAAACGAGGAATTTGCCAAAATGACTACCTCAAAAAAAAAAAACTGAACCATATGGCCACGCTGTCTGGAATGGTTATGGTAACAAAAATGGTAATGGTAAAAGAAAATAAAAAAGAATAAAAACTAAAAATAAATTATTTTGTTTAGTTAGGATTTTCAGATTTGGTTCTAAAAAAAATATGATTATATTTGTTTTTGACAAAACTAACCTTGAAAAGTACATTAATGTTTCTATTTTGAAGTTTCAGTTTTTAAGATAAATCTTTTATTTTTTAGTTTGGAGTAATTACCTGTTGCAATCTTATTAAAAATAAAACTTTTATTTTTTAGTTTGGAGTAATTACCTGTTGCAATCTTATTAAAAATAAAGTACATATCTTTATTTCACACATTGTGAAATATAATTTTAAACTAACATCTTAAAAAATGTATCTTTCTGCATAGAAACTAAAAAGATACGAATGGACAAACCAGTTTGAAAAAAGTTGCCAAAAATTAAAAAGCGACTCAAGAGCACTCCGGTTCTTACCATTGCCGAAGGTGAAGAGGAGCGTGTAATTTATAGTGATGCAATAAAAATGACCTTGGGTGTAGTCTTAACGAAGAATGGAATTCCTCACGACAGTTGAAGATATGATGATACTATTGTTGAAAAAAACGGATCCGATATCAAAGTTACGGCGCAGCGGAAGTTTTAAAATTTTTATACCGATTCAGAAAAGAAGCTCATGATGTATATAACAATAAATTAAATACATGATCAGACGTACCTTATTTCTCGGATTCTGGAATTGTTAGAGCGTCGACCAACGTGTCTTCTCTACTATTCTCGAGTCCCCACGTCTCAGAGTGTGTGCGGGCACACGTGCTATGGATCCAAGCGACCGGTAATTCTTCTGAAGTCTAGATCCCACCTTCTCAATCCCGATGTATCTCGTTCAGAATTCGATCCGGGTTTGTTCTTCAAAACTACAAAACAGGAACCGGTTAACCTTCTATGAAAAATATCACTCAGCTTAACCTTCTTCACAGTTTTGATTCAATGAAAATTCTCTCTTTTTCTCACACCCAAGAAGGACGAATTTTCTTAAGCATAAAAATCTAGTTTTTTGCGTTATTCTCTCTCTCCCAAAACCGTCCACTTTAAGTATAAGATGATAGATTGCTTTTTTCAAGAACCCTTCCTTTATATAATACTCCAATCATTTTTCAAAAATATCTCCTACTTGAAAAATAATTAATAATTATTTTTCTGGATAATCTTTTGAACCAAAAGATCATTCAAATTTCGAGCTAGATTCTTTAAACCTTATGAACGGTTTTTTGTTAGGAGAATGCTCAAAAATTCATCATCCACATAATGTGGAGGTTGATTGGTGGTTCAAATTGAAATCAAGAATCTATACTAGTGAAAAAGTCATAATCCTATCTAGATTCAAACTTCTTTTAAACTTTTAAATTTAAATAAAATTCTCTTATTTGAATTTAAATAAATATTTTCCACAAACATTATCCATATTTAATTAATTTTAAATAAATGAAATATTTTAGATTTCCTTTCCACTAAAAAACGTGCACCATTTTTTAATAAAAGAAAATCTATCAAATAAGCTCCATTATTTAAATCAATTAATAATTTAATATTTGGAATATATTTAAACAATTTTGAAACAAAATCTTTTTCTCTGCATCCATTAAAAAACCGTGCACTATTAATTATGAGAGAAAAATTTTATTTTCAAAAATTAAATAATTCAAACACAATCTTATTTTCAAAATTCAATTAACCAAAATAATATCTTAAATATTTTAAAACATTATTATTTATTGCAATTATCTTACCTATATATATACATACATATACAATATTATTATTATTATTTATATATATACACATTTAAAAAAGTGAATAGATGTTTTGGTCTTATGTTCAATAAGGGTCACGTGACAATCATTTAAGTACCATATAGATATTTACGTGGTGACACAGTTAACGTCACATGACTTTTTTTTTTTTTTTTTTTTTGCTATAGTTATTGCTTTATTTTGTCTTTTCCGCACCCACGTTCGTAATAGTTTAATAAAACTATTATATTCTAAAATTATTATTTACCATAATTTCTCTTAAATTCCACCAATTCACCAGCCCCAAATGTATTGGACCGAGCCTGAACTCCCAAACTCAAGAGCCCACTACAGCGCGGAGCCCAAATACGTCTGCTTCTTCTGCCATTGAAGAAAGAAGAAGGGACAGAACCTTAAAATTTCACAGGAAAAAAAAAAAAAGGCAAATCATCAGACCAGAGAATACAGATCACAGGGACATGGGCGACATAGCCGAAACACTCGAGCCACGTCGAGGCTCGGTCGCTCCGAGTCTGATCTTCTCCATCGTCATTGCTTTCCAATTTCTCTCCAGATGGCTTGAATCTTTGAAGAAGGTAATTCCAATTCAAATCAACGACTTTCGATTTCGATCTTATTATCCAAACAAATCTTTATAATTTAATTTTTTTTATGTTTTTATTTTTTATTTTTTTTTGTCTTAGAAAGGATCAAAGAGCTTTATGGAGATCCATTTGCGTGGAGAGATCAAACAGCTCTTGAAAGAGGCCAGCACTTTTTCACAGTGAGTTGTTTTTTTATTTTTATTTTTGGCTAATAACTAACAATAATTAATGTAATTTGTGGATTTTTGAAAGAATAACTTTTTTTTGGTTATTTTATGCACAGGCCTTCTACATTTGCACAGGCTGCGAAGCTTAGGAGATTAGCTGCGGCCAAGGAGAAAGAGCTTGCAAACTGTCAGTTTAATCCTAATCTTTTTTTTGTCCTTTCCATTTTCTTCATCTGTTGTGTGTGTGTGTTTTTCTTGTTAATAATAATTCAAACAATAGTTAAATGGCCATTATGGCTTTGATTTCGTTAGAGCCTTCTAATGTAATGCTAAATTGTTGTGCCAAGATGAAAAATTTTGACATATTGATGAGAAAAGTGCTCTCCAATTGAGTGCTATATATGATACCAAATTTTTCATATACTAAACTTTATAACAGATGCCAAATTTAACATTTGATTTTATTAGTTGGTATATTCACTTTTTTTTTTTTAATCTATTCATTCAATATTTTTTATATTTAAATTATCTGACTACTAAAAGTTCACTTTTACGTGTTCCAAATCAAGATAATGATGACAAATAGTAGGAATGCATTACACATTGGAGCAGATTGTAGGATAATGCTATTTTTCACACTCTTTTGTAATAAATATAGCATTGGCATAGACAAAATACAAATGCTATTTTTCTCTGACTGAATTCTCCCACTTGCTTTATTTAGCAGATATACATTCTCACAAACATGGGTGTGTGTATGTTTTTACAATTTTTGAATGCCCAATGGAACCCACAGACTATAAAGCCATCAAGCAAACCCATGATTTGGAAGAATATGAATTGAGCTAAACAATATCTAGTTGCCATATCTATATAATTTCTTAACCGTATTGTTTTGTTGTACTTGTCGGTTTTTTTTTTCTCCTTGTATTTTCTGGAGTTTTGGTAACTCTTGTGTTATGTGCAGCTTTTATTAGTCTGTTAGATCCTTCTTCCTATTAAAGTTTGCAACAGATAGAGTGTCTCCTACTGATAGAAAATCCTAACATTTAACTGCTTTTTAGATCAAGAATCACATAAGGAGGAGATGAAAGTATCTTATGATTTGTATCTTAGAGTTCTATTCATCTCAAAGGTAATTTTGTTAGCATAAAGATCCTTTTTTGGAAGTTCAATTTCTATTTAGTTTATTTGATTGTGGAGTTTACTCGCTTCCGTTGTCGATGTCCTAATGGCTCGGTTCGTTTCATTATGCCTTTATTCAGGTTCTAACTTATCTTGTGCTGATATGTTGGTTTTGGAGGGTTCCTGTAGCCACGATATCGCAACAGCTTGTCCAACCCTTCGGTAAAGCATTCTCGTCAGCGATCGTCTTATTAGTATTTGAGGACCTACCCCACTTTCTTTGTTATCTTTTAATGATCGGGAATCATTAGCTTTTAACTTGACTTATAAGGGCCCGTTTGGTAGAGCTTTTTTGTTTGCTAGAAGCCCTCCCAGTAGAAGCAAAACAAACCTACATGGCTTCTCTTGAAGAAACTTCCATAAAGACAAAATTATTAAGAGTTTTAAAGAAATATTTTCATTTGTATTTTACCTTTTTATAAACGAACAAAATAAAGAAAATCTCATTTATGTATTAAGTAGTTCTTTCAAAATTTTTACCCGAACAGTTACTTAAAAACAAGGGCTATTAATTTTCTTCTTCTATTATGTAAAAGCAGAAGCAAAAACCATATGAAACGGGCCCTAATAGTTTGGTTAGTAACATACAAATTATGAGGCACAAGTCAAAAATGAAAAAGAATAACAGACAAAGTAAAAGAGCATCAAGTATCGTGAAATGTTTGAGTTTTGGAGTGAATGTTTGGAAATATGTGTGTGGTTGAAATGTGAATTGGAAATGTACCGTGATATTTGAATAGTGTAAAAGTCTGAAATATATTCAGATTTTAATAGGCAAGACAGATCTTGTTTTGTTATCCTCATCATTGGAGCATTTAGCAAAAAGGATCATCTAATTCGAGTTGAAATAAGAAAGTTATGGACTTTTGAAGTTTGGGTTTAGTGGAAATGGAAGAGAGAAAAGGAGAGATGTGGATTGTACTTGGAGTAGGAGTTTTTGGAAAACCAACGTCAAAAACTGAGATTGGAGTAGGATCTCCAAACGGGTCCTAATATATCGTCTTGTCTTGCAGGGAAGGTCTTATCTTGGAAGGGTGGTGGAATTTTGAATGACAATGTCATGGTAATAATATATGTATTCTCTTTTTAGTCTTTAATTACTCTTGCCTTTTGTCTGTTTTAACCGATAGAATTCTTTGATAAGGAAGAGGTCATTAGTTTTGGATTAGCATATAGGTAATATGCAATTAATCATTGTCGTTAACGCACTTCGCAGGTAGGCATCATACCCTGGTTAATATTATCTACCAGGGTTAGCAAATTCGTTTGTCGGCTCTTCAAGTTTTAGGATTCAAGCCGAGCAGTTTGCCACCCTGAAAAACGATAACAATCTTTCGGCTAACCTAGCCTCCTCCATCCATTGGGAGTTGGGACCGTCAACAGGTAGTAGACCATAAGAAGCATACAATTTTTCGTTATCGTTTTTGAATGCGTAACTAGTAAAGGATTTTAGCAAGTGAACTGCCGATTATGTGTATCCATCTATATCGATTCTAGTGATCTTGTCTGTAAAATTTAGATTTATTTTTAGTGTAGTTTGTTAGAGAAGCTATTAATAGAATCACTACTATTGAGCATAATTACTCTTTTGTCTTAGTAATATAATCTAAATTAACAAGTAATTGTATAGCTGTTAGACAACATTATATAACAGTGTTATACACCCTTTTCTTCTCTATGTCGGACGTAATTTTGTGTAAGACTTGGCATTTGGCTATTTCTTTTATGTAGGTTTTTTAAAGGAAACTATTTTAGTTAAAATTGTGTGGAGGAAAAAAATACAAAGAACTAATTTTAGGGTCCGTTTGAAATAAAACATTTGAATGGCAACATTTTGGATGAAAACTTAAGATATTCACAATTTCAATGGAATCATTTAATCATAAATCATTAACATTTGAATGTGTATGGACAGAAGGTAAATATAGATCTAATAAATTTTAAAAACCTCAGTGTTCATTATAGATTTTGATGGGGTATATGAATGGAGCTTTTTCCCCCCTCCTTTTCACTAAGAATGAATGAAAAAAAGAATAGTCTTAATCGGATTTAAAACGAATAAATTGTAGCATTTTCAAGAGGAGAGAGAGAAGCTATCAATTTTCAAATGTTCGTTATGCAATGACTGGCATATGTAATCAGAGATTATTGATAATCAATGTTTATGGCGGTGATATATAATACATTATCCATAATAATCTACTAGGCTACTGTTTTAGCGGACAAAGGATAATTTTGATTGGATATAAATAATTTGGAGTAAATAACAATAAATAATAAATTTACTTCTTGTAAATAATTTATCTAATGAATTTCCTATTTACTTCAAATTTTTTAAAATCTTGTTATTTACTTGAATAATTTTCGTAAAATTATTTGTTTTGTACATTTTTTAAAAGCAAAATCTGAAGCACATATATACATTTCAGCGAAAGGTAACATATGAATTGAAACTAATGCGACGGATGTCAATTATCAAAAACGACTCGACCACTAACTCAGTCCCGCGAGCAACACAAGGCCGAAGATGGATGTGAAGAATATTTGAAAGCCTTTGAATTGCTACGACGGAACTGGTACCCTAATTGTAAAATGCACTGCTTCTCCTCAACGTCACTATTCTTGAACAACTTAGAGAGGTATCCATTGGAGGGCCTCTGAAAGGGGTTTCTAGTTTATCACTAACCTTGGAATTCCCCTTTCTTGCTCATTTCTGTTATTGACGTATTTTGCAGCGCTGGACCATGGACTCTTACTTGGCCTAATTAGGCCCTTCTTCAAGAAATCACCCTACCACCCCCTTCTCTTCACCGATACAAGGCAGTTGAAGTCCCCGCCACCCACTCCCAAACATATCGACCCGAGTTGCGGAATAAGATCTACTTTTTTGAGTAGGGAGAGCACCGGGCTAAGGGGTGGTTGAGGGGAGAAGGTTGTGAAGGTGGCCTCATTATCCACACCTCATGACTCGACCTGTAGACGGTGATACCAGGTGCAATAAGTACGCCATTTCCAAGCGTAGGACGACCGCCAGTAGGGGGTTTACTGCACAAGGCACCTTTATGACATTCTTGTGGATAAAGCAATGAAGATGGCATCGAATAAGCTCTTTGATGTTGATGCGACGTTAACTTTTTATAGAATATCTTAAGAGAAGAGAGTTCCTTTTGGCGAGGTGATATCGATTGCTTGAGTAATGGGAAGCGAGGTAGTGACACTCTTCTTGCTCTAAAAAGAAAAAAAGACTTATTGGAGGGTCGGGCCGGGGCTCTACGCTCTTTCTTTTTGTGTGGGACGATGCCAAGGAGAGAAGAGAATGCATCGAGGCGGTGCTTAATGAGATAAATCACGCGGACTCAGGCTAGCAAAGAAGTATTTCTGGACTCAAGCCAGCAAACAAATTATTATAGGTCGATCACGTAGTCAAGCTATAGCAAAACCGGTCCCATCTCTCTCCAATCCTAACGTGGTAGTTTCCCATCATAGGGCTTTCTAATAGAAAGAAACGGTAAGATCTCTACTCTATTTGCTTGCAATGCTATACCTATAGTTCATGCAGGTTGACAATTGCGTGACGATCACAAGCCATCCAGAGGGATTGCATGGTGTGTTTCAGAATACACCCGTCTCTCCACACACCAAGGGTTGAACTAATCTCCGCACTTCATCGCAAATGGGGGCATTAAGGAGTAGTCACCGCTCGTCCGCAATTAGCACTCGGGGCTCTTTTACGGTAACTACTACGAACGGGACGGCAAGTGTACAATGTAAAAGTGTGCATTTGCCATGTTTGCATTCCGCGGTCTAACCAACTCGCTCTTGTCCAGTAGGCCCACAAAAGACGAACTTTAAGGTAGCACTCATTGAGTAAATCCAGATGAGAGAGAGGCTGCAGTAAATAAACCCCACCGCCTCCCGCTAACAAGTATCTCCCTCCGGTGGTTCGTTCGAAAATACAAAGAAATGGATGGGCCCAGTTGGGTTGGCCGCGCCCCCGCCCCTCCCCCCCCGGCGGAAATTATATCAATTCACATTTTGTTAAATGCAAAGCTCATATAAAATATAAATTTATAAGCAAACGAGTTGAAATCTTTTTTTTCTTTTCTTTTCTTTTTTACGAGAGATATTTAATATATACACAAATTAAATACTAAGGACATTATCATTAATTTCTAACTTTTAACATAAGACAAGAAAGCGCAACAGCAATACCGTTGCACTGGCTTCAATCTCGCATTTGAATTACAAGAAAGAGAAGCATACTGGGTGATCTCTTTGATAATTTGTATTGAAGTTATCAAGTGAATAAGATTTGGTTCAATTACAAAAGCTATGATAAGGTTTTTTTTTTTTTTTTAATCCAATAGGAAAGCATCTAGATAAACAAAATCATGTCAAGAATATTAGAAAATGAATTGAAACATCTGAATTTCAACTACACAAAGTTCAATCCCTATAAGTTTACGCACAAAAAAATTAGATTTATGGAATCAAGCCAGATCTAATCTTAGTATGTGGATAAATGTTACACTAAAGAGGCCTTATTAAAATCTGGGGAAGAGAAAACCACCTGAAGGAAAAGAGTGCATACTACAAGAATTTTCACCTTCGGAGACCAAAAAATTAATTTGGTCCCGGAAGGAGACCTACTGGGACCAAATTTTGATCCCCAAAAATGCTTTTCCACCACCATTTTTTTTTTTGGTCGCCGTTTGTCTTCTATGGGATGGAATTTTTTTTTTCGCGCTTTACCATTGGCGACCAAAAAATAATTTGGTCTCTGAATGTCTCTTACGGTGACCAAAATTTGGTCGTTGAAGGCTCTGACTTTCTGCTACCTAAATATGGTTGCCAAAAGTACTCTTCAGGGACCAAATTTTTTTTGGTCGCTGAAAGTTCAAATTCTTGTAGTGAATCTCTCTTCCGTTTACGAAAATCTTCGTTGTGAAGCTGCTTCCCACTCTTCAAACCAACAATACCAATCGATCAACCACTTGAACTCGATATGTTAATCACTGAAACGACACTCGAATCGTCATCATCAACCTCGTCATCACTTAAAAAGGATGTTGATGGGAGCATGCCGGTCATCTTCTTTGTTCTCATGAATTAGCTCACACGCAAAGGGGTGCTTCAATAGCATCTCGGCGGTTGGTCTGTCGCTTGGGTTTCTCTTGAGACACTTGTAAAGAAACCCTTAGCCTGTGTTGATAAGACTTTTAGGAGAACCCGCACTTGTTCATACCCGAGGCCCGTACCCGTCATGATGCCATGGGAGTTTTAATTTCCGGTTAACTTTCCGAAAACAATGCACTGCAAAGCCCAAATGGTCAGAAGGCTGCTCTTGAATATTATCTCTGACTATCTCTGGAGACCAATATTGATCGAGTTCCTCCGATGGATCGCTTTCCAACCCTCTTTGTCAATCCCAAATCAGCAATTTTGGCCACAAAAGGATCACCACCGCTTTAGTTGTCATTGCCTTGTCTAACAAGCAATATGTTTTCAAGTTCCAAATCACAATGAGCAAAGCCCTCTTCATGAATACGCTTTAACCCTTTACAATAAATAGCATATTTACTGTAAATAATTTATTTACGAAAATATCTATAAAGTAATTTTGTTGTAAATATATTTAGTAAATAAATTTTTTTTTTTATCGTAATACTGCTATATGTCTCAAATGTTTCTAAATTATATAATTTCCCATAGACATTTTCATAAAAATGTTATTTACTCTCAAATTATATCAACTAATTTGAAAAGGAGACTAATCCGTTTCATCTTCTTCTTTTTTTTTTTTTTCTTTACAAAATGAATGAAAATATAATTGCTTTTATTTACTGTTAGTTTTTTCAAGATTGATCATTGATTTTTCTTTTGATCTTTCAAAATCCTTCCTTTCCTTTTCTTCAAATTAATGCAGTAGACATGTTTTGATATAACCAGAAATAAAATAATTGTTAGACTATGCGTGCAAACAGATTAATGTAGAATATTTTTAGTGGGGACATCCATTGTAATCGCAACTAAACAATTAAAGTAAAATATGTTAGTAGAGAACAAGATGATGAGACAAAGTTGACACCAAAAAATATTGAAGCAATTCACATTCAGTGTAGCATCAGTACCATTTCCATCCCGTTTTGGCGCAATTAACTAGCAATTCACATCTCATGCCTTGTTTCCTGGCTTGATCATATGATTCAGTGCTAGGGTTTTACATTATTACGATTATTTAATGAAAATACATCAAGAAAATGAAGGTTTATATACACTTATAAGCAAATAATAAAAGACTAAAATATTCAATAACAAAATACCAATAAAGAAAATAAAATAAACCTACTAGTAATTCTATTAAAACGTAATGATAATATAATTCTTAACACTCTTTAATGCCTATTGAAGTACTTTTTTCTTTGTCCCTACAAAAATAATCGTACGTCCTCGATTGTGTCTCTACTTCAATATCGGTTCTCATCATTCTTAAGAAAATTTTTATCTTTAAATCCACTATCTCTATTTATTTATTTATTTTTCCTTCCTAACTCCCCGTTAAAGTAATTGCTCTCGAATAATTTTTTAACCATATTTTTTTTGGAATTATTTTGATTCTAACTATCATTTATCTACTTTGCCCATGTTGAAATATTTCTCAAATGTATTCCTACTAGTATTTTTTGGTCCATTTTATTTTTGTTTATTTGAAAATTCTACGTTTTTTTTTTACAATAAAATTCTACGGTTTTAGATATTCATTTTTTTAGCCCTATTTTGGCCCTACTGAAATAACTTTTGTGAAATGTTTGATTGATTAAATGATTTTGCTTGTGATCCTCTAAAATATTGTTCTTTTTCAAATTTGATGCTTATAAATGTTTTTTCACCTAATTGATCACTAAAATAATTTTGTTTTCTCCAATATGTCCTCACCACGTCTTTTCCGCCAGTTCCTCTCGTATACGATTTTTCATATGTACCAGTAAATAATTTCTCGTCTAATTTTTCCACTAAAAACCTTTTTTCTTGTTAAATCTGTTTTACTTAATTTTTTTTCCTACCAAACTAGATTTATAAAAAAAATCAAGAAAAAGAAACTAAAGTTAAAGAAAAAAAAGATCATGTATCAATTAGTCTTAATAAAAGGACAATAATTAAATTAAGCTTTCACATGTATAACCACTTGTCACAATATCTTTAGCAAAAGAGACAAATGAGGACTACTAGAAACACGTGTTTTTCCCATCTGGTGGAAAACAAATATATATTAATAACAATAACCGAAAACTAATGACTTCATATTTGCAAAAAGAAAAAGAAAAAAGAAAACTAATGACGTGGACTTAAAAAAAAAAAAAAGTTTCACATGTATAGAATGGCAGTGACACAGTCATCATATATTTTAAGAAGAACTAATTGAAAAGCATGTGCCGTGCGAGTGACAAGTTAAAAAATAATAATAATAATAATAATAGTGAAAAAAAAGGGGTCATGCGGCAAGCGTTGGAAGCGGCAAGAAGTATCAGTTAGTTTTTTAATATGCAATAATTGATTGCTAAGCTATAAGTTAAAAAAAATAAAAAAAAAATTTGTAGGTTTATCAAAAACAAATAAATAAAATTTGTAGAGCATTCGACGAGTTACAATATATTTTGATTTAGCTATATTTATTGGAAAGTTTATAGCGGGTGAATTCTAAGAGCAAAGATTAGGGTTAATAAACAAAATAAGACGATAGACGAGTTATCAATGAGTGGTGAGTCAATCAAGAGTAATAAAAGTAAAGCAAATAGCAGGAAAGTAAATAAAGACAAAGAAATACAAATTTATAGAGATTTGCATGTGATTTACAGGCTACGTCCTCTATAAGGTCTTTGGGAGCTTTTACTATGTATCAATGTTAAATGGTGTTCTTAAGTAGGAAAGGGAAGATAGATTCTTCCTTGATATGCTAGATAGTGTTTGCTTGCACTGATCATGGAGTCAACTTTGACTCTATATATTGGTCAGTTCGTCAGTCAACTTGTTTGGGTCTAGGAAGCCATCAACTCATGAGTTGTCTCATCCTCCTGCTGTGTTCGTCTACAAGTATACAGTGAGAGATGAAGTACGAAATCTGATATCAACAATAAGCCTTCTACTTCGTGGTAATTTAATCGACTTAAAGGAGCATTCCATCTCAGTCACGTATTAAAAGGTACGATTTCTTCTCCTCCCTTCGGTTTTTGATTGCTTTAGTTGCTTATTTTCCTTGGGTGACCCAGTGATGGCAAGTTTTTTATGGGTTGTTGTCTTTGGTTTTTTAATCTTGAGGGAGGAAAGGGTTTTGAAACTTGTTATTTCTTTATTTTAGGATCAAAGAAAAAAGGGAGTAGAGTTTAGGAACTTTAATTTGCCCATGGAGAACTTTAACTTTTTCAGTAAGTTCGGGTCTTCGATCAAGCAAGTGACTCGCTCTGCTGAGAGTGAGTCGTCGAAGGTTGAGTCAAAGAAGGCTCGTGGAATTCTGGCTCCGCAGCTCGTCCTGCTATATTTGTGGCATAGGACGATGATTACCAGTACATCCGTTGGGGTCACTTGGAAGAGAACCCTGATTCGGTGCTCACTGAAGAAGAGATCAAGGAGTGCAGAGATGGGTTCGACATCCCTGAGGAGATCAAACTCCAAGTGCCTGATGTCAGAAAGAAGTCAGCCAACCAGCGAGAGAGTTGGTTTCCTTTTGATGAGGTCTTCTTGCTCTTGGGGATTAAATTCCCTTTGTTGAGGTTGACGTAGAGAGTGTAGGCACACTACCAGATGGTTCTCGGCCAACTACTGCCCAATTCATGGAGGGCCATATTTGAAATCGTTGCCATTGGCGAGCGAGCCTAGATGAACTTGGTTTTCCCTCTAGTTTTTAATGACTATTAGTGAAAAAGATAAAAATAAAAAGGATCGGTTTACATCCCTTTAAAGAGTTTATGGAGCTTTCAATTAAAAACAATAAAAAGATTAGGGACTAAATTATAACTTCATAAAAAAGTTAAGTATCAAACAGGCAATTTTTACTTTTATTTTTTTTTAAAAAGACCCCTTTCAATTTCTTTTTTCCTTCTTCTGGTGCAAAACCCGTTATCATCTTTAATTTTAAAAGACAACTAGCATCAGGACAAACTTAAGCATCCCAACTGGCACCCAAAGCCTTAATCCATCCCTTATCAAGTTCCTTACTCAATTTATTTGACTCAATTTATTCAAATAAAAGTACAAAAAACAAAAACCAAAAAAAAAACAAAAACAAAAACAAAAACAAAAACCAAAAAAAACAAAAACAAAAACAAAAACAAAAACAAACAAAAACAAAAACCAAAAACCAAAACAAAAACAAAAACCAAAAAAAAAAAAAACAAAAACAAAAACAAAAACAAAAGGAAGAATGACCAAGACATCACAATATCCCAATAGAAAATGCTACCCAGACTATAAGCCATATATAACTAACAGAAACTCATACCAAAAGATTAAGCCAAAATTATATTTTTGAAAATCAATTATCATAGTAGAATTCGTTAAAAAAACTTACTACTAAAACTGATCAGAAAAAACTTAATAAGAAAAAAAGAATATGTATGCTGGTTAGACATATAAAGAAAATTTTCCTCAACCCCCACCCCCCCTAAATTGGGAGATGAGACATATCATTATTCACCGACATGAAATTAAGATCATGAAATCCAAAAGAACCTAGTTTATACGTCGTGTGATTGTCTTCGTAAAAAAATATGAGAAACTTAACTTAGATGCCCATTCCAGAGCTCTAACCCAATTATTTTGAAGCTTTCAAAACACCAGATCTGATTTAGAGCGAAAGAGCTGAACCACCTAAATAAAATCACACTCGATCTATAAATTAAACGAGTCGAACTCGAATCCTTATTTTAATAGCTATCGTGAAACCATAAATTCAGCCTTAAAAGGAAAAAGAAAATACCGCCTTTGTCATCTTTAATCAATCCTCTATAACCTTAACAGACGTGGGACCCGCGAAAAAAAAAATATATATATATATATATATATATATCTATGTATATATATTTTAAAAAGGGAAATTAGCTGGGGTGGCCACATTTTGGCACCAATAAAAACAAATGACCCCATTTTTTTTTTTAAGGAAGATGGTCGGAATTGCCATTTTTGATTAATCAATTTGGAGGAGCTCCTAGATCGAAGACGAGTAGTTCAAAACTCCTGGAACACGACCCCAATGCTTGATTCACTTGCTGCCGTGACTGGAGCTTTGACAAGACTGCGTGAAGAAGACGATGGTGACGGGAATTGGATCGGGACGGGATGGCGACTGGATCGATGGCGATGGGATCTCTCTCTCCCTCTTCGTGAGTTCACGGTGATTCACGGACGTTCTCCAGTGGGTGAAGCTTCTTCAGCAGGGAAGCGGCGACGGTGAGATCTCTCTCTTCATGAGCTTGCGGTGAATCGCGATGCTTGAAGTTCTTCAGCTGGCAAAGCTTCTTCGGTATGGAAGCGGCAACGGTGGCCGCGGCTGCTGCGGTTGTGATGGTGAGGAGAGAAAGCAGAGAGAGAGAGGAAGTGAGAGAGAGGGAGCAGTTGAATTAGTCTGAAAGTTCTGTTTTTTTTTTTTTTTTTTTACTGGTAAATAAGTGGTTTATTATAGTTAATCCAGAAAAATTAGTGATGTTTTTAATGTTTTATATTATAATTAATTACGATTGACTATAATTAATCAATGATTAATTACAAAAATTGGTGGTTATTTATTTATTTTTTTGAATAAAATTTATAGTATGGTCAATCAATAATTAATTACAAAAATTGATGGTTTATAATATGGTCAGTCAATGATTAATAGTCAATCAGTGATTTACCATAATCAATCAGTAATTCATCATGGTTAATTAATAATTTACTCGAAATCAATCAGTGATTGACTAAATATGGTTAATCAGTGATTTACTATAAAAAATTGATTATATACAAAAAAAATGATTATATATATTATAGTTGGTCAATTAGTGATTAACTATAGTTAATCAGTTAATAATTGATTGACATGAAAATTATTGATTTTGGTTATGGTCAATCAGTGATTGAGTACAAAAATTAATGAAATATATTCTAGTCAATCAGTGATTAATTGTGTAAATTGATGAAATATATTATAGTCAATCAGTAATTTACTAACAGTTAATCAATGATTAACTGTGCAATATGGTCAATCATTAATTGACCATTTACAAAATTGATTGACTATTCTAAGAAAAAAAATAAAAAGGTATTTTAACTAATTCTTAAAAACTTAGACTTTTAAACTAATTTTTTAAAACCTGGGCTATTTATTAAAAAACTTATTAAAAAAAAAAAGTCATTTAACTATAAGAGTAATTAGCCCAGATAGTCCCTGAATTCTTTAAAAGGTGACGGTTTGGTCCCTGTTTTATTTATTTTTGGCTAAGATGACCCTGAACTTTAAAAATGTTGGCCATTATAGTCATTTTCATCCAAAACCGTTAAATTTCTAACGGAATCTTTGCTCAAGTCATAATTTTTGTACAAAAAAGACCAAAATGGCCCTTAATTTTCTATTTCCTTACTCATTTGCCTTCTCCCTTAGTTTTTCTCTTTCCTTCCCCCCCCCCAAAATCACAAAACACCAAAAGCACAAAATTCAAACAAAAACCCAAATAAGCAAAGAGAAAGGGAGGGAGCCACCGGAGGGGGAAGGGAGAGAGAGGGAGTCGTTGGAGGGGGAGAGGAGAGAGAAGAAGAGTGAGAGGTGCGCCACCGAGCCCTGCGTCCCCCTGTATGCGTCTCGATCTAGTCTTCACTCCCTCCGCCGACGCTGATGCCGATGAAGACCTCCCTCCCCGACGCCAACAAAGACCCCCTTCCCCCAACCAGATTTGTGCCCCCCTGCCGATGCTGAATTTGGCCTCCCCCTAGACGATCTGGGTTCCCTTTGCTTCCGACGCTGACGAAGACCTCCTTCCCCGACACTAACGAAGACGCCCACTTCCCCAACCAAATCCTCCCCCTCGATGATAGGGGTTCCCCCCACCCTCGACGCTGACGAAGACCTTCCTCCCCGATGCTAACGAAGACCCCCCTTCCCCAACTAGATCTGCCCCCCCTCCCGATCCCCACCCGTAACCAGATCTGTGGCCCCTGCGCGGCCCCCATAGCCGTCGTGATCTGGGTTCGGTGGCACCACCCCCCCCCCCCCCCAATCAAAATATTTGATGTTAGTTCGGAGAGAGAGATAAATTGTATTTTTTATGAGTTTTTTTTATTTTTTTAAAATTAATTATTAGTAAATTATTAAAATACGCTCTCATTTTGTTATAAATTAATGGAATTAGACATAAAGGAATATAATGACTAATATTTTAAAAGTTCAGGGTTATCTCAGTTAAAAAAAAAGGATCATATTATCATATTTTAAAGAATTCAGGAACTATCTAGGTCAATTACTATAATTATAAACCCCTTTTAAAAATTAGCAATCTCCGCTTTCGTCTTCCTCTTCCTTCGCTTTGCAACTCTGGCAAAACTGGAACTGAAGAAGCGAGAGAGAGAGTCTGAAAACTTCACAACAAAAAACAAACATAAATTATAATCCAGAACTAGGAGGGCCCACACAGTGGTTCCCCTCCCCTGATGGGTACCACCAATAATAAAACTCGACCCTTCGGCGGCAGCCACACTCCCTGCACCCGCACGCACCAAATCGGAGCCCTCCTCCTCGTCGCCGCCACCTTCTTCCTCTCCAGAATCTTCCACCGCCCCTGCGCCCACTTCTCTTCCGCAGATCTCAGCCGTCCGTCGCGGAATGGATTGCCGTCGTCAGACGGCGGAGATCTCTCCTGGCCTCTCCGCGGATATGGGCCCCACCTCAACCTCAAAATCTACGTCTACGATGAGAACGAGATCAAAGGGCTCAAAGCCTTGATGTACGGCCGCGACGGCAAAATCTCTGACGTCAAGTGCATGAAAGGCCAGTGGGGCACTCAGGTAATTTCTCGGTTCTTCTGTTTGTTTGCCGAGAAAATTCCCGAGAATGACGATGAAGTGTGAGTTCGTATCTTGGATAGCTCGTTTTAGTAGAAATTGAAGCCTTAATTTTATTAATCTAAATCACATTCTAATTAATTAGTTTTTTAGGAAATTTTGAGTTGATTTTCGGAGTTTGTGGTGATTGGTAAATTTTTAGCGTTTTTCGAAGGAAGAATCAAATGCTTTGTTTGGCTTCTAAGAACATGAGGGAAAAGAAAAAGGAAGAGCGAGTTAGATAGCTCAATTTAGTAGAAAATTAAGCATTGATTTTATTCATTTTATTCGCATATTAATGTCTTATCAAAGGCTTAGCTTGTTCCGAATTATTGTGTTGATTCTTGGATTTTATGGTGAATTTGTTAGGATTTTTGGCTTCTGAGAAAATGTGTGAGAAAAACAAGGAAGTGTGTTCGAGCCTTGTACAGCTATTTCTATTTGGAATCGAAGCAATGCAATGCCTATATTCATATTCTCATTCTTACTTGATTTTCGGTGTTTGTGTTTGAGCCTTGGGGTTTAGAATTTGGTGTTTGTGGTAGATTCACGATCATGAATTTGTTTGTTCTTTTCCATTTTGGGAATGCTGAATCTATTGCTTGGTTGATGAGAAAATGCGCGGATATAACAAGAGAGAATTTTTTAATATTTGTAGGAACTTTAGTATTGAGTTCATTCTTTTGCTGATTTCTTTTTGAGCATCTAATTTATTGTCTCTCTATGTTTTTATGGTCGGTTACTAGGTGTGCTATAGAGATCAAGTTAAGTATTGAGAATACACAGGAATTAAAATAAAAAAATAAAAAAAAAGACATGATTTTGATGAGTTACTTGTTGAGGCAACATATTTGGCTATGATTTCTAAACATGAGAGTGAGCCTTTGTTCATTTCTACTTCAATTGTAGGTTAAAATACACAAGCTACTTTTAATATCGAGATTTCGGACAAGGAAGAAGGAGGAAGCTGACCTATTCTTTGTGCCAACCTATATCAAATGTGTTCGCATGTTGGGCGGCCTTGACGATAATGAGATAAGCGATACCTATGTTAAGGTCAATTCTTCGTTTAGCTGCTTGAAGCTTCATGTTGTAGCGTTATTTTGAGATCACTTTGTTTGCTTGCAATGTCCTTTTGTTCAGTTGTGTTTCTTATTAATTGAACAAAATAGATGAATTCTCGTCGCCACTTTGTTTGCAGGTGTTAAGTCAAATGCCTTACTTCAGGCGATCTGGTGGACGTGACCATATATTTGTTTTCCCAAGGTACAAATATTGTAAACTGTCACTTAATTGCATTTCTTTTCTTTTTCATTTTCCCTAGAGGACGGGGAGCATGCCCATGTAACCATAATTTTCACTTATTTGCAGTGGAATTGGAGCTTACATTTTTAAATCCTGGGAGATATATATAAATCGTTCCATATTTCTTACTCCTGAGGTACTGTCCTAATCAGAAGTCATTAACATACTACGTTTATAATATATGTGGAATTGTGCAATCAATTGGCTAGATGTCTAGGAGAGACTTACCGGTCTCATAGCTAAACGTATAATATCCAGTCAATCTAGGGCCTTATAAGTTATTTATTTTATCTCTGCCACTAAACATGCATAAGTGCACCGAAGGGTTACGTAAAATTGCATGAGAAGCCAAGCGAGAGAGGAATTATTTAAATTTGAACTCTTAAGTTAAAAAATTTTAGAAGAAGACCTTGGACGCATTTAAGGAACTTTTTTTGGGATTTACCCGGATCTCCAAATCTCTTCCCTCTCTACCCTTTTTAGACAATTTTTATTCTTGTCCTCTATGATGCATCGCTGCATATGAAGTCTGCTGAATGCTTAATGAAGTACCAGTTATAGGCAGATAGATCATCAAATTATTCGCAAGGGGACAAAAAAGTTTAAAAGCATTAGCATGGAAAGGGTTTTTCCTTTACATTTGAGCATCTGAAGTCTTTAGATTTTGCTTTATTTAAAGAGAATTAACTGACTGGATTTTGCTTGAAACAAATTAACTGAAATCCAAGAACTGATGCTAGGTTGGAGTCTTGGAGATGCTTGATTTATAAAAGCTGTTAAATGGTTTGGGATTGAACTTCAATTAAGACTACTTCAGGTTAATATGTTAATGAAGAAGGTTACTATTATAAAATTAACTAGAATTTTTGTCATGTCTTAACTTAGAAGCATCCAGTTTCAACCAAAGTGTTTCAAACCTTGTTGCACTCAAAAGCCAAGTGGTCAGGTCTATGTGGATGAAGGGCAAGCAACCAAGTATTACTACTATCAAACTTGCCAGTAATTTGCCAACACAAAACAACAATAAGGAAAATCCCATGGCATATCCCTACCAGATTATTAGTCTCATTAATCCATCGGCTATTATCACATCATGAATCAAGTTAAAGACGAGTGGAGTCAAGAATTTTTAAGTACTACCTCGTATGTTCGGGCTACTTGTTTTGTTGCTAGATATATGAACTGGTTTGTCGGTATTTGTTTTCCCTTGCTTCTGTGTGTATACTTTTGGATTAATTTCATTTTGGTCGCTGAACTATAGGTCCAATCCCATTTTAGTCCCTTAACTTTAAGACGTTCTAGAACCAACTCTTGAACTATCAATCTATCCTACAATAGTCCTTTTTATCCAAAACACTGTTAAAAAGTGGACGGTAGTTATCACGTGAAGATCCTATGCTTCCAAGATCATGTGCATTTTAAGAATTTACGGCTTCCAAAATTGAAACCAAAAAGTTAACAAAAGGTTCTAGGACGTGAAAATGAAAAAATTAACCCTGACGAGTATGCACTTTTGATCTTTATGAGGTAACTAGAGTCTATTGTTTGACAATGTTTTGGACCGAAGGACTATTGTGAGACAAATTGATACTTTGAGAATTGGTTCTAGGACGTTTTAAATGTGAGACAAATTGAACTTTGAGAATTGGTTCTAGGACGTTTTAAAGTTTAGGACTAGAATTACAATTGGACATGTAACTCAGGGACCAAATATGAAAATAACCTGTGATTTCTCTATAAAGCTCCATATTATGTTTAAACTAATAATTTATTTTAGTTCCATTGGCTTCTCTTATAAGTTTTCCATTGTCTCTGTTGGTTTCATGTTGAACCATTTTGGACCTTTGGTAGATAACGGTCAGATCATCTATACAATATTATAGAAAGCACAATAAGTGCTATAGAAAGCACAATAAGTGCTTCCGTACTTCGTTCCGTTTTGGACAAAAAAATTTTGTATTTATTTTTTGGTCCTCCAGTTTTTTTTTTTTTGGACCAATTTTTTTTTTTCATTTTAGTCCTTTTTTTATTTTCTTTTTGGACCATTTTTTTTTTTCATTTTAGTCCTGTTTTTATTTTCTTTTCAGACTAATTTTTTTTTTCATTTTGGTCCTTTTTTTTTTTTACTTCTGAATTTATTTTTTGTCCTATGTTTTCTCCTAGATGATTTTAATCCTTTTTTCGTTTTTTTGGGCCCAACTACTTAATTTTTTTTTTTTCATTTTAATCCTTTTCATGTTGATAAATTCTTTCATTTTAGTCCTTATATCTTTTTGGTTTTTTTTTTCATGTCTTTTTCTTGGGTCTTTTTATGTATATGTATATATTTTTTACTTATTATTTTAATTTTTCCCTACTTTGATAAATTTTCTCAAATTTGTCCCACATGTGCATAGCACATGCTTTACACTAGTATAGTTAAAAGGGAAATTTGAAAAGAAAAGAAACCTATTTGAGTGAAGGAATTCTTTTTTTTTTTGTTTATGTTTTTTTTGTTTTGTTTTGTTTTGTTTTGTTTTTTGTGCTTATCAATCCATCTAGTGGTTATGTGAAGCAAAGTAGTAATCTTTTCTACACACAGTTTTATGTTTGACATAGTAGATTATTTATTTATGTGATAGTGCAGGGGGACCGGACTGATAAGAAAGGTACAAGTGCCTTCAATACTTGGAAAGATATCATCATTCCTGGCAATGTCGATGATTCAATGACTACAGATGGTGCAAGGGTTGTCCAGCCATTGCCTCTATCAAAACGGAAGTATCTCGCTAATTATTTAGGTCGTGCACAAGGAAAGGCTGGCCGTTTGAAGTTGATAGAGCTCGCAAAGCAATTTCCAGATAAGGTTTGTTTTTCTAGTTGTCTGGATAAGTTTTATTATTTCGGAATTAACTTGTTGCCATTCTTTAAATCTCTTGGCTCTTGGATTGGTACTTTCAAATTGTTACTATGTTCTTTTGGGCAATGAGTTTAATTAGCGCATCTTTGGAGTTTTATTTTTTGTGGGAATGATGTCGTTTAATCATGCAATTGCAACACTCTCTCTCTCTCAATTTTTGAATTTTTAATTCTTCAAAGGTTTTAATACTTGTTATACCAAGACATACTTATTTATATTATGAACAGGTGGAATGCCCAGACCTGCAGTTCAGTGGCCCTAACAAACTAGGGAGGACAGAATATTTTGAACACCTCCGCAATGCGAAGTTCTGCCTCGCTCCTCGTGGGGAATCATCTTGGACTCTACGATTTTACGAGTCTTTCTTTGTGGTCTATCTCTCTCTCTCTCTCTCTTTCTCTCTCTCTTATGTGCAGAAGATGAGTGTGTTGAAATGTTGTTTGCTTTTGCCACACAGGAGTGTGTCCCAGTGGTAATGTCAGATCAAATAGAATTGCCTTTTCAGAATGTCGTTGACTATGCCCAGATTTCGATCAAATGGCCATCCACCCGAATAGGGCCGGAGCTGTTGGAGTACCTTGAGTCAATTCCAGGTCACCTGCTTTACTCCTGTTTAATCTTACTTGGCTTACTGAACTGTTTGGTATATCATAGGCTATATCTCATCATTTTGGTGGAACAGATAAAGATGTAGAGGCGATGATAAGCCGCGGAAGACGAGTAAGGTGTTTATGGGCTTATGCTTCTGAATCATCGCCATGTTCTGCAATGCAAGGGATCATGTGGGAACTTCAGAGGAAAGTCAGGCAGTTTCACCAGTCGGCTGAAACATTCTGGCTTCACAACGGATCATACGTGAACCGAAATTTGGTTGAATTTCCTCGATGGAAACCTCCCATGCCTTTACCTTGATTCCGTTTAGGGAAAAAAAAATCAGGAAAAAAAAAAAAAAAATCCATTTCACGTGGTTGTATCATTTCACTGCCCATTCTATAGCCCGGTTTTTCTTTTTTATTTTTCTCACTAACTTCGAGTTATTGTAAATTATACTTTTTTTTTTCACTTAAAAAAGATATATATATTATAATTTTTGTCTCTAATATTTCTTTTTCCCATCCAATTGCCAAGTTCCACAAATATCAGAGTAGTTCCAATCCCTCCCACCCTTTAAGGTCCCGCTCATTGCTCTTTGGATGTTATGAATGTAAATTGAGGATGAATCGCACACCATACACACACACACACACACACACAGTAGTTTTCAGGCACGTGAACGCTTGAATTTAATATGTTAATTTCTTTTCAAAAAAAATACATAAGTTAATTTCTTTTTTTTACAAAGAATTAGCGATGTTAAAACTTTTGAAGAAATCAATATCTTTTCTTAATTTATTTATTGTTTTCTAAATAATTTAATAAAATCAAGTAACTAGTAATTAAAATAGTACATAACAATTTCAAGAATTGTAAGAAAAAAAAATGTTGAGACATTTGAAAATAGTTATTTTACATACGAAACAAATTGAAAAAAAATGAAAGGTATTTTAATGAGCCATCTATAATATGTGAAAATTTTGGGGAGAAAAGTAAAAACAAAAAATAAAACAAAGAATGAGGTAAACTCAACAAAAAAAAAAAAAAAAGAAAGAAAAAAAGAAAGGGTAATTTGTTTGTTTAGTTCTTGAATTCTGTAAATTATGTCACTTTAATCTCTGAACTTTTGATTTCAATAAATTAGTCCTTTAAACTTTTGATTTTTGACAGTTTTGGTCCCTGACCTTGAAATTGATGAAATATTTTTCTAATTTAGTGTGTATAATCATGTTTCAACTCCATGTTAACTTGAAATTTTACAAAAATAATAATACCAACTATAAAAATTACATCATGATTCTTATAAAAACCCTTAAAATCTAAAACATTTTGAACTTAATGTAATAATTTCTTTAAAATTTTTTATATTATGTGATAAGGATAATATTGTTTGTGTTAAATTTCAGAAATCGTCTGTCAATTTTAGTGTGAGGGACCAAAACTACAAAAAACAAAAGTTCAGGGACTAAAAATGACAATATTCATAGTTCAAGGACTAAATAGACAAACTATTCAAAAAGAAAAAGAAAAAAGAAAAAAAAAAGGTGCACAAAAAGACAAATAAAAAAACCAAATTTTTGAGTAGTATCAAAAAACAACTATCTATTATAATATAGTTATAGAATGGATATATAAACTATATATACATATAGGTATATACATTCTTTTTCCTTGTTATTGAGATTGCATATCATATTTAGGAAGTGATGAATAACACTTGTTTTAATATGCTTCTTAAAAAATGTTAGAAGTTCTCAAGCCAAAGAAAACATACATGTATACAACTAACAAGAGTTACCATTGTGGGTTATTTTGTGCCTTGACTTTTCACATCGCAGTTTATAAATGAAGATGAAAATGCACACGAACTAATAAAGATTATTGATTTTGAGTAAATATTAAATACTAAATAAATAGTTAAGCTATGATGTTCTATTTAAGAAAGGTTTGCTTTTTGGATACTTTCTTTCCTTCTAAAACGAAGTAAAACTGAATCTAAAAGGTTGATCATGTTGCTTAGGACTAGGGATGGTAACGGGGGATTGGGCTGTCTTCTTGCCAACTTGCCATGTGATTAAAAACACTTTTCATATCCATTCCGTAATCCATTTAATTGACAGGAACGAGGTGGATTTTCCCTGTTATGATGTCAAGGTACTCACGAGATACCTCATTTACACGATTATTTATTTCCATCAAAAAATTAAAAAAAATTAAAAATTAAAAATACATATATGAAATATTAAATTTAAATTACAGTACTCAATTTTTCATATACCAATATGTTAAGGTTTAATACTTAAAATGATATAAAATCCTTTCTTATAAAAAAAAATATTTAAATTGGTATATAACATTAAACATCATGTATAAAATCTTTAACCTAAAAGTAATATATAACTAAAGGGACGGGAAATAGGATGGGGGATCCATAAATCTGTCCCTGTCGTGTAACCTTTAAACCTGTTTAAATCAAATAATACCTCTCATTTAAGACAGGAATTAATGAGTTAATGGAAAAATTACCTACTCACTACCAAATTCAAATGGAGAGATCGATAGGGAGTGATTATAACACACAAAAATCTCAACATAACAAATTAGCCCCAACAAAAAAAAAAAAAAAAGAAAAATCACCACACAATTCTAGTGCACAGCCCCAAACCCCACTATTTTGGTGGCACTAGGGCAACAATAATCAGAGTATGGTAAAAGCCAAATAATCAATAAGTGATACGGCACGCCACGTGTCAGGCTAGAAATCATGACCTTTTAGCTGAAATAAATAAAAAATAAAAAATAAAAAATAAAAGGTATTATAAGGGCAGTGAGACTAACTGAGAACCTCATATTTCAACAGCTGAAAATTTTATTCTGGTTGGCCACAAACTGATAAAAATCCCCTGCAGTTCTTGAGACAAAAGAAGAGCTAAGTTTCTAAAAGCAAGTATAACAAGTTTTTTGAAAAAATGGGAGTGACCATGTTCCCAAGCTGCGGTTTCTGTTGGACGTATCAAACCAACAACAGAATTCGTGGCCACAATTTGAGATCAAAATTGGTTGGGTGCTGCAATTCAAGAGGAGGAAAAACTGGTGGTTCCTTTGATGAGGAAGGTGAGAAATTGAAGAGAAGGTCAGTTCTGGTATATGGGATTTCTTTACTTTCTTCTTCAGCGGTAGTGGATTTCCCAAGTGATGGCCTGGCTGTTGTTAAACAAGGCCTTCTTGCTGGCAGAATTCCCGGTCTCTCTGAACCTGATGATCAAGGTTGGTTTCCTTTTATCTTTGTTTACATTTTGCCATTTCATTTTTTTTTTTGGGTTGAATTGGTTGTGAGGGAATTCGAACTCCACACTTTATAGGAAAGTCATATGTGGAATTACCGCCATGCTATGCTGCTACCATCCATTTCGCTTGTTTTTAGCTCGTAACATAGACATAATATTGATGATAACCGAGAGAGAGAGAGAGAGAGAGAGAGAGAGAGTCCAAGAATCAAATTATTTAGTTCATCAATCATAAAGTCTTGAAATGTTGGACAAAACCATAGGCAATCCTGAATCAACAAGAAATAAAAGCTCGACTAGTAGAATGATATACTACTAAGAGATAACTTCAAATCAATAAAATAGCAGTGTGATTCCTTATTAATTAGTAAATTTGTCAACTTAGTAAACTAAATGCTCAGACAGGTTGGAGGACATACCGAAGACCGGACGAGAAGTCTGGAGGGCATGGAGTTGGATGGAGTCCTATCATCCCTTATTCCTTTTCTGTACCTCAAGATTGGGATGAGGTACAGCTTTTCAACCCCATTATTCCTAATCACCACGGAAACTTCAATATCACAAGTATCTGCCGCTACCTTTGTTAATCGCTTTTGTCTCTGTAATAGGTTCCCGTATCAATAGCAGACCTTGGTGGCACTGAGATTGATTTGAGATTCGGTAGCGCCAAAGAAGGACGCCTGTCCGTCGTTGTTGCTCCTGTTCTCAGATTTGCAGATAGTAAGTGTTTTCACAAAATCATATAAACACTAGTTGCAGCTTGTGAAAAGGATCATAAACTATCCTTGGATGTTGCTTCGGGCATTTATACTTGTCATGTCATTTTGGTATAATGACATTTTAGTACTAATTAGTATTCATGTTCCTAAAGTTAGTAAACGCACTTTGGATTGTTTCCAATTCTTCGTCCTCGTAAATATATACTAAAAACGGGATTAATGATCGCCATTCGTATTCACTACCCTTGATGTGTTTAGTTTCACTAGTTAGCTTAGAATCATTTGACCTCTGGTTGTGCTGCGCAGATCTCGGTGATGATGCCAAGATTGAACAAATCGGACCTCCAGAAAAAGTGATCAATGCATTTGGACCGGAAGTGATCGGCGAGAATGTGGAAGGGAAGGTTGTTAGCATGAGTGTAGCGGAACACTCGGGAAGAAAGTATTACCAGTTCGAGTTGGAGCCACCTCATGTTCTCATAACAGCAACTGCAGCAGGGAATCGCCTTTACTTGTTTAACGTTACTGGAAGTGGTAAGGATGCTTTTTGCGCATTTTAACATTCTTCTGATTAGAAACATCATCTCAATAATGATGAGGGGAAAAACAAAAATGTAATTAAGCTTTTGACTTGGATTTTGTAGGTCTTCAGTGGAAGAGACACTACAAAGATTTAAAAAGG
The DNA here is from genome assembly GCA_038430175.1 of Ficus hirta. Taxonomy (NCBI): domain Eukaryota; kingdom Viridiplantae; phylum Streptophyta; class Magnoliopsida; order Rosales; family Moraceae; genus Ficus; species Ficus hirta. Next base: position 18,687,416 of record CM076587.1, read on the forward strand.
ATAGCCGACTCCTTTCGCGTCGTGTGACTGAGATGCTTGTAAAGTGGTGATAGATTGCATAAACAATGAGACATTTTTGTTGCTGTAACGAAATAGTAAAGACGAAGTATTTAAAACTTGAATTCCAATTTTGTAGGTCTTCCAAGTGAATAGAGACACTACAAAGTTTGAAAGAAAAGAGTTGATTGCACTCATAGTGCCTGATTGAATATACTGGTAATCTGGCATAGCAAAAGTATCAGGCCTTTCAATATTGTTTTTTAAGTCATGAGGGTAACTTTCAATGAGATGAGAATTATGCACTCGACAAATGTTTCGGTCACACTGCTACGACATACGATACGAGTATCACATTTTTCCTATGGAATACGTTCAACTCGGTTTTGGGCTTCCAAGGTTATAACTTGTAACCAAAGAGACCAATGACTTGTTATAAAACTGTTGAGAGGGAAGAAAAGATGGGAAGATCGACAAGAGCGAGAAAGAGAGAGAAATAGATTTTTAAAGTTATTTATTTATTTATTTTTTAAGATTTTTTATTTTGTTTTAATTTTTAAGGTTAGTTTTTCAAATACAATACAAATTGAAAGTTTGAGCTGCAAAAAAAAAAAAAAAAAAAATTTGAGACCAAAATATCACAAATATTGTAGTCCAGGACCAACCAAACAATTAAAAGTTGACGCTCAACAACTTTTGGTGTAGACTTTTTGAGAGTTAAAAGGACATTTCACTTAATGAGAAAAGGAGGAGGACTCATCGAGCAGTTTATCATTAATATATAATATGTATTTTTAGGAGTTAATATGTGTCTTAATCTGTTTACATTATGATTGAAAATCTCTTGGACGTGTACAGCTTTTTGAATGAAATGAACTGGCCTCAATCCGGATATGGAGCATAAACTCCTCCAAGTTCTGAAACATTGCAAGAGCCTTCGAGAGTTGAAGCAGACCCACCTTCAGATTCTCGTTCATGGCCTCCAACACTCTAACTTCACTCTTCCCAACCTCCTCACTCTCTCTTCTCAACTTGGTTTCCCTGATTACGCTTTTCGGGTTTTTCGACATTGTCATTTTCCCAACGTTGTCGTCTACAACACACTCATAAAGTTATGTCGGAATGATCCTATTGATGCTTTGAGTGTCTATGTTCAGATGAAGTCTTCTCGACTTGCGCCTAATGGTTTCACATTCACCCTGCTTCTTAGGTGTTTGCAGTCGTCTTTTGACGGCCTTAAGTACGGTGAAGTTGTTCATGGTGATGTTGTGAAATTGGGTTACTGTTCTAGTGTCTTTGTTCAGAATACCCTTTTGAGTTTCTACGCTAAGAGCGGCGGGGATTTGGGTTCCGCATGCCGGGTGTTTGAGGAAATGCCTGAAAGAGATGTCGTCTCCTGGAATTCGATGATTACTTCTTACATGGCTCGTGGTGAGCTGGAACTGGCATTAAGACTGTTTTATTCCATGACGGAGAAGAGCATTGTGACGTGGAACTCTGTTGTTTCGGGGCTTTCTAGAGCTGGAAATATGGAATTGGCTGTTTTGGTTTTTCGGAGAATGCCCGAAAGAAATGAGGTTTCGTGGCACTCCGTTATATCAGGGTACATACAGTTGGGCGATATCAAGTCTGCTCGACGCGTGTTTGATTACATGCCGGAGAAAACTGTGGTTGCTTGGACAGCCATGGTCTCGGGATACGCCACAGTTGGAGATCTTGCATTGGCCCGGCACATGTTTGATCAGATGCCGGTTAAAAATGTTGTGTCATGGAATGCTATGATTGCACATTATGTTCATAACCTCGTATTTGATCGAGCTCTTCATATGTTTAGTCAGATGTTATTGGACGGCAAGTGCAAGCCCGACGAGACAACTTTGGTCAGCTTACTGTCTGCCTGTTCTCACTTGGGATCTCTTGAGCACGGAAAATGGGTACATTCTTATATTAGGAGAAACAATTTTTGCTTGTCTATACCCTTGGGCAATGCCTTGATGGATATGTTTGCAAAGTGTGGTGACATCGAAAATGCAAAAGTGGTTTTCATTAATATGCCGAAAAGATGCCTAATCACGTGGACAACAATGGTTTCGGGTCTTGCTAATAATGGAGAGTGTAGAGAAGCCTTAAATCTCTTTGATGCAATGTGTTCGGAAGGGGTTAAGCCAGATGATGTCGTCTTCATTGCAGTTCTGTCGGCTTGCACTCATGGAGGATTCGTGGAAGATGGTAAAAGGATGTTTTTACGGATGGTGCATGAGTTTAGTATAGAGCCCCGAATTGAGCATTACGGTTGTGTGGTTGACCTTTTGGGAAGAGCAGGGAAGTTGCAAGAAGCGGTCGGATTTATAGAAAGCATGCATTTGGAGCCAAATGCTGTTATTTGGGCTACGCTTTTAGCTTCTTGTAAGATTCATGGCGATGACAATTTGTTAGAGTCAGTAACAAGAAGGATTATCGAGCACGAGCCTTCGAACCCAAGCTACTTGACCTTGATTTCAAATATGAGCGCATCAGTTGGGCGGTGGATAGATGTCTTTACCTTCAGAACGGCCATGAGAAAGCGGGGAGTAGAAAAGGTCCCTGGTTGTAGTTCCATCCAAATAGGGAATAAGGTTCACGAGTTTCTAGCCAGAGATACAAGGCATGAAGAAAGGAAGGATGTTTACGAAATCCTGTACAGTTTAAACAGACACTTTGACGACGCACATGTTGGAACATTATGATATGCAATTCTCTGTGGATATCCATCTCCCACAGCGTCGCTTTTATGACCGGTAAATAGAAAATTGAGTTTAAGGATTCTGCCTCGTGTGCCAAGCAGGCTTTTTGGATTGAAGTAAAATTCGGTTGAAAGGCGGTGTTGACTATGCCTTTTAAAAAGGGAGAGTTCATTTTGAAAAAAAAAAAAATTAAAAAAAAAAAATGACACTTCGGCTCTTGGATACATCTACCATAAAGACATCTAGTTGAAACAGCAAATTAGAGATCGGTTTTCTGGCAATTTGTTGAAGACTCCGATTCATATCACACCAACACTTTGATATGTAGAAGATCATGAGATTTTTCGGAAACGCTACCAGTCAGTTCGAGTCACGTGCTTTTGAAGGCAAAATAACTTTCCTACTCTACATCTGCATACTAAAATAGAGATATTGCTGTAATTGGCTTCAATATCTGATTAAATTTTCCCCTTTTCTTTTCTTTAACACATTATAGCGATTCACTTTTGTACGATTTGGATCTAAGATGGAGAATTTTTTACCGCGCCCGTTTAGTAAATGATGATCAAGGATGCTTACAGAAATATTGTTGTACCATAGATTACATGACACAAACAACCTACATTTCGCTACTATTGTTGTTTCATTGCTTATTCTAAAAAGTACATGGAATAAACTAGCTTTTAAGCCCGTTCGTTCTTATACTTGTTTCCTCGTTATAGGCTGCGGAGAAATTCTATATTGATATACAGAGACACATGACAATACCAGTACAAGGAAGACAAGGATGGGAAACTAGACGATCTTTTGGTCACACACATTTTCTAACCCCCCCCCCCCCCCCCCCCCCCCCAGCACCTTGACAAAAAAGGTTAGTATCGACTCAGTAAAGTGTCCATAACTATGCAAAATTCTATCACTTATGTTATTAGGGACGGAGCTACCCATGATCGAGTGGGGTCTTCTGCCGCCAGCCAGTAAACTTTTATTTTTTTTCAATATTACCTCTCAAAAGTTTTTTTTTTTTTTTTTTTTTTGCTCCTACTAAAAAAATTATTATCCCTATATAACCCTCTTAAAAACTTAATCATTTAATGTTTGCCCCTCGCTAAACTAAGAGTCTGGCTCTGTCGTTGTAATCTTGCACATCTAAAACCCACATCAGAAAGCTGACCTTTTTTTTTTTTTTTTAAAGGTCCTTTGCACAATGCTCTCAATACTCCTTGGGGTGATCTCATTTGTGTTCTCTGCCTATAGTGGACCTGACCCATATTACTTTATTTATTTATTTATTTTGATAAACATGTTACTTTTTGGTTAATACGAGTAAATATAAATATTTTTTATTAACTTTGGGCGACTTCTATAATATCTTTTTTTTTTTTAATTTTTTTTATGTGATACTTTTCCATTTCTTTCCGTCTCTACTATGCACATTCAAAAGGGTTTTTGCGCTATGGATATTCGTGGTTGTTCGAGTAACATCCACACAACGTGAGCATCAAGAACGTGATTAAGATATTATTGATGACGGAGTATCGTGAGGCTATCGTAACAGATTATGGATCAGTTTAAATCGAGGATTCAACATGGTAGATTGTTGGATTCGATTATGTGGAGTGTGGATTTGACCTACCACCAAATGATAGGCGTTTCTGACTCATTTTGTGCTCAGTTCACTTGAAAACTTTTTTATTTTCTTGTTTTTGTTTCTCTATATAAATTGCTGAAGGATACACCATCCCGCTTTGATATAAATATTAATGTGTTCTCTCCAAACCTACTTACATTTAGGGGAAGTGAATTGTCCAATGTAATTGGATAACCAGCCAATTCCTTTTTTTTTTTTTTTTTTGATATGCACATAAGCAAGCACACACATTTTTCCCTTGAGGTAAATCGACCACAAGGATTTTCAGGAGGAGAATCCATGTGGACCTATAAGTGTAACCAGCCAATTCAATTCAATCTAATTTAATGTAGGTTTCATAAATATGTATATCATTTCTTAGTAAAGTTTTAGCTTGCATTTTGTTCGTCAGTTGGAGATGAAATTTTTAAGTTGAAGTTGATTGACTTTTCAAAAATTAATTATAAATTTTGTTGACTTTTGAGAAAAGACAAAACTGGGATGAAAAAATACAATATAGTTGGAGTTAAACTTAAATGCCAAATAAAGCCTTAACATGCGTTTGCTGCTAAGGTTTGGATTGTAGAATTTGGGTTTGGATTGATTGTGCGTTTATTGAAGTGTTTGAATTACGTGTAAAAACTTAAAATGTGTTCACAAAAAAATATCAACATAAAGCTTGTTTCGTTCGTATCGAAATTCTATGTAATTTTAAAACAAAAATCATCTCATTTAGATTTGTTTATGTAAAGTTATGAACTTTTAAAATTTGAGTTACAAAATTGTGTGAATAATAAAATTAAAGAAAAAAAAGATAAAAATTAGATTATAAAAGTAAGTTCTGGATTGGAGGTCCTTACTAGTTTGGTTTTATATACAAATTCAAAATTAAATTAGATTTTTTTTTTCTTTCTTAATTCTTATTTTTATTAGAAGTTTGAAAAATGGACTTGTTTTTGTTTTTGTTTTTTATTTTACTTTTGACTGTTGACTAATTTTGACTTTTGTCCTTCCCCTTTTTTTTTTTTTCCTTTCTTCTGTGTTGGTGGACTTCTTGTCCTATTTCTCAATGTTTATCTCACTATCAGGATAATTGGCTGAATCGATCATTCAAATCTATTTTATTTCGTGGAAGCTCGTTGATATCATATTTATAAAGAAAATCTACTTCGATCGTGAGAGTGAGAAAGAAAGAGGTATAGATTCCTTGAATGTGAATTGTGATATGCTGCTGTCTAATTACGTCGTCTGATGCATATATTTGCCAAGTAAGCAAGTTGTAATAATTATGTCACTCCCATCAAAATGTGTAAATTCTATTATATTCTCAACGAGGAAAATCTTTTTTTTGCTTGGATATTGTTAACGGAATATCTGCCAATAATCTTTTTGTAAGAGTGAAAATTGCTTCTTTTGGAAAGGTAGGTTTGTGATTGTGAACACCTCCAACACATTTAGCATGTGTATTTCACTGATTGGGTTATATTACATTGAAGAGACTTTTATTTTATTTATTTATTTATTATTGTTGTTATTATTATTATTATTATTACTATTATTTTTATTTTTGAGAATGGTTATATTGAAGAGACTTGTACCTACCGACAAAACAAAATGCAGTTTCGGTATGATTTTTTGTTTTTGTTGAGTTTCTCTCTCTCCTAAAGCTTTGGGTTTGATACTTAAAAACAAGAGCATGAGTGTTTTTATTTTTTTATTTTTTTATTTATTTTTTTTATTTTTTAGGTAGTGGTGGGCAATCTTGTCGGATACTTTTATGTATTTTAAGATATTCAATGAGTAAAAAGTTGAATTTGTTTTCTTTTTCAACTCTGTGTATGTCTTGTCTACTCCTCTTTTTATGTTCATCCTAAAGTTTGATAATCTTCCAACCGGGAGTGGAAGATCCTTAATCAGAAAGGATTTTTTTTAATTCTAATTTTTAGTTTTAATATTTTCATAATTAATAAAATTATTTGTTCACTTAAAGCTCATTTTATAGTGGTGATTGGTGATGATAAGTTTAGCAGCTTAGATTTATGCTGGTTATGTAAACTTTTTTTTTTTTTTTTTTGGTGGCTTCTGAAAATTTATGAGACGAAGGCCAACCTAGACAAGCATGTTTGTATTTTCGATCAATCAAAAGAGTGTATAGTCGAGGCATTGGTTGTTTTGAGATTTATTTCTTATAAAGCACAGTGCATGTTATCTCTTTTACCTAATTATGTGCACGTCTATTGGGAAATATTAATCGTTGTATTAACATAATCATTATCATAATAACCAGAACCTCAGTCATAATAAATATATATCTATATATATATATATATATATAAAACAAACCCAAAATAAAACCTGTTATACCTAACGATCATTACAAACATCAGCGAAAGAAGAAAGAAAAAAAAAAACAACAACAACAACAACGAGATGACGAACTATTAAAATTAAGATTATTTTCCTTTAAAAAAAATGAACATTAAAAACAATTCAAAATAGAAGAAAAAATAAAAAATACCGACTAACCCATAAAAACATTATTACTTTCCTTCTAAAATTAAAAAATTTGGAAAAAAAAATTAAAAATTGAAAATAAAGAAAAAAAAGGTTGAGATTCTCTAAACGACATTAGACAATCCCATAAATTATAAATAAAAAATAAAAAAGTCAAGCATTCCAAAAAACTACTTACCGAAAAGAATGTTCAAATTCTAATTTATGGGATTACAGTGAGGTAATGCAATAGTTTAGAAAGTTTCAAAGTAATTGTCATTTTCAGAAGTTGGGAGATAAATTATCAAAGTCTAAATAGTCTAGGGAGTAGCCCATGTAGGGGTGGATGAGTTGATACGGGAGCAACCTTAAGGATCTTACCAACCTGGAAGTCGGAGGTTCGAATCTCCCGCCAACTTAGGGGAGTGTAAATCAGCGTGGTGTTGCGAAACGGGAAATGATGGGGTCATCACTAGATTCTTTTATTCAGTGAAAAACAAAATAGTCTAGGGAGTAGTCATGTCAATTACCCTAAAAATTAAGTGGGCCAAAAAAAAAAGAATGTTAAAATTTCCAAAAATGAAGTAAAATTGAAATTTTAAAAATTAAAAATGTCTTCTTTTTTTTTTTTTTTTGGCTGAAAAGAATGAGTTATTTAGGTAGAAGTTGTAATGTTTAGATAACTTCAGGGGGGTGGATGCCTCTCATGTGATATATGAATCTCTCACGAAAGTTAGTAAAATAAGGTATAATAGAACAGTTTAGAAAGTTTCGAAGTAATTGCCCTTTTGAGAAGTTGGGGGAGAAATTATCAAAATCTAAGTAGTCTAGGGAGTAGTCGTATCGAATACCCTAAAAATTAAGTGGGACAAGGTCTTCTTCCTTGTCTTGTTATAATAAATTTATGTTTTTTATTTATTAAAAAACAAAAAAACAAAAACAAATTGATGGTTGTAACTAAAAAGAAAGTAACCATATTCTTAAAAAAGTAATAATAACAATAATATTGGAATTAATGTCACACGTAAGCATTCAAAGGGAACATATATTATATATATATATAATATTATGTGGGGGCACTTGATCAATAAATGATAATTTGAGTTAAATATTACATCAATGTAAGGGTAAGGTTATTGCTCAACTAAAAGGACTAATAACCAAATCATACAAACACTTTTCAACGCACTCATAAATTCATATTGCACGACGCACAAGGGAATTCATATACATGCGTACGTGGAGATTATTAATTTCGTACGTGGCTCCAAACTCTATTGTACAACTTGCAAAACTTTGTGCTAAAAAAAAACAACATATATATATATATATATATATCTTCTCTAACTGTATCATATACAAAACAAAACCAAAAAAGCAGGTTTCAGTTATTTCTCTTAAATTCTAGAAACAGATGTGACTTGAGCTAGTTGGTTTGAAGTATATCTAGAACCATATAAATTATCTCTCTCTCTCTCTCTCTCTCTCAAGATTGATAAGTTATAGAGTTAATATTCCTTGTGTTATTCAAAGAAACTCGTATATGTGTTTCACATTAACCATAGATATGTAGAGACCTATCATTACAAAACTAAATGACAATGACGTATTTTTAAAAAAAAAAAAAAAAGAAGAGAGAGAGAGAGAGAGAGAGAATTGAATATGCTTGGCAACCATGCATGCACGTTCTAACCTTTATACAAGCTTGACCTAGCTCAAAGGACACTGCAGAAGGGACAATATTAGGCTCTGTTTGGTTAGATGGATGGAAAGAATAAACGGTGGAGAGAATTGAAAGGAGAATAATATAGGATGAAGATGATTATAACAATCATTTAAGGTGTTTAGTAAAGAGAATAGAGAGTTAAAAGATAGATAATAATTATTTGTCTACTATATTATCCATATCAATAATTGTTAATAACTATTTTTAAAGGATTAAACAATCTTCTAAATTTTTTTTGATGAATTTGGTGGATCCTTTATTATTAGGAGTAACTTACGTGGGCTCGAGTAGAGATCTCACCTCTCCACCTCTTCTTTCACTCTCTCCCTTCACATCTCTTCCTCCTTCCCACCACCTCTCCTTCCAACCAAACAGCTCTAAGTGGTTTTTTTTTTTTTTTTTTTTTATTGGACGAATGAAACTATTATAAAAATTTTATAAAAAAATTGCGTACACAAATTTGATTCTCAAAGATGGATTTGCAAATATATAATATATAGATGGAAATGGATGGTATTGGCACTGAAGTTGGTCCAATCTTAGATAGAAATAAATGCAATAGGGGATTCTATATATATGTGGATAAGACCGTACCTAGCTAGGTTAGCTATAACTCTCATGGCGGTGCTCTTAATTTCAGCCATCAATTAATACATGTCATGTATATAAAAGCTAAAGAGTCCTTCTTCTTGAGGGCAATGTAGCCTTCCACTTCTTCAATGCTCTTTCCAATTATACTAAGATTTTGATGTGCCCTACTTATGTCTTGTCATCTGGATATTTAGCATTAGTGGCCCTTAAACATGTCATCTTTTTAGAATTTGGCCTCTAAAGTTTGATTTTAACAATTTATCTCATAAACTTTTTAAGTTAATGCAATATATCCTAGGTGGCTTAACTTTTTATTAAATTGATGATGAAAAACCCGCGTACGTCTTATGTAAAGACAGTTATTTCAGATAAAAAAATTTTAAATTTAATACAAACTCTTATGCTAATCATCCAAACTCAAGTCTTCAATTTAATATTAAATTAACTAAATCGGGTGTATATCATAATAACTTAAAAGAGTTCAGGTATAAATTGATAAAATTAAAAATTTAAGAGACAAGTTGTTGAAGAATAAATTTAGGGGCAACAGTGCTATGCACCCGCTGTCAGCTGAATGAAGTTGAATTGATTCTCACTTGCTCATCAATTAAAGATTTGTTTTTTTTTTTATTAAATTCTATTTTCCCTGTTTCATAAACTTTATCCAAAATCATATATTATAAAGTGCAATTTTCTTTTGTGATACTTTAGCAAAAAAATAATAAATAATAAATAAATAAATAAAGCCTTTTATTGTACTATTTAAAAACTTCATCCCTTTATTTTATCCATTATTTTAATAGATAGTGCCTAAATTAGTTACGAATCTCATCTTGGTCCCTAATTTTTAGTTTGAATTGTTACACTACCTTGAGTTTTTATTATTAAGCAAACGGTCACTATGTTGGTATTTTGTTAAAAACTGAATCGAAATTAAACATATTCAAATCATATGAATTTTATTTAAGGCTACAATTTTAATTGAACATCTTTTAGAGGAAAACTATACCTCTAAAATATCTCTAATGATACCATATTATCTGATAAAAGTACAGTTTACTTCCAAAATATCTATGCTTAGGTACAATTTGGCTCTAAAAAATTGTACGACTTTAGTTATAAATAAAACTCATGTGATTAGAATGTGATTCAATTTGTCTTTTTCTTTTTACATAGAATATTGGTAGAGGAACATGCAATAGTAGAAACGTTTCAAGGGTTAACATGAGATATAGTGTATGATTTAAGATCATTTATATAAAAATAACCTTTTTTTTTTTTTTTGTCTTTTGTCCTTTGTCTTTTTTCAGCTTTTCCTTCTTCTTCTTCTTCTTCTTCTTTTTTTTTTTTTTTATTTACCCAAAAGCATAAATTTATTTCTTACAAACCTCTAAAATTTATTGTAATAAACTATATTTTCGTAAAAGTATTTATCTAATAACCGTATTAAAATATATATTATGTTTTCAAATATATCCTTATTTGAACACCTTTAGACTTTTTTCCAATTTATCTTACTGAAATAATTTTTTAGGCAATTTTTATTTAAACATTTTTTTCCTTTTTAAAAGTTCACCCTAATTAATTTTCTTACTGTATCTCATGATCAGAATACTCTTGTGATATATATGATGTTACCTATATATATATATATATGTATGTATCCTGATGGGATGGTCTATTGCATGCCATCCAATTGTCCACTTTTTCCACACCCTAATTTAATGAATTATGTTTTTCCTTAATTATCCATAATTAAATTACTTTTAAGGACAAAAAGTAGTCAAATATATACATTTCACACACCTTATTTAAAAATAATAAAAAATAAAATTGAAATATCTTTTTTTTAAAATATATAATTCAAAATACTCAACCCTAATCAACAATGAATAAAAGAAGAATGACCTCCAATGAAAAGGAAACAATAATTTTTTTTCTTTCAACTTTCGTCCTTTTTTTTTTTTCTAATATCTTGTTGATGGTAATTTGGATTTTTGTATGAGAATCAACAATTGCTTATAACGTTAAACTGACCTTTTTATTTTTTATTTTTTCGTTTATAATGTTATGTATGAGAATCAATGATTCTTGTCCACTGTACCTTTTTATTTTGTTGAAAAAAACACAAAAGACAAATATCTCTGTGTGCAATATTTTTTAGTAATGAATCGTTTTTTTTTAATAGCTTTAAGAGACCAATATACCAAAGAAAAAAAAAACTAAACTAAACTAAACTTTGAAACTAATATCCTGTTGTGTTTCAGGAAAAAGAAAAAAGGTTCTAATGCTATTGGAAGTCTAAATTATTTTGTGTCAAAATGCCTCATAATTTTTGCATTAGTGTCAAAATACCCCCTGATATTTGTTATTTGTGTCAAAGTTCCCCCTGATCTTTAATATTTGTGTCAAACTGCCCTATCAATTTTATTTTATTTATTTAACATTGTATTATTACCTAAATTTTTAGAATAGGTAAAAATAGTTTTTTCTACTAAAAGAAAATGTATATTTTCTTGACCTACTTTTTTTTTTTTTTTTGCTTATTTTAAAATTCATTTTGATTTTCTTGAACAAAAATAACTACATAACTTATGTTCATTATTTTATTGTCCTAATATTATAATTTTTATTTTAATTATGATTGATAATACTATACCAAAATATGTAAACTAATCATTTAAACTAAAAATATAACTAAGAACGTGTATCAGTGTAAATTTACAATACTTATTCTCATTATGGGTTTAAGCAAACAGATGAATGAAATTCGTTTTGACTATGATTCAAATTATGTAAGCCAAACAAATAGCGTTTTTGAAATCCAAATCCTGTATCTGAATCCTACCAATTATGATTACGCATAAGTAAACAATAACCCAAATAAATATGAATTAAAATAAGTAAAATAAAAAAAAGTGTATCAAAAAAAGATGCATTACAATTTATTATAATAAAAATATATGTTTTTACATGTTCTAAAAAGTTAATAATTATTAGGTAATTATATAATATTAGATAATTAAAATAATATAAATGAGATAGCTTGATATAAATATTAAAGATTATGGGGTATTTTGACACAAATATAAAATTCAATGGGCATTTTAACATTAAAAATAATATAAAAACTAACAGTAACTAATTGAAAAAATAACTTGACACATATATTAAAATTCGAAAAGTATAATAGATATATTTTATAATTCATGAGATATATTAATATTAGTGACAAAATTACGATAAATTTATGCCATTTTCCCTTTTTTTTTTAATTCCAACAAATGGTCTAAACAGGAGCAACGCAAACATTATAACTAACCTTTGTTTCATAGTATTTCTCAAAACTGGGCCCACTTTTTCTCGTGAGTTTCCAAGATATTCAACCCACTTTTTTTTTTTTTTTTTGGCATAAGCCAAAAAATATATTCAACCCACTGATTGATCTCTAGCGTGTGCAGAATAATTGTATTTACATTGTCATGTGAGCACACAGAATCTCAACATTTCTTGTGAACCCAAACGAAACATTGAGGACTCCAGCTATCTTCTATCCTCTGCCTAAGCATGGTTTGGTTTGCCGATCGGAAATAAAATTTTTAAATTAAAATTTATTAAATTTTTAAAAATTAATTATAATTTTTATTAATTTTTTTAAAAAATAAAATAAAAATTAAGAAGAAAAAAATACAATTTATAGTTAAAATTAAGTTAGCAAACCAAACAAATCCTGAGTATATATAGCTTACCTCTTAAAGATTTTTGTATTAGGTATTAACCACTTGAAAGTCTAATATTGATTAGGATAAATTGCTCATTTAGTTTTTAAATTTTTAATTTTATGGAACTTTGATCCCTGATTTTTTTTCATAGTTGGAATACCCTAAACTATTAAAATGTTGCTATAATAGTTATTTTCAATAATTTTCAGACGGAATCCATTAGTACTTTAGTCAAAAAATGATGCTAACTAACGGATTCCGTCCAAAAATTAATAAAAATGACTACTGTAACAAGATTTTAATAGTATAGGGGCATTCCATCTACGAAAAAAATTAGGGACTAAAGTTACATAAGATTAAAAGTTCAGGAACCAACCTAGTAATTTACCCTATTAAGTATAATTAGACCCCAATATTCTTAAATCTGTTGGGAGAAAAGAATCATATTCTCAAAGTGCAGCAAAAAAATAAACTCAAACACAACAAAGAGAAGACAAATATTTACGTAGTTCGGTTAAATTGCCTACGTTCAGAGAAATAGGATAAATTCACTAGAATTAATTTCATAATTACACACTCAATAAACTCTCTCTCAACCTCTCGTTATCCAATACCCCGTGCTCTTTGCCTATCTTGCTCCTCACTCTTTCTCGAAAGGAAACACATTTTCTCGATCTTTTAACCACGTAACTCTACATACAATAGACCTATTTATAAATTCTCAATATGAGACACCATATTAACACTTTCCCGAGCAATAAAATTGAAAGTTACCCATAACTTATTTGACTCATAAAACCTAACAAAATCCAACAATTAAAAAAATTCTATAGGACATCGTATTTTTCATTATGGCAAGAACAATTATTTTAATTTCAAGATGAATTTTTAACACTTGATCAATGAGTAAGGGTATTTTTGTATTATGTGCACACGATGAAATTTGTTAATGCAGACACTTGTTTATCAAATCATTAATTAGAAAATAATTTGATAATTTAAAAGTAGTTTCTATCGATAGGAAAATTATTCAAAACCCTCTAATTGAGAGGAAAGACTACAGACACAATTTCCAACACAAAATCCGAAAACAATGACACTTTAGTCCATTTTTTACTACATAGTTCTTGTGTTGTTCTTAAGTTTTTTTGTGTTTTTTGTGTTCTTGTTTAATGTTGTTGATTATTTATTTGTTTAACCTTATTTTTTAATCTAAGAATGTTCATTTAGTGTTGGGGGAAATTTTGCTCAAACTTGTGGTCTTAAGTTACATTTCTAGCGTCCCTTAAAAAAGTCATATAGGGCTTGTAAATATTAACTAATTGAACTATTCCTACCAATTACAAGTTACAACCGATAAAAAAATCTCTCTCTCTCTCGATATGATCAGTTGCTTTGAAGGTGCATTGCGTAGATCACAAAATTAATCATGTCGTGTACAATCAAAAAATTAATTATGTGGTGGGGGAATATTTGTAGCTAGCTGGACCTAGATGTTGATACAGATATATATATATATATATATGAGTATAGAATATATCAAAATGTTTACTGAATGTTTGATATGTAGATGTATGAATTATTTCAAAATGCTGACTATCTTTGTACAATGAACGGATGGATGAGAAAACGTCTACTTGAACAGCCAAAAGATGTAACAATATTTGTTTTGACATTTTAAAATTCGAGAAAATATAGTAGAATACTAACAATAATGTAATTCTTTGAAGAATATATAATACGTGATAGGCGCTCTTTAATTTGAGGCCATTATTTTATATATATATATATATAATTAATTTGAGGCCATGATTTGACATGCAAATGAGACGCGCGCTCATAAAAATCACATTAATGCAAATAATTTTTCTTTTATTAATAAAAAATAGTGACAAAATCAATAGATACATATATTATTTGATAGTAAATAATTGATTATAACGGTAATATTATAAAATCTTTCCTCGAGTCTACGTAAATACGGTATTTAACTTTACGTTCTCATAAATTATGTAAATTAAATTTCCATTTTCATTGTTTATACATTTAAAATGTATCTCTATTCTGACACTTTTTTAGTTGATTTAATGTAATAAAGTTCAAAAAATTTTCAGTTTTACTGATACTAATTTGTTTTCACAAAACTATCCTTAACTTAATTTGCATGTTACTAAATTTGACCGAATTTAACATAAAAACTGGATTTTTTTCAAAGAAAAAAATATTAATCTCAAGGCATACTTTTTAATTATTGTAAATGAACTGTGGAATATTATATTACAGTTGAATCAAGCGATGAAATTAGGGAGTATATTGCAACTCATGATGCGATGGAGGTGGTACCATGTTTTTAGACTAATAGTCAATCAGCTATATATATTTAAATTTTAATATCTTTCTTGGGGCTAATGTGAACTGAACTGATTACCCACAAAGAAAGCAAAAGAAAACAATAATAGCTGTCGATGATTAATTTCATTCGTCTTGATCGTATGGACAACTTATATAATCATGTCAATCACCTTAATTGCTTGCATTAGAGATCAGAACAATTTCAAATATATATATATATATATATATATCTATATTTCGTTTTCATACGTATCCACACAATATTATACTATTATTTATTATTATACAACAATTACTTGTAGTCTTATATTTGATATTTTTATAAAACTATATTTATAATCCTTTTTTATATTATTTTATTAGCTAATTGATTCTATTTTAATTTAATATTTTTTAATGATATATGTCATTTACATTAATGGTACTAAATATTATTATGTTACACATATTTTTACATAAAAATATATATAAATTAATTAATTATTACAAGATTTTAAATAAAAAGTTACAATTACAGGATCTATCTAGCTGTCATACAAGACATTTCTTAATAATTTATAGAGGGTGATTTCTATTAACGAGTCAATATGATTGAGTTTAAGAAGATATTGGATTGATAAGTTGATTGGTGGGGTCAAAATCACCAGTCGTTGTGATCAGAGAACAGTAAAGTAAAAGTGCATAAATGAAAAATAATAACAGAGATACAATGTTTTTAAAGAGGTTTGATCATTAGTCCTTGATTATTGCACTAGCTAGAGTTGATGAATAAACGACAATGGAGTTCAAGAGCAAGAAAAAGGGGTAGAGAAAAGAGAAATTTTAATAGTTGATTTTTTAAAAATTAGTTATAATTTTTTATTAACTTTTTATAAAAAGGTAAAAACTAATATGAAAAAGTACAATTTAGTTTGAATTAAACTTAAACGCCAAACGAAACCTTAGTCTTCAATTTTAGAGATTACTTTCAATTTTCAGCTCCATTGATTTTCCCTCAAAGACTGATCAAATCAAGTCATAGACTCATGGTGAGAGAATATTAATTAATTACACGCACAATAAAGTAATTAGCATACATAACATTAGGAAGGAAAAAAAAATCTATCTTCAGTGAGTTTCCTTTTGTTTCTGCGCGCATATGTGTGTGCATATTTTTATATATACATATATATCAACTGTTACACAATAAAAGGAGGAAGAGCATTGTTAACTACTACATTATAAAACCTCTCCTCTAAGCCATTGTGTGGCGAGTTCTAAGCCCGTCACGTGATAAACTTAAAAAAGAAATTAAAAATTAATTTTATTCTTTATATTTGTTTTTATTTTATTTTATTTGTGTATCCAGCATGCGTTATTCAACTAGTATATATAAAAGTATAAGAATATTGTTTTGGTTTTGGGAGCTTAATTAATTAATTCAGTTATCGTAATAAACTGTTTTTGTTTTGTTCCTTTTTTTTTTTTTTTAATTCTTTGCTATTCAAAGGGGAAGGAAATTGTTGAAAAACCCTCCAATAGACCAGTACCCTGCTTCAAAGCCACATTTCTGGTGGTGTTCCTCCCATTGGTCGGATGACTGGAGTCCAATGCGTACGTGTTAATTAGTTAACTTGCAGCATAATTATAACCCAGAAATAATAATTTTTAATGTTAATTATCACATGATTGCAGGTATAATTTAATTATTATATCACATCTGCTTCTGTTAAAAGATGTTTATATCCACACTTCTTAATTAAAAAAAAAATGTTAGTTATTACTATTATTATTCCAACATACGTTTGTTTTAGACGCTTTTAAGATGGTATTTGTAAATCCTACCCTCATGTTTAAAAAAATTTAAGCATATATCGTGATCTATGTTTACTTTTTTTTTTTTTAATAAAGAAAAGTGATTAATATTTGGATTTGTAATGTTTTGATCTATATTAATTACTCCAACAAGAGTTTATATTATTTATTGAGTCATTATTTTAATATTATTTTGACAACTCATTTAATAATATCTTTTTTAAGTATTTAATAATTATGTGACTAAAATTTTAATTTTAATAATATTGAAATATGTACAGTATTGGAAGTATAACAGAAAATTCGAAACAAGAGCATATCAAGTTAGGACTCATTTTCTTTTGCAGAGCTAAAGGGACTTTGCACTATTAAGACTTTGCGTACTGATGATAATATACAAATTGTTACCAGTTTTTCTTTTTGCCATTCGACAATTAATGTTCCCCCTATTTTCATAGGGTTTTTTTTTTAGTGAAAGTTTCTCTTCCACTATTGTACATGAAATTTATTAAAAGATAAGATACCAAAATGTATTCCCCAAAAAGTAAAGATACCGAATTTGGATAGGAGAAATTTTTTACCAATCTTAAGTTCGTTAAAGTTGTAGGATATATTTCACAGTTTACCATTTATTATTATTATTATTATTATTATTATTATTATTATTGGTTCCACGGTTAAGTAATTATAAGAAGACCAATATTTTCTACTGAAGAAATGAGATAAATTAAGTGCTGCTTCGAAGACTTGGACTATTATATGGTAGTTATAGAGACTTAACTAAACGATAATTTCAAGCTCACTTTTAATTTTAGTTTAAACTCAAATTCTCCGCCCCAAAATTAGAATATAATGTCGTGTGATTAAAAAGGGTTTAAAAGCAATTCTTCTTCTTAAATGAGAAGTTTAGATGGTTGTAGGCATAAGTTATATAATTTATCGATAATTTTACATGTGATTCTAGTATAAGGTGAATAGTTCGTGTTGGGAATGCCCTAAGAGTGATAGACATTTTAGTTGTATTTTATTTATTTTGAACTGATTAATAATATATTTGAGGTTTTTTTCATTACATATTTGCTATACTGTCCCCATCTAAATTTACATGTTAAAGTAAATGTAAACAAATATGGCTCATTGACTACTTGGTGTTTAAACTGTTAGAATGTTGCATGCAATAAATTTTTGTGTGCGAGAAGACAATATTCTAAAGTAAGTAGTCTAAATCTATAGTCCATAGTCTCTGGGGTTAGAGTGAGCATCTAACTCATATGAAGACTATTATGTTGTCTAAAATCAATTTGGGGAGATGGTTTGCCTTGACCATCTGGAGCAAACAAACTCCCAAGTAGAGACATAGATATATTGTCTAGTGGTAGTGATATATTGGACTGGACCGGACCGAAGTGTAATTAATCTAATCCGCTTCATTACATTAATTTACTTTTGATGTTCATTATGCAATAATCTTAATCCTGAGTAAGTAAATGACTTCATGTTCATGACTTATGTACTTTAATGTTCCAAAGGCTAAAACATCTCGGAGTAGTAAGCTATTAGACCGGTTCATTGAGTATATAACTTATATTCGATGTGAGCTTTGCTTTAGATATGGAATAATAGCTTACATAAAGAATAAAGGTTATCCTCTTAAACGGCATTATACAGGATGTGAAAATGGACAAGGCCTCGGGTTGTTTGCTAGGCAAATAACTAATTATTCAAATTATTCACTTTGGGTGAGTAATCAATTTCCTATTGGATGTATAATAGATCTTTAAGATAGCGTGATTAAAAGGTTGAACGAACTTTGACTTTAAGTTGATCATGGATATCATATGAGAGTGTTGCATATATGACAATGTCATTGGACTGCGGCTACACAGTGACTTATGTAATATGGTATATAATTGGGAGGGCAGTTTCTGGTTTATAGTAGTGTGACTCTGAAACTAATAATTATGTAATTAATTTATTTGGTATAGAATAATTAATTACATAAATTATTAGAGCCCATATTATATATGTCCAATTGGTTCCTTTACTAGCTCAATATAATTCCTTAATGGATGGTAATCAATTGGGATATTCATTATGGCTTTAATTCTTGGACTAAGTGAAGAGAAAAATCTGGAACACCTCCCATAAGGTGTAGCTGTTTTTTCTGTTAAAGGTAGAATGCAAATTTTGTTTCATTTAATTAATTAGATAAATATTTAGTTTGGATAAATATTTATTTAAAGATAAGATTTGAAATTTGAAATAATTATGTTTATCTTTTGTGATAAACATGAGATTAATTTAAATTAAGAGATATAGATAAATTAATTATTTGGATAATTAATTTAAATATCTAGATAATCTTATTTAAATAAATATTTTAAATTAAATATGATAATTATCCTATTTTGATTTGAAATTAAAATAAAATCTTATCCTAGTCTACCTTATGTAGGCGTTTTTTTACGAGGATAAGGGAAGGAAAATATTTTCTCTTTATTAATTTTATTTAGATAATTATTACATAATTATTTAATTTAAATAAAGTTGCTATGATTTTATTTTGAATTTAAATTGGAGTTATAGAATATTATCTATGGAGATAAATCATAAGATAATTTGAGATAAAAATTTGAATCAAATTTTGAATCTCCTAGACCTATTGTGGGTGATTTTTCTATCTCCCGGACAAGAGAAAAAACGTAGATTAGGGAAAGAGGAGAGAGAAAAATATTTTTCAAGTGTCCTATTCGAATTCAAATTTCACTCAGTTCATTCACTATAAATAAGACCCTAAGGGCTCCTATTTTTATTTAGACCACAGATTTTAAGGTGAGCGAGCTTATTATTATTCTCTCATTATAGTAATAATAAGCTGCAAGAGTTCTGGGTAGTTGAAAGGAGAAAGCTGCATACAAATACCGATCGAGAGACCAAGTGCCCACACATTCAACCATCCGGGAATTGAATAATAGTAAAGAATGCTAGTTGGTTGAAGCTCTCTTTGATCACATCCTCCGGCATTCCTGTTGTCTTTTCTCAAGATACGTAAATTATAGAATAATTAATTGTATATGTCAGCATGAGTTAGTACCATCTAAAGAAAAGTTTTTAAAAATTCCGCTGCGTAAATTACCCCTTCATGTAACCTACTAGTAGCATCAGAGCCAACTCATGATTATGCTATATATATAAATTAGTCAATCTAATTTTCTCCTTAAACTATGTATGGATTTAATATTTTCTAAAGAGTGGCATTCTAGGGTTTCTGTTATGTTGTTATCATGGATTATGTATGATGTATGTGGTTATTTTAATTTTATTATAAGCATGCTCAATTTTGCTGGTCATGATCCTTATAATTTAGAAAAATTATATCTATGATTTTTCATGTAATCATGTGAGCGGTTTATCATCACCGTAATTTTCCTATGGATTTTTTTTATTTCTTTGAATATTTAGAAAATTTGTACACCGGAAACGGTATAGTTTTTTTTTATGTAATTTATTTATGAAGGAGATGAAAATTGAAGACCTTAATTTATTTTTTCCAAAACATTTGTTTTTTATTTAATTTTTAATATTTGACAAATTAATGTGTGGAAGTCTTAATTCAATTAGGGTTTCATAATTAAAATCCTAATTGGAAATTTAGAACAAGGCACAAAAGAGAGGAACCAAGCTCCACATGGGGGCTAGGTGCGCAAACCAGCGAGCGCTGGCCAGACCAGCAAGCATCAGCCTACGGGCTAGGCGCAGAACAGGTGCCAGCATGCGCGACTTAGCTCACATGTTAGGGGCAGCTGCCGGCACTCTGCGCGCCAAGCACACGCACAGGCAAGGTTGTGCGCGTGTAGTGCCCCGTAGGCTAGGGCCTACGGGGTGGCATGGCCCAATGCCCAACCTGAGAGGGTTGGGCAAGTTCCTCACGTCCAGATGTCAAATTTTAAATTTAAATTTAAATTATGTATAAAAATATGTAATTTTAATTAAATTTAAAATTACATATAATTATACACGAGATTTAAAATTGCTTAAAATTTAAATTTTTTGGGATTTAAATTTTAAGGAATTTGTGGGATGAGAAATAAATGGTGGAGACGCGTGTAGATGGATACGTAAAGATGGAGCGAAATTCAAGACCCAAAGAATGCTTTGGATGTAATTTTGTAATTTTTATTTTTCTTTTTTTTAGGATGGGACCATGGCTAGGTTATTTATTTTTTCATCATTTATTTATTCTATGTTTTGTCATAGATAGATGAATATGTTTAATGGATGTTTGTTATACATATTTGATAACATGTCATATAGGATATATGAATGCCGCTCATGCTATTTAATCGTACATGTCATCAAAAACTTGCAACGTTTTAAAATATTGAGTGGAGAGGGTTTCAAACAAAACCCATGGCCTCCGTTGTTGATCCATATATAAAAGCATGGTAACGCCTCGCATCAGTTCTACCCTGACCACACCCCCCGGTAGGTGTTTACTGCCGCCAGATACTAGGTTGGATCTCCTATATTGGAAAACATATTTGAGCATGTTCTATTTAGGACCATCCATCGATGGCTCAAATAGCACATGGATCAAATTTCATATCAGTTTTTATCTTTTTCTGAAATGTCAACAAAATTTATAACTAGTTTTTGAAAAGTCAACCAACTCTAACTTAAAAATTTCATTTCCAACTGGCGAACCAAACGCAAGCTTAATATAAGGTAAAATAAACTATGCTTTTTTTTTTTTTTTTTTCATGATATATCCGTATCAATGGATAAAAGTAAGTGAATAAACTGCGAAATTGTTTTTTTTTTTAGTTTGTGAACAGAGGGGTTCAAATTCCACGTCTTATGGAAGAGTTTAGTATTAATGTTACGTTATGTCTGCTATCCCTGATAAACTGCCAAGTTGGTCCTACAAAGATTTTTGGTCCTACAAGGATTTGCATGAATGACAAATGCTATTGGATTTTCATATATATATATATATATGTATATATATAAGATTTGAAAGTGTTGAATTCGAATTTTATATGTTATAATAGAATTAGATGTGATATTATTATTATTATATGCTTATATCTGCATTGAATTTTCTTGTTCGGACATAACTAAATTTGACTAATACTAGTGTAGATAATTTCTTGGTACTAAGTTAGGGGCATATATGTAGGAGGCCTAGCAAATAAGCTACTAAAATTGAAATGTAATTTCCACTTTAACAAAAGAGATTTCGTCTGTACCTCGAAAAAAAAATCCTATGTCTTTCATATATTGAAGGAGATAAAAAGTTTTCTTCAATTTTAACAAAAACTTAGAGTGCTTGTATAGTAAGAATTTTAGAATATTAGTACACAAATTCAACAAACTTTTGTGAAATTTGAATAGTTCAATTACATACAACTATGGTGTTTGTATTTTATGTATGTTTATAAACAATTATTAAAAAAAAAAAAACCTACTTGTATAAAGTATACACTTCTACATTAAGTGATAATTAAAGTGGCATCAAAATTCACTTGGATCTAATCAAAGCAGAGAATTAATACGAAGTAGGGTTACTGTTACATGACATTACAATCATTTTAAATTTAAAAAAAATGACGTAATTTTATAAAAATCAAATAGTTCGAAATACGTAAGCTAATTAATTGATAGCACTTTACTTTTTCCTTGCTGCTACAGAATTCTCTTTAGAAGCTAACAGTTCAAACAGTTCAAGGTCGGAAGTCTTGTCCAAGATCTCTCCATTCTTTCCACCTAGTTCAAATCCCATAGCCTGTAAGTTAAGGCCCTGTTTTAGTTTTGGCTGTTGAAACGTAATGACCAGGGGCAAGTGTTAGTAGCTCTTGGTTGAAAGCTTGGTGAATTGGATATAAATCCAAATTACTTCCCGGTGGTCCTCAAAATTGCTATATAGTCGAAGGGCCATGGAAATAGGATAGACACCATTTAATTCTCCTTTTATTGAGCAAAAAAAAAAAAAAGTTCAAACACACTTATTATCAATAGGGCATCATTTCATATACTGTCCGTCCTAATATTTCCCCATCTTTTTTCTTCCATGCAACAAATTCGCAAAATATTCCCTTTTTTTTCCCCCTATTTTAGGGAAAAAAATATAAGAAAAATTATGGGAAGTTTTTATCACTTGTTCAATTGGAATATTTTAATTATAATACAACACAGTATTTATTTGGTTATTAATATTTTGTATTTGAATACACAATGTTTTGAACAAACCCCCAATACAAATATTGTTTTCCATTTGAATACATACATTTCAACATATCAATATCTCATGTCTAATTTTGATATCCTAAATATATCTAATCAATTATATTTTAACACATCGTTAAAAAAATTATATTTTTAAGATATAAAAACTCAGTTATAAAACATTTCAAACTCTTTAGAATAACGTGACGTAAGATTATTAACCACGTCATTTGGACACCGAAAATTAGATAGAAGATTTAAGTCCTATTTCGATATACACACTTTTCAAACACACATTTACTTTTACATATATTTAAATGTATTCCAATATTAATATCTAAATACACATTTCATTAGAATACATACACTAAAATGTAAAAATGTGATATCCAAATGCATGTTAGAATAGTTATATTATACTTGAATCAAATACCAAATATAATAATTTATTAAAAAAATTAAAAAAAATAATAAGTGATCCAAATGGATCATTAATCTTCTTTGGACCACCGAGTAATTTGTCATTTCTGTAAGGGCCTAATGGCAATAATTCAATTTATAGCTCCTCAGAAAGTACGTGTGGGCATTTTTGACATAAAAAGTAGGCAGAGTTCCAGACTTCAGAAGACAGCATAAGAAGCAGACACTTCTCATTACCCAAGCAAAAGGATAAGGGCAATCTCCAGTATTTTCTTATTTTTTATTTATTTTCTTTTAGGAAAAAGAATTAATTACCTTCAGTATTTACTGATTTCAGATTCTCCTCGTTTTGTTTCCTTGTATAATTCGTCTCTTTCTGTTTGTTTTATATTTTTTTAATAGTATCATGACGAGCAGAGTAAAAATCTGTTTTAATTATAATATCAAGATATATTAATTAAAAAGTCACATCATCTTATCAAAAAAAATTTAAAAAGTCACATAAATTAAATACATACCTTCTTCTTACCTCCTTCTCCCGGTCCACATTTTCCAGCTGTAAATAAAGGATAATTCTGTGATAAGATTCTTTTAATATATTTTATCGATAAAATTCATTTTAAATTATTAGGATGTAATCAAATAATTGATATATTATTTTTATATAATAGTTATAATATATTTTATGTCATATTAGTATAAATTAAAAAATTAAAAAATAATATATAAAATAAATAAATTAAAAAAAAAACATTACCCATTCCTTCCCCGGTCGCCGGCGACGCTCCCAGGCCGACGACCCCCCCCACCCCGACCAGATGAGCCCCCCTGCGCCGTGAGCCCAGGCCCCCCCCCCCCCCCCCAACCAGCGCCGTGAGCCCAAAGCCGCCTCTCCCCCCTTCCTCTCGCCACGAGCTTCGTGCCCCATTGCCCCCCCCCCCCCTCGGTGCCGTGAGCCCAAAACCGCCCCTCCCCCCTCCTCTCGCCATGAGCTTCATGCCCCATAGCCCCCCCCCCCCCCCCCCCCCCGAAGCCAGATCTAGTCGGCGTTTGGGGGGGGCGTCAACATTGGGGGAGAGGGGGCCTCCTCGGCATCATCGCCAGCGTTGGGGGGCCCGCTGGTGGACAGTTGCAAGACTAGGTTTTTTTTTAGTTTTTTTGAATTTTTATTTTTTTTTATTTTTAGTATATAATATTATAAATTAAGGTATATTGTAGTTATCATACACAAATAATATATCAACCATTCAATTATATCAGAACGATTTAAAAATAAACTATACCAATATAATATATAAATGAGATTTTACTATATACTTCCTCGTAAATAAAAACATGAAGCTCTTAAGACACTTGTTTCATCAGTTTTTTCTTTTTCTTTTTTACTTTTTACTAATTTTTTTTTTAAAGAAAAAGAATTAATTAGCATCAGAATTTCAGATTCTCCTAATATTGTTTTGCTCTATATAAGCCCCCACAGATTGCCTTCTTTTTACTTCCTCTCCCAATCCACATTTTCCAATTGTAAACAAAAGCCTGAAGCTCTTTAAGCACTTTTCCTCAGGTTTTTTTTTTTTCCTTTGTTTTCCCTTGGAGGGTCTTTTTTTTTTTTTTTTAATATATCTGTACTTATCGGTTTCGTTTTTCCTCATCTGGGTTTTTCTTCTCTTTTCTCTTCTTCCTTGGTAGAATCAAGAGGCTTTTCCTCCCAATGGATGTTCTGCATTTTGTCTTCGGAGTCTTTGGTGGGTTTGGTTTCTGTAATATTTCTTTTTTTGTTTATATTTCTTTTTCTGAAAATTTTTTCAAGCTTGTTCTAATGGGTATTTGTTTTCTTAATTGTCTTCGGTTTTTGATGTAGGAAATGCTTTTGCTCTGTTCCTCTTCTTGGCTCCAACGTAAAAATCTCTCTCTCTCTCTCTAACTTTTGTTTTTTTCCTCTCTCTCATGAGTCACAAGATTTTTTTTATTTCTTTGCTTGGGGTAGATTTTGGAGATGGGTTTCTCATGACTCCCAAAACGGCTTTTCTTGTTGTGTCCTTTTTTACTACTACACATGCATAAAACTACAATTAATTTAGTTTTTGATGTAACCCAAAACAATCACAATAACTATTTTTCTGTGTGTTTTTTTTTTTTAAACTGATTTTCTTTTTTTTGTTTTTTTTTGTTTTTTGGGTTGTAGAATTACGTTTAAGAGAATCATAACGAAGAAGTCGACAGAGCAATTCTCAGGCATTCCTTATGTCATGACTTTGCTCAATTGCCTCCTCTCCGCGTGGTAATGCTTCTCTTCTTTCTTTCTTTTCTTTTCTTTTTCCTTTTTCCTTTTAACTTCAAACACTTTTTTCTTTTACCTTTTCCTTTCCTTTTTCAAGATAGTTCTTTTCCTTTCTTCAAATTTCTAGTGAGTACTCCAAACACCCACTTCTTGATTTTTTTTTTTTTCCTTCGTTTAGTTTCTAGTGAGTTCTCCAATACCCACAAACATAAATGGTATTGCAGAAAATCCTTCTCTTTTTTTTTTTTAAATTCACAATATTAGTATAAACTTTCCTCCTGTAAATCAAGATATTCTAGTTTCAAAATATTTTTCAAATCAAAAAAGAAAAAAATAGATACATATATTTTGGTTTTCTTTAAGCATCTAGTGAATTCTAGGATACAAACACATCTATAAATATCTGTTACTTTTTAGTAAAGGATAGTGGTAAAAATTCAACCTTGTTTTTGTTTTTGTTTTTGTTTTTGTTTTTGTTTTTTTTAATTTATTGAAACAACAGGTATGGACTGCCGTTTGTGTCGCCAAACAACATATTGGTGTCAACAATAAACGGGACAGGAGCAGCGATAGAGTTGGTATACGTGTTGGTGTTCATAATATTTGCTCCGAAGAAAGAAAAGCTCAAGATATTTGGTCTCTTCGCTTTTGTGGTCACTGTGTTCGTAACTGTGGCTCTGGTCTCCCTCTTTGCTTTGCATGGCAAGGGCAGAAAGCTCTTCTGTGGCCTCGCCGCCACTATTTTCTCCATCGTCATGTATGCCTCCCCTCTTTCAATCATGGTAAAGCTTTCTCCTTTTTTTTTTTTTTTTTTTTAATAATTCTTTACTATTCTTTTTTCATGATGGGATTTGTCAGCGATTTTGTCAAAAAAAAAAAAAATTTATACTTGTTAATAAATCCTATCCAAAAATTAATTAAAAAATTACTATAATAACATTTTTTTAATAATTTAATATCAATCTAAGCACAAATAAAAAAAATATATATATATATATTAAAATTATATAAAGTTAAATATTTAAGAATCAACTTTAATGGTTTTTTAAATTTAAAATGTGCAGAGAACGGTGATAAAGACCAAAAGCGTGGAATTCATGCCCTTTTTCTTGTCTCTATTTGTCTTCTTGTGTGGTACTTCCTGGTTCATTTATGGCTTGCTTGGCCGTGACCCTTTCGTTGCAGTATGTCCCTCTCTCTTCTCTATCTCACATTCAATGGTATTTTTGCAGTCAAAAAGAGACATAAAAATAAGTGGAAAAAAATTATTTTGGACTTTTCTTTTCTTCCTTCAATAGGATCATACATTTAACTTTGATATGAGATATTACTCATGTGATTGCTCTGTATATTGTGTTTGAATTTATCTCAATTTAAATAATACATTCACTTATTTTATGATTTATTTATTTTATTTTATTTTTTTCCTATTTTTTATAAATCACATAATATACTCTCTATGTGACTCAAAATTAGCATGTAAATAACTCAAACACAATTTTTATTTTTATTTTTTTATTTTGTATATAGTGATTAAAGAAGACATTCAAAACCATTTTGAAATACTTATTCTATTAGAATAATATATCAACTCAAGTTGAATGGGATATTCCAACGCATCATGATTGTTAGTGAGAAAAGCCAAAAATCGTTTGACATCGTTTGACATTACATTTTGAGCTCTTCTTCTTTATTTTTCAAAAAGAAAACTCATCCTATTTAAATATATATATATATATATATGACTTTTTAATTTATTATTCAAACATCTTTCTACAATCCTTTTACATATATCTAAACGCTATCTCATTTACAAAATGAAAAACCTACAATTTCTGACTTATGGAAATTTGATGATTAGAAATAGCATTCCATACGTAAGGTAAATTTTGTTTTGTTGTTTTTTGTTTTTTTTTACACCTTATTGGTGCTGTTTTGCAGGTGCCAAATGGTTTTGGGTGTGGTCTAGGAGCAACACAGCTGATTTTGTACTTCATTTACCGTGGAAGTGGTTCCAAAAAGCCCACTTCAGAAGATTCTCTGGAAGTGGGCCTTTCGAAGCCCAATCAAACTAACAAGCAGCCCAATGTCAATGGGGCCTGAGTTCGGCCCACAATCTCAGGACAAGTGCCGGAAACCTATTGGCCCAAGTAGAGACCAACCTCCTTTTTCTTCTCTGTCGTTTCAAAATTGGCTTTGAAGAAGCCAATGCAAACAAAAAGCTCATCAAGGATTTTTTTTTTCTTTTTTTTTTTTTTGGTTTCTTTCTTTTGTGGTTAAGAACTGGTGTTGCTTTTTGCTTTTTGCTTTTTGCTTTTTTTTTTTTTTTGGGTTGTATTTGGTGTTTGCATTTCTAGAATGCTGTAATGGGCAGTCTTGCATATCCACAATTGATGCTTCTAATAAGTGTTATGTGTATTTTTTTTTATCAAAAATTTAATTGAGAGAGAAATTCACATATTTTAATAAAGTTAAAAGGAGAAAGAAGGTTACAAATTAAAATTCATTAGGTATTTTGTGACAGGGTCTGAAGTTCAAAGAAAAAATATGTAATTTTATGTATGATCATAAATCTAAATATATCATTTATTATTATATTTAAAATTTAATGTTATTATTTACTATTACTGTCTCTAAAAATTAATTTTATTAGGCCCTTTCTCCCGACAAAGAGAATTCAGATATAAGATCTACGGATGGACGGATGGTGGGTCAAGAGGACATGTCCAGTGTTAAGAAGAGTAGGATGGGCCTATGAGTGGAACGGCCCATGAGCATGAAGAAGGTGGGCTTGAAATGGGACGAGACTAGACTCATGTGTTCCCTGTTTGTTCTGCTTCACCATGGTCACCACCACCACCCTATATTTATTATTCAGGAATTGGAAGGGATAGACCCCGGCCTGCCCGTAGGGTTGGCGAGGTTAGTGTTCAATTTCCTATGGTTCTAAGTAACAAAGCTTCGCATCGAGAAGAGATGTGAGAAACGGTGAAATAGTCAATGTCGATTTTTTAATCAGAATTCTTGCATTTTAATATGTATCATATTGGCAACGAGCGTGTCTGAAAGGAGGCCCTTTTGTAGGCGGAGACGTGTTTTGAGAAGTTGC
Source organism: Ficus hirta (assembly GCA_038430175.1). Lineage (NCBI taxonomy): Eukaryota > Viridiplantae > Streptophyta > Magnoliopsida > Rosales > Moraceae > Ficus > Ficus hirta. The sequence continues at coordinate 18,716,479 of CM076587.1, forward strand.
TCTTAAGAAATTTTTTTTTTTTTTTTGGTTTTAGGTCTCATACTAAGGCAAGACTAGTAGATCATCTAAGTAAACTAGAAGAAAGGACTAGCATATGCAATAGGATTTAACTAAAAGACTATAAAACTTTGTGATAAATTTTGTAAGTATAGCCAATTGAAATGATACAATTTGTAATGATGCATATCATGGTTAGATTCAAAAGTATGATAATTTGATAAAATTTTATTAATATTTGACATTTAAAACTATGTTTAATTGTGATTTTAGCAACATGAAATGTGAAAATCGAATGCTTCTAACCCTTAGTTAAAGAAAAAAAAAACTATATTCTACTAATAAGGTATGCTTACTAATAAATTCTCTAAAGAAAACTTTAAAGGTAATAAATATGTTACATCTTTTATAATTTCATTAATTTCCTTTTAAAAAAATATTATATATATTATAAAAAATGTTTTGATACGATCCATAAAAATAAACCTACTAATAAGGTACATTTTTAACTATTAAAACATATTATTACATGAGATATAAGAATTTAACAAAATCTGTTTAAAATCTAATAATTAAAAAGTTCGTCATCCGATGTTGAGTTTAGGAGTAGGGTTTGTGCCATCAATGAAGGGAGACAGCTACCAGATTGAAGCTATAAATGGGGTAGAATTGTTTTCAGTGGTGAGAAATTTCCAAGCGCTTTGGTCATCGTCTCAACATGTCCTTTTATAGGTTTTGATCTGCAGGAGGAGATGAGTCATATATAGGGATGACAGTAGGGTAGGTGTGGAGTAGGGTAATATTCTCGCCAATCCGCTCGCAAAAAAATGTGATCCATAACTGCTTGTTAACCTGTTTAAGTTGGCGGGAATGAGGCAAGTTTTTCCTTGTCGCAGGTCGGGTACCCCGCAGGTACTCGTTCATCCGATTAGTATTTTCATCATAAAAAAAAGTATCTATAAAACCTTAAGTTAAAATAAATTAAGACCCTATTTTTTTTTAATATAACTAACATGTCTATGTAAACATCAGACACAAAATTTTAATTTAAAACAAATATATAACTAAAAAGGATTGATAAATAAAGAATAGGGTCAGAGACTCCTAAATCCGTTATGAGTTAAATTTTTTGTTGAGATTTGAGATTATTGGAAAATATTCGTTGAAATTATCATTCATAATTATTTCTAGTTTTTAGATTCACTGATTGTGATATTATAGATTTAAATTTATTAATATTAATTTTCAAATTAGGAAAAATTCATTGATTTTAAGATATTTGACATCTTTGAGTAATTTACCTGTTTTGATACTTGTAAACTTGTATTTATATGGGGAGCCCATACAGAATGTTTCTTATTAGTAAATCTTCTGTCTATTCTTAGTTCATGAATGACAACACTTTAAATCATTTGTTTTCTTTTTTATCTTTTATTTTCTTATTTATTTATTGTTTATTTTTGTCTTTTAAGTCTTTTAACTCGTTAAGAACCCCAACCTGTTTAGATCGAGTTTTCTCTATCCTATTTAAGACGAGTCCATGCAGGTTAATGAATTAACCAGGAAAATTATCATCCCTCATATGGTGGTGCGTGTGTCAACTTTTGTCGTTGTTGGAGATTTGTATTTGTGAGCTGCTTGCCTTTTCTACCATGTTTTTCTTCCGATATTTAGGGGCCTTGCTATCCTTGGTGCTTCGATTTTTTGACTTGTGGTTTTCATCATTTTTCATTAGTGATAATGATGGTTCTTACCCCGATTAATTTAGATATTTATGTTGTTTGTTTAAGTATTTGGTTTTGTTTTTCGTCTGTAAGATCTGTTTATTACAGTTGTTTGTGTGACTTTTGTGTTACAGATTTCTTGTTATCGGTTGAATTGCTATTTCAATCAACTATAGAGGATTTAGTTAAAGAGTCATGTGTGTACTTAATATTTTGGATGCCTATTTGGGTTTTTTTTTAGTCATAAAGTCTGGGATACGTTATTTCTCTTTGTACATCATTCAATTTTACTGGTGAAATTGATTATCTATCAGTGTCTAAGTTTTTTTAATATGAGATTTTGTTTATAAATTGACGATTATATTATCTTTCATATTTCGCAATTTGTTTTTATTTTCAAGAAAAAAAGTATACCACATTGACAAATGCATTTTTCATGCCCAATCAAAGAACTTCTTCCATTGTCTGAGCATATATCCCTTTTTATTCTTCCTCATCTAATTAAGAGTTTACAAAATTTTTTTTGCTAGTATATTAAGAGTTTTGTTTTTTTGTTTTTTGATTTTTTTTTTTTTTTTTCGTTTTGTTTTGGCTAGAGATTAGAGTTTAAAATTGGCTCGAGCTAAAGATACTCCTAGGAATCCTGACTTGATGCGTCTCCAAAGAGACGTGTGTTACTAATGGTGGAAGTCTCCACTTCCCTTTTTCTTTTTTTCTTTTTTTTCCGGTAAGTTTCACTCTCCACTCCTTAGTCCTAGCTATATACAACATTTATTAAATCTTTGCCATGTCAAACAATAAAATCAAACCAAAAAAAGAAAGTCCCAAAGCAGAGTAGCTTGGTAAGGTTTTGAGTCCCCCGTTTGGATTATAGGTGGTAATTGTTTATTCAAATTAAAATGTGATTAAATAGTTTTTATTTAATATTGTATTTGAATAGTGTAAAGGTAAAAAAAAAAAAGAATATAATATGAATGTGTGAAAAATGAAAATTTGTATTTGGATTTAAATTGACTTGTTGTAAAATAATTAAATTAATTAAATTTAGCTTGCATATTTCATCATTAACCAAACCCACATTGTATCCATAGCAATAAAAAAATAATAAAAAAAACCAAACACACATTGTGTTGGAATTAAATAATAACTATTAGAGATGTTGATTCAAACAGAACTTTATGAATACATTGAAAAAATTCCACAAGCAAACTTCTTACTTCTTTTTTCTTTTTGTTCAATCTCATTTGTGTCTTGTGATTGAAGTATCTTTTTTTTACTTTACTCTTTGAATTTTTAAAACTCCTATTTCGTAAATTGAATTTTAAATTAGTCTAATTTCATTTATTAGAATTAAAAAAACAGACAGAAAAGTAAAAAAATTAAGGATGATCACCATATCTTTATCCGTTTATATATTGTTAGTCTTATTTATTTCACAAAAATGATAGTATAAGAGGAGTGAGACGAATTTTGTAAAGTCCTCTTTTTCTATTTTTTTTTTAATGGAAAACTAATAAAGAGGGGCATGTGAGACTAGCGGGGCATTTTGATCGACTATTTCATTGAAATATTTTTATGCAATTATATAATATTCATTTGGATTATCAGTATTTTACATTTGAATAACACATTTTTTAACAAACCCCAATATCATTACTATTCAACATTTGAATATAATGCTCCATTTTGTAAGTTAGTTTAACTCCAATTAAACTGTACATTTTCATATCAATTTTTGTTTTTTTCTAAAAAAATCAACAAAATTTATTACTAGTTTTTAAAAAGTCAACTAACTCTAACTTAAAAATTTCATCTCTAACTAACTTACTAAACGAAGGCTAAATGTTTTTGAAAAATACACATGTTTGAATACAAACATTAGTTACCTTTTTAAAACTACAATACCAATATTGACATCCAAACACATATTTTATTAGAATACATACACTCAAATGTAAAAACGTGACATCCAAATGCATATTAAAATACATACACTACATTTGAATCATTTATCTGATATAATAACATTTCCAAATGAATCATATTTGAAAAATATAGAGGCAAAATAGACATTTTCCAAAGTTTGATAAGAGAATGATTCTCAATTTTAGTATTTTTTTTCCTTCTAAAGGAAAATTGAACAAGCAAATAATGAAAGGGTGGTTGCAGTAGTAAACTAATAGTAGTTTCATCTTAGTTGAAAATTTTGAGGGCCATTTGGAGCATTAACTCTAGAAGGAGGTTTCTAATTATTTTTTGTCTTAATTCTTAAAAAATAAACCATTTTACTATTTACACGTCTAAAACTCTTTTTTATTTTTAAAACTTAAATTTTAAAAATTTATAAATTTTTTTATTTAAAATTGAAATAAGATATATATATTTTAAATTACATAAAATAATAAAAAAAATAAAATAAAATTTATGTTATTATTTTTTTCCTAACACATTTCAAATTTTTATATTTTAAAATTTCAAATAAGCTATTTTTAACAAAAACATATATCTTTAAAACTCAATTCATTTTCAATTAAAATATTTTCAAAACTTTGTATTTCAAATGCCCGAGTTCGGACTACCAATTTAAAAAGGAAAAAAAAAAAAGCAACAATGAAGGGGGGTAATATCGTAAAGTAACATGGGAATATGTTATTATTATATGCACTATGATCATGCATGACCATAGCAAGAATAATAAAAAACCGACGATGCTGATGATGATGATGGATAATGGATGTTAATGCTAATAATGGACATAACATAAACATGAAATTATTTTGTTATGTTTTTATAGGAGAGAAGAATAGGATTTGACTTCATTCTAAGAGAGAGAGAGAGAGAGAGAAAAAGTAGAAGAGAGAGAAACAAAAGAAAATAAGAAAGAAAAGAAAGAGAAAAGGTAAAAAGAAGGAATGAAGCAAATTCAATCCGATCGAATACAATTTTGACGTCCGCAAGGACACCCACACTCAGTCTCTCTCTCTCTCTCCTCTCTCTCTCTAAAACGTTTCTCTTCTCTTTCTCTCTCTTGTTTCTCTGATACAGCGAGGTTACAGGGCCGTGTACTCACAGAGAAAATACAGCTCAGAAACCCTAGACAAAAAAAAAAAAAAAAACAACAACAAAGGAGCTCAACTTTGGTATTTGTTGTAAGAGATTCGAAAAAAGAAAAACTGAAACTGACGGAGAAATCGAAGAGTTGGTTTTGTTTTGTTTTGTATTCTGATCAGTTTGGATTGAGAGAAAAAATCTACTTGGTTTTCTTAGATAGTAATGAAGTTTTTTCTTCTACTCTCTGGTGAGTCCTCGCTTAGTCTTTTTTTTTTTTTTTTTCTTTTCCTCTTTTGGGTCTTCCTTTTATTTTTGGGTTACTTTTTTAGGCTTGGATCGTTCGATTTGCGTGGGTTTCGGGTCCGATCGAGAAGGTTTTAGTATTTACTTTTTGCATTTATTTGAGCTCTGTTTGTGTTCTAGTCTGGTGAAGTTTTTATTTATTTTTTTATGGGTTCTCTCTAGAATTGTTTTATGGGGTTTTTTTTATAATTTTTTTGGTGTGTAATTTTTGCTTTAAGTTGTATTGAATTTCGTTTGAATTTCTTGAAAAGATTTTGTTTTGTTACCGAATTCTGATAATTGTTGATGATTTTGTCAGGGTTTTTGGTTGATAAGAGAGAGAATCCGATTTGTTGATTGTTTAAGCCTTTTTGTGTTCAATGGTTGAGGTCAGAGTGGATCTGAGACTTGGTATGTTCAGCAGAGATTCATGTGGAATCTGGTCGAAGATTGCTTCTTTAGCGGAGTTATTGAGGCTCTAGAATGCTCAGAATCAAAGCTTGTTTTCGGGTTTCCGCTTTTTTCGGTTTTTGGTTTGTGTTTGGTAATCTACACAACATGCTCAAGCACAAGGCTTTCCCATTTTTATTGGTGCACAATAACGACTTTGAAGCCTTTGGCCATGGATGTTGGACTGAAATGCTATCTGGGTTAAGCTTATTTTAGTGAAATTCATGTTCTTTTAGATAGTTGTTGTAGTAGTTCTTCGCCAAGTATTTGTGAATTTGTGGTTTTGGAAAATATGGTGCCTTCGGGGCCGCCCACTCCTATTGGTGGTGCCCAGTCCGTTCCGCCGTCGCTCTTGAGATCGAATTCTGGTATTTTGGGAGCTCAAGGGGGTCCCCTGCCTGCACAGGCGGCGTTCCCTTCACTCGTCTCACCGCGCACTCAATTTAACAACATGAATATGCTTGGAAATGTTCCTAATGTGTCTTCGCTTCTGAATCAATCTTTTGGAAATGGGATTCCGAATTCAGGGCTTTCTGGTACTGGGAGTAGCCAGCGTGGAGGTATTGATACAGGGGCTGAGTCGGATCCACTTTCTTCGGTCGGCAATGGAATGAGCTTCAATGCTCCTTCGTCGACATATGTTCCATCAACTATGGCTAACCCTGGGTCATCTGGTCAAGCCCAGGGTCAACAGTTTTCTAATGCTTCTGGTAACCAGCTGTTACCGGATCAGCAGCAGTCTCAGCAGCTCGAGCCGCAGAGCTTTCAGCATGGTCAGCCGCCAATGCAACAGTTTTCCGCCCCTCACAATGCACAGCAACAACAGCAGCAATATCAAGCTATTCGAGGCGTTGGGCCGGTGAAGTTAGAGCCCCAAGTGAGTAATGATCAACATGGACAACAACAACAACCGCAACTGCAGCAACAGCAGTTGCACCCCTTGAGAAATCTAAGTGCGGTGAAATTGGAACCGCAACAACTTCAGACTATGCGAGCCTTGGCGCCAGTTAAGTTGGAACCCCAACACTCGGATCAGTCTCTATTTATGCACCAACAACAGCAGCAACAACAGCAGCAGCAACAACAGCAACAGCAGTTCCTACACATGTCGAGGCAGTCCTCTCAGGCTGCGGCAGCTCAGATTAATCTTTTGCAGCAACAAAGGTTCTTACAGTTACAGCAGCAACAGCAGCAACACCAGCAACAACAACTCTTAAAAGCAATACCTCAGCAACGGTCTCAATTGCAACAGCTTCAACCGCAGAATTTGCCCTTGAGATCACCTGCAAAACCTCCATATGAACCTGGAATGTGTGCCAGGCGTTTAACGAGTTATATGCATCGACAACAACAAAGGCCTGAAGTATGATACTCTACTCTGTACAGTGAAGTTATTTTTGTTTTTCCTCTAGTTTGTTTATTACCGTGTCATTTATGGCTTCTTTTCATGCAGGATAACAATATTGAGTTCTGGAGGAAATTTGTTGCTGAGTTCTTTGCACCCCATGCAAAAAAGAAATGGTGTGTTTCTATGTACGGAAGTGGTCGCCAGACCACTGGTGTTTTCCCTCAGGTATTCTGATGCTGAAGGAAATCTTGACTTTTTACTATTATTACCGAGGATGAGTGAACTGTGAATATGGTTAACTTCCTCCATTCATTGTCTTGTTTCTTGTTCTGGTAATTAAAGATTTATCCAAAAGCGGGGAAATATCCCAGTTTAAGTTGTTAAGACTTGCATAGAAATCTGCATAGACATTGATTTATAATCTGAATTACAGCTCATTGAGTCATGAATTTAACTCAACTTGAAAATTTTCCAGGATGTATGGCATTGTGAAATATGCAATCGGAAACCTGGCCGTGGTTTCGGTACGTTGTACTGTATACACTTCAAAATTATGCTGTTTACTGCTTCTTACTTTTCTTGAAAGTTTAGATTATCTTCGCATTTAGTCTAGGCCTTGATTCCTTCATCATGAAGTTTTCCATTTTCCATCGATATGTGATGTATGTTTAATTTATTTTCAGAAGCGACTGTTGAGGTTCTCCCCAGACTTTTCAAAATTAAGTATGAAAGTGGTACTCTGGAGGAACTTTTGTATATTGATATGCCCCGTGAGTACCATAACTCATCAGGCCAGATTGTCTTAGACTATGCAAAGGCCATACAAGAAAGTGTTTTTGAGCAACTTCGTGTTGTTCGTGATGGCCAACTTCGAATAGTTTTCTCTCCGGATCTCAAGGTTCTGACAACAGAAATATCAAGTGTTTTTACATATCTTAAAGTACTTTTGGCTTCAATTTTTACCAGGCATTATTTGTTTAAATTCATTTTTTTTTGGCAGATATGCTCTTGGGAATTTTGTGCAAGGCGTCATGAAGAGCTTATCCCTCGAAGATTGCTGATACCTCAGGTTATCTGAAGATGACTTTTCTTTGTTACTTAATTTTTTTTATTTTTTATTTTTAAACTTCACAACAAAAGAAGCTCTAATCCCATATTGCTGAGATTTGAAAGTAATATGATTGCACATCTTGTCTAAAATTTGAAAGAGATATGATTACACATCTTGTCTAAAATTTAAACAGAAAAAACGAAGATAGCAAGATGATTGATGTACTTGTAAGTCAGAAGCCTTCATTAGCAAGGAAGAGGCACTTCACGTATCAATTATGTCCTCGCTTCTCACAAAAACGCTTTTTCCCCTTTGCGAACTCAGAATAATGTAGGATATAGTAAATGCATTTTTGTTTAACGTATTTATGTTTTAGGCATTTTAGTTCCTTTAGTCTGAAGTAGATATTTTCAGAAACTAATTTATTTCAGCTCTCTTTGTGCTATTCTTTTCACATGAATTCTTTTGAGTTATCATGGCTGTTTTAATATTGAGTTTTGGTTCTCGTGGAAGCATTGATCTCACTCTTTCCCATTAGCTTCAGGCTTAATTGCATTTCCATTAAAAATGTATTATGCACCATTTGTAGTGCTATAAATAAAATTATGTTAATGTTGTATCGGCTGTTAGAAGGTGTATCTTTCTGCCTGAATGGACTTTTGTTTGTTCTGTTGGCTAAAATTTTCAACCCTGCTCCTAGTGTGACCAGATTAAGATGGGAATTTTCATATACGAATCTGTTGGTATAAAATTTAAGTTGTGGATTTAGAATTAAATATTAAGTTAAAATTCGGATTTGGCTTCTTAATTTGGTTGACATTGGCTTCTTAACTACTCAGCTTAATCTATTGGGAGCCATCTTTGTTACACTAAGCAGATTTTTTGTTGTGTGTTTTATGATATATATTTTTGTTTTGTTTTGCTCTTTTGACGATTCCTTATCCCCTTTACCTTGTGATTGATTTATTGTCAACGAAAGTGTTTTTCATATATACATATATATATATATATATATATATATACACTCCTGCTATTGGTTTACCTTGTGCATAGCTAACCGTTGACTGTTACGTACAGGTTAGTCAGCTTGGTACTGCAGCTCAGAAATATCAGGCTGCTACTCAAAATGCTTCATCCAATCTATCAATTCCGGAGATGCAGAGTAATTGTAATGTGTAGGTTCCTGGCTCTGTTCTCCACCATAAAATATGTTACACTTTCGTGTTAAATTCCTCTTTGTTAATGTTTTAACCGGGGAAAGAGAGCTTTTTCAAAATAGTTTTGTTTTGGGTATGAAAATGGAAACGGGAATTTTTTGGAAATGGTGCTAGGACTGGATCTCAAAATGCATGGTTGTTCTTCTAGAGATATTGTAATGTATACTTGTATCATCGGTGATTTATTTGTTATAACTCTGTACTTGGTGACCTTTAATGCTTTGGCTTGATTTAGGTTCGTGACATCAGCTCGACAATTGGCGAAAACTTTGGAAGTGCCATTAGTAAATGATTTAGGTTATACAAAGAGATATGTACGCTGCCTGCAGGTAATATTCTTGTTCTATTCTTGAAGATGATACGAAACACTACTCCTGTGTAAATTTATTTCGAGAGTTGTGGATGTTGTTATGCGTGTGTGGGGAATTGCTGTTCTTTGATGACATCATTTGAGGTCATAAAAATCTGTACAGAAAAGTTTCACATAAGTGTTATTTTGGACTCGGTATTCTTTTATATGTCTGAAGTTGGATAAATTCCCAAGCATTATTAGCTATATCTGATTTCACTTGTATTTTTCCATTCCAATGTAAATGTGCTATTGAGAAATAATCTGTACGAAATGTGGGTAAATATGCATGTAGACTAAACTCGAGAAAATTCTAAAAAAATTATGTGAAATATATACTCTGTAAAACAAAGTTATTACTCGTTTGTTTGCAGCCTGTTTGAGCATTTTGGATTTCTTGTTGTTTTACCACCCTCTGATTCTTATAGCTGTTTATCCACGCATTGCAGATATCAGAAGTGGTGAATAGTATGAAAGACTTGATTGATTACAGTCGAGAAACGGGAACAGGACCTATGGGTAAGCTCGATGCAATATATATATGTGTGTGTGTGTGTGTTCGTGTGTATTATGGCTAACAGTTGTTGTTATTTCTCTTTCTTTTTCTTGCTTATGTAAGATTTTCAAAGTTGCGATCTTTAGATTACTTTTATCTTCTCTCTCTCTCTCTCTCTCTCTCTCCTTCTCTTTCTCTCTCTTTATTCTCCTGGTCGTGGAATTTTTGGGAGAGGGAGAGTGGGTTGCATTCAAAATCCGGTTGTCAGATTGGACTTGTAATGTGCTACCAGATTGATGCTATTTTGAAGGAGAAGTATATGCGAGTCTGGAAGAGTAATGATAAGTAATGATAAGATTGGTGCTGCTTGATTTTGACATGTATTTAGGCAAAGAATTAACTACGGATTGGGAAGTAGAGATTTTAATTTCCTAATTCCATTTGCAAGTTAAAAAATTTTGTCCAAGGAGAGTCAAAAATTGACAACAGAATCATAATAATGAAGACACTTGGGAATTTTTCGGGTGAGTTCTGATAAATCTCAGCCTTGGTGCATGTATGGTTTAGTATTCAAGACAGTTCATGGCATCTTATCATTCTTTGTTTCGAATAAGAAGGCTGCTGCTGTGTGTTAGATTGCAGAAATTGATTTCATGCCAATTGACCAATAAATTGTAGGTAGACAACAATAGCCCAAAAATTTCCAGCCAAAGGAGAAGAAGAAAATCGTAGGGTAACACAATAACCATATTTAGTAGCTTAGTGTAACTTCTTTCCTAGGAAAAGGTCCATCCTTGAGATGTTGCATTGTACGCTACCACCATTTTTTATTTAATACTTGAGCTAGCCAAGCTCCGTTCAGGCATTGCGTAAGATGGTGGACCATCAAAACTAGAGACACAAGGACAGTCATAGTAATGCCTAAAGAAAAACTATGAATATTTTTAACGATAGTGTATTGGGTATGCATATTTTTTAGTAAGTTCTGCTTTTTGGAGATTTTTCGGCCTCTGTCCACGAGAGCGCTCTTTTTGTTCAAGTATGGAAAAAGGAGATTAAGTTTAATTCTCTTACCTAGCTTGTGCAGTGTTAAATTATGTTCAGCGAGAATGATATCACTATAGTATTGATGGTTGGTTGCAGCATTCTAGCTTGCTGATTGTTTGTATTTGTGTTTTTTTTTTTTTCCCTCTTTTCCCAGAGAGCTTGGTCAAGTTTCCTCGAAGAACAAGCGCATCTGGGCTTCACAGTCAATCACAACAGTCTGAAGAACCGCAACAGCAACAGCAGCAGCAGCAACATCAACAACAACAGCAGCAGCCAGCAATGGCTCAGAATTCAAATGGTGATCAGAACTCTGTCCAAGGCACGATGCAACTTGCCGCTAGCAATGGTGTTGCTAGTGTAAATAACCCTCTGAACCCGGCTTCTACATCTTCCTCTGCAAGCACCATCGCTGGGCTCCTCCACCAAAATTCCATGAATTCCAGGCAGCAAAATTCTGTTAATAATGCAAGCAGCCCATACGGAGGTAGTTCGGTTCAGATTCCTTCCCCAGGTTCTTCCAGTACGATTCCCCAATCACAATCCAACCCTTCCCCTTTCCAGTCACCAACGCCCTCGTCATCCAACAATCCACCACAAACGTCACACAGTGCCTTAACAGCTGCCAATCACATGAATGCCACAAACTCACCGGCAAATATCTCCTTGCCGCAACAGCCAGCTCTATCTGGCGATGCTGATCCGAGTGATTCCCAGAGCTCCGTCCAGAAAATCTTGCATGAAATTATGATGTCCAACCAGCTCAGTGGAGGAGGAAGTATGGGTGGCGGCGGTGCTGGTCCTCTGGGGAACGATGTGAAGAATGTGAATGGGATTTTGCCAACGAGCAACAACACGAGCATGAACGGTGGAAACTGCCTAGTGGGGAACGGGATGGCCAACAGTAATTCGGGTATGGCGGGTGGTGGATTTGGCGCAATGGGTGGTGGACTAAGTCAATCTGCCATGGTAAACGGAATAAGAGCTGCAATGGGAAATAATGCCGCCATGATGAACGGAAGGGTAGGGATGCCGTCGATAGGTCGAGACCAGATAATGCATCATCAACAGCAGGATTTGGGGAACCAGCTGCTTAGTGGGCTAGGAGCTGTTAATGGCTTTAATAATCTTCAATTTGATTGGAAACCATCCCCTTGAATAGATCTATTGACCGACACCGCCTCTTGACATGTTTATTGTTGTTGATATCATGGCTGCTTGTGCAGCATGAGAAAAATGGCCGAATTGCCCGTGGTGGCCCTGTGGAGATGGTAAAGAAAAGAGAGAAAAAAAGTTAAAAAAAAAAAAAAGAAAGTTAAACGAACAGTGGGTGAGTGGAAAGGGTTATAACAGGGCTACTTCCCACTTTGTACTAATCTTCTGTTATTTATATATAAGAGAAAAGGAAAAATCTGGTGGCTGGTTGTGTGGCTGATGGGGCTAATTTTTCATGTGGTTTTCGGTATACGTTTATATATTCTTTTTTTTTTTGTCCCTCCTTAAAAGTTATCATCATCTTCAATTGTTACCATTTTCATATTTCTCCCTGTGGCTCGTGGTGTCTTTTCGTTCTGTTACCGGCTATGAATAGGACTCGACGTTTGAGCCACAGTAACTCGTTCTAGCAAAACCTGTGCTGATCATATTGCAGAGTTTTCTTCTTGTCCTGATCATATTTAGGCTGTTCTATTTTTCCGTTTTTGTTTTAAACGACTTGGATTCAGAACTCAGAATGACTGACCTTATCGGTTACCGCTGATTTCGTCCTCTTGAATGAATACTTATTGTGAACTGCATAATTCTATGAAGGAGAGAATAAATGGCAGGAATTGAATCAAAACGAACCTGCTTTGTCTCGACTCAAATTCAGAAAACAATGTCATCGGTTTATGCTGAATTCGTCGTCCCCATGAATGAATCATGACTCATTATTGTGAACGGCATATTTTGGATCGAAAACTCCCGTCTCAACAGGCTTCAGTTCAACTTCAATCGCCGATAGCCTCGGTTTATGGTTTCGTTTAAGATTTTACTTCGATGCTGCCGTTGATATACGTACGAAATATTTAAAAGTGGGGAAGCTGTATTTGTATTTATGAAGGTCACGTTTGTGGTGACGAGGGCAGATTTATCAAAATGTAAATAAGATAATACTAGTGTAAAAATGACGCAAAATATTAACAGTCGTTATATGAATTCAAAATCACAAGTGTGAGTCAAATATATAAACAATGAACATATATATATATATATATATATATATGTATCAAGGCTCAAAGAGTAGATGATTTGATGCTTTGTTTTGTTACATAGGTGAATAAAAAGACAAGTTCAAACATCCACGTATTTGTCTATGGTCGCAGATAAGGTAGACTTGGGTACTGCTCCAATAACGCTCTCTTTCTTCTCCCCGTCCTTGAAGAAGAGCACGGTTGGGATGCTTCTGATGCCATATTGTGTCGCGATGTTGGGGCTATCGTCCGTGTTGAGCTTGTAACAGTCTATTTTCCCCGAATACTCTTTCGCCAGCTCGTTGATCACCGGGGCAATCATACGACATGGTCCACACCACGGTGCCCAAAACTCCACCAGAACCGGGTTCTCGCTCGCAATCACAAGGTTGTTCCAGCTCGATTCTGTCACCACTTGGACTGCAGGTTTCAAACACATGTTGCATCAGCGCCAGGGCAAAAAAAAACCTATCCAAATCGATATCGTCTTTCTTCATAGAAAATGTTGTTGTTTATCATCATTGGAATTAAATCAACTGCGGATTTACAGACCAATTTTTATGACTCAATACATAGTGATAGTTTTACTGCATATTTTTCGATTGGTTGAAAAATGCGATGACCTTTGATAATTTTACCATAAACAAATTTCAATGAGAGCGAGATAAAAAATTATCATGTGGCATTCATCTCGTGCTTAAATGGAAAAGTTTATAGGTAGTAATTTCTAAAGAGAACCAATACTAGAATCTACGAATTCAGGCAAATAGTAACTAAAAGAAATACCTTCATCAAGAGCTTCACGAGCTTTGCAAACAAAGAGGGATTTCCTTGAAGTAGTAGTAGAAGTAGTGTCGAACTTGAAATATCCGAAAGGCCGGGAAGAGAAAGCGGAAAATGACAAAGCGGATTTCCTCGAACCGCCCTTGCTGAATGTGGGTGGTAAATTAAGCTTTTCCTTGGAAGAAAATGTACTGTTATGGCATTGCAGAGCTCCAATTCTAGTGCATGTTGTGCTCACTTGCAAACAGTTCTCCAAAGCCATTTTTATGTTACTTAAAATCTCTCTCTCTCTCTCCCTCTCTCCAAGTGTTTTTTTTTTTTTTTTTTGGTTTTGTATAAGCTTTTAGTGGACTTCTGAAGAGAATATGGGATTTGTTTTCTGGTGGGAAGTTAAGGTTCTCTCAAACATTTTTCTTTTCTTTTCTCAGATTTTCATTCATGTTTTTTTATTTTTTATTTTTTCCAAAATATTTTTTTGTGAAAGTGGATAATATTGCAAAAAAAGGTTGTATGGTGGTAGCAGGGCTCAAATTTATGTGGACAATATTTTAATTCAGTGAATTGACCAATACGTCCTAATATTCTAAATAAAAGTGATGGAAAAAAATCCAAAAGGGGCAATAAAAGATAAATCTCCGGAATATGCATCATTGGTGGTGGACAGCATACTTCTTATCCATTGGGAGCCCTGACATTGGCCTTTTTTTTATTTTTATTTTTATTTTTGTTCTTCGCTTGTGGCATCAGCAGACGGCAATCACCACAATTAATTAATTATTATTTGGCAATTATGCATATTCCACAATCACCACAATTTTTATTTGGAAGATGCATCTACAAAACGCTGGCAACAAGACGTTTTTATTAATTAATTAATTAATTACTTAATTAATAATAATATATAATTGCAATTATTTGTTTTTTTTTTATTTTTTTTTATTTTGGGATAGATGATTTAAATTCTAATAGAGTCATCTGCAGTATTATCTATAGACTATACCTATAATCATATTATTATTATTGTTATAATTATTGTTATGTTTCCATTGATACCTTCAAATTGGACATTTATAGGATAAAATTTTCCTACTACTTGTAGCAATTTATGATCAATAGTTAGTGTTAGTTAAAAGAAAAAAAAAAAAGAAATTATAAGAAATAGCATAATTATGTTAATAAATATCATAATTTATTACCACAGTTGATAGATAATATATTCCATTTTAAAACATGTTAAGTTTCCATTTTTACCCTTTGATGTTAAAATTGATGGAATTGTAGGGCCGAGAATACGACGAGCTCGAGATTCAGATGAGACATGAAGGAGACATTATGCCGGTGGGAGCACGCTGCGATTTCGAGGACATATGTGGAGATGTCTCACCAGTGGAGCTTTGTGCTCTGTTTTTGGGGAGATCGGAATCTGTGTGACTTCCAACAGACACAGTGCACCTCCGGTTGTGAGGCTTCTTCTCTGGTGATGACATGCCGTAGGCCTGGTTCTAAGATTCCTTTTAACACAGATTTACTAGGATTTACAAGGACTTACAGATATTTAAAATGAGATATACACGGATTTAAAATGAGATCCTATATCGTGAAAGTAGGAAATCAATTGTCGTCCGAGAAGAAGACTAGCCCGACAACGGTAAGAGAAAGCACTGTGGGGAGTCTGGAGATCCAACGAATGAACCTAGACGATGACACAACCTGAGAGGACGAAACCGCCGGAGAGGATGATGACGCAACTGGTGAGGTCGCAGCCACCTCTAGCACCACCGTCATCGGAGGAGATAGACTCGTGGCATCGAACATCACGACGGGGCAAGACGAGATCGTGACAGGCTTTTCTTCTCCATCACAACTCAATCGTTGACAGCAAGCTCGCCCACAAGCCGATGAATCAGTTACGACGACGGCGGTGATGTCGATTGATAGTCGGCAACTTCGGACTCCAAGTAAGTTGATAGCAACGAGGAGGTACAGAGATGAGGTATGTGATGTGGGGGCATTTTGGGGATTTTGAAAATCTGAAATCAAATTATGTTATAATTTTCTAATCCTAAAAAATTATGTTTTTTTTTCAACTATCCTCTACAATTATGCTATTTCACTATTTCTCTAAAACATATATATATATATATATATATCTCTCTCTCCAATAATTTTATTTTACTTGATCCTCTTGCAAAGTTTCTCTAATGCTCAAGTCAACTATAGAGCTGTAAATATGAATTGGGTTAAACGGGCCGACCTGTTGCCCTCAATTTTGACCCTAAGGCATACCTAGTCTGGTCCGCCATACGTTGGGCCCGTCCCCATCCTGGTGCAAGCACAAGGGTCGGGCTTGGCCTTAATTTTGAGCTCGACAGGACGGCTCAGCCGGCTCAACTTGCCCGCCTAAGAAAGTAAAGTTTTTTTTAATTATATTTTTATTATAATTCCTTTGTAATATAAATCATACATTTAATGGAAACTAGTAGAAATAACATATAACTTTTTATATTAAAAAAATTTGAAGATGACCATTACACAACGATCATATTATATATATGTAAAATTAACGAAATTCAAAATTTTTTGCAAAATTGATGAAATTCAAATAAAGTTCAACTCTATTGGCATGTTTACTTACATGTAATCGGAATAGGCATGAATCGGAGTGGATATGATTCGGAGTGAGTTGGATTTGGAGTTAGAATTTGCTGTTTACTTGAGTTCCAGGAGTTGGAGTCGGAATTACTGTCAATCCCATTCATGTGTTTACTTAAAACAGAAATCGGAATCAGTTGTTGTCAATTTACTTAGATACCCTTTCAGTTAATTTTGCGTTTTTAATTTAAACAAGTAGATTATATACTAATTATTTTAATACTAAAATGATTATTTTTTGTGCCACTAATTATAGAACTATTTTCTTGAAATATATGTTTATTTTTTAAAAACATAATGTTGAGATAAGTAATTTTTATGCTAATAGTAATTATATTATGAAGATTATTTTTTAAATAAAAAAGTCAAATTTTGAGATAAATAGTTTATTCTAATAAATATTTGAAGATTATTTTTTAAATAAAAAAGTCAAATTTTGAGATAAATAGTTTATTCTAGTAAATATTTAAATTTTTTTGAAATATAAATTTGCTTAAAAAAACATAATGTTGAAATATATATCTAAAATTAAAATTTTGTTTGTAGTTGATTTATTATGGTTTACTTTTTTTTTTATTTTGCTAGAGCATTAAAAAATTTAAAAAGTAACATTAAAAAATTTAAAAACAAATATAAGATATGATATAATCATCTCTTAAACAAAATAGGTTTCAAATCATAAACATATTAAATAAGTTTCAAATTTGGGGTAAAGTAGTAATTTAATTTTAATATCAGGAATGAGAGTGTTAATCCGGTAGGGGGACTTGTGAATCCCCTTATTTAATCCCATATTAGTGTGGGTTCCACACAATTTCACTCCCATTCCAAGATTAAAATAATTAAATAAACATAGAGTTGATTCCTATTCCTCATTCCGATTCCTTATTCCTGTAAAGTAAACAAGCCATATGTCTCTATTTACCTATACTTTTGAGATGCTCTTTTTTTTTTTTTTTTTTGCCAAAACTTTGAATGTTTGTATTTGAATTTTGACGTTTTGATGTCAATTTTGTTTTTGTTTTTGTTTTGTTTTGTTTTGGTTTTGTTTGTTTGTTTTGTTTCATTTTTTTTTTTTTTTCAAAAAGACCATGTACTCGATTTGAATTTAAGCCCTTTTACCTAGCCCGATTTTAAGCCTGCCCGGCTTTAGGGCAAGGCCGGGCTTAGCTTTTCACAGTCTGCCAATTAATCGGGCCGATTTTCTCCTTCCACCCCATTAGGTTTGAGCCAGGCCACCCGAATTTACAGGTCTAGTCAACTACAAATCAATATAGAAATAATTACAAAAAAAAGTCTATTTTTTGAGTCTCGTTTTAAAGTATGTTAATTTTTAGATAATATTACGTAAATGTCCATTTTTAAAAAATAATTGCTTGTAGTACCTTTTTTACCCTTTAACTATATTTAACATCAGTTTCTTTCATTATGATTCATATATTTTTTTTCTTATTTGTTCATCATTATTATAAATTTATCTTAATGACTAGTTCTTTATTATAGTGATGGCTTATTAGTATAATAAATGTTTTTTTATAAATATATTTCTTAAGTATGATTAGATTTTTTAGAAACCTATTTTTCTTTAGTATGATTTAGGTTCTTAATAATAATTGTAACGTTATTGTGATAATTTATTTATTTATTTATTATTATTATTATTATTGGAATTGCTTTAATAGTTAGTTTCTAAAGTTTAAATGTGTAATGAAATTGTTTATTTCTTTATGATAATTACTATATCATTATGATGTTTTTTTTAATGTGTTATGCATTTTTTCTTTATGGTATTATTATATTATTATGATGTCTTTTTCTTTATGATAATTACAATATCATTATGATGTTTTTTTAAGGTTTTAAAGTGTTTCATATTTCTTTACAATATCTATTTAATTTTTTTATATGTTCATTGTGAATTTTATTTTAATGACTAATTATTTATTATAATGATTGTTTTTCATGTATCATACAACTAATATCAGTTATGATCATTTTTTCTTTATAATAAAGCAAGTAAAATGGTCTCTTTTCCTTTTATTAAAGATTTGTTTAGTTTTGCATTTTTTTAGAGATTTTTTCTTTCCTTTTTTAATCAATTATTTATTTGTTTAGTTTCAATTCTTGATGAAAGGGTAATATGGTCTTTATAAATATCAATTTAGACATTTATGTAAATAAAAAAAATACAGTTTTCAAATCATAGTTTTCAATATAGACATTTATGTAAATAATCCATCAATATATAAAAATTTAATGATTCATATACAAGGAAAACCTACATTTCTTCCGTCAATATCCTCTTATCATTAAGTGTATAATCTTATCATTAACTACAAAAGATACTATTGCTACAATTTTGGTATTAGCTGAACAGTCTCATTGGAGATTAAGGCTAAGGATTAGTTTGGTTATGTTTTTGGAGAATCTAAAAGTCCTTACACAGACTATTATGTAAACTAGAATTTGTAACTTTTTTGCTTTTAACTTATACTTTTCTTTTTGTTGGAAGTAAAAGAAAAAATTTTGTCAAAAACATAACAACTTCAAACTAACCCTAAAAGTCAATGATAGCCTTAATTGAAAATTGATTCTACCATATTTGTAACAGCCCCTCCTCAAGATGGCAAGTGAAATGGCAAGTGAAGATCTTGAACGCCCATCTTGACTAGAAAATAGCGAAAAGATCAATAGCTAAAGACTTTGTAAAAACATCAGCTATTGGTGTGTGATCAAACATATCCAGTACAAACTATTCCTTGCTGAATTTTTTTCTCGACTTAAGTTGCAATCGACTTCAATGTGTTTAGTTTGTTTGTGGAAGGTTGGATTTGCCGCAAATGAAGTGCAGTCTTGTTGTCAAAAGTAGCTTAAATATGAAGGATGCCAAGGTCTGCCAGCAAGTTCACAACCAAGTTCAACCAATTAAGGTGGTTGAATTCAAGCGATCAAGTTATCGATGTACTCTCACAACTGTATACTTCCTAATTTTATGTATAATATAAATGTTTTTGTATATTAATACAGTACTTGTAAAAGTTTTCATATTATTGTACACAATTTGATTGTCCGTGACGCTTCAGCAAACTTCGTTATTTAAGGTTTTCAAATTTTAAACTGTTAGGAAGAATGCAACTCAAACCTTAAACTAGTAATAAAAACAATCATTTTGTCACATTTTAGCCATGTAAGATATGAAAAAACTTTATTTTTGCCCCCATAAAATTTAGTATATTTGTAACTTTACTCCCTAAATATTAAAAACTGGTGCTTATATCACTCAAACTTTAAATTATTAACAAAAAACACTAAATTTGTCATATTTCGTCCACTTAAAGCTAACATGACACTAGTTTAAATACTGAAAAAATAGTTCCAGTTAAAGTTTTTATTAATACAAAAATAACCTTAAACATCTGTTAAAATTTAGTGTAGAATATTGAAAAAATAATTTCAATTTTGTACAAAAACAAAGCAATATATACTATTATTAATAATTATCTTAGTGTTTTAAAAAATAATAATAAAAAAAAACCATTTACACAATAGAAAACAAAACAAATACAAATTTAGGTCATGTTTATTATTGTTTCCAAAATGTTTTGAAAATGAATCTCACGGTTTTTAATAAGCTGTTTTGAAAATGGTTTTAAAAATGTGTTTTTTTTTTTATATAATGTCAGAAAATGAAAACAAAAAATTGTTTTTATTTTTTGTTAAGAAATTTGAAAATTAAATAATGTTGTTTTCCATTTCTGTTTTCATTTTCTAAAGCTTGCACACTTAATAAATATTTTCAGAAACACATCCAAATATAATTTTACTTTTTCTCGTACTCAAATCAATTTGTCTAGATATACAATCAAACACAATTTGAGAAAACATCTCAAACTCATTTTCAAAACATTCTTATTTTTATTTAATATGCAGAACACTCAGAACAAAATCATTCACAAAAGGCTCCCAAATGAGCCCTTAACTTTTTTTTTTTTAAAGAAAAGTAATCAAATTTCTTAAACCAAAGAATACAAATAAAAAAGGGCCAACAAGCTAAAATACCCAAACAAATTAACAACACCGGAAAAAAAAAAAACACACACACACACAAATATACCAAAGTCTGAAAAATTACTAACGCGTTCATAGGATTTGTTTATAAAATTTAAGTCATTACAAGAAAAACCAAGAAAAAATAAAGGAACTTGCATATTCAAAAACTTTGAATCTTGAAAGATTTTTAAGGTTATTTTTGTAATATTCAAATTAACTTTGTCACACCATTCTTAAGTGGACGAAACGTGATAGAACAAGTGTTTTTGTAACAATTTAAAGTTCGAGACGTGTAAGCAGCGGCGAAGTTGGGTGGGGGTGAGTGGGGGCTACAACCTCCACTGAAATTTTTGTTGTTACAAAATTACCCCAAAAATTTTTTAGTTTATACAATTTGCCTTCACTAAAAATAAAAAAATACTCATATAATCCACACTTTACCCCTACTAAAAATAAATAATTCTCACATAATTAGTACTAAGATTAATTCTATGTAAAAAAAAAAATGATAATCAACCCTTAATATTTACTCTTTTAACTCAATTATAAGGGTTTCTCATTTAATACATGTATCTCATGTTTCCAAAGAGTGTCGTGTACATTTTTTAATCAAAAATTTAATTGAAGGGGGAAATTTGCCAACTTTTCTAAAGTTTAGGGAAAAATAATGTGATAAATTGGAGTTCAGGAGGTATTTTGTGTAGCTTAAAATTCAGGGGGAAAAAGTGAAATTTGTTATCTTTTTCTTTGACAATTCAAAGTTTGAGGGGTATAAGCTACAAAGGTTACAAACATATTAGTAAAAATAAAGTTTTTCCAAAATTTTCATTATTAATGATAACAAAAAGAGTGTTTTTGCTAACGTTAAAGTTCCATGGGCTTTTTTTTTTTTTTTTTTTGAGAAAACACTTGAATGATATAAATTTAGAGATTATTACATCAACCTAACGTAAAATATTAATATTAGATCAATTTGACATAAAATAAAATTAAAATAAATTAGAATTTGTGTCATGTTGATCAAGAATGAAGAATTTATATTATGTTAGTCAATAAAAAAAAAAAGTGATTATTAAGGTAATTTTTTCTTTTTTTTTTTTTTTTCTCTGCCAGATTCCCAGCCCCAAAACACCCCCATTATCAAAAGCCCAAGAGACTTCTCCAAAGCCACGCCCTGCCCTGACCCACTTCAACCTCTCCCTCTAAAATCAATCAGAAAATGCTGAGTCGCCGTCAACTCCGTCAACTCCACTCCGTCAACTCCTTCCTCCCTCCAAATCTTTCTTCTTTTTATTTATTTATTATTATTATATATATATATTTATATATATATATATATATATTTTTTTTGAGAAATGTATTTGATTAAACGTTTAATGTCTTGCCACATCAGTATTTTCCGTCAGCTTTTGTAGACGGAAGCAGACGGAAGAGGTAATTTGAACTGTTTTGTCTTATTTCAAGGGCTATTTTGAATGATTATGAACAATCAGGGGTCAAAATAAAATAGGGCTCTCTTTAAAAGTTAAAGCCTCTGCAGTATTTCTTCTCCTTAAAAAGAAAAAATGGCTTCGGAGGCCGATAGCTCAAGCGACAGCTCCAATTTCTTCAATATTTATGGTCCTCAGGTACTTTACTACTTGCCTTCCTTCTCTCAATTTTTCATTTTGTTTCTACGATATTTCTTTCATCCATTTTTTTTTGTTTATAATTCTTTTGCTTCATTTATTTTATTGATTTATGTTTTCTTTTTACTGTTATAATATTTATTTCCATTAATTCATTTTATTAATAGGGCTGGAGTATATATAGATTATATCAGATTTCTCCAATTTATATTTGGTTGTTTAGATAGATTGTAACATAGATTCAATATTAGCATCGTGGCACTGGATTTGATTGATTCGCCTTTTCGATCAGGGTAAACCAGATATTGTTTTTAAAATACCTGAAGCTACCTCTACTTTAAATTTGCAAGTAAGTCCGCATCTTAATCTTCCAAATTGTTATTTATTTATTTATACAATGGATATAAGAAAAATTTTGAACTGAGATTCGGCGCTATGATGTAGGATGTTCAAGGACTAGTAACTTGGGTGCTTGCTGAAGGATTCATGCCCCCATGGGTTTTCATTAAGGTAAAAACTTAAAAAGTTCCGTTTACATGGATTTTGTTGGCGCTTGCCTGAATTGCTAGTTTTTGATGCGCAATGCACGGTCACTTTCACGCTTCACTCGCTGCAATCGTTTTTTTTTTTTTGCACGGACGATGTAGTTGTAATTGTTTAACACCTGGAGATACTTACTATAGATGCTGTTTGTGATTTGCAGAATAAACCCCTCATCCCGAAAGTAGTTATGCTTTATGTTCCAGGCCTCGATGCGGCTTTGTACTTATCGCAGTCCAAACTGCTTCCGAGTCTTAGGGAATTCTTTGGGAATCCAAGGGCAGTTTTGGCACTTAGGTTAGCAATGGCGTGATTTTCGATTTCCAATTAAAAGTGTTGTTTTGTAGTTCCTTAACTTTGTTAATTTTAATGTGTATCTTCAACTTTTAATTCCTCTATGCTAGTTGTATACTCTTCATTTTTCCTTCAAAAAGGTTGTATTTATTTCATCTACTTTTGGTTTGATTTTGAATCCTGTGTGCTAGCTGTGTATCAGATGGAATGAAAACGATCGATGCACTCCTCACGTGCAAGGTGAAAAGAAAGAGAGACGAAAATTATTCTGATTCTGTGAAATCTGAAACAACAAGTGAACAAGGTAAATAATCTCTTGAAAATAATTTCACCGTAATTACTAAATAGATTGGTTGTTTAATCCTGTTTCATGAATTTCATATTCACATTTTGCACATTCTTTGTACACATGTTCATAGTTCATCCTCGTTGTTATTCATTATTCCATTTGTCTATCTTCTGCTTGGATAACGAGATGTGAAACTTCTTTTAAGGAGTTCCAAGTTTTGCCCAAAATAACATGTTATTGACAAAGTGTTTGGACGGAGAGAAATATTATATTTTTCGAGGAAAAGGAAATGGGAGTAATAGTCATTTTGAAAAGGCTAAATTCTTAGCCTCATTATGAACTTCAACTGACAAAGTGTTCGAGGAGATTCCATTCTCCCCTTGATCATTTTAAATAGGATGGATGTGGTTGGTAGATAGCGGGTGTTTGAGGACTAGGGTTGTGTGAAGAAATTACAACACTTAATCTGAGAAAAATGAATATTCACAAGGAACAATGGCAGAAATTGAGGGAATTTTATTGGAATCAATGCAACAGTAAAAGAAAGGATAAATCCACAGACATTTGAGAGGTCTGCTTGCTATCGCCAAGGCACATTGAGTTCACATTTTTCTGCCTTAAGCTCTCTTCTCTCCTCCTTTCCTCTTTTACTCAATTCCCAGACTATAACTACATTTCCTGCCCAAAACTCCCATCCTCACCTAACCAACTAACAACCTACACGTTGTGTGACACACACACACACACACACAAAGACTCCTATACCCCTGCTGCATACAATGCCGAGCATAAGTGATATGGATAGGAGGCTTGTCTGGTTGCTTAGCTTTCATTTTAATAATTGTTTGACCTGATCTTTGGCCCTTTTTTTTTTTTTTTGTGATTACGAGGACCTCTCATTCTCTTTCCTTAAAATTGATTATCTATAAAGGAAAAAAGGGGGTTTTCCCATTAAAAAAAAAGGTGTGCACGTTACTGAGTTTATGTCTGATGATCTCTAGGTCTGCCTCTTGTTGCCTCTCTCTCTCTCTCTCTCTCTCTCTCTGTGACATAGTAATGAAATCCTTCTTGAAGAGCCTTTCAATCCTTTGTTCTTCTATGCTAACCTATTGCGGAATTACAGCTTTCTAGGAACAGATTCTTGCGAATCTGTTTCTTTATTTAGGATAGGCAGAATAATTGTAGGAGAAATTTGTTAGCTGATTTCCTGATTGTGTTTTATTTTGGTGTTTATTAGCCTTGATTTTAGGGATTGAGTAGGCAGGATTGTTGCCTTCTTTTTCCTTTATATGGCTGTGTATTCTTTGTCAATAATATATATAAAATATATGAATTCTCTCTCTCTCTCTCTCTCTCTCTCTCAAACTTTATGGTATCAGAGCCTCCTCTCTGAAAAATATCCCATCTCCTTCTCTCCTCCCTATGACAAAGTATGGGATGGCCACCAATCGTTCTAATCCTACTCCCAATGATAGCTCAACCTCTGAAATTACCAATTCCAGCGATAACAGTGTTACCGAAAGTACTCTTCTTCCCGTGACTGGCCACAAACTTAACGAAAATAATTTCATCCAATGGTCCCAATCTGTTATGATGTTCGTGTGCGGCAAAGGAAAGGATGATTATCTCATAGGAGTCGCAAAGGCTCTGAGTAAGGAAGATCCGAAATTCAAGGTATGGAAAACTGAGAATAATATGGTTATGTTCTGGCTCATCAACTCTATGAACATTGAAATAGGTGAAAATTTCACGTTCTATGGAACTGCAAAGGAAATATGGGACGCTACAAGGGAAACTTACTCAGACAATGAGAACACATCCGAACTGTTCGAGATAGAGAGCACACTCCATGAACTTCGACAAGGAGAATCATCCGTCACTCAATATTTCAACACTCTCACTCAACTTTGGCAACAACTTGACATGTTCAAGAATCACAAGTGGGCGTGCTCTCAAGATGCAGTCCAATACAAAGAAATCATCGAAGTAAAACGAACCTTCAAGTTTCTTTTGGGGCTCAACAAAAATCTTGATGAAGTACACGGTTGAGTGTTGCGAACGAAACCTCTTCCGTCCATTCGAGAGGCTTTTTCTGAGATTCGCCGAGAAGAAAGTAGAAGAAAGGTAATGCTTGGAGGATCCACCACAACAAGTCTCAGTGAGTGTAGTTTTGGAAGAATAATAATTCAGATTCTTCTTATTGAATAATAAAATAAGATACATCGAACTTGAACTTAAATAGAGATATCTAACCCCCAAATATCCTAACTGTCTAACAGAGAAAAACAAGGAAACAAACTTCCTAACAAACCCAAGATAATACTCGGATTTTATTGAACCAAAAATGTCACAAAATATCCCAACTAACTTTCTAGATTATTCCGATAGTGAGTCATCCGCTCTTGCTGCCCATGGAAATCAACAACAAATCAGTGAAGAACGCTCAAGACAAGGTAGACCATGGTGCGATCATCGCCGAAAGCTTAGACACACCAAAGATAAGTGCTAGAAAATTTATGGTAAGCCAGCTAATTGGAAACCGAGACCTCGAGCCAAAGGAGATCATCAAAGCTGAGGATATGCAGCCTCCATTCCAGTCGAGGAACGATCATGTATATCAGAGAACAACCTGTTCAGCAAAGAGCAATTGGAAATCCTCCAACGGATGATAAATCAAACTCAAAATCAATCATAAATTGTTTATTGGAACCGGTTCAATTGCTCAAAAAGGTAACTTCCTCAATGCCTTAATCGTGAAACAAGAAAAATCGAGTTCTTGGATTGTTGACTCAGGGGCTTCAGATCATATGACTGGGTATGCAAGTATGCTTCGCAATTATTTCCCTTGTTCTCACAATGTCTTAGTCTGAATAGCCGACGGTACTTTTTCAAAGGTGGCAAGCAAAGGCTCTACGATCATCTCAAAAGAATTAATTCTTGATACAGTACTCTTGGTCTCAAACCTTGATTGCAATTTACTTTCCATAAGTAAACTCACTCGAGACCTAAACTGTGTTGCTAAATTTTTTCCCAACTCATGTGTTTTTCAGGACTTGGATTTGGGGAGGACAATTGGCAATGCTAGAATGTGTGTGGGGCTTTATTTCCTAGAGGTTGAAGGATGCAAAGGAGGACAAGCTCATATAGCAAATCGTGTGCCTTTTCAAACTACTCCAAGTCTACCTACTTTATCTGTCAGTCAAAATAAAGATAGTGAAATAATGTTATAGCACTATTGTCTTGGTCACTCGAATTTTATTTATCTTTCTAAACTTTTTCCATCTCTTTTTGGCAATAAAAATCCAAAGTTGTTTCAATGTGAAGTGTGTCAATTATCCAAGCATGTTCGCAATTCATATCCAAGTGTTCCATACAAAACTTCACAACCTTTTTCCATGATTCATAGTGATGTGTGGGGGCCATCTAGAGTTAAGAATATCACGGGTTCTAGGTGGTTTATGATTTTTGTAGATGATCATGCACAAGTTACTTGGCTATTCCTAATGAAAGAAAACTCCGATGTTGGGAAAATATTTCAAAACTTCAATAAGATAATTCAAACCCAATTCAATAGCAAAATCCAGATCTTACGAGTTGATAATGCAAAAGAATATTTTGCTACCTACCTTGGGGATTATCTGTTGAATCAGGGGATAGTTCATCAAAACTCTTGTGTTGTACACCCCAACAAAACGGAGTGGCTGAAAGAAAAAATAGACATCTGTTTGAAGTAGCTAGATCTTTACTCTTCACCACACACGTTCCTAAAAATTTTTGGGGAGAAGCTATTCTCACATCCACCTACCTCATTAATCGGATGGCATCACGGGTTCTTGGGTACAAAACTACATGTCAAGTACTTCTTGATTTTTTCCCTCACTCTCAACTCATCTCCACGATTCCTTTGAAAATATTTGGGTGCTCTGCCTTTGTCCATATTAGTCCATCCCATCGAAGTAAATTGGATCCCATATCAGAAAAGTGTATTTTTCTTGGATATTCACCAAATCAAAGGGTTACACGTGTTATTCTCCAGAAAGCCGTTTCTTCAATTCCATGGATGTGACATTCCTTGAAAACCAGTCTTATTACCCCAAAACCAATATTCAAGAGGGGGGGGTGGGGGGGGGGGGGGGGGGGGTGTGTGAGTCCAAACAAGAAGAATATTAGTTTTGGGAAATTCTATGTCAACCAAGCCCTTCAAGTCCCTCGAATCCGATGCAGTCACCTATTCCCTCTAGTCTTGCTTCAATTCCAGCTCTTGAAGAACCACCTGAAGTCAATCCTGAAATCAATCCTAATTCCGTGTTTGTCTCTCCTACAAGAAGTCCTCATAACACTCCGAGTCCTGTATCCAGTCAAAGTATCCCTCCTTCTCCTTCACTCTCGAAGACAGAGCCGCATACACATCTTGTGCATACCCAAGAATCTGAACCGATTCCAGGTAACACTGATGAACCTATTCCTCTTGAGAGACCAAATAATGATCTTGGCTGGCCTATTGCACTAAGAAGGGGTGTAAGGTCATGTACCCTTCATCCTATTTCTCGATTTGTTTCCTATGAAGGCTTATCTCATAAGTTCTATGCCTTTATTACTGAACTCACCACTACAGAAATTCCCAATAATATTTATGAAGCCCTGAAACAGCCAAGATGGAGAGCAGCAGTGGAAAAAGAAATTCAAGCACTTGAAAAGAATGGAACTTGGGAATTGTCAGAACTACCTAGAGGAATGAGACCTGTTGGATGCAAGTGGATCTTTACCATCAAACACAAAGCAGATGGAAGCATAGATCGATTTAAAACTAGGTTGGTGGCAAAGGGGTTCACTCAGTCCTTTGGATTGACTACCAAGAAACGTTTGCTCTTGTTGCAAAACTCAATACCATCCGAGTCCTGCTGTCACTTGCTGCAAATCTCGATTGGCCTCTTCACCAACTAGACATCGAAAATGGCTTCCTAAACGGTGACTTGGAAGAAGAAGTGTACGTGGAAGTTCCTCCTGGTTTTGAGGATCAATTGCAAACAAGGTGTGTAAACTCAGAAAATCTCTATATGGTCTCAAACAGTCTCCGAGAGCTTGGTTCGACAGATTCACAAAAGCTGTGAAAAATTATGGCTACTCTCAATGCCAATCCGATCTTATGAAGAAGAAATGAAGACTCTCAAGAAAGCTCTAGCCCAGGAATTCGAAGTTAAAGACTTGGAACATCTAAAATACTTCCTAGGGATGGAAATAGCCGGTCCAGGAAGGGCATCTTGGTTTCCAACATAAATATGTCCTAGATCTCCTCAAAGAAACGAGCATGCTTGATTGTAAGCCTTCAGACATTCCCATGGACTCAAGCAAAAAATTAGGAGTAGAAAGGAGAAAAGACGATATCATTGTCTAGTAGGAAAACTGATATATCTCTCACACACAAGACCTGACACTAGCTTCTCAGTCAGTGTTACAAGTCAGTTTATGAACAACCCAACTGAAGAACATCTAGAGGCAGTGTATCGAATCCTAAGATACTTAAAGAAAACTCCCGGGAAAGGCTTATTCTTCAAAAAGACAGTGAGTAGAGATAGCAAGATCTTCACTGATTCTGATTGGGCCGGATCAATCACAGATATAAGGTCTACCACTGGTTACTGCACATATGTCTGGGGAAATTTGGTCACTTGGCGAAGCTAGAAACAACTAGTTGTGTCTCGGAGTAGTGCTGAAGCCGAATTTAGGGCTATGGCCCTTGGAATCTGTGAAGGAATGTGGTTGAGGAAGCTACTTGCAGATCTAAGATTCCCAAACAAAGGACATCTAAGATTGCTTTGTGACAATCAAGCAGCAATCAGCATTGCCAAGGATCCTGTTCATCATGTTCGGACCAAACATATCGAGATAGATCACCATCTCATCAAACAAAAGATAGAGGCTGATATCATCTCCATTAATTACACACCAACCAAAAACCAGATTGCTGATATCGTCACAAAGGCTCTTCCAAGAGCTAATTTTGAAGATCTAAGTTCCAAGCTGGGCATGATTAACATCTATTACCCAGCTTGAGGGGGAGTGCGGAATTACAGCTTTCTAGGAACAGATTCGCAAGAATCTGTTTCTTTATTTAGGATAGGCAGAATAATTGTAGGGATTTCCTGGTTGTGTTTATTTTGGTGTTTATTAGCCTTGATTGTAGGGATTGAGTACGCAGGATTGTTGCCTTCTTTTTTCTTTATAATATTGCTGCGTATTCTTTGTCAGTAGTATAGAAAATATTTGAATTCTCTCTCTCTCTCTCTCTCTCAGACTTTACCTATTAAGCCAAATACCATTTAATCCAACTTCCTTTGGAGGCATATCGAATTGCAGGAGTTTATCACTTTGGGTCTCTTATACTTTCTTCTCTCCCTGTATTGCTTTTTCTTCCCACTACTGTCAATTTCTCTTTAGGCGCCATTTGCACTATAAACTTAATTTTTGCAAATTTTGATCATGTTATATTCTGTGTTTGATGTAGTGACCTAATTTGAAATATTTTGGAGATTATCATCATCTTTTAGAACTATTATTAGGAATATATTTTGTTAATTATCATAGTATTATTAAATTGTTAAATTTAGGTTTATCTTTATTCTAGGAATTAGATTTGCTTTCAAAGTGGATTTGCTTTAGGTTTTGGCTCCTATAAATAGGATAATTTAATAGTTTCTTTGGAAGAGTTTGATTAATAAATTTATCATTATTCTTTGTCTAAATTTTTGGAGTGCGATTCTCGGTACTCGCTAGAATCAACTATATGTTTTCTATCCCTATTTGTATGGCGTTGCAAGCAAAACAACTGATTAGTAATACCCTAATGTATGGTATTCTAATTGAATCAAGGGGTTTTAGGAAGGTTTAGTCTGTCTTTCTCTTACACTTACGCGCTACATCAATATCATACAAGTGTAACATGTGTGCTAGATCTATTTAAAAGAATTACATTTTGGTTGTGTAGGAAAATGTGGTTCAGGGAGAGAGAAACAATCCATTGCAGAACTCACTAAAAACATACCTTTCCCCATCACATATTACACACTTACAGAAAAAGATATGGAAGACAATGGCTATCATCTCAATCATCCAGGTGATTTGAATGTAGCATGCTGCTTTTTTACCCCTCTTTTTTTTTAAGTTTCTGCTTACCATATTATTCTTGACTTGCTAGCTAGTCTTTAATTCCTAAGCTATTGAATGTAGGTTTCGTTTCTAGTCTCCCTGCTCCTTCAGAAGCATGTCCCCATGAAATGTTGGCACTTGATTGTGAGATGGTAAGCACGTTGAGACCTTAAATGTACGAATTTTAAATATTTAGAATGTTTTTCTTATGTCTTTACAGACTTGATGCATAAAAGTACAGGGAATGTTGTGAATTGGAGGACATTTAAAATTTGAGAATCTTAGATTTGTAGAAAGATGACAAATATCATTTTATTACAATGAGTTTTAGGATAGCCGATACTGGTGACATCTAGGTTTGCACTTTCGTCTATCGATTTATTTTGTTTGTGCTTGTCTCTCATCTGTTATGTTTATTTTATTTTACGATATTTTGTTTGTGTGGTTATGTAGTGCATCACAAAGGAGGGTTTTGAGCTTACAAGAGTAACCTTGGTGGACGTCCAAGGAGAGGTATAGATTAAGATTGTACTTTTCCCAATAATCTTACAAATCTTTTTTCTCTACTTGTAGTCATTTCTTTACTTTGTGGGCACTAAATGTGATTAAATTTTGACATTACCTTTTCTTTTGCTTTGAATTTGTGATATAGATTATTAAAAAAAATTAGGATCCCATCTTTTCAGACATGACACTCGAAAATTTACCGTTGATCAGCTGTACAAATGTGGCTTATTAGAAAGATCTGTGTACATGTTTAACTCGGTTTCCACTTTTTCTTTACCAGGTTGTGCTAGATAAATTTGTTAAACCATCAAACAAAATCATTGATTACAACACCAGGTATATTGTTGTTTGAGCTATAAGTAGACTTTGTGATTCATCTTACATTCGAGATATTTTATGGTTCATTAGTTACTGCACAAGTTGTCATCCAAATTCTTTAGTTTTGCCTTCTTTCCATTTCTTCTTGGTTTATCATCATTGATGCAAGTAACAATATTTTTCAGGTATAGTGGGATCACGAGTGACATGTTAGATGGAGTGACGACAAGTCTTAAAGATATTCAGGTTTTTTTAATTTTCTGTACGTCCTTGAATTTATTTTCCCCAGCCAAATTTTTCATGAACGTGAAGTTTGCTCCAGTTGACTTTTGTGTTTAGTCTACTATATATAACTTATTTACGGTTGCTTCCCGTTCTCAGGAGGTTTTTCTAAAGCTAGTTTACAAGGAGACTGTGTTAGTTGGACATTCAGTGGAAAATGATTTATCAGCATTGAAGATCTCTCACAATCTGGTGATTGACACTGCCGTACTATACAAGCATCCCCGTGGTGGATCTTATAAATCCGCTCTACGAGCTCTTGCCAAGAGATTTCTTTCCAAGGAGATACAGCAGTCGGGAAATGGGCATGACAGCATTGAAGATGCGAGAACTGCATTGGAACTAGCACTATTGAAAATCAAACACGGTAAGAATTCTTTCCAGAGAGTGAAATGAGGATTTGGTTGGCACTCGAGAGTATTTTCGAGGAAAATATTTTGACAATGATAGATATAGAGATTCTTGTTCTCTTTTGTGCATATCACGGGTTTGTGTTGCCTTTCGCTGTATATGTTTGCACTTTAGAATTTTTTATAAAATTCCTTTTCTATTTCTCATTGCTCCTAATATGCTTTTGGCTGTTTTATTATGGATTAGGGCCTGACTTTGGTTCTCCGCCATCACTGTTGCGGAAAAAACTCCTCACAGTTTTGAGCGATTGCGGAAAGATCTCTTCCATCATTGATGATGTTTCCATAGTGAAACGTTATGCTTCGGAGTCATCCCATGCATTTCCCGTGTCTTCAGATGAAGAAGCTCTTTCTAAAGCCCGAAAGGAGGTAGATTCTTGATTGACTGCATGCATTTCCCTGATTGTTTGGCTACACCCTAACGTGCTTGTTTTACTTCCAATTTGTATATTCCAGGTAAAGAATGAACGAGTGCATTTTGTTTGGACTCAATTCTCGGAATTGAATTCCTATTTCAAGAAAGAAGCAGGGGATCCAGAAAAATTAAATGTGAAGCTCGCAGAGATGATATCGTTGCTTACTTGTAGTAAATCCTTAACTAAGAAAGGAGGCAAACGTAAGGCAACACCCGAAATGAAGGAAATTCTGGTTCGAATGGACTCTAGAATCCGCAGTCTTCAAACTGCTTTACCTTCTAATACCATGCTTATAGTTTGCACCGGTCATGGAAACACAGCAATGGTCCACAGGTACTCGCTGTGTGCCTATGTCTCTCTCTCTCTCTCTCTCTCTATATATATATATATATATATATATGTGCGTGTGGGTAAATTTATATGAATTTCATATTGCATCAGCTGATAATTACGTCGTTAAAAACTTCGGCATTGAAACAATACATAACTTAGTGTATTGTTTTTTATATGCAGTAACAAAATTTTGTGTTGTAGTTGGTAACTTTATGTCGGAATTCTGATGTTGTTTAACCTTTCCATGTGCATGGATGAAGATTGAGGAAAATGCTTGCAGAGAACAGTGAAATGCCGATGCCTAGGGCCAACATAGTAAAGGTCTTGGAAGAGCTTCAGGCACAAGCAGAGGTTGCTTTATGTTTTGTTGGCTTAAAGCGCTGATATCAAACATACAAAGATGTTTACCTTATCATGTAGTATTTTGTCTAATTTTAAGTGTGAATTTTATTTTCCCCCCTCTTTTTCTTTCATATCGATTTTTTTTTTTTTTTTGGACGAACTCTTTCAAGTTGATTTTGATTATCTATGTTTTTTGGCATCTTATTCGGCATGAATGCCATTGACCAGATTGAAATTTAACCTAACAATAGAAACTACTTGCAATGAGCATTATTAACCAAAGAAAAGTTGGGAGTTTGATGAAAAAGAAGAGTAAATTGCTCATTCAGTACGCTACTCTTCTTTTTTTTTTTTTTTTTTTTTTTGTTGATTAAAGATCTCTAAACTACTTAAAAAGATACAAAAAATATATATTTTTTAACAAACGTTAAAATTTAACAGTAAATGCTAGTAATTTGCTAGATAAAATGACCAAATTGCACTGTTTTAAAGAGTCTAGAACTTTTTAGCAAAAAAAAAAAAAAAAAACAAACAAACAAGATTGTGATCAAGTTGTAATTTCATAAAAAGGTTGGGGATTAAACAAGCAATTCACAAAAAAATAAAATAAAATATAAATATAAATGTAAATATAAAAAAAAAAATAAAAAAATTGCCATAAACATTGTATGCGACAGAAGGTTGTTTGAATAAGTTAACACCAAAATGCATACTAGAATTTATGAGATTACAAAGATAAGACATTATGCAAAGATTCTCATAAAAGGCCAAGCACTTAACCAGATCTAATCTTGACGTTAGGTGATTAGTAGTTCCCTAAACAAGTCCTTATTTTTGTATATGATTACATTATCCGCAGCATATCTATATAATCCCACACAAGCATATGAGTACAAAACCAAACATGAAACTTAATCGCGCCGAATGATAAAACGCATCACCTCCAAGCAGAAGTAACGATCAAGTTCTTGTCTTCCCATCCGAAATGAAGCGCGCCCATGTCCTCCTTGATTTTGTACCTATCACAATACTGCTTGATGAGTTTCTTGATTGCGTCGACTACATTCGTGCTCATAGGACACGGAGTGAAACCAGCCATCATCATCCTCGCCCTCCATTTCCCAGCAACTTCGTAGCGCTCTATCCTCTCCTCTCCTTCGCAAGCAATGATGTTGACTATGTCTCGTGCCAGGCATTGCCTCTCGACATTCGTCCTGTCCTGGCTATCCCTAGGGAGAGTAGCATCAAGTGACTCGAACACGGCTGAGTAGTAATTGTAGGCCTCGATAAATCTTGGGAAGAAAGGCGCAGTGTTGGTGTTCACATCTTGTTCCACGACTGTCACGAGTTTTGGATTCATGCTCTTGACCATCCGAAGGAGCTGGTCCCTCTGATTTACTGTTGAAACACTCTCGTCGGGCATGTGGTGCAGTTGGAAAGCAAAATTCACAAGAAGTGCTTCTCCGATCCTGCAATTCAACATCGAGGGAGTGACAAGTGAAGTCCTCGAGGCCACTGCTTGAAACTCAAATGGCACACCAAGTGCTTCCGCTAGCTTCTCAAGCCTCTGTCCAATGATTTTAAGGCCTCCAACCGAACGCTGAACAGACTCGGGATCGTCAACCCCAGTTAATCTCAAAAAGGGTGGCTTACTTGCCCTGGAAGCAATTGTTTGTATCAGTGTTATGTATTGACTCCCTTGGTTTATGTCGAAATCTATTATATGAACTCTCTTTTCATCCTTGAAAGCTTCAATTATGGCCCCATTTGCTGCCATGAATCCGAATTTGAAACAGGGGCACACCTCGAATAGAATTTGCATGGCTGCTAAGCGATCAGAGGATGGGGGCTCTTTGCATTTCAAGGCTTTATAAAGAAATTTGCCCGAGGCAGCCATCCGTGCTGCGAGGCCTTCCACCATGTAGGCTGCAATCCTCTGGGAAGGTTCTCCTTGAATCGAGACCATCTGACGCAGCTCGTTTATCATGATTGAAGCATCCTCCATGTTTCCCTCTGCAAGAGCACCAGCACAATCAATAAGCAACTTCCTGGGAGTTCGAGGAGAGATTTGCGATACTTCTTTATTGCTGCTGATGCTACTCAGATTAGAATCGGACGAGGATGACTCCTTGGGAGAATCTTGGAGTAATGCATTCTGGACGGGGTCAACCCAGTCGCCATCAACTTCCATGCTTTGGCCTGAGCCAAACATGTCTTCGTCATCTTCATCATCATTGTCATCAAGGAGTGCTCTCTCCAGTTCTTGAAACTTCAGCCTCATTGTGTTTTCATCAATATCTCCTAGATCAGGACTTTGAATTTCCAAGTAATCCGACGCAAATTTGGACAGATAGGCATCGTGACACCTCGTGGTCGTGAAAGACGTGGTACAAGGGTTCTGAGTTGCCAAGGTGGAAATCGATCCAGCTCGGAGATTGTAAGGTGAGGAATCCTGGGGGTTATATGAATTTCCGGAGATGCCAGAATCGTTTGGGGAGTCAAGGAAGTACTTCTCATAACTTTCGGTGCTGTAAGAATCACTTACATACAAGGTCTTAGGCTTGTCGGATCCAAATGTTTGGGTTGAGAAGCCTGGGCTCTCATTGCTTCCCTTTAACGAGTAAAGCTTGGGGTTTCCGTATGAAGCAGCTGATAGTTCTGCAGGCCTGACTAAAGACATTGTTTATGTTTTCAATTCAGATCTTGCGGACGATGAGTTTGACCATAGAATTTCAGTTCTGTATCACAAACCGCATATGTATTAGAAAGGAAATAACCATTTTTGCTGTCAGTGGGAACCAGAAATAGAAGAAATCTTGACGAATGAAACTCACCGAACAACTCTTTCTGCTTTCCACCGTTGGGATGAAAATAGTTCAGCTGATCACAGAAGAATTAAAGTATTAATATGAAAACTCGATATGAGGATGTGGAGAGAGAGAGAGTTCAGTTAAATCAATAAACATCCGTTAATAATAATACCATTCAGAAACAAACTAGATTTCATGGGTATTATGATGCATAGGTGATATATATATATGTATGTATGTATGTACTGAAAATGCAAGTATTCCTTTGAAGTAGTATTGTCAAATTATGAGTGTAGAAGCATGGTTACAGAAGAAAAGCGTGTTAACATTGCAATGAGAACGGTCCTTTTGCGGTTGCACCACCTAAGATTACTTTTTCAAAACCAACTAATTTAAGATTTCGCTTTCAACAGGTGGACTTCGTAAAGTTCTTGAGTTGCTTACCAAGTTCAATTTTCAGACGAGAGACCGCACTAAAAGAAACCGGATCACATATTTTCTTTCTACTTACGAACTTTGAATTTTGTTTTCGATCTAATTGTTAAGTCGCTATGAAATTTGAAAGTGATGTTTATGGCAACAGATTACGAACTTATATTCACAGAAATACAAGGATATAGTCTAGGAATTGCAGGGAATTTACCAGCTTCAAATTGTCAGTACAACAGATAAATACTCTGCCTTTATTCAATTACAAAGACTAGAGTGTGTTTGGTAGGAGAGAAAAGTGGAAGGAAGGAGAGGAGAGGAGGGATTAGTAGAGGGATTTTGATATTCATGGTTATTTGATATGCGAGAAAAAAAGGAAGGGATTAGAGAAATGACTCCCAATTCTTCAAGACACCTAAAATTTGATCTCTCCTAGACTGAAACGATTACTGGAGGGATTTCATAACAAATAACATAAGAGAAATGATCTTTCCCTCTTCCCTCGTTTCCCTCACCTGGGTGTTCTACCACTTCTTCCTTCCTAATTCCCCTCATTCCTACCAAACATAAGGAACCTTCTGCTCTTTCTCTTTGCACCTTGATATAATCAACAAAAGTGCGGAAAAGTGAAAGGAAGTGAAACCTCAACAAGATTGGACGAAATATTTTCCGTCAAAATCAGTTCCGAACAGATTATGCAAGAGTAATACAGATCAAGAGCAAGTTGATCGACATAAGAGACCAAACTTATTTCAAGACAACCCTTTTGACTTCATTAACAGGTTTTAAATATAACATCCTGTTGGGTGGAGATTATCTAAGGAATAGTCCAAAAAAGAAGTGAACTTTTCTATATAAACCTCTTTGATTTGATCAAAAATGGGAAAAAAAAAAAAAAAAAAGCAATCAAATTCAGTAAGATAAAGAGTCATCTTGTACATGAGAAATCCAGGACTAAACTCGGAAACCAAACAATACAAATAGATGGAGAAGTTATAATTTGAAGGTAAAATTAAATTAACCACCGAAGAAATCTAAGGAATTCAAAGTAAAGAAAACAAGTGTTCACCTGGTGTGCAAATAGGAAAAACTTCACCTAGTTATGTCCTGCAATTCAGTCAATACCCAGATGAAGATCAAAAACAAAGGTTGTGTTTTTAAGAGAAGAAGAAGAAGAAGAAGAAGAAAGCTTAGGATTTGTCCTCCAAATATTTTAAGTAAATACAAGAAATACAAAGCCAAAAGACAAAAAAGAAGGCCTCCTAGTTGCTTATTTTTTTAGTTTTAAAAATTGCTTTGGGTTAATTTATTGTAAGATTGTGAGGTTAGGTAAGTTGAAAAAGCAAGGAAAGCACTTATCAAACCACAAGGAAAAAAAAAAAAAAAAAAAGAAAAGAAAGTGGAGACAAGATAACAGACTTCGCAAGAAAATTCCAAACCAAGAAATAAATTAAATAGGAAAAAACCCAGGACCCAGATAAGGAGTTAAACTATAAATTAAATTAAATGGCGCGTTGAGAGGATTTTGAGCTACCAATTTAAAAGAATCTGAACTGATCAATATTCATGACTTTTTTCAATGTGTTCTAGTTCTAAAATGCTATATAAAAAAAATAAAAAATAAAAAAAATCATTCCTTCTGGAATCTTAGAAAGAAAACTCACCTTATGTTTGGTTCCAAAGAAACTTCTCGGTTAAATCACAACTCTTTCTTTCTTCTCTCTCTAGAAAGAAAACTTTGCTTAACTTTTACCCTTTTTAATGCGTGTTCGTTTGTCCTTTGGTTGCATGTTTATACCAACTCGTCTGACTAATGATGCTTTAGTCTTCGAGCCAAATGAATGAATGTGATTGTGAATGTGAATATGAATATGAATATGAATATGATGAATAAAACAAAAGTACGAATCCATCAACAGAATCCACAAAAGTCTCTCCACTTTCACCGGCCAATCGTGACCGTTCATTTGCAAACCAAAGTAAATAGTCTTTTTTTTAATCATATCAAAGAATAAAAATACATATTAATATTGATTAATTACTGATTAATTATATTTAATCAGTAAATTATTGATTGATAATTTAAAAAATAATTATTTTTTTTAATGAAAAACAATTATTTTCTTATTTCTAGGAAACTTAGTGATTTGGACCATTTACCCACATTTTTTTTTCAAAAACATTATTAGGAAACCATATTGTCTTTCCTTTAGTTTAAAAAAAAATCATATTCTTTTCGAAAATTCAATTAGGACAAGAAATTAGTTAGGATGGACTTGTAAAAGTATTTGGTTGTGCAGCAATCCAAATTAGTATGCCTATTTGACCCTCATCCAACCACTAATAGCTTGTTTTTATTAACATTTTGAGACTGTTTTTCAACATTATTTGAAAAGTTTTCCACACTATTTTTTATTCATGAAATTTTATATTTGTTGTTGAACTTTACTTTTCGAACCTATAATCCAAATGGCAGCTGAATTCAAAGTATATGAGCATTATGAAAACTTTATTGCGAACATTTTCTTTGATCCTTGTTGTTAGGTTCTGAAGCCATGCACTCATGCAGGGACGGAGCCATAAATATACTTCAGTCGGGGGTGTACATCAAATTTTTTTATTTCAAAAATAAAATTAATTTTAAAGGGGGTTATATGAGAATTTTTAATATTAATAGGAGTAAAGTAATAAAAGTATAATTTTTTTTTATAAAATTAATTTTTATGTGATTATATTAGAATTTTTATTTTTAGTGGGGATAAAGTATGGACTGTATTAGAATTTTTTAATTTCAATTGAGGTAAATTATAAAAATTATCAAATTTTTAGGTAAAAATAAAATAACAAAAACTTTCAGTGGGGTTATACAATGTACATGTATGTATACATGTACATACATGTACATGTGTAGCCAGCTTGGAGTCGAACAACATTGCTCTTATGAGTTATGTATGTATACAATGTACATGCAGAATTAATGCTTCCAGTTCTACATCAAGCAGTTAAAAGATGATCAAATAACTACAACAACAATATCTAAGGATAGAATAAAAGTACAGTTTTAAATCCTACAATAAGTTTTTATTTTAAATAAATTAATTAAAAATAAAAGGGTAAATTGATATGTTGTTTCCTAAACTTTTAAAATTGTGCCATTTTAGTCTCTGTTTTTTTATAGCTGTAATGACCCAAAATTATTAAAAATGTTATTATAATAATCTATTTTATTTATTTTTAAACTGAATTGTTTAATTAGCAGGACTTTTTGGACCAAATTTTTAACGGTTTCCGTTAAAAAATTAACGGAAATAACTATTATATTAATATTTTAATATTTTAGGGGCATTCCACCTAAAAAAAAAAAATTAAGGATCAAAGTTACACAAACTTGAAAATTTAAGGATTAAATAAACAATTTACTCAAAATAAAAAAAATAAAATGGTAAGCTTCTTTCAAAATATTGTATTATTGAAAGCTACTTTATATTTAA
The DNA here is from genome assembly GCA_038430175.1 of Ficus hirta. Taxonomy (NCBI): domain Eukaryota; kingdom Viridiplantae; phylum Streptophyta; class Magnoliopsida; order Rosales; family Moraceae; genus Ficus; species Ficus hirta. The sequence continues at coordinate 18,756,439 of CM076587.1, forward strand.
TTAATTCATTGCTAGGTAAAAAGAGTAAAGCCACTTGTTTTGGAAAGAGTAGGAACCATTCAAAAACTTTACACACAAGATTGGTAGGAAAAAAGGAAAATATAATTGAGGGAAAAAAAACTCATACAAAGATAGAAAACAATAATAATAATAATAAAGCATTAAAAAAGAAATTTAATTTTTTAGGTTGTTTGATAGACAAGAAAAAAAGGAAAATAAGATATTTGTAAAATTACTAAGTTATTCATTAAATTTTACAATTTCACTTTAAAAACAATAACCGAAAAAAAAAAAGGCAATTTTTGATCATTATTGGATGAATTTAGATTTTCCATACAATTTTAAAAAGAATAAGATCAATGAGTTTTAATATTTTGATTTTTATATCCCTTAATTTTCTTTAAGAAGCAAGTTACTTTTCATTTTTCAATTCAGTCATCTATCCCTTGGTTCGCTTCCTTTCTCTTTTCAATCATATTATAAACAATATTGTTTATAATAAAACAAACATAGTGCAAAAGCCAGAACGACGGTGAGTGACGTTGGACACAAATAAAACATATTGTTGGTGGGGCTGCTCTTCACCCAAGTGCATATGGAATCATAGCACTAAATAGGACAATTGACAAAGTCAAAGGTTTTTACAGTTCATCTCTTTCTTTAATTTTTCCTTTCATTCATACCCTTTTGACCCTTTTTCTATTCTCTGTCACAAAAACCAAACCAAACCAAACCAAACCCTCCTTTGGGCTCTATCCGCGTATTCATATTTTCAATACTCTTCCTTTTTTTTTTTTTCTTTTGTTGTTTTTTCTATTTTTCAAAAGCGCGTAGTCCAAACATTTCAACATAATGAATAGAAATGGCAGACAAAACATATCAACATCTTTGAGGGGCCAAAAGCCGGAAAATGAATAGAAAAGGTCTTATTCTTTTATTAATGGCTCGTTTAGAGGAGAATTGGAAATAAAATTTTCAAGTCTTTTTTTTTTTTTTTGTTTTGTTTTGTTTTCCCCTTCGATTCTAAACTACTTTTTACTATTCATATATACAAGTCTTTATAGTTAACTCAAACTTTAATAGTATATAATTTTATTATTTCAAGTCAAAATAAAATTACCTTTTAAAAATAAATTACGTAGAATTTCGAGATAAATAAAACAAGATCCATATCAATATTTTTTTCCCGAATATATTTTAAGATTTTACATTTTTTCATTTCATTTTTTTAACCAAACGTACATATTAAGAGAAAATATCTCCAAAACTCCAAAGGACCCCTAAGATTTGCTGGGTGCCATTTTCAAAAGGAAAAGAAAAAGAAGAAGAAAGACAATTGCAATGTTATGTAATCTCATTTTTCATCAAAATCCACTTCTCTTGAAATGACAATTATCTGTACTGTCTCAGTTTTTCTTACAAAATATTTCAAAAATGTATTTTAATCTATAAAATTCTGACACATTAAAATGAGATTTGGGGATAAATAAAATTGTTCATCTCGATGTCGCATATCATGAGCATTTATTCCAAAAAAAAAAAAAAATTTATTACGAGGTTAACCCTGCAATCATTAGAAAGACCAAGTTTTTAAACCAGATAAATTTTTTTTTTCCTTTTAGAATTGGTAACATACAAAGACATGAAATGAGAGCCCATTTAAAATGCTAATTCCAACGAGAATTTTGCATATTCAACTTTAAAACTCTCAAATTTGCATCTTTTTTTTTTTTCCTCTCTCTCTCTCTTAAATTTTTATGAAATTCAAATTTCAAAAATCCATAATTTTCTTATTTCAAGTCGAAATGAGATAATTTTTATGTCTAAATACTCATATATTTTTTTGAACACATTCAAATTTTTATAAAATTCCCTATTATCACCATTCATTTCTAATTCAGATTCATTCAAACACACATTTCAATTACAACTTATAAATTCCAACTCTAACAATTATCCCTTGATTAAAATACCCACAATTTGAGTTGATAAACATGATTTGATCGCTTGAACCAATAGATAAAGGGCGCGTCCAACAAAAATGGGTCCTACTGTGCATAGTCGAAACCAACCTTGTGTCTCTTCGAATGCCAATCACTCTTTGAAGTCCAATTTACCAAGTCCAATTTACCATGCTTTTATCATTACTTCACTAATGATCAGAAGCAACTAACTACCTGAGATTCTCTTTGTTTTGGAGAAATCCTACTCTTTTCTTTATGTATTTATTAAATTTTTTTAAATTTATTAGTTTAGTATAGTGTTTTTTTTTTTTTTTTTGGCATGGTTATTTTTACTATTGTTGTTGTTGTTGTTTTGCCTACATGGAAACTGAGGACATGAAGGCTGAATGTGGAAGCGAGTTGTGATCAAGAGCTACTTTGATAAACATGTAAATTGAATTAAATTTCCTTTTTACCCATCTAAATTAATATAATATGTAGCTAGAAGTCAAATTGTTTGATGATGAGCATCTCTAATGGAAAAGGAATCATACATATGTCATCAATGATGGAAGAGGAACTTGTATGAATTATTATGCTTTTTGAATAATTATTAAAAGGATTCAAGTACTGATTAATTTATATCCACAACTTCTACCTAGTCTTGACTTCTTGTTATTTTTTAAACGGTTCTGTCCTAATCATCCTTCTCTTTATCTTTATCCATTCCAAGACTGCTTGTCCTGCATTCTGGCACACACACGCTCACACACATATATATACATATATAAGATCTTGTATCTAATGTGTAGCTACATTTCACGGTTTTGTAATTTTTTATTTAAAAACTTAAAAAAAAAATTAATTGATTTATATGTAATTATTTATTTAGAAATTTATTATATGATACTATTTAGATATTAGTGTAAATGATAAGTATCACTAAAAAAATTATATTATAATCACGTACGTAATTGTTATAATATCCCAGAAAATAAGTTATAAATGGCGTTCTGTAAGGATGCTGAATGGTATGCCATCCCATACATATATAAAATAGCTTATCAAAGGGTCAAAACGCAGGGAAACATTTTTTTTCTTGGAGAGGCAAAAGAAGTTGGGTAGGTTTACACTAGGAAGGTTGCGTTGCAATAAATATACATATACATATAGCTCAAATGTTTTTTGTCATATTATATTATTTGATTTGAAGCCAACCAACAACAACCAACCCCAAATATATATAAAATAATACAATAAATTAAAATAAAAGCTTCAGTTGCCTGTGAGAGTAAGAGAGACCTTTATATTCTCAAGTGCTGGCTGCTATTTAGCCAAACCTTCATTTTTCTCACGACCCACATGGACGAATATAATCGCACCATATGGCAAAGAAATTCCACATCATCGTTTTTTTTAAAAAATAATAATATTTGCAGTGGAGATATAGGTGAAGGTCTAATAACATGTGTGTGTGTGTGTATATATATATATATATATATATATAGGAAATTATGAAATGGATGAATTTTAAATGTCTATAAGAAATGTAATGGATGAATTTTATAGGTCTATAAGAAATCTTGACACCTAGAGAATTTTTGGAGTATTTACGGCCAAAATAACTTTGTTCGGTATAAATTTCTTTGAGAAGGAACCTTCAGCTCATTTTCAGCTCATCATCATAATCGTACGCGCTTTGGATTATTTTCATAAATAAGCTTTGAATTTCTAATGTTAATATTTAATTGTTAATTTTTCACATTATATTACCTCAAAATTTTCTATTGTTATGCAAATTATATTACCTCAAATTTTCCTATTGTTATGCAAATGATCCTTATATTTGTATTCCCTAATAACTTAATGAAAATTGAAAATGTTTAGATTATGTGTAGTTTAATTAAGGTTAAAATTATAAATAAGTGTTTATTTAAAAGAAAAATGCACCTCTAATATATATGCAATGATATAAATTTCCACCTAAAAAATATATAACAACAACTTTACCTATAAATTATAAAGCTCATACGATTAGAACGTGTTTAATTTCCAACTTTTTTTTTTTGGGACACAATATTGATAATGGGAATATTAGCCTAACAGTAAGAAAAGTTCAAGTAAATGTGACGTGATGTGTAAAATAAAAATATACACTAATATGAAATAAGATATATAATTTAGAGGCCATTCTTTTAATTAAAAAAAAAAAAAAAACCTAGTGCTTTTTGATAGGCTATGGTGCCCCTATCCAAGGTCAAAGCTTAATTAATATATTGGGTCTTGGACAATTATTTTTCATGTCGTCCTTAAGTAGAGAAATATTGACCAATGTAAAGATTAGAATTCATGTCGTCCAGAGATATGTCGACCAATGTAGAGAGTAGAATTGTAGAGTTGTAGAGTTTTTTTATTCATAATTGGACATGAAAATGATAAACCTACAAGAGCTAGTTTTTTTTTTTTTTTTTTTTTTTTTTTTTGAGAAAATATAGCAAATAGATCATTTTTTAAAAAATATTTAAAGTAAATAACATATTTTTAAGATGTTTGAGGTATATAACATATTTATAGAAAATTATTTATTTACGAGAATTTTTAAAGTAATTTTATCATAACTATACATCATTAATAGATTATTTATTATAAATATGATATTTACCACAAACAATTTTTTTTATAAGAATATTTTTAAGTTAATTTTTGTTGTGAATATGTTTCGTAAATACATTATTTACCATGAATATGCTATTTATCCCAATAATTTTTAAAATATGTTATTTATCATAAATATTTGAAAAACAATGCTATTTTCCTCTTTCTCTCTCTTTAAAAAAAAATAATAATAAACCTAAGACATTACTCATAATTAATTCATAAAAAATAATTGGAGGAACAAAAACTTCTAAAGCCATGGATTGTAGGGCCTCAGATGCTCTAAGTAACAACCATACAATCTCATTTCAAACCAAACAAAAGCTCAATGTACAGTGCATTAAACCTAGAATCATGACATAGCTTACATTTTTTTTTTTTAAAATGTTAAGTTCTTATTATCATACCATAACCATTTTCATACTCTAGGTTTCTTAAAAAATAAATTTTGTTTTCCCTTGAAAACTCCTACTAAAACTTAAGGTGGAGAGAATAGCTATAACTCTTTGGTGGAGTCTTGTCTAGATCCAAGAAACCATTTTCGTTGGTGGAAACCTTAACACACAGGGTTTCTAGATGCCTTTAGGAACTAGGTTGGGTAGTGTTCTATGTCGACGAGTGTGGGAAAAATTAAGAGAGAGGAAGAGTATGCATCCACGGTTTTTAAGGGGAAGAAAGGAAAACAAAAAGTGCTTTGGTGAAAGGCTAGCTTGGGTTTCTTGCTTTAGCTTCTATAAATATGATTTCTAGGAGTATTTTTGTATCCTTTCCTTGCAACTCTACAACCTAATTCATGCTTGTTCAACATTTCTTCTTGCATGAAATTTTAAGATTCTCACTCCTAAAACTCCAGAAAACAACCTCATGCTCATTGACGAAGCCAAAAAATTTTATTAGTGGGGCTAATAATTACATAGATAAATTCAGAGGGATATGAATTTTTTTTTTCCATTTTTAGGGGCTTTTTGTAATGTTCTATATATATATATATATATATATATATATATATAAACATGGGTAAATAAGAAGAAAAACAAGGCAGGCTTTACATACATTCATCCCTGCCCATGCTTGTGTTTTCCCTTAGTTTTGTCTTCCTAATTTTTGAGCCATTGATACCATTTCATTATATCTAAACCATTGATCTAGTCCATGTCAACACAATTCGTACCATGTGACATTTATAGTCCTTGATTTTCCTTTTAATCCCAACCCTTGATTCTCTTGATTGACTTCCCACCATTGGCTTCATTCCTAACTACTCCTAACCACTCATGTTCCACCTAAGCTACCATTAATTTACAAATTTCTTGGGGCCTACACTCACCATCCTTAGCAGCATGGCCCACTACTGTTCTTCATTGCGAAAACGAGTGAGCTGCCCCATTTCGCCTTTCCCGGCACTTGTTGCAAAACCTAATTGCCCTATTTCGTGAACTCCGACCGCGTCGGGAAACCCATCATGCTACCCTTGCCTCAAAACCCAACGATTCATTGCTCCTTTTTGATTCCTCTTTGTAAAATCTTGTTGTGAAGCTAATTGATCTCGCTATCCTTCTTGCAAAACACAGCCATCATTCAAGATCTCGACGAGTAGGACTCTAGCTAGAAAGCATGATTTTAGTTATAGGGTTTAATATTTCATTTGATATAATATAATTTTTGAAATTTAGTTGAACTAGGGTTTGAAATTAGAAAAACAAATAATTCAGTATCGTCCAAATAAGTCAATTTTGGGTATAAATGAATTCATTTTTGGAAATTAGGTTGTGTTTGGAATTATATTTTGTGTGAAATTAGGCTGTGTAGTTTCGCAAATTGATATTTTTAAAATTTGTGAAACTGGTTGATATTTGCTCTAAAAAATTAAACTTATTAATTAGAATTACTATTAAGAAGGGAGTTATTGAGAAATAAAAAAAATTCACTTTTTTAATTGTTAAAGTGATTATTCTCTAATCTTTTTTTTTTTTTTTAAAACGAATATTTTTTTTTCCTTACCATAATTTTCACTAAACAAAAAATCGTTCTTCTTAAGAAAAAAAATTTGCAAGAAGAATTCTAAAAATTATGTGAAGAACTAATTTTGAAAAGAATGTAGTAAATTTATAAGAAGTTTGAAAAATAAAGGATACTTTAATAACCATTAAAAATATAGGCGAGAATTTGTGTTTTGATGAAATATTTGGTTGGTTTGATTATTTAGCTTATTCTGCTATTATTAGCCAACAGAGTTGACTCATATTCTAGACACTCTGTCCATGACAATGATATTAGATCAGCAGATATTAGTCATGAACCCTTGCAAGACGTTCCTTCTCCGTCTATGGTCACTCATGGTTAGGCACATTGTCTATTGAACTTCTCTTTTCAGTCTCATTTTTTTTTCTTTGGGGATGACACAAAGCATAAACACTATACCAATATGATATAAAATTAAACTAAAATAAATTAAAATTCTGTATCATGTTGATCAAAAAGGAGAATTTGTGTCATGTTAGTCAATAGATATATAAAAAAAATATGATTATTTGAGTAATTTTTTCTCCTCAATACTTGTAAGGAGATGAGCATGGTTACTACTAAAAATTGGGTTGATCAAATAATAGATGATAAAGGTTTACTCCAGTGACTAACCAAAAAATGAGGGAAAAAAATCGATAAGTGACAATTTGTTGAGGGAGCTCGATAACACTAAAGCCAAAGATATGGTGGACAAAGACTTTTCGAAGTATTGAAACTCTCAAGTGGATTGTGCACTCAACAATCATAAACTTGTATAGAAAGACATGAAAATTGTCACTTCGCTTTCTTGGGAAAAACTAGAAAATATGGATATTTTGAGAAGAAAATTGAATAAAGAGCCTAAAAAGAAAAGAGAAAACTTATTATAAATTTAGGACTTGTAAGGAGAAGGGTTTTAAATTAAGCAAATCTTAACGATTTCTTATTCGTTGTTTCTTTTTTTGTTTTGTTTGTTTTTTTATGGTTTTTGTTTTATGCTTTTAAGACATTTTAGCTTAGGGAAAGACTGCGGCAGAACCCTTTTTATGTATCCTATCGATAGAGTTCATTTTATATATCGTTGGATATGTTTTAACGGCTAAGATATTATTTGTACATGATATTTATAATACACCTTAACACCTAGCATATAGTCTAAGAAATTTAAAAACAAAAATTCAAAGTAAAGAAAAAAGAAATAAAAAAAAAACCAACCCTAAATCAGAAAACCACCCCCGCTAGACGATCGGCGTCCCCCGCCCCTACGGCCGTCGATGGCAAATCCCTAGCCCCCTCCCACCCGCTCGTCGATGGCGCGAACCCCCCCCCCCCCCCCCCCCCCACGAAACCAAAGTTGTGAAACCTCCCCGTCGTCGGCACGAATCCTACCCTCCCCCCCTCGGGTGAACCCCAAGCTTGGAAATCCCTCCGATTGCCGACACCGAAATCCCCCCGAACCCAGGTTTCGATCAACGGCCAATCACACACACACCCCCCCCCCCCCCCGGCCGTGAACCCTAAGTTTGGAAACCCCTCCAGCCGCCTACAGCGAAAGCCCTTCGAACCTAGGTTCTGATCAATGGCCAATCCCCCCTCACCGAACTCATAGCTGCGAAACCTCCCTATCGATGCAAATCTGCCCCTGTTGGTCGATGATGAATTGCACCCCCCCGCCGAGAACCCAAGCTTGGAAACCCCCTTCGGCCGTCAATAGCAAAACTCCCTCGAACCCAACCAGCGAAACATCGCCCCCCCCTCCAACATTCGTCAAACAGCCCTCCATGTCCATCAATGGCTAATCCACCCTGCAGCGCGTTTGGTGACGGCGACCTTCCACCGGTCCCCCTCCCTGGACCAACAAAGAAGAACAAAACTTTTTTATATATTTTTTTACTCGAATTTTTTTAAAATTAATTTTGCTGTAATTTTATATATCATGATTTATTTTAGTTATTATGCACCTTTAATTTCTTGGTGATTTGATTAAATTTGAATAATGTTAAATAGAGATCTACTGGTAGGATATATGAAAATAGTTCTATTACAGTCTTTTCCTTTATTTTATTTTATTTTTATTTTTATTTTTATTTTTAATATTATTTTGCTAATTAAAAATTTACTTATGATTGAGTGTGGTAGAGACCACCTAGATCCTAACTGAAATTCAATAGTAACCTTCGGATCGTGAGAAAAGCACACCCTACCGTAGTACTTCTTCTAGAGAGAGAGAATATCTGCAGACAAATTGACCTTTTGTTTCAATTTTCACAACCAAAAAAAAAAAAAAAAAAAGGGAGAGAGAGAGAGAAAGAAAACAATATTCAATAGAGATCTCCAATGGCTCGTGTGGCTACAAACCCCGTGGCCGTGGGACTCCATAGATTCCAACCATGTTTTCCAACTTCTCATCAATCCTTTAAACTTAAACCCTCCTCTCTTCATCTCCAAAACAAGACAACCCGAAGTGGATTCCAAATCGTTGCTTGCCAAACGACCCCTAATTCCACTGAATCCTCCCCAGTGGTAATCCTTTCTTATTCTCTTCCTTCTTCTTCAGCTTCCTTCAGCTTTCCCTTTTTCAATTTTTTAAAATTTTTGTACCTTTTCTCTTCTGGGTTTTGAGCTACTAATTGCCAAGTTTGGTTTTGTGAACTCTTTTAATTATTGGTAATTTGAGTTTATCATGGTCCCTTGTATGGATAATGGGATTTGACGCATATGTCCCTGCAACTCAGTTTTTGTCCATCCAATTATAATAATAATATGACTTTTTTATTAATGTGATATGATATTATAATTAAATATTTATTTTTAAATATCATGACATGATATTATTATAAAGACATGAAAGGGGATAGAAATAAAGAGATGCATGAGTAGAATGTCAAATATTGTGTTGTTCAATTGTAATTAGTGTGAGTGTAACTACCCACACCTCCATCTGGTGTGGTTTGAGGCCTTTTTTGGTAGAAGTCCAAAAGCAAAATTGTGCAAGCTTAAACACAAAACGGATTATATCATACAAAGTGGTGGTCTGGGTTGTTACAATAAGAGCACGTTTGTAATACCTTTTGCTTTGGCTATTAAACAGTAGAAGAGGCGATGTAAAATGTTATGATTTTTCAAGTTGTGTTAGGAACCATATTTTTGAAAAGAGCTTAATGGAACATTTGAAAAAGGTACTCAGCTTAATAATTAAGGAATAGAAATGGCAGATTGAAGATTATAAAGAGTTTTTTTGGGACGCTACGTCGTCTGGCACATGTTATCCAAACACTGTTAGAAGTAGCTTCTCGGCCTAAGAAGTCCCAAGTTGCTTCTAGGATGCTATGCCAAACAGGCCTGGGATTTGCTAGTTCTTCCTTCTTTATGTAGAGAGAATTTACAGTTCAGAAATAATGAAATACTTCAGAGCAGTCAATGTGGTTTTCTGAAATGTCAATTTCCCCCTAATCAGAAAGTACAAGTACCCAGTTCAAAAACTAGCACACAACAAGACGAGGAACTGTTTCAATGATATCTTCTAACATAATTCCGAAATCTTGGGAACTGTATGAACCGCATTTCAGACACAAAGGTGCTGATTCTACATGTTCAAAACAGTTCCTTGTTTCATTATTTTCTGGTTTTTGAACTTGTAGCAATCAATATGGGATAAATTCTCTTGTTTGAAGTGATCTATGAGCTATATTTGCTTTAATTAACTGATTGCCTGCGTCAATTATCGTGGTTCAGGATAAGTTGCCTGCTGATCCAGGCTCAGTTGGCAATGAAAGCGCCAGCCAAGAAACAAGTTCTTCTCAAGGTCCTGGCTTCCCGGAGTTTCCAAGCAAAAGTCTCAACAAGCAAATAGCTGTGGTTTCTACTCTTGCAGCAGTGGGACTTTTCTTATCATCACGACTGGATTTTGGTGTTTCTCTGAAAGACCTAGCAGCTGTTGCATTACCTTATGAAGAGGTTTGCCAAATCATTGTACCCTCGATGATTTTACTTCTATAAAATATCGTAGTTGGCTGGGTCCAATAAATAGGCAAGTGTGATGAGATTTATTGGGGGATGATAGTTATATTTTTCTGAATATTATTTCTTCTAGATACTGTGCTGCGCTTATATTTCATTTGGTACATCAAGATAATTCGTGCAGTCTTGTATGGTATAGTCCAGTTTATGATGCGCCAAATGATATATTTTATAATTTGGTTCTTGTCTTTGATGGTTGATGTATCTTTTCATATAGGCTCTTTCAAATGGGAAACCCACTGTTGTGGAGTTCTATGCAGATTGGTGTGAAGTATGTCGAGAATTAGCACCAGATGTTTACAAAGTTGAGCAGCAGTACAAGTAATGATCGCCGTTCTTTAGCTCAATATTTGTCATTTATACAGCTATATACCAGCTTATCTCAGTTGTGTATTTTAATTACTCAAGTTCTTAGGAATCTACAAATTTGAAGCAAAATTAACACCCCCTCTCTCTTACAGTTTCTTGTTTTACTTTGGACTTGTCTTTGTTTTCCATTCAGGGATCGCGTTAATTTTGTTATGCTGAATGTGGATAATACGAAGTGGGAACAAGAGCTCGACGAGTTTGGCGTTGAGGGTATTCCACACTTTGCATTCCTTGATAAAGATGGAAATGAAGAGGGCAATGTGGTTGGCAGGCTTCCGAAAAAATACCTGCTCGAGAATGTGGATGCCCTTTCCAGAGGAGAAGCCTCCATGCCTCATGCACGTGTAGTTGGACAGTATTCAAGTGCCGAAGGCAGAAAGGTACACCAAGTCGTGGATCCCAGAAGTCACGGGTAGTTTTGCACCTTTCTACAAGGTACTAAACCCAACTTGTGTTATACTCAATTGTGTATCTAAAACTACGAAAGTTCATATATTTATCATAATCAATACAGTGGCATTTCTACAAATATCAGAGAGTAGTTTCTTCACTTATGAATTGATGTGATTGGTCGTTCGCTACGTCATCCATGTAAGCTAATGAATACTGCACATGTAATATGATTTTCTAAAACTGTTCCTAACTGAGAGCTCAAGTCACCTAACTTTATAAGGTCTTTTTCACATGCCGAGAAAATTTTTCCTCCATCCAATTTGTAAGAGAGGTAGTTGGCTAGAAAATCTGTTAGTGAGTAGAAAACTTATTGAAATTTGATGCCTAGTTTTTTCGTTTTCCAGTTTGTGCCCAATCACTTCCACTTAGCAAGTAATCTGACTACAATAACACAAGCTTATGCCGTAGAGAAGTAGATAAATCATTTCAAAGAAAAACTGGTCGATAAATCGTTAAACTAGTATCTTCAATCTCGAAAAATCTTGTAACTGTTTGTTAAATCTTGGTTCATTTCATTTTCCTTAAGAGAATGAGATTTCATGCTTTTGCAAACTCGGTTCCTAAATTTTATTTATTTTTTTTTTTATACTTGCATTTTTAAGTTTGTTAAAAATGTATATCATCCATTTTTGATGATCGCAAGACTGTATTCTGATCCCAATTTCATATCAAAGCTGGATCCTCTCTCTGACAGGTGTTGATTTTGACCGCCTAAATGACGACTTTACTAGCCGTTAGGTATAGAGTGAACAAGTTCATGTTAACTTTTAAAGAATTAAGTTGTCATTTAAGTGATCAAAGCCACAAGTTGACCAAGAAAAAGTTTTTAGATTTGATATGAAATTGGAATTTAAAAGTACGATATTGAGTAGGTTTCTTTCACAAACATTGGCCACACTGGGTGAGTCCCACTAAGTGGATCGACTACCTGTGACTTGTGAGTGTAACCCGACTAACCCAGTTGGTTGTATAACATTTTCCGTTCTAGCGATGTTGCATAGTCCTATTTAAACACTGGAGGCATACGAATGCGAACAAACAGCTCTAATGAGAATATTGTTTTCACTTAGGGGGTGTTTGGTAAATGAGTTTGAGTTAAGATTTTTGAGTTGAGTTTGAGTTAAGTTAAGTTGAGTTTAAAAGTTGAGTGTTTGATAAAAAATTTGAGATAAAAAGTTTAACTTGAGTTGATTGTTTGGTAAAAAAGTTTGAGTTGAAAAGTTAAAAAAAAAAAAACAAGGGCCCTGTTTGGATGTTAAAAATTTGAGTTAAACAAATTTTTTTTGAGTTTAACATTCTATTGTAGGTTTTAGTGATGAAAAATGGAAAAATTAAAATACGCTCAATTAATAACACCGATCAACTTGGTACATCAAAAGCTTTTGTAAAATTTCTTATACAGTCATAAAATACACCAACAAAAAGTACATAGTTGGTCAGTAAAAATTGATAAAAATAAATTAATAATTATAATCCTAATCTAGCGTAACTAGATAAAACTGAGATTGCTTTCATGTAGATTTATACCATGGAGATGATTGATATCGTTCCCACATATCATCAGCCATCATATCTCTCATCTGATTCATTGCACCCCTCCTCGTGTCATGTTACTGCGTTCCTGTACTGGGGTCAGTACCATCGATCCCGTCGTCAAACATCCTTATGAAATTATGCACAACCGCACACGCCACGGGGATCATAACTTGTTTCTCCATTGGATAGCTGTTGATACCTTTAAGTATATTAAATCTTGCCTTCCAGACACTAAATGTTCGCTCAATACAATTCCGCAGTGATGAATGTGTGTAGTTAAAAACTTTCCTGCGGTTGCCTAGCTCGCCACGACGTCTTCGATATTCTGGTAAATGATACGTCTCTCGTCGAAATGGGCTCAGGAAACAATCCTTATTGACGTAGCCCGAATCTGCTAAGTAATATTTTCCTACAAAATAAACATCGCAATATGAAGACAAGTCTAATATTTTTTAACTAATTTATTATATGTAAATACTGCTATAATTTGATAATTATGCTTACCTGGTGGAGGTATTGGGAATCCATGAAATGCTATTGCCTCTTCCAACATTCTGGCATCATGACAAGATCCCTCATACCCGACCAACATATATGTGAATTTCATGTCAAACGAACATGCCGTTAATACATTATGCGAGTGAAACCCTTTACGATTAATCCAAGCGTCAGCATTTTCGCGCCGTGGGACACATGGGACGTGTGTGCCATCTATAGCACCAATATAACCCTGCATAAAACATTACACTATTTAATATGCGTACCATCATTAACAATAAGATATTTTTAATAAAACTCTTTCGTACGATCATGTGCTTAGATTACATCGATAACGTACATCAAACCACGGCCGATATTTGTCCGAATGTTCCAGAATCAAATGTTAAACCGATGTGTAGTCTGGTAGTCTGATAAATTCGTCCTTTAACGCACAAATAACCTTCAACACTTTAAAGAACCAACGTGAAGTTGTCTCTCTAGAATGCTGGAACAAATACGAAATATGCCGGTTGGTAGCGCCTTGTGCACAAATGGATAAGAAAATGAACAACTGCTCGTTCACATTCATGTTACACGTTGGCGTCAATAATTCCCGACTACCTAATAGGTTACTCAGTGATCTGAATGTTTCTGATTTCATACTGATCAATCCTTGAATTATTTCTTCATGGCCATTTAATATCTCTTCCACACGCATGCTACCAGTTAGTCTTGAATTATGCATGGGTTGTGGAGCTCTTCGCCTGTTACGCCTACTGGCTGTCGCGGCTACCACTGCCTTCGCAAGATAAATGTCATCGTCGCTATACTCATTTTCTGAGTATACGGCATCTTCTTCCTGATCGGATGCGGAACTACACTCGTTCATTTTTAGAATAGATTGATATCTGCTCTAAAATTTTAGGTACTCCTGGGATAACGTAAAGGTTAGCCAATTTGGTAAAAAAATTATTCACACTAAATTCCATCATACTACGATCGACCATTCGTTTCAAAGTGCTCAATAAGTAAATATTTCCCCAAGACCGGTACGAAACATTGTTAACGTAATTGAAAAATGCAGATATGTAAAAACATAAAATTTCGTTTCCAACATACTCGACGTAATTTATAAACATGAATAAAATAAATATATAAACACACTCCAGTCAGAAGATTAATGGCAAATCTATCCCTAAAAATTGAACTAAAAAAATTTTGATAAAAACGAGAAAATCAATCGGTCGGGGGTCGCTGGGACTGAACAACGGATGCAATAATTTCCCGCTTATCGACATCGGGCAGCTGGTGGAAGGTACATTGGAGACGTGGATGAGCATCGAAGTAGTGCTACATTATCGTCCGCTGATTGGGTGGAATACCCATCTCTGACATAATATTCATACACATAAGCATGTGATCCGTGCGGCTTGATTGGTCGTTACTTATGCCCGATTGCGATCGGTTACGGAAATGGCTGACAATTTCCTGCATTGCCATGAATGTCATCTCATCCGTTTCGTCTCTTTGCTTCCTCTTACCAGAACTACCCCTGGACCGCGACGGACCTGCATCGGTGCCCGATCTTATGTTGTTCCAATGGCACGCACAGGTGGTTGGCATTACATCCTCTTCTAATACCGGCGCCGGTGGGGAGGAACACGAGAGGGATGAACATGAGCCGAGGCACGTGTGAACATCAGAGTTGCATGGAACACTGGCTGCACCCAGTTGGGTTTACTATGCAACGGTTCAAAGGGAGATTCAAGTTGGACTGACTTCTAAACGGGATGAGTTTGAACTAAACTCAAAAAACTCAGCTTGAACTGGTTTGCCAAACACCTCCTTAGTAATTTGCCAAGTATTTTGAGTATTTAGTAGTTTTGGTGGTTAAATTCTTTAAATTCAAATGATATAATATGATACTATTAGGGGACATACAATGTGACATAAAATTCGAGACAAAAAATCTTAACTCTAACTCGTAAAGAGTGTGGTAATTCTATATCCGACTTCATCATAAGGTTGAGAGTTTAAATCCCCTACTCCTATGAAAAATAAATAAATAAATAAATAAGGTAACGGAGATAGGGTAAGAAATGATGGCTTCGTTAGACTACATATTTTGGAACTTTGGATGTCTAGTTGGTCAAAGAATTCTATTGCGACTAAAGGGGAAAAACAAATAGAACAAAAAGGTGCAGTTCTAGAAGAACTCCCCTTAGACTGATTGTTGCGATTTTTTAGCATTTTATCATTTTCGAAGAATTCCGCTCTTTAACTTCTTCAAAAAAATAATCTTAACTTTATTAAAAGAGTGGATGCTGCTTCCACTGTTTTTCCATCGTCGTCAAATACACACCGTTTAGGTGCTTTACTGTTTTTTTTTCCTTTTCTTTTTCTTCCCCGACTCATCCTTGAAAAGCTGCTTTGCTTCTATTTGATTTTATCTCTCTCATTTCTCTTCTTCAGCCTCTCCCTCTGTTTTCCTTCGCCCAACTGCCAACTTTCTCTCCTCCGTCTGCCATCTGATCGCCGCCATCCCTTTCTCACTCTCCCTTTCTTTCTCTCACCTATCATTCTCTGCCATCAATTTCTCTCTCTCTCTCTCTCTCTCTCTCTCTCTCTCTCTTCCTCTGCCTGTCGCTGTTAACGTGGATCCAAGCCTCGTGATCGCAATCTCACAATCTCAGCCTCTAGATTGCACTCGGCAGCGTTGGGGTTTTTCAATTGGGGGTTTTTTTATCTTCCTCTAATCTATGAGGTTCGATCCGATGCCGGCGAGTTGCAGATTGCCATTTTCCGTCGTATTCGCCGCTTTCTTCTCGAGTGATTTCTCCTAACACCAAAGATCGTGGTCGTGTGGCGATCTCGGTTCTCCTCCGAGATTGGAATGGACCTCCTCCACACGAGGAGATCGGTGGTGCGCGGCGATATCGGACCTCCCGTCGGCGATCTCCAGTCCGAGCCTCAGATTCACGATGCCTCCGTTCGTCGCCGTTGTTCAGTCACCAAGGAGATCTCGACCTCGTCCGAAAACGTCTCCGAGAACTCTGACTGATTATTTTTTACATTTTCAATTTTTTATTATTATTCAGAGTTAGATTTTTTACTTATTTTTTTAAATATGATTTTTTAATGGTTTTGTTATATTGATGTTTTAAATAAATAATTATGATGTGATCAGTAATATTTCTTGTAAAAGTTTTTTTTTTTTTTTTGGTAAAAATGAATCCAAGGTATCATTTGGTGGCATTTATCAAAACAGCCCAAAAAAACTGTAGTAATATTTCTTCAATTTTTTTTTCATATTTTATTTTATTTGTTTTGTCTTTGTTTTTGATGTTTTGATCATTGATGCCCTATTTCGAGAAAATTGGTTGTGTGAAAACAAACCGGAATCTCTAAACAATTATAGAACACTTAAAAATTAAAAAGATAACAAACTAAAATGTGAGGTCCGATAATATAATCACATTTATCAATTTACATTTCGAAATCTGTTATTTAACAAGAATATGTTGTTTCCTACTTCAACGACAACAAATTTTAAAATGCAGATGATGTGTCACTTTTATCCGTGCGTATTCTAAATATATAAAAGAGTGAAAGAGAGATTCACTGTATATTTTGGTAGTGAAAAACGCATCATTTAGGTGCTTTTTTACTTTTTTTTTTCCTTCCTTCCTCACAGCAATGTTTAGGTCCTTTTTTTCCCCCTTCCTTCCTCATAGGTGCTTTTTTTTCCCCCTTCCTTCCTTCCTCACAACAACATTTAGGCTTTTTTTTTTTTTTTTTTTTTTTGTCCTTCCTCACAGCAACGCACAGTTTAGGTGCTTTTTTTATTTTTTATTTTTTGTCCTTCCTCACAGTCACTACGGCTGACATTTGCTTTTTGCCTCCTACGTGTTGTGCTCTTGCAAGAGTTCTGAAACTTGAACTTAAAAGAAGACCATTTAATTCAAATTACAGTTTTGTTATATTGTAACTACACATTTATTATTTTTTAAATTATTATTTTTCTTACATATATAAAAAAGTGGATAAAAATCCACTGTTCATTTTGATAGTAAAAAACGCACCGTTTCGGTGTTTTTTTGTTTTTCCCTTCCTTCCTCACAGCAACATTTAGGTGCTCTTTTTTTATTATTATTATTATTATTTTTTGCTTTAGAAAGTTTTGTTTAAACAATAGGAAAAATAGTTCTTTTTTATTGTGAGCTAATGATACCTTCAGGTTTCAAAACAAAGTTAATAGAATTCTTTCATTTTGGAATTTCATTTTTGTTTTATGTCATTTTACCATTATTTTCGGGCATATTCATGTTAAATTTGTGTTTGGATCAAGTTTTTTTGTTTAGAAATTTCCTACTTTTGTCTACTTTTGGAATGATCATCCGTCCTACTGTAGTTATAGGAGCTCATTATGTAAGAAATATGCATATATCCAATATTGCTTAGGATAATGCCTACTACAACTTGCCATGTGAGAACTCAGGTTTAGGAATGTATTAGCATTTCATCTATACTTATTTTTACTGCAAAACTTTGAACAAGTAGGTATAAATATTGCCGCTAGTATATTGTTCTACAGCTAAAAATATTTATAAAAATAAACTGTTTTGCATTTTTTAAACTTTGTTTGCAAATGCATGTGTGTATGTGACTCTATATATAAATTAAAATGTGTGTAAAATATTCATATTGACTCTTTTTTATTTATTTATTTACCTTTTACTTCATTATCATATTTTCAAAACATTTTTAGTTTTCTTTTTCCAATCATTTTTTTCTTATTGCAATGTTTTATTTTTTGTATAGCCAACAATGGGATTAAAACCTTTTTTGAGATAACAAAATGCAACTCTATATGTTTTGAAAAAAAAAAAAAAACAAAAAACAAATGAGTTGTGTGTTATTATTTCATTTATTAGAATGTTTGATTTTGTTATTATTATGTATTTTATAATTGTATTATGAAGTTTAACTCTTCAGCTTTGTTTATTAATCTATATATTTTTATAATCTTTAGAAAATATTTCTTCATATTAAACATTATGAAAATTTTCATCACGATTCAACACGTGCAACCCACGTGTCCAAACTAGTAATAATAAAAAGAAAGAAAAGCAAGCAAGCAAGCAAGAATCCGTCTATAAGAATTATAAAATCTATGAGTATCTCTAATGCAATGCTAAATTATTATGATAATAATAAATTTTAGTATTTAGATGAAAAAAAAAAAAAACTCTCCTATTTTTATACTAAATTTTTCATATGAATATTGGGGCGAATTTGTCACAAGATATAGTTAATTCAAATTAAACATTTGATTTTTATTGATTGCTGTCTTGATTTTTTACATTTTCATTTTTTAAATTATTTATATTCTAAAAGTTCACTTTTACAAGTTCTAAAACGTAATAATAATTTTGACAAAAAGTTAAAAAAGAAAGTATTATACATTAGAACATAAAGTAAGATAAAGTTAGTTTTCAATTTTCACTCTTTTGTGATAAAAATACACTGATATAGACAATGCATTGAAGATGGTCTAATACAATCGGGGAGCAAAAGGTGGCAGGGACCTTTTTTTTTTAATTCATAATTGTTAAATTGAATGCTTATATGAATTCGAAATTTATGGTTGGGCTTTTAGTTTTCGTTTCCAATAAAGATTGAAAAATATACCCCCTTTTAAGTGTAGGGAAAATGTAGTTAGCAGTTTTGAAAAAGTAAATAGCAAATTTATTAGGTACATAATATATTTACTTTAATAAATAATTTATTCATTTTGAGCAAATAATTTATTTATTTACACCCACGGAGCTAGATGGGTTGGTAACGGTGGATGACTTTGCTAACTTCTCCCCTTCGTCCACCTGGGATCAATTCCTATTTGCCTTCCCTTAGGTTTCACTCAAGTTTCGGCTGTTGAAGTATGATTTGGTGATGGCAGGATAGACTCCGGATGGCCGACCAAGAGAAACTAGTATAAAGGATATGTCTCCTTGCATACCTATGAAAATAGGCTCCTGCCTGTGGGGTTAAAATCCTAAAAATGATGGAGCCACCCCAGATCTTTTTTTTTTTCACCAAATAATAATAATAATAATAATAATATTTATTTATTTAGTCAACTTACTAATACTGTTATTTACGTGAATATTTTTAAAATGATATTTACTTCTTTCTCGTTTAAGTATGAGTCTTTAGTTTTGTTTAAAAAAATATATATATATATATATATACAAATTTCCGTCTTAATTTGTATTTTCAGTTAATTTTTATTTTGAGGAATGAAAAAGGATCATGAATGTAAAAGTGCTTTAGTAAGGACATAAGATTATATTTTGGGCTTTAAACTGATCTTGAGGGGTAAATTCGGCCCCGGAGGATCTAGATACACGAGAAGAGAACTAACAATGAAAAGCTTTCCTCCATTTAACACTTGACTTGTTGGTGCTTAGTTTTAAGAATTAGTGATTATCCTTCTCTAATCCTTATTGCCCAACCTGAAAGCGAACAACTAATCCAAATTAGTCCTCAGGTGTGGATACGGAATCCTAATCTAAGTGCACTCATATCCTTCCTCTATTTCGAGTCCCTCTGCCGAGTTTTAAGTTAGTTTATGCTTCTTGTCCTAATTACTTTGCCTAAACTGGTTGTGTTCCTGCTCAATTGTACTGAATGGACAATATAATTTTATGTAAATAAAACTAAATTGCATAAGCTTTGTTTTTGAAAATGATGTTATAATACAAGAAATGATAAGATACATCATATGTACAAATGCTTTAAAAGTACCCATTTCCAGTAAAGGTCGCCTATTGCACCCATAAATGTGACGTCACAGAGCAATTTTTAATCGAGGTCACCTCTATTGTGTATCTTTGGATGCCACCTCTATAGTGTATTGTTTCTGATCGAGGTGAATGATGTCGAGTTAGAATATGCTTATGCAGCTATGACACCAACTATATTAACTCGGTGGCTCGTCAATAAGTACTATATGTAATTGGATTAATTGGGATGGATATTGGATATGCTTGTCACACTCCCATCCTAACTTGAGTAAGAATACTATCCCAATTATTACCCATTTTATTTTCTTTTCAGAGGAAAAACCTAATTCTTATTGCTTGTCATTTTTTTTTTCTTTTAGAAATATCACTTGTCACATATTTCCACACCTTGTTCTTTCCTAAATATTAGTACGATGTTTTAGGAATTACTCTATCATCAACTAAATGGCGGCTAGCTAATGGTAAAGTTTTACCTAATTTGATTTGGACTAATTTGCTGGGTTGACGTACCATGTATATATCATTAAACTAAACAGATACATACGGGTAATTAGTTGGTTTATTTTTATCACATTTGTATAATTTTTAAGACTATTTACATACATGGCTGATTTGAAACCCTACTCTTAAAATATGTTCACAAATCAACTTTTTTGCAATAATAAACAAAACTTATAACTACTTATATATATTGACAAAATTGCCCCTTTCTCAAAATTGATGGGAAAATGAAAATCTAATTAGCTCCTAATTTCTAGGCACCTTTTAGGATCTTCAAAATCTAGATAATCCCCAAATCAGTGGGATTCACAATTTCAATAAAACATAAAAAGCAACCCATACCACCGAAAAAGTTCCCCCCCCCCCCCCCCCCCCCCCACCCCTTTTCCCTTTCAATTTCCATCGAAAAACTCTACCGCCTTCCTTTTCCTCGTCTTCTCCAGACTATCGAACAAACCACCGTCGACAATGGGTAAGAAAAATCCAGCACATGAGTCACCCAAAAGGTCGAAAACACCATTGAAGTTGGGTCGGCATCCCCACACCAAGGTGATATGGGCATCTCAATTCAACATCCAACCATGCTTCTTCATCTCATGCTAATGCGAATCAACATGTATGTAAGGTTTGAGTCATTTTCATATCGATAATGTCTATTTGGTCATTTTGATGTCGTGATTCATTTAATTTTTTTCAGGAAAATTTCAAGATTCTATCCTTCTGTCATTTTCATATTGACCACGTCTCTGTGATTTCAGTCATTTTTTCATTTTTTTTAATGTTTCGGTCATTATTTTCGTTTAGAAATTTATAGACTAGGTCCATTGATAATTTTTGTTAGGGATTTGATCGTTTCGTAAATGTATTGTATCAAGTGATTTAACTGATATGAGATGATTGAGTCATTGTTATATTGACTGAGTGTTAATGGACTCCTAATCAGTGCTTTTTTTTTTTAAAGAAAATTTCATAATTCTATCATTCTGTCATTTTCATTTTGACCACGTCTCTGTGGTTTGGGTCCTTTTTTTTTTTTTAATGAAGGTTTCGGTAATTATTTTCATTTATAAAATTAAAAGACTAGGTCAATTGATAATTTTTGTTAGGGATTTGCATGTTTCATATTGTATCAAGTGATTTAATTGATAATAAAATGATTGGGTCATTGTTATATTGGCTGAGTGTTTATGGACTCCTAACTGAATTTTTTTATTGTAATTGTTGAATGGTTTTGAGAACAATGTATTTGATCATTTGGGATTGGCTCGTTTTTGTAATGGCTGAGTGTCTCTATGGTTCCTATCCGAGATTTACATTTTTATGAAGTGTTAGATTCAAACAATGGTCTGTTGTGTTCAATTGATTGATTGTTAATTGTAAATAGAAATAGCTGATTGTTGCTTACATTGATATTTGCACAGAGGAACAATCATACGAAGCATAAGGATAAGTGGCGGAACATGAACATCAACTTGCACTCAAGAACACAAGTGGTCGAAGATAAAATGATACTGACATCAATACAATAACGAAAATTCAAACAATGATGTTTTATTCATCTATGATACCAAAAGATCGATAATGGGTTTCTTGATTTGGTCAATATGTTTCACTTAGGGATTAAAAATTGATTTGGTCAATTTGGAATATTTAATTGTTAATATTGGTTTATTATGACGTGGAATATGCTATGAAATCTGATGTAGTCATCATTTTATAGACTGTATCATTATCCTAATTTTATAAATGCAGTATATCGAAATATCAATACTTAAAATAATAGGGTCATTATAGTAGTGACTACTACGTCAGTTATTGACATTAATTTAAACATTAATATTTAAAATGATACTGTCATTATTATACTGACCACAAGCAAAATATGATAAAAACATATAGAAAAAGAAAGAAAATCTCGTGTAGTGTAAATGGAATTTGATGAATTTCAAATTTATATCAAATTTGCAAATAAATTGAATAGCGTTTATTTTTTGAAAGGGGTGTTCTGAAATGGACATTTTGTGTAAATACTTCTAATGTTTATGGTGAAATTATTTGGTACCGTTATATTGAAAGCCACATATTGGCAACCCACAAAATTACCTGGTTATTTTGTTTGGTAGTGGATTACTTGTGGTCATCATATTTCTAAAAGAGTACTTATGATTAATTAGTGTCCTAATTTTGTATCAATGATAACTATAAAATTTACATAAGAAAATAATCTCGATCACAAATTATGTAAATTTTTATATAGATTTGTTTTAATATAAGACTACGTCACTGCAGTAATTTATTATGATAATCAATAAATTTATAAGAAAAATCACATACTCTCAAAACTTTTTGAGTTTTTCTCTATTCTCTACCTAATAACCGTCTGATGGCACCCCTTATTTATAAAGAATAAAAAGGACAATCGAAATTATAAGTGTAAAATCCCAAAAATCTCTGTGTTTTAAATTCTCTATCATTGCGTAGAATGTTTTTTCTTGGTGTATTAATTAGCCTACACAATTTAATATTTATATGTATATCTATATATATATATGCGATGGAAGAATATGAGTTTAAAACACATTTTAGTATAATAGTCTATATATATACATATATACATGCAAATATATATATATATATATCTATACATATATAAGAAGTGAGAATGCTCACTACAGTGCATTACGTTTTGCACGAATTTTTTTTTTACTTTTTTTTTGGTCCTTCTATTTTCTTTTCTTTTCTTTCGGCCCAATTTTTTTATTTTTTCATTTTAGTCCTATTTTTTGTATTGATACACTATTAACATTTTAGTCCTTTTAACTTTTTAGTCTTTTTTTCATGCCACTTTTTTTTTATTTTTATTTTTAGGTATTTTGTTGATTTGTTTGGTTAAAAACGTTTTTTATATTTTTTTGGTCCTTTAGTTTTCCCTTTTTTTCTTTTGACCCTATTTTTTAAATTTTTTTCATTTTAGTCCTTTTTTTATTGGTATATTTTTAACATTTTAGCCCTTTTTTCTTTTTAGTATTTTTTATGTCTTTTTTATTTTTTCATTTTAGTCATTTTTTTGTATTGGTATAGTCCTTTTATTTTTATTTTTTTGTCTTTTTTCATGCCTTTTTTTTAAGGTACTTTGTTGATTTTTTTGACGAAAACTATTTTTTTATTCTTTTTTATCCTTTAATTTTCCCTTTTTTATTTTTCTTTTGGCCCAATTTTTTATTTTTTCATTTTAGTATAACATTTTAGTCCTTTTATTTTTTTGGTGTTTTTTTCATGCCTATTTTTTTTTTAAAATGTTGAAGTACTTCGTTGATTTTTTTTGTCTAATGTTACTTATATTATTTTTTCTTATCTAGATAATTTTTCTCAAATATGTCCAATCACGTGCATCGCATATGTTTTAAACTAATATTTATATATATATATATAAATATATGTGGATGAAGGTAGCTAAAGTGTCGTTGTCTTGCGGCACCAATAATGCTTTGAAATATAGAAGTATTATTTCTGCGTCGAGACGTTGTTTGTTTGCTGAAATGCATTGAAAAGCCAACAAACTGTACTTTGTCTCTATAAAAAAAAAAATGTAATAGTTTATTTAATATTAATCAGCGTGAGTCATAGTATAAGCTTGAAACGACAAGAAAAGTCCAACAAAACTAATTCTTGTGGGTTACTTCACTTGACAACTTTTGTGTTGGATAACACGTCACAGTACCGTCCTAAGAAACCTGCGAATTGACTGTTCACCTTTGTCAATTAAGCATACTTCTTTTCAACATAATCAAGCGGCCAAAATGTCAAGGCTTTCTTGAGGAAGATATACTCTCGTATTCCACAGTCAGACTTCTAATGTTTTGCAGTGATACTTATCTTTTATAACAACAGCTACTAAATAACATCGTGTTATATGTAGTTTTATTTAAAATTACAAGTAAATGATCAACTTCTTATTTATTAGAAATTAGTTATTCTTAAAATAAAAACTAAAAATCTCATTTAGAGAAGATTTTTAACTTGTACTAAAAATTTTAATAAGACTTTACGAACTTTTTTTTTTTTAATTATTGTTGCTCGTTAATAAATTGGAATATCATTTTTGTCCTAAGTAAAAAGTATGGTTCTAAATGTTAATTATAGATCTCATCCTACGTTCGTTGCTCAATTTACTAGTTAAAAAGAAAATCATATGAATTTATGAGAGAGAAAAAAGATAGCTAGCTTGAGGGCTTACCCCAAAAAACAAAAAACAAAAACAAAATTATTCACAATTAAATCTTTGAATTGTGAGTTAGTAAGAGGGCGAGATGAACATATATAGTTAAAACTAAAAATATTAACAAACAATTAATTTTCCTAACTTAACTTTTCACTCAATTATTAAACTTCGTGACTACTAGTATACCAAAAGTCTGAAGCTGAACTGTTAAATTGTATACCAACACATAAGCTTTCAATTTGATTTAGTTGGTAATAAGTGTCAACCTAATTAGATGTATAGATTTTTCCTGTTATTAGTTGTTTTCCTCTCACCATTTATATACGTATAAATTATTTTATTCTATCGCTTAATGTTTTATACATGACTTCTACTAGGGGGTGTTTGTAAGTTTGAGTTAAGATTTATAAGTTTAAATAGTGATTTTAGTTGACTTTTTCAGAAAAGATAAAAAACTTTTAAGGAAAAAGACAAAAATTGAGTTGATGGTGATGAGTTTGAACTCATCACCCAAACACCCTTGATATTTGTAATCGACTCGATTTTCATTTTAGGAAACTTAATCAAGGTCGAAATCGATTATTTTGTTATTAAAACCTTAAAATTATATATTTTATAGTTCAATGATGTGGATAGTCTTGTAGCTTTTATTTGCAGACAATACTTTTAGAATCAAAATCAAAATGGTAACCAGGGCTGCTAATGTATGAAATGAAATAAATAAAATAAAACTTTTAATTTTTAATAAGAAATATCATTATTACAATAAATTTATCTGATTTTTGGACACTAATCCTAACATACAGAAGGGGAATTTCGAAATGTTATCCCATACTAGTTGTATTGTACATGCGAAATAGACAAACGAACTAAAGCAAAGCAAAGCAAAGAAAAAAACGTCACATGGTGTTGATTGTGCCGCCTGTAGGTAAGTAGCCACAATCATATGGCCCTGATGTGGTTGCTACGTGATAATTGTTAAAGACAGAACAAAAGGCAGATTCATGCTTTTAAATATGGTAGGAGATAACTTTTGAGTGGGATTAGTAATGTACTTATTTTTATATTTTAATACTGCTAAGTTTTTTTTTTAATTAAGTTGAGCCATTGAAAATTAGTATTTAAAATCTTGAAAACAAACTTTGAAATTCCAAGCACACAGAAAAACGGATATGCAAATGTCGATTCCCTAATAATGCACATTTTCTACATACCTTTTTAATTATTTTTAACAAAAAAAATTTATGAATTAAGATAAATAAAAGTCAGACTATGATTTCAATCAAAGAGCAACAAGGACATGTGTTTCGCGTCAAGGTTCAACTTAATTCGTATTCAAAAAATTCAATTCATTTTTTATCTTTTTTTTTTTAAGTTAATCTCAGTTTTACTATTTATAATTTTTGTAATTCAAACTTCAAAAGTCTATAACTTTACATATACAAGTCTAAATTAGATGATTTTTTAAAAAAATTATATAGAATTTCGAAACGAACGAAACTAACTCTAGAACGCATGCGGTTGAACTGTTAAATTTTTTTTTTTTTTTTCCTTTAGGTCTACAATGAGATCTCTCTATTTTACAGAAAATTATTGTAGGATTGAAACACATGATCACGCTTGAAATTAAAGGGGCAAAAAAAACAGAAAAACCCTCTGTTGCTTCCTGCTCATCGTCTGGTCGTCGGAGCCGCCGCATCAAAGGAGTTGTCGGAGCCAAGGGGAGTGTTCGCGTCGCCGTAACTGTGGGTCGCCCTCAGATCCAGTGGCCGGCGATGGAAGCACGGAGTCATCGGAGGTGGCAGGGGCGGAGGAGAGCCGGTGGCTGTTACAAAGATCTCAGCTGGAGCTAAATTCGAAGAGGGGGAACACGATTTCGGCTGGATCTTAATCTGACTCTGCTCTCGGCCGATTCGGCTAACCAGAACGACGGAGACTCGTCCATGCTCTCGACCTCCGCTGCCTCCCGTCGCCGTCGCTGGGGTTGGTCGCTGGAGCACCGAAACAGAAACCCATGGAAGCCTGATCTCCGTCGCTGGGGTTGTTGGTCGAAATCCCTTGCAGCCATCTCTCCATCGTCGGTTTTTACCATTGTCGGTTTTTATCCAAGTAAAATCTTCCAAATAAGGCTTATGGAGACTACAAATTCGATTAAAGAAAAACGTATAAAGTACACAAAAAATGCTAAAACAAAATGCAAAACTACAACTAGTATGAAATCAGATGAACAAAAATCACCATCCTTCAAACACATCAAATTCAATCTCGCGTAAGTTGGAGAGATTATTAGAGGAAACTTATCTACTTCGTTAACTATAGTAGTTTTATAAATAAAATCTTTCCTTTGTTTTTCCTTGCATCTCTACTAAATAAGAGAGATATATTTTTTTTCTTTCCTTCCTTCCTTCCATACAAAACATCACATGACAAAAAATCTATTCATTCTTACCTATTTTTATCACCTAGATTATCTATGTAATAACACATACCTTTTTTTATATGATATTGTCCGTTTTGGGTCTCGTACCCACACGATTTTGTTCTTGGACTCACCCTAAAAGACCTCGTATCATTAAGAGGTGGTCTCTTTATAAACATCACATATATTCATCCACAAGCGATGTGGGACTGCACAGCTTACCATTTTTCTTTTAGGGACTGATGACTGTTACAATTACCCCTCCTACTGGGGCCCAACGTCCTCGTTGACCACACTTACGATTGGGTATAGGCTCTGATACCATTAAAATGACTCGTGTCTCCCTTTGGTATGATATTGTCCGCTTTTGTTCTTGGACTCATCCAAAAAAGTCTCATACCATTAAGAAGTAGTCTTTGCACTTATGAACTATCATATATATCAATCCCTAAATAACGTGGGACTGCATAGCTTACCTTTTTCCTTCTAGAAACTATTGACTGTCACAATCTACCACTCCTATTTTATTTTCTCTCTTTCTTACCAAACACATCATAAGTGAAGAAACCTGACCTTCATCACTTCTATAAGCATCTTGGCGAAATTTTTTGAACCGAGCAATATATACACATATATATTAACTTAACGATGGGAGAATTCGAACTCTTCATCTTATAATGGAGTTAGGTGTGAAAGTATCGCTAGATTATACCTGCAATCACAAACCGAAACCAGCAATATTAGGTCATGTGAATTGTGCATAACAGAGTGTATATAACAGAATGTATTATAAATACTAATATAACTAGAGAACTATCAAAAAGTGGATTTTTTTAGTAACCTATGTATATTGTGTGTGTATATCCCATAAGGAAAAGAAGAGTCGTCAATGAACCTTGTACTAATTTGTAATAAAATGAGATGGGGGTGCATGCAATATGTGTGAAAGCTAGAGTGTACTTGGGATTGGGAGAATAGTCAAAAGTATAAGTTTGTTGAAATGATGTTATTCAAGACCTATTTGATGTTATAGAAGGATATATGGTTGGAGAAGCTATGGGATTTGATTTTTCCTTGTAAGGCTCATTGATGTTACACAAGGATATATGGGGGTTTCTTGAGGAGGTCGGGCAAAAAAAGGTAACTTATGATTTTCAAACAAAGACATCTTGAAGGAAAAATTAATAAATTCGGATGTTTGGTTGTGGAAGTAACCGAAATGCTTTACATTAATTGTTTGAAAGCTATTTCAAACCCTTCTATATTTTGTATGTATATACATGCGTTATTGTCATGGCTGAGCCTTCCATATAGCTGAGTGGAGACTTCTGTTCCTAACAAACTTTTTTTTTTTTTTATAATCTTTAATTTTTTTTTTATTTTCTCATTTTTTAACAATAGAAATTGATTATCTTTATATAAATTTTCTTAAAAGTTTAATCTTTTAATCCACGCTCTCACTGAAATAATAGGTTAACCATGCAGCTGGTTATTGTACATATGTGGAGAAGAGAGATTATTCCTTGATGTCCTTCTTTTGTTAAGAGTCGTTTTTTTTTTTTGGCTAAACATTCTTTTGTTAAGAGACGTTGATGGAAGCAGAATATGATGACTAATAATTTGGTCCATTTTGCACTTATTCCTTTGGAAATAACAGCCTCAATAATGAATACCTTTTTGGGCCTATGTCACTTTTTCCCATTTGAACATAATATTTTTCTATGTAAATTTTATAAATTTATTGGTTTTCACCATATGACCAGCCACCAACCCACCAAGCTAAAGGGTTGGAGATCAAGTTTTATGCAAAGGTGCAGTACTTACAATCACACTCTTTCTGCTCTTGGTACTAATGGTGATGGGCTTTAGTAATCATTTTTGTTTAGACTTCCATTTTGAAATTTAGGATTTCATGAGATATTTCAATCATGCTCTTACAATTTAGTTCAAAGATAATCACAATAGGCATGACATATAGATTATGTTAATTAAACGCCAACTATCTTAGATAAGGGTTTCAAAGTGAGAAAATCTTAAGGTATTTCTTGTAAATTACGCAATTTTTTTTTTCCCTTATTCTGTTCTTTAGAGTTTTCATGTTTTTCTATGAGGCTTTTTTTTTTTCTTTTTAATAAATTCTTGCTTATTGAAAAAGAAAAAAGTCAACTATCTAAAAATTATTAGATGTTCTATAATATCCCTTTACAAGCATGCATGTCTCTGATGGCGTGGTTGTACATTTACCAAACTATAAAAGAATGTAATAGGAAGGTAATAGGATTGGAAAAAAAAAATAAAGTAATAAGAAGGAAGTCATTGATTCTCTTTCTAGTATTTATTTGCTTATATTAGATAGTGTAATGGAAAACAATCTCATTCCCTTCTGTAATGATTTTATCAATTTATTAATGTAATTACTAAAATATCATTCTACACAATCAAATAATCATTGGCATCTGTGAATTTCTTAAGAATGTATATAAGTATATTTTCTTTTTTTTTTTTTTGACAAGAAATTAATACTAATAAAAGGGGATACAAGGATTCGTATTCTTTTTTTTTTTTATTATTCTCTATATTGTGTGTGACTAAGTAAACTCTCAATTCTCATTGACTACTCACTTTCTCTTTCATTTCGATGTCAAGAAAACGCGTTCTAATATAATCATAAATACAAGCATCCGCGGAGGTAATTAAACACCAAGATATTAAACTATATTTGACATTTTCTTTAATTTAATAATTAAAGGAGAGAAATATTAGAACTTGAAACCGTTAAACTAGACCCTCCATCTCCTATAATTATCCCATGTGACGCTAATGGTAATTGGTTGGTGTATCCCTTTCTTTCTTAAATAAGGCAAATAATATTTGATTTCGCCCTTTGGAAAACATTCCTTGTGTGCCAATACCTATATTCTATAAAATCATGTCCATTTTAAGGTGGGTTCTGTTTCAACCACACACACACACACACACATATATATACATATAAGAGAATTTTGTAGCTATCGGTCTCATCACATAACAGATGTCACCTCTTAACTATAGGCCACACAACACAAGTTCAGTTTAAAAGCTATCTTGATTTGCATCGATAAATTGGGAAAGTTTGACACAAATTAATTTTGAGGTTGGCTTAGTACTTTGATGACTTTGATTAGCTAGCTATATTTATAAATACATATATAAATGATTTAAATATAAATATTCTCCATTTCCAAATCATATTTAATCATCTCTATGTGTACGGAACCCTAATTTAATTACATTGCACAAACCAAAAGCAATTGTGTTTGACATGAAAATTATAGGGGGTCAAGATTAATTATGACATTAAGATCATGCTACCAGACCACCAGCTAGTAATTAAAGCAATGTAATGGCCCATTTTCTTTTTTCGAAGTTCTAATGAAAAAATAAACGACGAGAGTATAATAAACAAAATGTACCCAATTTTATTTCATGCTTGCTATGTATGATCACGGATCAATATTACCTATACGTCTAACATAAAATGTATTCTTACTTAACGTTTTTGTTTATTTTGCTTGTTTGACCTTTTTTTTTGGTTCATAAACGTTTATTTAATATTGAACAAAATTTTGCTCCAACAATATATATAAAATATAAATCCCATGATCAGTTTGTATGTATATATATCTTGCCCTACCAAAGTCAGTTTGTTATAACTTGTTAACTGCAAATTATACGAATGCTACTTCATCGCAAAATTCAAGTTTGAAACTAAATGATCAAGTTCCTAAAAACATTATATATGAATAGAAAAAAAGTGACAGGGTGGACCAGTTGGATAGGCACATCCACCAATTACAATTCGACACCGATTTGATGCCCGTTGAATTGGGGTGAGTGTGTGTGTGTATGTATATATATAGATAAGATCATTTAGACCATTTAGATGAGGAAGAGTGTTTGATTTCGTGGCGTATGAAATATCAATCATTTTAAGAAACCCCTTAATTATTTATCTCTAGTATAATTTGTTGTACAACTGAAAAGTACTACTATATACTTTCTTCTTTCTCAAAATTCTTTCAGTGTTTTTATTTGACTTGCCATCTGCATGGCAAGTGTTTGGGAAAAATATTATATATATATATATATATATATATATATATATGGACGTTTTACCCTTTTCTTTTCCTTGATGATGCTGTAGTTGCACGGCATTTAATTAGATTCACATGAGCTTGACACTTCTTCTTAATTATTTACTAAAATATAATTTGGAAAGAAAAATTAACAAAAAATTCACCTAATAATTATATGATGCTCTTCTAGTGCAATGGAGTCAATAGTAAAATGCGCGTTAATTTTTAATCCAATGGAGGGCTTTTCTAGTGCAAGGAGTTAATTAGTTCGATATTTACTTAATTTTCTTGTTAATCATGGATTGTTTTTTACTAACTGAATTTTCCACTATCCAAATACAGATACATGCATCCAGTAGTAAAGTTAAGGTCACGATAAAAGGTTAGTTATACTCTTACGAATGGAGTGGTGTTACGGATACCAATTCTAATTCTAACTCGTGAGTACCAGCTCATGTGGCAGTGGGTTTTCATTTTTTCATTAGAAAATACAATCAATTGATGCGGCAATCTTTTAAACACTTATTAACAAAGAATGATAACTCATATGTCATATAGGTTGGTACTCAAAAAATGAGAGTTGATATTGCAAGCATTTTTATGATCAGTAACTAAAGACAGTCAGATTAATAAGTAATAAGTCATCATATGTGTGTAGGTATGTTTTGTTGCTAAATTAGTTAATAACCTAATAATTACTTTATGGAGGTGCTTTTTAACTAAAATAAATAATAACAACTTACCACATTAAGATGCATTAATTTATAGCTTAGCTAAAATTTGTGTTAATTAATTACCTCACACTCTCTTTTGCATCTACAAATCTAATTTACCCGTTCCAACTGCTACATTTAAAAAGCTGCTTTCTTCGAATGTGAAAGCAATGATGAGCTAAAAACAGCGGAGTTGAACTTAATTACATATTTATACTCATAACTTTTCTAAGGCAAATTACGTACTAACTTTGACTGATCTGGACCTCTCTATTTTCTTTTTATTTTTTTAATGAGCAGGAAATTTGTTAAAAAATAAACAAAGAATTAGTCTTACAGAAGCAAATTCAAAAGAAGCCTAAAAATAATTAGGAAAACTAACCAAACGCAAACAAAGCAAAATTAAGAATAGAGGATCAAAAAAAGCAACAAAGGAGAAATTTCGTAAGAATTTCTAGTTTTAAAATTTACTTTAATCCCCTAAGAGTTCTAAGCTTGTAAGATGACTTCTTCTTCTCCGGTTCCTTTTTTTTTTTTTTTTTCCAAATATATATCACTTTGTCTCAAAAACCTGAAGCAACTATTCTTTCTCTTTTGAGCAAGTGTCTGTTTTAGGGTTTCGATCTTCAAAATATATATATATATATATATATATATATATATTACATATGCTGTGATATTAAAAAATATTATTTACCTCAAAAAAAAAAAAGTGATATGAATTCAGCTTATTCATCATCATTGATCATAATGATGACTGATTTATATGTCCAAATATTATATATATACTTTGATCATGTATTGTAAGAAGAAAATTAAAAAATAAAAAATAAAATAAAATAGTTGCAAAGCCATTTGAATGTGTGATAAGGAATAAGATAAGACAAATTGATAGTTCTATGATATTTTGTAATTTTTCAAAGCATTACAATATAAGTGTGTATATATATACACAAACAAAAATTACTAGGCTGGACTCGTCAAACTTCTTACTAATTTCTAATAGAAGAAAAACAGAATCCTTTTTTATAATCTTTTTCTTTTTTCCAAGCACAAGGAGATATGTCACTTCAGAAGCACCATAACCTAGCTGCCCAATGGCTTAATTTACCGTCGATATATATATATATATATATATATATATATATGTAGAGCTTGAATATATCTGTTTGTGTATGAGAGAAAATATAGGAAGGAAAACAAGGGTAAGAAGTTTTATGGAAAATGAGATAACAAGAATAAAATAATAAAAAAAAGGGGGTCATTTTTGGCTCTACAGTATCTAGACATAACACAAAAATGTTTAAGGACTATAAAAATAAAAAATAAAAATAAATAAAAAAGTGTCGTGTAAAACCAACAAAAGTGACTGCTCATCCACAATCCTAAACCAACTAACCCCTTCCCTTCCACCACTTTCTTCTCTTATTAGCCCCCTCGGCCTTTCCTTATTATATATCTTCTTCTGGAATTCTTATTCTTTGTGTGTGTGGTGTAATTATTTCAAGTCCATAATTAACATCAAACATTTATTAATTCTCTCTTGATCAATTAGCTCGTCAATATCATCATCAGTCAATCGCCGCCAGCATCGGAAAACTGCAGCAGCCGCCGCCGCCGCCACCATGGACGAGTACTCTACCGGCGCCACAGGCTCTTCCGCTGACGATGCAAAGAGTTACCCCCGCGGACACTGGCGGCCGGCCGAGGACGAAAAGCTACGGCAGTTGGTGAAACAGTACGGTGCCCAGAACTGGAACTCCATCGCTGAGAAGCTTCAAGGTAGATCAGGTACGTATATATATATATACCAGACTGGATATGTAATATATATATGCTAGACTGGATACGTATATATATATATATATATGCATGATGATAAACATTTTAGATCATTCAGAAATTCTGATTTCCAAAACTTTATTAAGGATCATTTAAGCATAATAAATCTTGTCCCTTATTCTTTTACTTTTTAATATATTATTATTTTATTTCCTGAATATATAGTACTGGCTATATTTTATCTTTGGACATGCTTGGTTCATATATGTAATACTTTGGAAAAAAAAAAAAAAAAAAAAAACCCTGATCAGAGAATTATACGGTAAAATAGCTCTAGTGAATTTTTCTAAAGGATTAGATTTTTCACATTAATATTTTCATCCAATCTATTCAATCATGCTTATGTGAATTTTTCTGAATCAATACACCTTTCAAATTAATGCATTTATGAACTGATCAAAACTGCAGAACTACTAAGTAATTTAAACAAATTTTCGTGACCGGGGGTCGGGAACAATTTTTGTGACGACGTTTTCTTGTTTTGGGAGGTTTAGGGAAGAGTTGCAGATTGAGGTGGTTTAATCAGCTTGACCCAAGAATCAACCGAAGGCCATTTACGGAAGACGAAGAGGAAAGATTACTAGCAGCACACAGAATTCATGGCAATAAGTGGGCCCTAATAGCTAGACTATTCCCCGGACGAACAGATAATGCTGTGAAGAATCATTGGCACGTTATAATGGCCAGAAAGCAAAGGGAACAATCCAAGATTTGCGGGAAAAGAAGCTTGTGCGGTGGCGACGAACGAGACGTTTATTATTACAACGGTTCGGAGGGGAGTAATTTTCCCGCGAGAAAAACACCACCTCAAGATAATTTTGTGATAAATAGCTTAGGAATTTATAATAATAATAATAATTCCAACATCGAAAGTACCGATCATGATCATCAATATCCGTTCAAGCAAGTGATGATGATCAACAAAGATAGGATGTTATTATGGGACTCTCCTTGTAGCACTACTACTTCTAATAATTCTCCTTCTAATTGGAACTTTGCTTCCGTGACGACCGCGGCGACCACAAGTAAACCGATGTTGGAGGGCAGTTTTTGGGTGAGAAGTGATCATGAATATCGCCGAAGCGATTTCTTCAAGTGTGCTGGGAGGGTCCATGTTTCGAGCCCTAATTTTGATAATCTTCATCACCCATATTACAACTATGGAATAAGCAAAGGTTACAAGATGCAGAGAGATCAGACGTTACTGTTAGGAAATAGTCATAATAGCTTTTCTGATGAGGTTACACCAAGATCAACTACATTTGGGCGCAAAGATCATGATCCTCAATCCCACATCGATGCTAATGAAGTTCCCTTCATAGATTTTCTTGGTGTGGGAATCTCTTCTAATTCCTAAAAAAAAAAAAAAAAAAAAAAAAAAAAAAAAAAAAAAAAAAAAAAAAAAAAAAACAAGAGAAAACTCTTTATTATTATTATTATATTTTTTTTCTTGTTTAGCATTTTCCTTTATGATCATAATGTAGTGTACATTTTATTAGGTAGCCCGGATCATATTTTATGTATATATATGTATATGATCCTTATTGAGGTTGCCATACAAATATATTAGCAGCTAGGAGCAATATCTATATTCAAACTTTTTTATTGATTTTGTTAAATGATAATAACACCAAGAATATGATATATATATATATATATATTATCTTTTATCCGGTGATAGTTGTAACTTTCTAATAAATTACTAACAACTAATTGATTTATTTATAAAATTATATATAACATGATACTATTTAGTAATTCTATTGGTGCAAAAACCAAGTTAAATGGAAAATTTACAAGATAAATAGCTAATTTACTAGGTAAATACCATATTTACAATACGTTAATAAATCCGTTACTGATAAATTTACTACTGCTATTATCTATTTTAAATATTTTAAAAATATGTTATTTACTTTAATTATTTTCTAAAAACTTCTATTTACTTATTGCTCACAAATTAATATTACTGAAAAATGTTACAATGAAATTAACTAGTCATTATATGAAGGTTTAGAAAATATTACAAATTTGGTTGTTAGATAAGAGAGTACATATATAGATATACATAAATATGCATATAGATAATAAATCGATTGCTTGTTAGCTAGCTGCAAGATTCCTACTCTTTGGACTTGTGTTTATACGAATCCAATTTTTTGTCCCCATGGCACAATATTGTATACTAACTTTTTATATTTATATTGAATATTAATACCTTGATGTACTTATTTTTCTTCTCCTTGCTCAAAACTGGTGTGCTACAACGATCAAAGGATATGAAGGAAATTAATTACTATTATATAATCCACTTCAAGCACCCCGAGAATGACTTTTAGCAAAGATAAAAAGGTGGCTTGTATTTTTGCTCATTATATATATATATATATATATATGTATGTAGTTAAGCTGAATTATTACAACAAAATGGAAATGGAATTGACATATATATTGACATTAGTTGGTGGAGCACACTTCTAATTGTAGTTTATTTAAGAGATGTGATACTTCCAGTAGTGTACGTATAGTATTGATGTGACACTCCCACTATTTTTTTTTTTTTTTTTTGGCGATTACACTCCCACTAATTAACTCATCACACACTTAGTTTACTCTCTTTAAAATATGTTGGTTTTTCCTTTCTTCTTTGTTCAAGTTTTCTCCACTTCTTTTACATTTAGCATAAAAATAAAATTACAAGTCCAATTTTTTTTTTTTTTTGGAGGGGTTACAAAGTCCAATTATTGATTCCCTCATAATCAATTGAATGCGTTATATCATATAGAAATATATGCAATAATTTAGTGCTGGGATAATGCATGGTGTTAGACCTGATAGACAGTTAATTAAGGTACTATATCGAGACGAAACCATACAAATATATTGGTAACACGTTATAAGAAAGATTAAAAAAAAAAAAAAAAGTAAATAATCTTTTATAGGCCAAATGTAAATTAAAAAGATTGTGCTGCACTCTTCTCCCCTTTTTGAAATAAGGAGGGCAAAGGATGTAATGTTCCCCCCTTAAAAGGTTCCTTTTCGAAGATTTTGGTCACTAATGTGCCCTATGGTAACAATTGGCAGTCTTCTTTTTTTTAATTTGGTAGTGGGAGATTCAAACTGATCTACACATCTGGATAGAGTCAGATATAATACTACTATTAAGCTATATTTGCAATCACTTCTAATTTGACATGTCAGATAATTATTTACAAAACCATAACGATAATGAAGAAATGAGCAAACAAATAGAACAAACAAACACTTAGTGTTAAGTGTGGGAACAGATAGGATCAGAGAATTAAAAGAGAATAGCTATATTCCAAAATCATGAGAAAAAGACGAGGTTTACAACGTACCATTTGCCAAGCAAACAATACAACATATTCTCTTCGTACTTTATCTGACCATGATGCAATTTATCCCACATTTTCTTTTAATATGTGTGTGTGAGAGGAAGTATGTTAAGGTTATCAATAGTTATACTCATAAATTAGAAAGTGATTCAACCATTTCAAGAGCCAAACATCCTTGACATATATATTCAAACCAGCACATTTTTAGTCAAAATGAATGATGAATCTATCAAGATGTATGTGATAGAGTTCGGCTAAGTTGGAAATTTTATCTCTTTTCTCACACCTCTTATTCTCTTGTGTGTGTGTGTGTGTGTGTGTATATATATATATATATATATGTATGTAAATTACCTTCTCCCAAATTTTGCAACCCCTTTTATTTTTTTATATTTTTTATGTTTGCATATTAATCCTCAACCAAGGCAAAATAAATTAACTTTTTATTTTTTGCTTGTCACTCTTTTCTCTCTCCTTTACAAGCCACTTTTTCAGTTATTACTTACAAAAAGTTTAACATAAAAAATTTTGAAAAATTAAAATAAAGTCAAACCCACTCAAAACAAATAATAATAATTATAAAAAAAAAAGAATTAAGGTCCGTTTAGATCACCATCTCCGATAATTATTATTTAACCATAATATAATATATTTAGTTGGTGTAGAAACATTCAAGTGCATTTAAACATTTTCACTATTTTATAAAAATTCAACTCAGATTGATTTAAATATAAATTCAATTTGATTTCATAAGAATTCACTATCCAAACATGCATTTAATTCAATTACATAATTTAAATTTTGATTTAAAAATAAGCATTCAATTTGAACAAATATTTAAATATAACTTATGATCCACACCCCACTCCCATACCTGTGCCACATAAATAAATAAGTAAAACAAACGGACAATCAAAGAGTTCACGGGGGGTGCCATAGATGGATTCGATTTCCACGTGAGTTATACAGTCAACGCATTTTTGGATTTTTCTATCACCTGTGATTAGACAGAGCCATGCCCCGAATTTCTGAATCTATTCAGGTTAGTACCCTTGGCTTGGCTCTTCCATTGAAATTTGAGATTATTCCAAATTGAAAGTCCAACTTCTACTTTATTATTTATATTTTTTTTTTCTAATCATTAAACCACACAAAAGGCCGCAAACTCTGGTCCAAACTTTCTTACTTCTGCTTCTCATCCCCCAAACAGTTTGTTTTTGTTTTTGTTTTTGGCACATAAAAGAAGAGAAAATGTCCAAGGGAAGAGGCGGTGCAGTGCAGATGGCGGCCATTGTGGCTGTGTTGCTTTGCGCGGTGGCTAGCTTGGAATGCGTGCGAGTGCGACGTGCACGGTCGGAGATGCTGGTGGCTGGAGTTTCAACGTTAATAACTGGCCCAAAGGAAAGCGTTCCAGAGCCAGTGATGTGCTGAGTAAGTTTCCTTCTTTCCAACCTATCATTCGCTTGCTACCACCAAGTGTGGTAGCCTAGATTATCATTATGAGTCGGTGATCAAAGATTCTTGTATTAGGTAATCATTTTAAGGGTTTTAAAAACTTGTTTTTGTGTTGGTCTAGCTAATACTTGACTCTAGTCTCGGATCACGTCTCAACGCATTCTTATTTTTAGTATATTCAGTTGAGTTGAGATAATGCGTTCCTCATTGAGGGCTAGGGCTCGTCCGTAGGATCTTTAATGAAAATTCCTGTTAATATCTGATAAATCTTTGATCACGCTTATAAAATATGCTAACGCTGGTCGCTCACTTTCTGACTCATTCTTTAGGAAAAAAATAAAAATTTCCTCTCAACTCCAAAGAAAAAATAAACTACTCGTCCTTGAATATTAGTCGAAACAAAAATGGGAGAGGTTGTGGTAAATCCCTTTTTAGGGGCACTACCATAGTGTCTAATCCAAAGGTCAGTAATAGTGGAATAATAAAGTTGATGGCTGTGAAAAAGATGTACCAAATCTTAGTTTACACTTGAGTACATACAATCATCCTCTTTCTAAAACATTTGCAAAAATAAATAAATAAATAAGTAAAAAAGATTTGGTCTCGAACTGATAACCGAAGCCGGAATCGGAACTGAAGTCGAAGAAGACGGTGAAATCGCGGCGCCAGAGCCGGAGCCCAAGAAGACTGTGAAATCGAAGCGCCAGAGTCGGAGAAGACTGAAATCGCCGCACTTTCGGGTTCTTCCGAATCCGAATCGCATTTATCCTGCTGTGGTTCCGGCCGTCGCAATCGCCGGTGATTCTCGCCCCGCGATCCGGTGCCGTCGCAAAGCTCTTGGCTTCTGGTCTCTCGCCGTCACGACTGGTCATCCCGCGAGAGAGGCTTGCGGTGGCTATTTCTACAGCTGCAAGCGACGGAACTCATCCGCGTCCAGGAACTGGTTGGGTTCTTCTGTGACGAGCCCTTCCCATCCTTGAACAAGCCCGTCACAGCCAGCGGCACCGGAGTATCTCCTTCGTCACCGGCGCGATTGCCAGATCTGCTAGGCTCCGCCGCTACATTTGAACTTGGGTTGGGATCAAAAAAAAGTTTTGCTTTTTTTTTTTTTTTAATAAAAAAAGTTTTGTAGTTAAGAAATTTTTATTTAGTACACAAGTGTGCACTTTAGCTTGTGTGGTCCTTCCTCTACATCTTTGAATGTTGAATTTCATCTCAGTGTTCATAAAAGAGTAAGAGCATATTTGGTTCACAGGTTCAAATCAACATTTTTAATTTTTTTTTTGTCTTTTTCTCAAAAAGTTTTTGTTTTTTTTCCAAAAAGTTTTTTATCTTTTCTGAAAATTTAAAAAAATTTACTATTGAAACTTAGGGGGTGTTTGGTGTTTAAGTTGAGTTTGAGTTGAGTTGA
The DNA here is from genome assembly GCA_038430175.1 of Ficus hirta. Lineage (NCBI taxonomy): Eukaryota > Viridiplantae > Streptophyta > Magnoliopsida > Rosales > Moraceae > Ficus > Ficus hirta. Next base: position 18,796,739 of record CM076587.1, read on the forward strand.
GATTTTTAAGTTTGAATAGTAATTTTTGTTGACTTTTTCAGAAAAGATAAAAAACTTTTTCAGAAAAGACAAAAAACATGATGAAAAAAGTACAGTTTAATTTAAAATGAGATGGAGAAGCAAACGGGGCCTTAAAAATTTCAACTCAAACTCATTTACCAAATAAATCCTAATTATAAATAGAGTCTCTCAAACTGGACTCTACTGCAGTATCTCCCAACAAAAATACTCTAACGTAACTTCACATGAGACCATTTCCTTTGTTTTTTTTTTTTTTTTTCTTTTTTTGCCTTTCCTTGTGCCTGCTGCAAAAATGAGATCATTTTCAATAGCCAAGTTTGACTAGTATTTTTTTTTTTTTTTTCAGTGGGAGTACAGTTTAAAACACAAATTGCATAAATCAAATATAGTTACAAGTATAAATAATTTTAGGATTGGTTTTCAATCTGGTGACTCTACGAATGTGGCAAATGCAACTTTTCTTACTAATTCATGTAACTTCATTTGATTTTATATGTTATTTAGTGTGTAATTAATTTTAAAAAATAAAAAATAAAAAAAGTTAAACAAACATGTAACTTCTTTTGAGTTATATTTGTAAATTACATTGATCAAAACAAAATATTATACATTAGTTATTTTAGTACTACACGTCCTTAACCATGTTACATATATAACTTTTTCTAACTGAGGCACATGTATAAGATTTCTTTATTACTTTACCTATTTGGTTACAATCAAACTTTTCAAAGATTTTATGTTAATAAAAAAGGACCTCTTAATCACTTTTTTTTTAAAAAGGACCTCTTAAAATACGGGGCTCTACTGGATTGGATAGAGCGTGGCTTTGCATGTGATCGTTTTCATCAATATAGAAGATTGTTGAAAAGGAGAGATAAAATAAAATAAGAGAAAAAAAATTTTGTTGTGATTATTTTCTTGTCCACTTAAATTTTATTGTTATTATTATTATTATTATTTGATTTATTTTGCAGTTTTGAACTACGATTCTTCAATGCACAACGTGGTAGCTCGGGACAGAAAGGGTTACGAAAAGTGTACAACTCCTCCAAAGGCAAAGGAATACAGATCAGGCAAAGACAAGATAAAATTGGTCAGTGGTCACAACTTCTTCATTTGCAACCTCCCTGGCCACTGTGCTTCTGGCATGAAGATTGCTATTAATGCATTTTAATTAATAACACTATACTTATTACCAACGTTTTCTTTAAATTTAAAAAAAATATATATATATTTTGGTGCGTTATCTTCTTAAAAAGATTGTGTGGTACTATAAATGATGTCAGTTAATGTTATAATTTGGTAAATCGAATTGATATCTATTGTGCTAGTAATAAACTAATAATATTGTCGAAATAAAAATCGACTACATGAGTGAATGGTACTTGTATCATCCAGAGTTGTATTTCTCTAATTATTTTAGTGTTGCGGACAAAGGAAGCTAAAAAATGAAATATTAATTTTTTAATAAAAATAAATGATGAGAAAGGATACATAATATCAAAAGTAAGAAATATATTTCGGTTAGATTGGCATATCTTAAACCTATTTCATCTCATACTGATTCCTTCACTTGAATATTATTAAAAATAGATGTCAAAAAAGTGAAAATAAACAAGTCCACCATTTTGCAACAAAGCAGAAAGCCCAAGAATATTTCCATTTGAGTTCCACCAAATCTATGTCAGTCCCATTGGCTTCTGCCTTAACCGCGAAAAGCCAATCACAGTTTATTGTAGCTTGTGTACGTAACGATCAAATAGCAATTAAGTTGAAATAACGTCAAGAACAACAATCTTTATATAATCAGAGATTTATTTTGCTAGTTCGTTATTACAGATAGTTCCTAAAAAAAAAAAAAAAGAAGAATTGGATTAATGATGTATAAAATAACTTGAATTCCCAAAACACCCATAATCTTAACAATGCTTGTGCAACATGTTGGACATACTTTCCACTAGAGACGGCAATGGGCAGGTGAGGTGGTTATGCTTTCCCCGTCCCCTTTTCACTCCCTATACCCTGCCTAATTTAAGGCAGGTGTGGGGGTGGGGAATTCCCATTGCGAATGTCAATGGCGGATGTGTTGAGGGCTAAGTGAGGGCTATTGTCCCCATTGAATTTTTTTTTCTTTTAATTTTACCCTCAAAAATTTTATGGCATTCATACTTCACTCCCACTCACAATTAAAAATTTCCACATAACCCCCTAAATTTTTTGTTTAATATTACCTAAAAAATTTCATAGTTTTTCTTCTTTGTTCGAACTAAAATTACAAACTCTCGCGTAGTCCTATTGAAATTTTACCCATATGGTGTTTTTTTTTTTCACTTTGATGTTTATTTAAAAAAAAAAAGGTTACTCCCACATTGAAATTTGTGTCTGACTCGTCACTAGGAGATACTATACCAAATTACACATTTATTTATTAAGAATTTAAAAAGAAAAAATCAAAACATAGTCGACTAAAGTTTTCATACAATTTAGCAACATAATTAAAAAAAATAACCAAGGTTAGTGGTAGTTGTTTCTTTTTCCTTTATGAAGGTGTTTTCTTTTTTGTATTTCGATCAAAATTTTAAATTTTAATATAATACTATATATATTTCTAAGGGTAAATATTCATCCGATCGGGGTGTTAATCTTAACCTCCACCCATATAGTATTCCAAACTTGCCCTATTATAGACGGGTACCCGTGGGTACCTGCATCTATGGATAAAATTGTCATCCATACTTCCCACCATGTAACAGCACACTTTGTAGTTGGAATCCTTCTTTAACAACCGTAATAAGTTAGTATAAATAATTTAGAATTAGATGTTATTCACATGTGATAAGCATAATGTGATAAGCAGTGCAAGCGGTGTTCAGAGAAGGAGGAGATACTTTGGCATGCTCTTTGGTCATGTTCACAGGTTCGGGCCATTTGGGAAAACTGTGCGCTATGGCCCGTGCTAAAGCAATTTTTCAGGTAGTGGAACAGACGGATTGTGCCTTTTTGCCTGTCGTTTCCTCAACAAAGATGAACTGGAGGTTTTTGCAATATTGATGTGGTACATTTGGTGGACAGGAAATGTAGGGATCTTTGAGGATGTTTGGAAGTCTCTGACAGAAATTCTGGAGGGAGCTGGTCGACTTCTTGGAGATTTTCACCTCTGCCGAGTCTCTGATCAACTTGTGCCCACGTCTAGATCAAGTCTTATCTCCAACTGGATTAAGCCGAGAGCTGGAACTTTCAAGCTCAATGTCGATTATGTTGTACTTAGGGGCAGGGATTATATTGGCATTGGTGCTGTTATTAGAATGATACTGGTGTTGTTTGTGCGTGCTTAGCAAAGAGACTGAGGGGCTCTTTCTCTCCTTTCTTAGCGTAATGTTTGGCGCTTAGAGAGGGGCTGAAATTTACTGCGGCTCATGGGATGCGATCTCTATTGCTAAATCTGATGCCATGAATGTCGTCCAAGCAGTTAACTCGTATGATGATGATGCTACTTCAGATGTGGTGGTTCAAGGCATTAAACTTTGTTTGAATTCAGCTACTAGTGGAAGTACTTGCAGCCATGTTCTTCATCGTGGGAATATGGTTGCCCACCAGTTTGCTAGCCTTTTGTTTTGTTCCTCTTGTGATTTGTATGGAATTGATGTTATCCCCTCCTTCATTAGAGAAGCTGTCTTAGCCGATTTGACTGTTTAATAAAATTCCAACTTTTGTTCAAAATAAAATAAATAAATAAATAAAAAAGATGTTATTCACATGTTAATTTCCATTAAACCGTACACAATTATTGCGTTTTAAATAATTTTTAAGAACTATAATTTTCTCCCTCAACTTTTAAATAATTGCGGTTTGTCCCCATCTCTTAGAAATCCTTGTAATTAAGTCCCTTATAGATATTCTGCCAAATTAGTGTTCATCAAATTTGTTACCCCTATTTTTCTAATCTACGATAAGTTCAAAAAGGCGCCAGTTTTTTTTTTAATAGAAGAAAAAACAAAAAACAAAATTCCTTTAAAAAAAACAAAAAACAAAATATAGTTTCAGATAAACCAAAAAAACATTTCGAAGGTTTAAATTTTTTAATCCTTTTTTTTTTTTTTTTTCAAAAGTACAGGTAAACAACGTCATATTCAACTAAGTTTTACCCTTTTCATTCAGGAAAAAAGAAAATATATATATAAAAAAAATCCTTCCTTTTTCAATTATTTTTGGCTGCAAACAAAGGTTCTTGTATTTCATATGCAGTTTATGTCATTTGAGTGAAGAAGACCCCAGCACTAATGGGTTAGGGGGATTAGTTGTCTAGTTGAGTAGTTACCAGGAAATCAAAATTCCCCTAATTATTATCCTACTTAAAGCTTATGGATACCATATCATATATATATATATATATATATATATTATATATATATATATATATTGTAAATAACTAATAAATCACAATAGGTAAAGGTCTTCATATTCATACATGTTGATTATATGAAAGAATCTGTTGAAAAAAAAAAAAAAAGACCAATATGTAGGAATAGAAGATGTCTAAAATGGGTTTGACTTGATTAATATTAAAATTGAACCAACCACTTCAAGAAAATCCAACTATCACACAACTCGAATCGTGTTCAAAAGTACATTTACAAACATAAAATTTACTAATGGAGAATGTCAACAACAACTTCAATTTCCCATTTTCTATTCTAAAGTTGCCTAAAGTTTGGACTCACTAAACCAACTCAACTTTTGGTGATGCCCATAAAAGGCTCGTCTGTTCACCTAGTTTCCACACAATCTAATTCCTTCGAAGCATTCTCCACTTGAGCTCTTTCATATACAACTCTTTTCTAAGTCTCAAGAGACTTTAATTTCTTTTTTCGACATTTAAAATGGCGAACCGTGATTCGATCACAATTGATGTTGATCAAGAGGCAAGAACGGCTGCCAAGCTAGAGAAGGTGCCAATGCTGGCTGCACCGAAGCCTGCGAAGAGAGGATGGAAGAAAGGCATCGCAATTACCGATTTCGTTCTCAGGCTTGGTGCCGTAGCAGCTGCTCTCGGCGCGGCAGTCACCATGGGAACTGTTGACGAGACTCTTCCCTTTTTCACTCAGTTCTTCCAATTCGAAGCGAGCTACGACGATATGCCTACTTTCATGTTTGTGCTCAAAAATATATATATATATATATATATCGTCTTTCAATCTCGTCCAATTATCAAGTTAAAATGGAATATAAATGGGTGCAGGTTTTTTATGATTGCAATGGCAATTGTGGGAGGATACCTAGTCCTCTCCCTTCCACTCTCGATCGTAACCATAATTCGTCCCCACGCTGTTGGACCAAGACTTGCCTTACTTATTCTAGACACGGTATGCTCTCACAGTTTGAGATAAATTTTTGCCTAAATGATACTTAACTTACTTCAACTACATTTTGACATGAAAATTTTGTCTTGTTGAAAGTTGACGCTGACACTAACCGCTTCGTCTGCTGCCGCCGCAACTTCCATAGTGTACTTAGCCCACAACGGAAACTCGAGTGCCAATTGGATGGCAGTTTGCCAGCAGTTTACTGGTTTCTGCCAGGGAACCAGTGGGGCTGTGGTGTCCGCGTTCGTCGCGGTTGTCCTCTTGGTGTTGCTGGTTGTGCTCTCTGCTTGTGCTCTTCGGAGAACTTGACAACTTGGGACTTTTCGTATGTTTTAAGAATGTGATGTTTGTTTATGGTTTTCTTGGCATTTCCTCGAACATATTGTTGTGCAGGCCAAATTGATAGAAAAAGAATCAAAAGTGATTTTATTACGGATATGTAATTCAAACTGTTGTCATTATGTATACTCTCTATTTATTATGTAAAATTGGTCTTTTTTTTTTTTCCAGTTTTCAAGCATGGATTAAGCAATGGTTTTTTGTTTTTTGTTTTTTGTTTTTATTTTCTTTCCATTGCTATACATTTCCTTACTAAATCAGGACACAAGCCAAAAAACTTTGATCCAAAAGTACTTAATTACAGAGTGGACTCTATTTCAATCCCTCGAGCATTGACGGAAAAGAAAAAACAAAAGAAAATAAATTGTTCCAATCTGCCCTATTTCATTAATTTTAGATTGAATTGAAGACCTGAATTCGGAAGATTTGCATTAAGATTTGTATTAGATTTAGAAATTTGTGATCAGAAATGGAGTTTTCCGTCTTCATGTGAGGTGTACACAAGTTTTCAATAACCAATCGAACAGGAAGTTAAACCAAGCGTGGCACATTGTCAAAGGTCAATTTATCAAAATTAGAAGTTTGGAAGGCAAGTTACCAGAGGATGACAAGTTTGAGGAGCATTTTGTAAAAACCTTTTAGAGTAAGAGATGGAAACGAAAATTCTTGAGTAAACTGCAATTTGTATTTAATTTCCAAAGAGGAAAATGAGTTTTTTATACTTAATACACTAGAATTGGTATTATATTACCCAAAATGATTTTTGATGTGAGAATCCCAACACGGTCAATAATCTTAACCTACTTCCCTAACTTTCCAACTGAAAATGGAAATATTTTTCAATAGAGTAGAACACAGTTTTGAGGCATACATACTCTTTCAAGATTTTTAACTGATTCTAACTGTCCTAGTACAATCCTGTGTTCCAAAAAAACTAGAAGAACTCGAAATCGAGATATTTACCTCCTGACTTCATGTCTCCTCCTACCATCCCTCCTCCGCCAGCCATCCTTTTGCTGCTGCTGCCTACGCCAACAGGGTCGACGGCCCCAAACTTTCCAGGAAACTCGGCCTCAACTGGTCTAGGCACTTCCGGCGGCGTGCTGCATCGTATCAAAGCCCAGTTCACGCCTTCAAAGAAGGGATGCTGCTTGATCTCGGTTGCACCCCTCTTTACTCCGAGCCGGTGCTGTGGCTCCTTAACCAGCAAGCCGCGGATCAGGTCCCGGCTGGCATAACTCGTTGCCGGTGAATCTGGGAACTTGAGTTGCTGTCCCACCACATTGAACAGCGTAGCACGGTTTCCTGAGCCTTTGAAAGGTGTTTTGCCATATAGCAGTTCGTGCAAGAATATGCCAAACGTCCACCAATCGACTGCGCTGCCGTGGCCTTCTCCCTTGATGATTTCAGGAGCTAAGTATTCGTGGGTTCCTACAAACGACATTGACCGTGCTTGAGTAGGTTCCGCAACCAGTTCCGGAAGTGCACTAGCAGGCATTCCAAAATCAGCCCGAGCTTTCCGGGTTTTCTTCTTGTTCTTTTGAGGGAAAATCTTGGGGATAAAACATGCAGGCTGGATGCACACCGATGAGGGCTCGATACAAGCAGGCTGCACACAGAATGCACCACCAGCCCCTCTTTTCGAAGGATCGGAATCTAACGATGTTTTTATTAATGTTGGCGAAACAGCGCATCTTAGGGAAAGATCAAAATCCGAGAGCATTATGTGGCCATCATCCCGGACCAACACATTTTCCGGTTTCAAGTCCCTGTAGACAACTCCAAGCATGTGAAGATACTCAAGTGCCAACAGAACCTCCGCAGCATAGAACCTGCACAAATAGAAGACGATAATGATATCATTCTCGTGCCGGAGAAAAGAGTCGCATTTGCTTAAGATCTTAATTCATAGAATATAATCATCTCGTCTGCTTAAATCTAAAACAAAAAAACAAAAACAAAACAAAAAAAAAGAATGCAAATTTACTACCATGTAAATCATACCGTGCAGCATACTCCGAGAAATGCTTCCCCGGCTGTCGTTGCCTCAGAGTGTGCAGATCACCACCAGGGCAATACTCCATCACCAAACAGGAGAACCTATCGGTCTCGAAATGCGTATACAAAGTCGGCAGGAAAGGATGGTCGAGCAGCTGGAGTATTTCCCTTTCCGTCTGCGCTCTAGTTAGCTTCTTCCTGCTCGCAAGAGATGCCTTGTCCATTACTTTCATCGCGAAGTAACATCGAGTTCCACTGAGTTCCGACAGATACACGCTGCCAATGTCACCACAGCCGAGCCGTTTCAGTAATCTAAAATGGCTCATGCCCAAAATCCCATCCCGCGCTCGTATGGCGAGAATAGACTTCCACCTCGGATCGTTCCCTTTGTGAGGCTTATTGGCACTCCCTGTGATGTTACTCCAGTTACTATCATCACTAAGTCCACTGCTATCACTTGCTCGACTAACACTCGTTTTCGCACTCTCAAGTGAATCCCCTCTAACACTCCCCTTGGTGCTCTCACAATTCCTCTCCATACTAAGCATGCCGTCGCTAGTGATCGCATCACTTCGATATGTGCTCGCACAGCTATTAACAATACTCATCGCCGTGACAACACCAGTACTGTCGATGCTACTATGTGGGCTTACGTTGCCACTTGGAGGCAAAGACGCATCCCAAACACATTCCTTCTCCTCAGAATCTGGGGGCAGTGAATTGTCTGTGTTTTGAGACGCACGAGCGACAGAAAACGGCGAAGGCAACGTGCCCAGATCAGCAGGCTCTTCAACCAAACTTTCTGCAGGTGAAAGAACGGCCGAGCTTGGTTTCTTAGGGGAAACCCGAATGGAAAGATCTTCTAGAAAAGGACCCTTCATAGACATGCTCTTAATCAAGCATCCAGCCTCGGATTTGTTCCTACCAATCGGAACATAGACCGTCCGCATCAGATCAGTATCAACAGGCTCTGGGGGATGACTAGCCCCAGAGAAAGAACTAGAACCTCCATCATCAAACAAATCGCCGCCAATTCCTCCCTTGAACGTAACAGTAAAATCGGGCATAAGTTCCTCCAGTCCCGGTAAAGAGGTCTTCCCTTTCCATGTCCTCATAGGCACAGGTGAGCCAGAATCGTGAGGATTTTCTCGCATATCAGACCGCAATGTCCCCCCCAGTTCTTTCCCCGAAACCAGCCGTGTTTTCGACAAATGAACCACCTCTTTCGTTGACGCCATTGCTACTTCTTCTGCGGCGACTAAAGCCAAGCGCCCATTCGATAGCTGACCCACAACTTCTCTAGCCATAGCTTCTCTCACCATAGCCGACTGAATTTTCGATAGCTGAACCACTTCATTTGGTGAGGCTGCATGTACATTTGATACCTCATGACTCAAACTCGGAGGTTTTACGGGAATGACCTTCAATTCTGGAATCCTCTCCATATCTAGAAACCTCAACTAGTCTCACATGGAGAAAGTCTTTGGCTCACACAAATCTGCAGATAAAAAAACAACACATTGAAGTTCTGATCAAAAGTAATAAATTGATTAATGAGCACTCCAATTCTGGTCCAGAACAAAAATAGTAAAACCTCTTAAATATGGCTCCTATTTAAAACAAAACGAAACCAAAAAAAAAAAAAAACGACATGCCCACAAACAATAAACAAACAAAAACAAACATGTGAGAAGGTTTGGAGCGTGATTAAAAAATGAGTGTGGTTTTGTGATGTTAATCAAAATGCCCACTAACTCTCTGAAGACAAATTAAGGGGGGGAAAAAAAAACTGAAAGAAGAAATGGAACAAAAATTCCCTAACATCAACATCAATCAAACACATTTCAGGGACTGCTAAGAAAAAAAAATAATCCATTTGAAGATGAGGAACCCTAGATTAAAAACTTAAAAAAAATGAATAAATAAGTAAAGATGGGTGAAAAGGAAAAATTCCCGGTTCTCATTGCAAAACCTCCATTCCAAGCAACACTTTACAAAATAATGATTATAATATTAATTTAGAAAAAAAAAACCAAAAAAAAAAAATCAATGTGGAAATTGAACGACACAGTATTACAAGAAAGAGATCTCGAAGAGTTTGGGAAGACTAAGGAAAATGTTGTGTTGAAACAAGAATAAATAAATAAATTCGAAGCATTAAGAACGACAAACGCACCGGAGCATAAATAAATAACCGACGAAGAATCCAAATCAGTACGGAAAATCCTTGTAAAAGGACGACGACGATGAAAAACACCAAATTCTTAATGCAATTTTTGGGTCATATTCCACAGAGTGAACAAAAAGATAGATTGAAGAAAACCCAAAATGGGGTTTCTCTTCTTCTTCTTCCTTTTTTTTCTTTTTTTTCTTTTTTTCAGTTTTCGTTGGAGAGATCAAGCAACTAACAGAGCTATCTCTCTCTCTCTCTCTCCGTCTCAGTGGGTCACTTTATGTTTCTCTCTCTAAAACTCTCTCTCTTTGTGTCTGAAACACTAGCTTTTTAACAGTGATGGCTTATAATGCTATAATTAGCTCTCTCTTTCATTGTCGCTTTTTTTTGCTTTTTTTTGCTTTTGCGTGCTTCTTGTCATGTGTACAGTACTGTAATATGGACTGCCCACTTTAGCACATGAGAGAGAAAAAAGAAAACAAAAAACAAAAATTAAACAAAAAAGAAAAAAAGAAAGAAAAAATAAAAAGAAAATTTTGAATGTGGGACCCACATTCAAGGTGGGGACCATCCAGAAAAGTGGGACCCTATGTGTTCCTTCTTTGTGCTACACTTTCCTTTCAAACCCCCACCCCTCCTCTCCATTTTTTAGGACTGATTTATAAATCGCCCTTATTTATTCCTCTAAAAAAAAATAGAGAAATTTCACGTTTCTTTCCGGCATTTTTGGCCTCATCGCGGTTTTTACATTTTGTGACAAAACTCAAAAATTTATTAGACAAATGTGAGATGATAAATTAATAAAAGAAGAAATGTATACTTAAATTTTAGACCTTATCATATTTTTACGTTTTGTGACAAGACTCAAAATTCAGGATCAAACGTGAGATGATATCCTCACTTTTCATTAACTTAAATTAATAAAAAGAGAAATTTTATAAACATTTTAAAATTTGGGAAGAATAGATATTAGAAATTAAAATTTAAGGTACATTTTGTGATAAGATTTAAAATTTAAAGAGGAAACGTGAAATTTTTTTTTTTTTTTATTAAATTACATACCTTAAATGATCTTACCCCTTAATTATTTAAGCGTGATTATCACACCCTTTTAATTACACCTTTTTTTCACCCACCAATCAACATATCATCCCTTCTTTAGACAATCTTTTTTTTATTTTTGTTTTTTAAATTTTGTTTTCTCCAACCTTTTTTCTTTTTCTTCTTATTGAGAAATTCCAGATTCCTTTTTCACATATTATTAAGAGATATATGCTTACTTTTACTTGAAATTAAATTTGTGAGACTAATAGAGCTATAGAATTTGCTTATCCTTTTTTTATGAAATTATATTTTTTAATAATTAAAATCTTTTTTTTATCAGAACAAATTTATATCTTAAAAGACTAATTACAAAAAGATAATTAAGAGTTTTTTTTTTTTTTTTGGTATGCTCATGTTTGTATTAACATTTGCCCTTGAGCTGGTCATGTTCTAGCTCTCCTACTCGCTAAAATATTTATGCCCTATAATATAATATACTAGATACAGTTATGATGTTTTGGTTTTCAATAAAGGATTAAAATCATGTTATCAATTATGTCCTATTTACATTCATATATTGATCGTATCGTAAGCAAATCAATGTCTTAGACTATTATTTACTGAAACTTTAAATTGTACATATAAGAAAATATAAGAAAATGATGGTTTTATTGACACACATCTTTTAACTCTCCACACCCCCTTTCTAAACATACCTCTCTCCTAAATTTAAAATAATTAAATTTACTTATTACACACCCTATGTTTCCAAAATTATCCCTAACTATTTTTGTTTTAAAAAAAAAAAAAAAAAAGCCACACTCTATCACTTCTAATTTCTTTACTAGGGATGGCAATGGGGCGGGACGAGGCGGGTGCGGGTCTGCCTCCCCCACCCCCATACCCGCCTCCTTTTTTACCCTTCATACCAGCCTAATTTAATACAGGTGTAGGGATAGGTAATACTCGCCGAGAGTGCTATACCTATACCTTATGCATTTACCTATCAAGAATTATTAAACAAAATTTAAAAAAACTTCTATTAAAGTTTTCATAAATTTTAATAACATAGTCAAAATTAAAAATGAAACTAAAATATTTAAAACAAATCCAAATTTCATAAATCCATAAAACTAAATTCATATAGTAAACAAAAACATTAAAACCCTATTATTATTCTTCTTCTATTATAAGGGAAATATGCAAGGTGGGTGCGGGTATGGGGGAGCTACACCCACTCTCGCCCTGCACCGGCGTGGATGATTAATCTTAACCCCCGTATCCGTCCCCGTACCCATATATTATCTCCCATACTCATCCCATGATAGGCGGGTACTCATACCTGTGGGTAAAAATGTCATTTCTATTCTTTACTTACACATCCACCCACCTTCGTTTTATTTTTTATTTTTTATTTTTATTTTTTTAAATTGGACTAACCTTTGTTTTTGTTTATTTTTATGTTCTACTTTAATAAAATATAATTGACGTCTAGAATATTATCTACTTTTTTTTTTTTTGTTTATTTTGATATTCTACTTCGATCATTAAAAAAAAAAAAAATTTGCAAAAGAAAAGACAAACAACAAAAGAACTTCGTAATTCGTAGATATATGCAGCCCAAATAATCAATGGTCAAACTGTAAATCTAATATTCAGAGGAAAAACAAATTACACTCAGCAAAAAGGTCACACATTCAGCCATGAAAGTTGCAAAAAAACTCGACAACAATCAATAAATATACATAATAAATTATTCTGATATAATTTCTTGTCTGGCAACAAATCAAATCGTCGTATGAAGCCAACATTCAAATGCGAAAAGAAAAGGAATGAGACATAACACAAGTTAAATACATACCGGCCGTGAAGCTATTATATAGATGATTAATGTGTCTCAGTTTAATTTTTTAGAATACTCATTAAAGAGTGAAAACTAGGATTTTTGTAACAATTTTTAAAATAATAAGGTTTATGTGTTGTTTATTTGAGGATTTGATACATATATGTACGTGTGGAACCGGTATCGCGATCTTTGTCGATATATCCATCACTATCTCCGTGACTGGCTGAACGTTATCATACTTTCCAACCTCGTGACCCCGATCTCTTCTTCAATGATGACAAGCGGCCATGTCTGTTAGAGAGCCGATGTCATTCTCTTTTTGCAGTGCCGGTAAATGGAAATACATGAATAACTGTTGAAATTATATTGTAAATTTATAGTATAATTTTGAAATTACAGTACATAACATACTATATTATGTATGATAAATTAAAAAATTTACACAGTAAATTTACATTATAACATAGTACGTTGTGTACTACTAATTCAAAATTTACATTGTAAATTTTACTCTCAGGTATAACATAAGTTTTGTTTGCATTATAGATTATTCATTTACACTTACACTGTAAATTCTTAATGTACAGTTCACAACTGGTTCAGTGTTTTATATATTATGAATTTACAATGTAAATTAAAAAATTACACATAACAAATCTTTTTGATACCCCGGGGTCAAATTTTATAGTGTAAATCTCGAAATTACAATAGACAACATAATATATTGTGTGTGGTAAACTCAAAATTTACAATGTAAATCCACCACCCAAATCTTTCAACTTTGCTAACTGTTTAAAATTTAGTAGCATAAACACCAGCTTTTAAAATTCGGGGAATAAAATTGTAAGAATATTAAAATTCAGATGGCAAAAACAAAGTTTGTCCTTTGTTATGTCAGTAATTCTATCCATTAATTTACGGAAGGAAATAAGATGATAACATTTTCTAATTCATGAAGTATTTTTACCAGTTTTTAATATTCAAATAGCAAAGTTATAAAGCATCAAAATTCAAAGAGCAAAAATGAAAATTGTCCTAGATTATTTTCTCTTCTTGGGACAAGATTCTTTTCTTTTCTTATCCTAATTAAAATATATAAGAAGAAGAATGTCAAAAATCCAAAACTATTAAGCAAATAATTTCTTTGGTCATCTTATGAAAAACAAAACATCGTTCTTATTGACTTGTTCCTAGTTTATTGCCAAAATGACCACAATTTATTTCAAAATTAAATTTCAATGTATCAACATTTAATAAACAAAGCAACAATCATAGGAAAATTTGCAAAATAAGATCAGTTTTTTTTTTTTTTTGACCTATTAAATATACAAGTGCCTTTAAGTTGATATACTATTAATAGTTATTAGTAATTGAAACTTGAAATCATTGACTTTGTGTGTTTGTGGACATGATAATAATGGTTTAAGTGCACCTTTTTTTCAGTATACACGAAGCAAGCACAGACAAACTCACAAGGCAATTCGATCACAATAGCCTTAAGAAAGAAGAACCTAATGAACTTATAAGTGGACCTCACTAAGTTATAATTTTCAGATAATTACTAACTGGAAAAGAACTCATAGCACTTATAAACCACTTAAATTTCTCATTTTCGGTCGATGTAAGACTCACCAGGTTACCTTTGGATTAAGTGCATCTTGAATCATAGTGTTTTTTTTTTTTTTTTGGCTGCCAAAATTGATTCATGATGTTAATACAAAAAGAAATGAAGTATAGGTCCCCCAAAATTTTAGACAAATGGACCCACTTTCATGGTTTTGATGAACACTCGCCTTGCATAACCATTGCTTGACCACCACCATCATCACAATGGTATATCTAGGAATATCCTTACAGTGTGCACGTATCAATGAATCATGTAGCTATCAAAAGAATTTTTTTTTTTTTTTTTTTTGAGAATATAGATTTTTCTAGTGAATAATTATTTTCATTTATAGTGCTAAGGATTTGATAGTTAGGATTTTTTTTTTTATGCATACACCTTATATGCAAAATTCCAAGGTTCAATTTTAATAGTCGTGCTTTTTTTTTTTTTTGGCTTGTTAAACTTTAACAATCAAACCCATAAAAGTAACTAATAAATGAAGTTAAAATACATTAAAGTTATTTTTTTTTTTCCTCATAGCATTTTTTTCATGAAAAAATTTCTTAAATTCCCCCTGAATTTTGTCACTAGTGTCAATGTGTTCCCTGAACTATGAAATGTACATATTATACTCCTTAAATTTTAACATGTGTGTCAAGTTACCCCATCTGTTAGTTTCCATTAGTTTTTTTATTATCTTTAATGTCAAAATACCTCTTAATTTTTGCATTTGTGTCAAAATATCCCTGATCTTTAATATTTGTATCAAACTACCCCCTAATATTTAATATTTATATCAAACTGTCTCAATTATCTTATTTTAGTTATCTAATATTGTACAATTGCCTAATAATTATTAACTTTTTTAGAATAGGTTAAAAAAAATTTAATAAAATAGGTTAAAAAAATTTTAATAAAAGAGAATGTATTTTTTTTTTACCCACTACTTTTTATATTGCTTATTTTAATTCAAATTTATTCATTTTGATATTCTTAAACAAAAATAACTATACAGCTTATGTTTGTTATTTTATTTTCCTAATATTACAATTTTTAGTTTTATTATGACTAATAATACTGTACCAAAATTTGCAAACTAATCAATTTTTAAATTAAAAAATATAATTAGAAATAGGTATCACAGTAAATTTACAATACATATTCTCATTATGGGTTTAAGCAAACACATTAATGAAATTTGTTATGACTATGATTTCAAATTATACAGGCCAAGTAAATAACGTATTTAAAATCCAAATCATGCATCGGAGTCCTATCAACTATGGTTACGCATAAATAAACCCATAACTCAAATAAACTTAAATTAAAATAAGTAAAATAAAAAAATATGTTAAAAAAATACATACCACTTTATTATAATAAAAATATATATTTATTACCTATTCTAAAAAAGTTAATAATTACTAAACAATTATACAATATGAAATACTTAAAATAAGATAAATGTAACAGTTTGATATAAATATTTAAGATCAGAGGGTAGTTTAACATAAATATTAAAGACCATGTGGCATATTGATACAAATACAAAGATTATGAGATATTTTGATACAAAAGCAAAGTTCAGAGGATATTTTGACATAAAGATAACAGAAAAACTAACGGAAACTAACAGAGAGGGTAACTTGACATACATGTTAAAGTTTAGAGGGCATAATAGGTATATTTCAGTATTCATGGGGCATATTGATACTAGTGACAAAGTTCAAGAGAAATTTATAACATTTTTCCTTTTTTTCTTATTCAGCTCTCTAACATCCATCACTTGGGAAATGCGTCTCTCTAGCAGCTAGGGAAATCCCTTATTGGCGCTAGGGGTGAATCCGAAGCTAGGGTTCTGTTCTTAGCCTCGCTGCCTCAGCAAGAGAACTCACATGGCAACTCACCCTTTTGGAGAAGGTACTCATGAACATCTCATAGACATTTGGCAAATTCTTTGCTTTATCAAGATCAATAGTGGAAAATATATATATACATTTTTTTTTTTCAGAACTTGAGAGCGGAAGAATTCGAATTCTATCAAATGTGAAATTATCGCTAAACTATACCTACAATTCTTTTTTTTTTTTTTTTTAATTTCCTTCAGGACCATCCTGTGGAAGGATTGTTTTTGGTGGCACAAGGGATTGGCAATCCCTAATTTCTTTTCCTTCTCTCACCAATCAATTCAACCAAACAACATTAACCTCATTTTTCAAACCTTAATCCCTCCATGCTTTCATCCATCGTATCAAACACACCTTTAAAGTCCAAAATTTTCGTCACACGTTATTTAAGTTGTCCACAATTATTTTGGTAGGCAACTATCCCCAAGTGTCTTCTCCATTAAGAGAGGGCACATTCAATCAATGCCAAGAAATGAAATAAATCATTTTATTTATGTGGCAAACTTGGCATTCGATGATCTCTAATGGTCTATAAATTCCTTTTATTTGAGAGGTAAAGATACAAACTTTTTTACAATAGTGAAACTCTTAAAATTTATTTTAAGTTTGTTGACTTAAGTATTGGAATACTATTAGCAGTATATCACCGATGTCCTTTTTCTTTTTTTTGTAAGAAAATTATCCATTCCAACATAACCAATACCGTTTAATAGTTCAAGAAAGACATTTGTCAAATTTTTTTTTTTTTTTTTCCATCATCCGTGGTAGTAAAAACTCAGTAAATGGAAAGGAAAAAAAAAAAAAAAAAAGTCTGTCATTTGCATTACACGTTTTTCATACTAACATTGACTTTTTGCAAGCATGAAATTATGCTTACGATGTTAATTATAATTGCTTTATTTTAATGGGAAATTATAGAGTAGGAGTAAGACAATCTGTCGCAATCGCAAAAGAGAGTAAGGCATTGAAGAGACCCAGTTTTTTAAAATCATTTTTGTTTTGTTTAGTTTTCTTCTTCTTCTTTTTTTTTTTTTTTTGGTTCTTTTCATAGATATCTACTAAAATATACACACAATCTCTTGTACATCTTTGACTTTTAATTTTATAAATATCTCTGATAACGTTACATATATTTAGTAAAAGTATAGTTTATTTCTAAAATATCTCTGATAGAGGTTTAATTTTCCTCCAAAAAATAATTAATGACTTTATATATAAAGTAAAACTCATGTGATAAAAATATATTTAATTTTTGCCTAATTGTTTTTACAAAACATTAGCAGATAGACCGTTAATGTGATAGTAAAAAAATTTAAAGAAATATGATATTTAAAATCAAAAGTTAAGAGCTAACATGAGAAATGGTTTATAATTTGGAGGTCATTAATGAAAAATACCCTTTTTTAGGGGTTGGTTGTCTATAATTTTAAAGTAATTCTTTCTTGATTTTATGAAGGGTCCGTTTAATGAAACGGTTTGAGTCGAAAATTTTAAATTTGAGTTGAAAATTTTAAGTTTGAGTTGGTTGATTTTTTAAAAACTTGTTATAATTTTTGTTGATTTTTTAAAAAAAGATAAAAACTGAGATGAAAATTTTAAGTTTAAACTCATTCACCAAACGAGGCCGAAGTTTGTCAACAAAAGAGATTGATAAATCATGAAAGTACAAATTTAACCCTACAGTTTTTGGCAGTGCAAGAAATGAATGTGTAGGAGGAAAGGGCTAATGTGGAGAAAGTGAAAAAAGATAAGTGCGCGTGCCGTGCAGGGTCAAAATGAGTTGGGACAGGGCACACGACAGTCAATAATAGACAGAAAAAGGTTTTTAGCAAAAAAAAGAAAAAAAAAAGGAAAAAATATTAATAATAAAAATATAGGGGGAAAAAAAAAAAGAAACGTTAAAGAACGGCGTGGGATGTTCAGCACACGACATGGGCCCCTACACTGTAAGTCTGTAGCCGCTAACGCCAAGTTTTCTTGTCCCTCCTCTATTTGTCTTTTTTTTTCTTTTTTTTTTTTTTTTAATTTCAACATTAGTATTTAACTAAATAAAAGAATTTTATAAAAGGATATAATATAAAAGAAACATTATTCCTACTAGTAATTTTTTTCTTTTTTCTTTTTACTTTTTTTGCTGAAACTCCTACAACCCAGTTGCGAATCGTACGGTTAAAGAATTGTATAAGGATCGGAAAAAAAAAATGTATTCTTATTTAAAAAAAGAAACAATATGTAAATTTAATATAATTCCATGAAAATTTAATGATCCATACTCTAAATAATTAGTTGTTTAAAAGAAGTGAGAAATAAGTAAATAATAGTTTTCAATAAATAATTAAAATAAATAGTAGGTTTTTTAAATAAATTACATCATTAGTGTTATACTTTTATGTACTAAGCAGTTTACTATAAATTTAAAAAACTATATCAAATCAATATTTAGAATTAGACTGCTAATTTGGATCATGATAGACAATACGACATGAATTCGACACGAAAAATATGGGTCTGAGTTGGGAAAAAATGGGGTGCGGGTTGGTTTTGGGTCAAACCCGCACGACACAATCAAAAAATGGGTTGGGTTTGGATCAATCAAATGGACACGAAATCAACCCGTAATAACCCGTTCAAAATTTATGTACAATTCAAGTTGACCTGATGGTAATCTTTTGGATGAACTAATTATCAGTTTACATGGTTTTATGTTTTAGATTAACTTTTTGTGATGAACTAATTATAAATTTATATGATTTAATGTTTTAGATTGATCTCATGTGATAGCATATTGCTTAATTTGCTTGGTATGGATCTTAATTGTACACTAAAATATTTTTTTTTCTTTTTTTTTTTTTATACTTCTAGCAAGTTGGCAGGTCAGTGGGTCGGTCAATCGTGTTGTGTTGAACTCAAAACACAGTGTTGGCGGATTGCACAGGTTGGGTCAAACCCGCCAATCTGCAAATTGGGTTCGTGTTGAAGCTTATTTAACCTGATAAGTCATGAGTCGGATCCAGGTTAGAGTTTTGAAAATTCGTGTTGACTTCAACCTGACACGAACTCGACCTGTTGGCACGAATTGTAAGGCTTAGCAGAGGTAGAAAAAGTTCTCTTTCTTTCTTTCTTTCTTTCTTTCTTTCTTTCTTTTTTTCTCCCTCTCTTATCGTGTAGTTTTTTTAATGATGAGAAGCAGTAACTAACATTAGAATGATTAAAAACATCTCAATTAGATTGACACTTCCTTAACGACTCCTATTGTACCAAGCTCCTCACTCTAATTTATTAAAATAAGAAATAATAAGTGACGCCTCTTATAAATGCAAACCAAATGAAGGAAGGGAAAAAAAAAAAAAAAAAAACAAACAACAACAACAACAAACTTGTACATAGGCAAGAAGAATTAACCAAAAGAAACAAGACAAACCTGTCAAAAGGTACGAGAAACATGCCAAAAAAAAAAAAAAAAAACCTACTATTCTACTTTCCCAATGGGAAAAACATGAAAGTTGGAAAAAGAATGCACTACTAACAATTTGAAGAAGCTTGAACCGCTTAAGTAGATAATTTATCAGCAAGATAATTTCCTTCACGATAAATATGAGATATTGAAAAAGCGATGCTATCAAG
This sequence comes from Ficus hirta, assembly GCA_038430175.1. Taxonomy (NCBI): domain Eukaryota; kingdom Viridiplantae; phylum Streptophyta; class Magnoliopsida; order Rosales; family Moraceae; genus Ficus; species Ficus hirta. Next base: position 18,816,660 of record CM076587.1, read on the forward strand.
ATACTCCAAAGCAAGGAACCATTTGGTCTTAAATTTCCAAGACACATCAAGAGAGCAAGAAGAGAGAGTAGATTCACCACATGACTCGAATCGCATTCAAACCAAAAATAATTCAAACCAAATTGTTTAGCATGAAGCACAGTATGAATGACTCCCGTTAATTCTACCTCACAAGCATGTAGAACCCTAAGAGGACTGTCGAAACAACCTTTTACAATACCCCGATGGGTTCTAAAAACTCCACCACAACCACCAGGCCCATGAGCGCCATTAGTTGTGGCATCCATGTCAATTTTGATCCAATTCATATTAGGAGCAATCTAGTTGATCTGAATGATCCTTACAACCTTAGAAACTCGACATTTCAACTTAGATTTTCTAAGAATAATTAATTCAAAAACAGAGTTTGACATAACTATCATTTAAGAAATCTGTTTCTTAAACGCAAGAATAAATCCAAGATAAAGTTTATCTAAGCATTTACTATTAATAGAAGAACGAACCAAAATAAATGATTCTTCTTTATCAATGTCATTATACCATTCTTTTTACGACATTTTGAAACGTCAATAATCAATGTTTAGTGACATTTTAAAACGTGGTAATTACATTAGTATTTGTGACGTTTTAGGTAAATGTCACTTATCTATGAATTGTCACACAATATATATATATATATATATATAGTTTATGACATTTTTAAACTAGCAAATGCTTATTTTTGTTCCACATAGCAAAGGAAAAAAAAAGGTTAAAAGTTGAGTAGAATGAAGCATATAAGTCGAGTGTTAAAACTCATATTATAACCCCTTAAAATGAGAACTCGCATTATAACTCCCAACGAGAAAAAAGAGAGAATAATCTTAAATAGATATAATGCAATATTATTTTTTCATCTTCCTTTTTTATTGTCTCTATAGTACAAACAAATAAAACAAAATGTAATACACTTTCCCTGTTTTTCTCTAATCGCATATTGGATGGATACACAAACATATATATATATATATATATATATATACACACACATATATATATATATACACACACGCACACACACATATATAGATGCAATTTGACTGTTATACGGTAAGGCTGAGTGTGAGATACAATATAGCAAGAGTCATTTTCCATTCATGGTTGATGAGCAAGCATAATAGAGCCACTAACCATGACACGTCAAATTCATGAAAGAGAAACGATCTACATCTACTCTCTCCCTCAACTAGTATGAAAATGACTTATCACACACGCCTAAATAGTATGCAAGTTTTTTTATACTCCAAACTATAGGCAAAGGCAGTATATGCAAGTACATGTACAAAAAGGGGGAAATTTTGATATTTGCATGTATTTAGTTTTTATTCATAAAGTATATCTTTGTATTAATTTGAACTTTTACTTTTTTATATTATCTTATTATATTTAATATACGATATATATCTTTTCTTGATCAACACATAATATTGTTCTAAAAATCCAAAATATCCTTAAAATAAAAAACAACAACTTGGAGTATTAATTACATTTTTATACAATGTATTTTGTTTTTATTGAGAAAATATACCTTACATTCAAAATCATACACTTTATATCATTATATGTTACATTTAATATCTAAATCAATACTCTTCCTCAATCAACACTTTATTTTGATATAAAAAGACCAAAATACCTTTAAAAAATTATAAAATGAAAAAACTTCAATTTTCTCAACCTCAACTTCATAACCATCCAGCCTTTTCTCACCCTACCACCACGCACCCCTTCCAATCCATGCTCCATCCCCTGCATTTTTTAATTTAAATTAGAAATTCTTCATTATTCTTTTTAATTTCAAGGATATTTTGAGTATTTTTAATGTTACAATTTAAGTGTTAATCGAGAAAATATATTTATTTATGCACTAGATGTTATTAAATGATATAAAATGTAGAACTTTTACTAAACATGGTTTACTTTTTTGAATAAAAATAAAATGTAAAAAATATGTTTTAGTTTTTCTTTTTAAGAGTAATTTGGGCATTTTTAGGTCAAATTAAGTATTGATCAAAAAAAATTCCGGCAAAAAAAAAAAGTATTGACCGAAAAAAAGGGTATAACTTTGTATATCAAACATAATATCATTGTATAAAAATATAAAAGTTCAAAACTAAGAGTATACTTTTCAAATAAAAGCAAAATACAAGAATTATAACTTTTCAAAAGATAAATATTATAGTATAAGTCGCAGGTATAGTTTAGCGGTATATTTCATACCTGACTTCACAATAAGATCTCTCACTCCAAGTTAATATATGTAACAAAAAGATTAGGATTTAGATTAATATAAATTGTTATTGTCCTAAATTATCAATACAAAATCTATTTTTACATGAGATTGTCGTGTAAACAAAAAAAAAAAAAAAAAAAGTGTTACATTAGAACGAGAATATATTTCCTCAAGTTTTACACTGGACAAGGCAAAGCACGGTTTAGTGAAATTTCAAAGAACATGAAATTTAAATAGAGAATATGGCATATTCAAAATTCCAAACCAACAAACTGAAGGATAACCACCTCAGAAGGTCTCAGACTTTTTTTTTTCAAAAGTTCTTGGAGTTGCTGTGGTTAAATTGCTCATTTAGTTCATAAACTTTTAAGTTTGTGTAACTTTTAAGATCATTTTTTTATAGCTGGAATACCCCTAAACTATTAAAATATAACTACAATATTATTTCCATTAATTTTTGGACCTAATCCGTTAGTAATTTGGTCAAAAAACGATTTTAACTAACGGATTCTATCCAAAAATTAACGAAAATGACCAATGTAGCTACATTTTTAATAATTTAAGATCATTATAGTTACAAAAATAAATAATAAAAAAAACAAGGATCAAAGTTACAAAAACTTAAAAATTTAGGGACCAATCTAGTAATTTAGTAAAGAAATCATTATATCGTATTGTTTTTATTTACTTTCATAAATTTGATTGTATGATTATATCAAGCAAACTAAAGATCCAACATTATCGACATCTAAACCTTAAGTTATGCATATAAGATATCATATTCGAAAAGACACAATTTTAAAGAGAGAGTCTAAGTAGTCTGCAATCTATAAAGTAAAGATAAGTATGTTGTTATTGATAATATTATAATGTTTGTCTACTTTTAATTAGAAAAATGTACAGAGGAACTCCAAATAAAAACATTGATATATATATTTTTCGTTAAAAAAAACACTGATATTTACTTATTGGTAGATAAATATTGGACCATACAAAAGGGTAGGAAAAAGTTGGTGAATAATGAGAGATATGGTGATGCCTCAAGCTCTTAGGAAAAAAAAAAAAAAGAGAAAAAGAAGAAGAAGAAGTCAATATAAACAAAAATACTTCCCATAAAATTTTCAAATATCATGCGGCCGACAAATTGTCGTTCACCAAAATAGGTTTTGAGTCCTTTCACATTTCATAAACACTGGCCCTTCTTAATCTTTGCCATTTTTTTTTTTGTTTTTTTTTTTTTTGAGTAAGAAAAATGGGATCACGCTGATAGGTTTAGAACCATTTCGCATAGTTCTGTCCCAAATAATTGAAAAATGCTTAGAAATACCATAAGCATTAAATATTTTCAGCAATAGAAAATGATTTATATGTATAAATATATATACAAAATATCTCAAATCCGACAATCAGATAGATTTAATGATTATAATATTTTATTAAAAACTTGTAATAATTAGTTAAATTGTATGTAATTTTCTAGTAAAAATCTTGTAACACCACACTATTAGAACTATTAATGTAGATGATAAATTTTATTGAAAAAAGTTATATTAAAAAAAAGTTATAAATGCTGTTTTATAAAAAATATTGAATATGAAACAATTGATATCTACCTAGTTTGGATGGTATAATGACTGCCAACTTATCTAAATATGATGAGGTAAAATAGCACGGAATAATTTGATTTTTTTTTTTTGTCGAGTCAAAATTACTATTTAGTGTGTCAAAGTAACTAAGTACGTACTAATTAACTTTAGACCACTTTGATCTACAATGGGTGGCTTTACTCATTAAATTCTGAAAAAGTTTTATATCCTTTTATGACATAACTACGACAAGGAAAAAAAAAAATTACTAATATAAAAAATGATCCATCCAAAAAAAGAAAAGTTAGACAGGAGACAATAGCGAATGTTACAACACATGACACAGTTTACGTTTTTCTAAAAAATATATATAAAGAATGATGTGGTACAGATTATAAAAAGAGCAAAAAAACAAAAAAACAAAAAAACCAAAGAGGTAACCCTCGAGTTTCTACTAAATTTAATGTTTATTCCTATAATTCAAAAAGTATCTCCTAAGTTTTTAAATTATCGGAAAAGTATCCCTTAAGTTTTCAAAAAGTTAAAAAAACAACCCTTCAATCGTTTAAAGTTTTTGAAATACCAAAAACATCCTTAGAAATTAACGTTTAAATATTTTTGTATGCATTAATGATTAAAAAAAAAAAATGGATCCCTATCAATCTCATCGATCATTCATATAATCTTTTTGGTAAAAACAGAACTAGTCCAACTCACGCAAACGGAATTGTAAAATCAGATATTTAGTAGAAGCCATCGACAAGTGCTGCTTAGTTGTCATTTCTTGTGATAGCTGAACTGTACAAAAACAGATGGATAAATAAAAAAAAAATTTTACAAAATTTTAAAACTTATTTTTACTGAATTTTTTATTTGATTTTTTTTTTTTCAATTTATTGTTATGGAAGATAATGCTTAAATATTGATTACTTGTGACATTTTTTTTTTATATAATTTGACAAGTTAAAAGGGTGTTTTTAAATAAATTTTAAAAAAAAAAGTCTTTTTGAAAACTTAGAGGATAATTTTAGGATGGTTTAAAAACTCAAGGGATACTTTTTGGATTATCAGAAACACAGAGGCAGACGTTGGATTTGGTAAAAAACTGAAGGGGGGGTGTTTTTTTGGGGTTTTCACATTATAAAATGACGAATTGGATAGTCATCATTGGGCTTTGGTACTTTTTTAGCTGGTAGACGGTCAGGGTCAATTGGACAAAATGTCAAGCGAGACTCTAATCCCATGAAAAAAGCATAAGATAGATTGTTAGTGATTAAAATGATTAGCTCAATATTATATTATAATGCTCAAATTGCCAAGATTTCATACCATATAGACTTATAATATATAACAGGACTAAACCACTTTCCCAAAAAGAAAGAAGTAGTGGGATTTGTTTTGTAGTCCTTTAGTGGGCCAAAGAAGCTGTCGTCCCTTTCGCTTTTTCAAAAGTTGGGCAAATTGGGAGGGTTGAAAGTGTGGGTTTTCGGGTCTTGGAATTAGGGAAAGGGGACGAAAGAGGAATTCAAAGGTTTGGTTTTTGGTCCCCTTTGAAAAAGCCTTTTTCAGTCAGTGTTCTAATTTTTTTTTTTAATCTTTATTCTCCCCCTTTTTTATTTATCTTATTCATTTTTTATTTTTTGGTAAATGTGATTGTTCGGAGTTATTACCCCTGAATCCTATTTTTTTTTTCTTTTTAAAAAATGCATGAGCAAATATAGCTAATACAAACAAACTGTCAAAATATTAATTTTTTATTAAACGGATATACCACGTAAATATAATGACGTGATACACACAATTTATTGAATAATTTCTGTTTTTTAGTTACCTTTTCATAGGGAAAGAAACATAGAGAAATTGGGAAGTTGGAATGTTTCATTACATCTCGGAATTCCTTTAGGGAGAACTTGGACAAACAAGTTTGATACTGAGTCCTTAGAGGTATGTGATCATTGCCTGAAAATTGGTTGAGGTGCACAAAATAGTATTTCTTAATCAATAGTTTGTTTGGTATAATTGTTTGTAACTTAAAAAGGCTTTTACCTCGGCATTATGATATATGTCATTGGGACACAATTACTCATTATATAAATAAGCGAAACTCAACATTTACCACCAAGTAAGTTTGTAAAAATAATAAAGATTGTCTCTTGTGTTTTATATAACATAAAAAAGTAGCCCACGTTGTCAAAATTCCTCAAAGCCGAGGGTACCAAAAGTTGATTTTAACTCTTGAAATAGAAGTCGTGTTTTTAAATTAAGAAATATTTCACATCTTTACGGGTTGAGTCGAGATTTGAAACAAAATATGACAACTATCAAATGGGGTCTCTTGTATTTTACCTCTCGGTTTATATTTGGGATTGTTTTTCCAAATTTAAAGTGTATCAAGGAGAAAGGAGGATTATTTATTATTATTATTATTATTATTATTATTTTAATGGAATGTGAAGGAGAAAGGAATTAATGTCATAGCAAAATTTATAACCCCTAATAATTAAAAATGTCGTCTCCCATCCAAAACGTTCACAACTCGGGACACTCCTAAGATGAGTGTGCAACCTGTCAACCTAACCCGCAGCAACAAATTCTCATGGGAGCCATTTGCAGCCCAATTACCAAGATCAACATAGATACTCTCTGTGAGCTCCACATCTTCAATATTGTTATTTGTTGGGTCCAATTCTTTAGAGACTATCTTGAAGAAGCCCGATGTGCAGCTCCCTAATTTGTCTTGTTAACGATTTGTGTTGGAAAATCATGGTTGCGCAGCGTAAGTTGAACTTTAAAAATTTGTGTAAACTTATAAAACAAGGTGCTAATTCATATTGTCATATATATGTCATCAATAATAATGATATAGCGATAAGAGGATGCTCAATTAAAACTTTTTTGTCTAGTATCTAGAGATCAAATCTCACTATCCATTATGAGACTGTAATTATGTCTCTCCAATGACTTGCAAAGTTGGACTGAGCCTTGGTATGGATGGGAATGGGATTTGGTAGTCTTCTCGCTAACTCATCCCGCGAATAAAACCAATTCCTATACCCGTCCAGTAACCCATTTAAAGTTGGCAGGGATGAAACCTTTTTTTTTTTTTTTTTTCTGGTTCGGGATACTTGTGGAGTACCCCAGTAATCTGATTATCTATTTTCATCATATACAAATAAAACATAGAAAAAAAAAACCATATATATAAGCTTCTAAGTTGAAATAAATCAAAATTAAAGTACTCAATTTTTTATATATCAAAATATGTTAAAATTTAATATTTATAATTATATATTGTAAAACATAGCATATAATATCTTAAATAATTAAATTTAATATACAAGTAAATGAGGCGGGTAAATAAGAAATAAGGTTGGGGATCCTTAAACCTATTTTTTCCTTATAACCTATAACATGTTAAACTTTTAACCCGTTTATAACTTAAACCTAAACCCGTTTAGATTAGGTTTTTCCCGTCCTATTTAAGACAAGTTCCTACACCTTAATGAGTTAGCGAAGAAAATTATCATCCTTAGACCTTAGTGACTTTAGACTCTGGATGTTAGACTTCTTCCGTTTTGGTACCAGTAGGACTACATTTGATCCTGCTATACTAGTATAGTAAAAGTTAAATTTTCCCGAAAAAAAAAAGTAAAAATTAATTTATAAATCAATTAATTTATCTTTGCAGTTATTAAACTTTGGGGAGTTAAACAATGAGACCTTTACTTTACTTCATTAATGGGATAAAAATTTTTGACCCTCCTATTAATTTTGGACAATCAAGAATAAAAAAATTCACCAAAATAATAATAGAGCATTTTCATAGGATCACGAGAAAAAGAAAATCAATAAACTAAAAAAAAAAAAAAAAGAACAACAACATGGCCGTTTAAAGCCGTCGGCCGCCCACCCCGTGTCGCCGTGCCACCCTCCCACCGCCCATCGCCGACCACCGCCGAGCCGGAGTCGCACACTGGCCAAATCGTAACCTCTGTCGCCTTTGCTGACATCGCGATTTCCAGATCGCAACTGTGGTGGTGGCTATCCGGCAAGTGCTAGCGACGATCAGCGACTGAGATCTCTGGCGTCCGATCTCCGAGCCCGCGAGATGGGCGACCGTGGCGGGGCTGGCGATGTGAGCGGTGGGCGGCTCGCGCTCATGCCGAAAGCCATCGACGGAATGCTTGAGATAGGTCGTGATGTCAGATCCACGACGGAGGCCGTGAGGAAAGTGCGACCGTGGTGGATCTTCGCTGATCTGGCAACCCCAGATAGTCCCCTTCGACGGTGAGCACTACTCGCAAAACCACCGGGCGTTGGGAGGACTGCTCTCCCATCTTCACGTCGTCGTCAGATCTGCATTCTGGGAACAGAGGTTGACGAGTTTCGAACGGCGACGACGGAGTCGGGTGATGGAGAGCCGACTGATGTGTGCCAAATCTGGACCATCAACCCTCGTCGGATCTATGCTACCCGCGATGGTACTGCTCGCAAACCCCAGCAACCCACCGGCGCAACAATCGCAACCGTCCCCCTGGGCGACGACATCTCACGGCGGCACGAACTCTTTTCCACCCGAACACTGCCGACCTTCTCTAACACCGACGACTCGTTAGATATGGCGGCCTTCGACATACGCGACGGCACTGCCGGTGAACATACGATGGCCGGCATGGTGGAGCAAGCAGCAAGCTCTGTAATTTTTTTTTTTTTTTTTTCCTTCTGATTTTTCAAGTATGATTGTGTGTTTAGATCTTGTGTAAGCTTTTAATCTCAACCGTTGAAAGACAATGTGGTAAAAATTATTTACCCTATTAAAAAGGTAAAATAAGAAGGTTTCATAGTAGATTTATCCTTAAACTTTATTATTATTCTATTAAAATTCTGAAACTAACCTATGGAATTAAATTTGGAATTTCCAATGCTTTCATAATGTTTTTATCGCCTGACATGCCATTTGTTGCACTAGTAAAAAAAGTAAAATTTCACTACGGTTTAAAAACTCATATCACGGGCCAAAAAATTATATATAACTGGGGCGGGGGTCTCTTGGCTATGATGACAGGTATAGTTGTGGAGTTATCGGGATGACGGGGTTAGGTGAGTGAGGAGTAAGGAAGAGACATGAGATGGAAGAAAAAGATTGAAGAGAGAGGGGAAATTTAGAGAAAGAGAGAATTAGAAAACATTAGAGACGGATATAGAGAATATGAGAGAGAGATTTTTTTTTTTTTTTTTAATGGAGAAATAAGAGAGCATCCAAAATCATAGTTAGTGATTTAAAATTTCAAAAATTTTGAGAAGAAATATGAGCGAGAAAAAATCCACCTTTTTCTGAAAATTTTGGGGCCTTCTTTAGGAGATTGGAGGAGGTTGTTGAGCTGTTGACGGCTGCGTGCTATGCCCTTAGGGGGTTATTTTTTTGCCAAACAGAATGGCTGGATTATCTCAGAGGTTAAATCTGATGCAATTACTGTAGTTTATAGTATGCAAGGAACGTGTTTCTCTGGTCTTCATGGTTTGCTGATTGCTATTATATATATATATATATATATATATATATATAATTTTTTTTTTTACCTTCTTAACGAGCCTTTTTGTTCTCTGTCATTTTGCTCCTTGTTGTGTTCATGGAGTGGCTCATACTTTAGCCCGGTTTTGTTTGTCCTCAGGTTCTTTTTGTTTTTTGGACTGATTGTACCCCTAGATGGTTGTCCAACTTTATCTTTTTATACTTGCCTTTTGATTTGTTTATATCAATGATTTTGTCCAAATTACATTTCAATAAAACGGTCGGTTGTAGCACAATAAAAGCGATCGATCTCATAATGAGGTGATAAAATAACAAACAAGAAAGATTAATAAAACATAAATGTTAGAGAGTTAAGCAAACAAAGTAAATAAAAGACACATATTTTTTAGAATTTTGTTATAAGAAAATAAATAAAATATATGCAAAAATGAAATAAAGAAATGATAGTGAGGAATCTTGAATGCTTTTGTTTACTCATTCAGTTGTAAAATATGGATTTGAAAAGATAAATAATGACAAAAAATATTTGACCAAATTAATATCTTCTCAATTAAAAAAGCACAATAATTTTTATTCGTTATCCGAAAACGACAAATATCTTATGATAAAAAGCAGTAAGGGATATTCATATAAAAACAATTAAAAGAAGGACAAATTTAAGATTTTCCTCTCAAACTTTGGGCATTATAATAAAATGCTCCCTGAACTTTCATTTATAATATCTGTTCCCCTAAACTTTAGAATTTTTTCAAATTTTCCCCTTCTGTTTATTTTCTAACGGAAAGTTGCACATGGTATGCACATGTAACTAAATTGGAGGACATTTTAGTAATTTAATTAGCTGGGTGGGAATTTGAGACCGTGAAATTTATTTGTCTCATATATCCCATTTAACTGGTTTATAAAATAAAAAAGAAATCCCTAAAATTTTCTCCGCCTTGCGATCATAGATACTCGGTGCGGAAAGTAAACTTTTTGGAGCTATTTTTCTGGAGCATGGGCACGAAGGATCTTCAAGGGGATTTAAATCGTACTACGATCAATAATCAATGCATGATAAGGATATATATATATATATATATATATATATATTTTTTTTAATTTGAAGAATCCCTGTGTTGTTGTTGCTGAGCCTTTTTAACCATTGTGTTACCCTTATTCCACATGTATTAATAAGTCCAAATTAGTTTAAAAAAAAAAAAAAAAAAGTGACAACAGTAAGCTGGTAGTGCTTCTTTATTAATTAAATCTATTTTCTTTGTCCCATTTGATCCTCCAAATCCAGCCTCTGCATCAATTTCCATAGAAGAAGCCGAACTCATATTGTGGAATAATTAATAAACTTGATCAAAAGAAAAGAAATTATAGAGGTATGGTTTAGATTAGTTCATAAAAAATAGCTGTATATAATCAAAAGAATAAGTAAAGAATTTTCGCTCAAAGCTACCCAACTTTGACTATTGCTGCCCGCTGCCATTGATGAACCAGACCCAAGCTACTCAAGTTGTGCAAAAGGGAAAGATGAGAGCCACGTATAATTTAGTACAACTAGCCCTAATTTTATGGGCAACTTAGTAATTGTGCATTGAATACCTCAACTGCCACTTCAAATGGGTGTCACGTGTACTTTTCTACTAGAAAGTTAACAGAAGGGGAAAATTTGAAAAAAATTCTAAAGTTTAAGGGGAACGAATGTTACAAATAAAAGTTAGGAGGATATTTTGTTATAAAGTCCAAAATTCGGGGGGAAAATCTAAAATTTGTCCTTGAAAGAAAATCACATCTCACTAGTGATTTAATGAACCGAATATGATAATTAAAACTGCTATCACTACAGAAATAATTATTATAAACACTAAATAAAAGAGATGAAATTAATCAAATAATAAGCATTGAATAGCAAAGTGAATGTAATGAGAAGAGAAAACATGAGGAATTCAGAATATAGAGAGAGAATGTAGAAAATAGAGAAAATGCATATCCTTTGAGCATTTGATGTTGCTTTTTATTTATAGGGAGTGATTGTTAACTTTAATCGTTGATTTCGTGCAGATTAGGCCTTAATTATTGGTGAGAAGTTGCATTTGCTTGTCTTGGTTGACTTTTCTTGCTTGGCAAGCTTCTTTGAAACGGGTAAGTGACTATTTTAACTGATTTTTGACTTGATTACGTGATATAATTCCTTAATTTCTATATATGAATAAATCTGAAATGTTTTTTAATTTATATATATTTCAATTTCGTATGGATGGTCAGATCAACTTAACTCTATTATCGGGTCGATCAGGCTCTCGAATCGATCTATTCGACCGTCTGATTGCAAGAAATGAAGTAAAAAAAATTGATTTCATTGAAAGTAAATTAAAACAATACTAAGCCCTACTGATTTTAATTTTTCACTTGACAAGAATTCAAATGTGTAAAACCAAAAATGGGCCTTAACTTTATATCCAATGGTTGAAATATGGACAAATAATGAGGAGGAATTTGTTGGACTTAGAGTGAGCTCAGATATTCAACTACCTTTCATCCTAGTCGCACGCAGCTATTATGGACATCTCTCATTATCTATACATATCACATGCAATAGAGTAGAGTTCGACCTCTTCACCTTGAATTGGTCGTGTTTACTCATGGCATGGTGATGAAAATGGTATTAGAGTAACTTTTTGTTATCAAAAATACAATTTATGCACATTGTGATAGGTGTAAAATCAGCAACAACTACTGAGCTAGAAAAACTGTCATTACTAGGTACATGAATAGATTGAGTTCTAGTAGTATTGACAATAGATTGGGCTCCAATGCTTGCTACGATACTCTTATTGTTTGAATCACAAGCAGCATCCGCAACATTTAATTATGTGGCATTACAATCATCATGGTCCATGCTTAAGTCATTGTTCAATAATTCATGTTGCTCTTCAATTCCATCTTCCGTGTGCAAATCCAGACCTACTGCAGGAGAAGGGATATGAGGAGGGCTACGAGAAGGGATGATAAGATTGTTAACAGCTACAGGTTGCATGGCTTCATCACTCTGTCCACTATCCCTAGAAGGTTGCACGTCTATGTGGTTGCTTTCCCCTGCCTCAGGTGGTATCGCTTCGGCTACAGACTCATTCAATACATCGATGCTAATTGGAAATTTGCTAAGCACATGAACATCCTTTTTCTTCAGTTGTATATAGAAATTAACGTCAGCATCACACTGTATCCTCACAGGAGGCATTCCAGGTTCAACGGCGTATCTCATGACTATAGTATTGTCTAGACCCCTAATTCCAATAACACTCTTTATCAACTCAATAAGACCAATATAAGTTGCGGTAAGGGGCACCAATATTTCCTTCATTTCACTACCAATATATCTCAATGTACCATCTCAATGACCATTATATTAGATGAAAACACAAACTGCAGTCATTCCTGAATGAAACAACAAGAAGTTAGTCAATATTATAATTACATTATAGAGAAACGAAAAATGATAACAGATATAGAGAGATGATTTATATATTGTAGGTGGTCATAATGAGAATGACCGGGTGGTCATTATGAAAATGACCATCTGTGTTCAACTATCGAATATTAGGAACAAAAGTTAGGCAAATCCATGTATTTTCCCCATTTTACACAACGTATGATAACTCCAATTTCTGTTTTAAAACTCATGTTGTTTCATCAATTTTAATATATTTTTCATTGGCACAGAGGTCACAATAAAATTGACCTTGTGGTCATTATGAAAATGACCAGTTTGTTCAACTCTCAAATGTTAGGCGAAACAAGAGTTAGGCAAATACATATTTTTTTTTCCATTATACACATTATACACAACATATGACAACTCCTATTTGTGTTTTAGAACCTCTGTTGTTATGTCAATGTTAAAATAAATATATCACATCATTAGCACTCAGAAGGTCATAATAAAATTGACTTGTTAGTCATTATAAAAATGAGCATTTGTGTCCAACTCTCAAATGTTATGGCAACTTACATTTGTCATTTAGAACCCCTGTTAGTTATTATAACAATGACCATTTGGGTTAGACTATCAAATGATATGTATATATTTTTTTTCGTTATGGTCAAAATCATAACGTTCATTTGGTAAAAATATTATTCACCGATTTGGTCATCATAATGGTGATCAAAAGGTCATTATGTTGTTTACCGTTTGTAGTATTGAAAATTTTTTGGAACGAGAAATATTATAATAAGAGACCAAAAAATACTGGAAATCTAGCTTACTACCCACAGGTGTTACAGGAGACAACAGATGTTGTAAGATCTTACCTTCAAAAGTTTAACATAGTCATTTTTTATATTATAATTAAAAACACAAACGCATTTAAAGCATATAGAAACAAATAAAACCAAATAACAAGCAGCATTACCTCATATTTGCACTTGATATAAGCTAGAACGAGGCTGATGGGAAGTGAGAAGAGTTTCAAATGGACTAGGAGCTGAGCTGGCAACTTCGGTTCAACTATGGTGAGGATAGAGAGGGTGAGGTGAATAGAGTGGACAAAGATGAGGAGAGATTTGTTGGACTTAGAGTGAGCTCAGATATTCAACAATGGTGAAGAGAAAGTGTGTGAGGCTAGGGTGAGAGAAAAACGAGGGAATAAAAAATGAGATTTAAAACTAGGACTTATATATTGTGGGAGAGGGATGGGGGCCGGGAAAATGGGAAAAACTTCAATTTAGGGTTGATTGAAGGCATTTTTGACTTTTTACAGCCACCTTAATTAATATTGATGACGTGACAATATTAACAATGAAAGGAAACAAAAATGATATTATTTTTAATAATTTTTTTTCCATAGGTGTTATTTTTGAAATTAATCTCTATAAATAATAATAAGTTTGATAATGACACATGCCCCGTGTACAAAAATGGTCAACGTCGACGATGACTAAGGAGTAAAAACTCTAAAAAATAAGGAAAAGAAAGAAAGAAAGACGCTCTCCTCCCCTCTCCTCCGTGCCTTTTCCAGCACTGTAACACACTTCAAACTCCTCCTAACAACCCCAACCGACGTTCTCTTCCTCCTCTTTTTCCTCAATTCTTCACGCCAACCCTAACTCTCTCTCTCTCTCCAATTTCTCTTTCTCTCTCCTCGCCATGGCCGTGGCCTCCGTCTCTGCGAGCTCCGACACGACCTTCGAAGTGCCTCCTCATCCGACAATGGAGCCTTCGCCTTCCAGATTGTCCTCCTCCGACTCCGCCGCCGCGTCGGAGTTTTCTTTCCCGTCGCGGCCGGTATCCTCCTCTGCAGCCTCCACGCCTGATCGCGACGATCCTTCCAACTCTTCCCCCAATTCTCGCCGAGACCTCGATATTCAGGTTATTTGGTAATTAATTTCTGTCAGGTTTTGTGTAATTTTCGTGTTTTTTTCTTTTCTGTTCTTTGTATGCTGGAAAATTGTCGCAACATTGCGATTTGGATTGTAAATGTTCGATACTTACTGGAATTTTAGGCATCTTCCTCTTTGGAATCATGAGTACGATAGGTAGTTCATGACCATTTTTTGTTGATTTCTTGATCAAAATTTCTAGAAAAATTCAACATTTCCTTTTTTGTCTACATATTTGCATATATACATATATATATATATATATTTATGTAGATTGAGAATATAATACGAGAAATTGAAACAACTGAATCCTGATGGCCAGTGAGATAGGTTAGCTCAATGCAGTACAATTTTGGTTACTTGTAAATAAATTTTCTGTTGAAAGTTGGCTAATTTTGTTATTTCAGTCTCCAACAATACTAAGAAGTGAAGAGTATCGGCAATTGTTTCGTCTTCCACCCGATGAAGTGAGTAAAATACTTGTTCTTATGTTTTCTAAAGAGTTAATATGAAGATATTTTTATAATTACCTCGTTCATATTTTTTTTAACTATTTTTGTTATATAGGTTCTTGTTGAAGATTTTAATTGTGCCTTCCAGGAGAACATACTTATTCAGGTGATATTGATTTTCAATCTCATTCAGGCTATCGAGTTTTGTTTTACGCACTGTGTCTTTTAAACTTATATGCTGCATGCTTGTAATCAATTTGATGACTAGTGGCCTTAGATTCCACGTGGTGATTATTTGTTTTTCCGAGGCATATTTTCAAGCCTTATGTTCCACTGCAACATTTAGTTGTGCATTTCCGTTTTAACTTCCCGGAATGAATGTGTACGTTTTAGGTATTACATTCCTATTTTTATTCCCTAACTATACTTATGTTTATCTGTTGTAGGGCCACATGTACCTCTTCGTGCACTATATTTGCTTCTATTCTAACATATTCGGGTTTGAAACAAAGGTATGTTAACAGAACTCCTTTTTTTTTAAAACTAAATCCTGAAGTTACTATATATTGACTGCCAATTCTCCTTTTTTTATTTTCCTACCATGTACCTATGTTTCGGGTTTCTTTTTCTTGTGTTTGTCACTATTCACATTAAGTGCAAATGACACAACCAATTTGTTTAAGATTTATCTAGTGGTTACTTTGGTAAATGGTACTGCAATATTCCACAATTGCTTTGGTTGAGTTCACCCTATTGACTTGAACATTGAAGCATGAAACCAAATTGAAAGTCAAAACATCTGTCTCCTTATGTACTAAGTTTTGAGGAAATATGAACCTACACATCAGTTTTATGATGTGTTGGTCTTCAACTTTTTGATCAGATCCCTTCTAGCTTACTCGATGGGTATGCATATCATTGATGGTATAAAACCCATACTTGGGTCATCACAAACTTATAGGCGATAATCCTCATATAAAGTTGGAATCCAAGTGGATCATCACTTGATATGGATAAGTTGAATGGGCCACGCCTATTGCTGGACTGTTACTGGACTGGAGATTGCCTCACTAAACCTTTTGCTTAACACCCTCGTTCCTCATGAAAGATTTGGCAAAGTAGTTTTCTTGTCATGAGAAATGTTGCGATGTATGCTCCTACAATTGAATTTGTGTTGGTATTGGTATTACAGTTCCTATGGTAGTTTGGTATGAGAAGGGCTACAGTTAATTGTTTTTCTGTATAGGTTATTTCATGATATTTAGAAGTTCTTCATGTATAATACATTGGGATTTCATTTTGTTATGCTTAATTTATATATATGTATTTCTTAGTTTTGATCTTGAATACCTTGTGATTGCTTTGGAAATTGATCCCATTCCATGAAGTCACAAGTGTACGACATTGGGATTTCACTTTGGTATGTTTGATTTACATATAAAGTAGTTTGTAGTTTTGATTCTCGAATATTTTATGATTGCTTCAGAAATTGATCCCATTCCATGAAGTCACAAGTGTACGAAGAGCAAAGACAGCAGGCATCTTTCCTAATGCAATAGAAATTTTTGCTGGAGGCAAGAAGGTAGTGCTAGTTTAATGTTGTCTCTCTTTTATTTCGTGGCTGGTTGGTCTTATTAAACTAGACTGTGACTATTTTATCTATTATTTTAGTATCAGCTGGAATGTCTTACTCTGTTTATTGATTTAACAGTACTTCTTTGCGTCCTTTCTCTCCCGCGATGAAGCTTTCAAGATAATTAATGATGGATGGTTGCAACACAGTAATGGTGCCAAAACAGTTACAGAGCAGCAGGTTATTTAAATTGAAATATAACAAATCTTGTGTTTTCATTTTTCTAATTGTTATTTCCTTAACACTAAACTTGAAAGTGTATTGACATTAGGATATGTATTTTTTGAATTTCAACTTATGTTTTTGCTCATACTTGGCACATTAGCATCAATTTCTGGTTGTATACATAAAGATTTAATCATGAAATGACATTAAAACCACGAATGTATATTGGACAGAAAGGACATCGTCTAAGAGTTTTCTTGGTAGTCAGTACTAATATGGTTGTTTAAGAAACAGAAAGTTGCATTTATTTCAAACAAAAGAAAGTAAAAAAGGTAAGGATTTTTTATTTATCATTCAAGTAATAGGTTATTCAGGTTAGAATACACCATTGGCCTATTATTTGAGCAATGTTAAATGATCTCAGCAACACAATGATTACTTTATGCAATCACGTCAACAACTAACAAATTCTCTGTGATGTCCCAGTGATGTACAAAATCATATTTTGTCCAAATTTTTTATTTATTTTTTTAGAAGAATGTTTTGCTTGCATCAGGAGCTTTGACTTCTGTAAATAATGCAACAATTTTGTTCTTTTCTAGTAGCTGTTATTTCCACATTGAAATTGCACTGCTAACATTAAATGTCGAAACTTCACTCAAAAGGATATGCTCTTAGTATCACATGATACTTGAATACCTGGTTCCGTTTGATATAAGTGCAATGTTGGTATTTATCTCCTCTTCCTCTTTCTAATCTGCTTGTATTGTAGCAGGAATCAGCATCTGTGACTGGCAGCCTGGAGAATGGAGTTGCAATTGAGAAAGTTAATAGCTTCAAACACTTGACTGACGAATTGGATTCCACTGACAGGTACTTTAGTTTTTTAATCTTTTACTTATTCATCCTTATGGAAACTCATTAATGTTACTCCGTGATGTGAGTTAGGAAGGTAGATATTCCTATTCCAAAAGAACCTGAGTTACCACCCAATGTTGAGGATGGCAAGGTGTCAACAACAATTTCTGAGGGGGAAGATATTCTGGAAGAGGATGTAGTGCCCGTTTCAATTGCCAACTCTTCTTCTTCTGGCACGACTTTGATGTGGAAGCAGGAGAACTGTGATGCTCCAAATAGTGAGTTCAGTCAAGAATATTTGTATCATTACCATTGTTATTCGGCTACCATGCTTGCAAGTGTTACCATTAGCTCCCTACTCTAAAACACTCTTCCAAGAATTTATCCTTATGATGGAAATACGATTTCCATCATAAGGTCAATTTAACTTGTATTTGATGTTTTATTTCATGCAAAATATGATAGAGCTCTGAGCTTTGATAGGTCTCCAGTACGTTAGTTGTTTAGTTAGTCAGCTGAGATTGTTAGTTCCAAGGTAACTAGTGGGAATTGTTGTGGAGTTATTAGGTGGTTATTTGGGTTGAGCGAGAATTGGTGGTTTTGGGATATCTAAGGGGAAAATAACTCAGTTCTGAGTTGGGAGAGAGGCAGGCTCTCGAATCACTGCCAATTGAGTTCTTGTTTTGTAATCGAGCCCTACGGTGTGTTCAGTAAAGTGGTTCCTTTCTGGTTTTTCTTTAGATAATCAGAGTTTTATCAAGTTTCTGTGATGATAAATGATGAAGTTTATGGACATCACAAGAAATATTTACTCATATGTGGGACTCAAAAGAGCTTTATGGGTCTTGACTTACATGGTAATGTGTCAAGTGGGTACAAACGAGTCATAGGTTCAATTTAAGTAATCATGCATACTTGCATATGTTGGAGTTCAAATACTCGAGTTGTAGTAACCATGCTTTTTGATCCCATGCACCATGAGTGCATGGCCTGAGTATTTGTTTTTATTGGTTGCAGTACCAGAATGCTATACAAAGGTTGCAGAGGCACAATTTCCGGTAGCGTTTATTTGCTTTTTAAAAATTACTGCCATAGAACTTAAGTTTTTCAATTATGATGATAACTATACTTCTGATCTCTGCGTGCAGATTAAAGTTGAGGACTTTTTCAATTACTTCTTTTCAGACAATGCAGTTAATTTTATGGAATCATTTCACAAGAGGTGTGGAGATAAAGGTAGGAAGCTTGGAACTAAACAAGATCGCGATATTTTAAATATCTATTTCTTTAGTTTCTCTAATTTTCTTTCTCTAATTTTCATGGGGGATCAATTTATACATTTTATGTTCTTTTCTTCTGTGATGTTGTACTTTTTAGAATTTAAATGCAACTCATGGTATCCCCATGAAAATTTTGGGCATGCTCGTGATGTATCATTTCAGCATCCGATTAAAATCTACTTTGGTATGGCTATGCATCTTTCTTCTTTACATGGTAAATCTGTATTGAGCATAAGCTAATCTATAATGGTTATTCATTTTTTTGTTAATCTTTTATTGTCGTTAAGGTGCGAGGTTTGGTGGTTGTCAGGAAACGCAGAAATTTTCTGTCTACAGAAACAGGTTCTGATATGTTTTATTTATCATGCTGTTTAGTTTAAGAATTTATTTCAAGGGAAAAAGCATATTGATATCTGTTTTACAGTCAGAATTCCTGCACAAGTTTATCTTACTTTAGTATTATATTTATTTATTAGTATTATTAGTAATCTTATTTTATTTAGAAGAAACTGAAAGGAAAGATCTGAGTAGTGTTAGTATTATTTCTTTTTTAAAAAGAAACAGAAAAGAGATACATGAGTTATGACAACCAAGCTTTTATGTGTTAGTATTATTTCTTTTTTAAAAAGAAACAGAAAAGAGATATATGAGTTATGACAACCAAGCTTTCTTCTTTTCTGATTAGCTTTAGGAGTATTGGTAGTTCTACATGAATATCTGAGAAAGTCTTCGAAAGTACAAATCCTTGCAATTCCAATTTCTCTGTGATTCTTCTTTTGTGTCTTCTAACAATTCTATCATGTCTCTGGTTTGTCCTTTGAAATATTTATATTTTGTGCTTGACGGATCTGTATCTATCTAGATGTGTGCCCACTTGTGAAGTAGTCGTAGAATATAAAAGTCAATATTACCTGCTTTTTCATAAGAATATCATCCACCTATTAATTTAAGCTTTTTGGATCAACCATTTGTCAGTAATTAGAATTGGATGATAGAAGGATATATTATAGTAACGGTAGTGCCATTTTATATGAGCTAGGGCACAGAGATTATGAATTACTTTCTTCGCTTGATATTTAAATTTCTACCTTATTGTATTGGGATGGTGGGAACTTTAACTGTTGGCCAAAACTTAAAATTTCCAGATGGTGCTCTTATATAACATTGTGATTACGTCCGAATTTTATTTACTTGTTTCTACTGCTATCTTAACATATTTACTTTGACTTTGCTAGTCATTTGATTATTGAGACATCACAAGAAGTCAGCGATGTACCTTATGCAGATTACTTTCGTGTTGAGGTATGAGGTAGATTTTTTTGTTTTTATATAGCTTCTTACATAAAATTTTTTCTCTCGAGTTACTTTTGGTGTGAGCCCCAGCTTGTGTCTGTGTCTGTCATAATAACTAATTGGCATGGACTAGATAATTGACTTGATCAGTGTTGGAGACCCCCTTACTGCAAGTTAATGATATTAGTTTTTTATGTTTTAATTGTGCAATTAATCTCTGAAGTTTCATTACAATAGACGTTGTGTACTACTAAAGTAGATTTATTTGCGAGTATTAAATGAGTATGTACAGGGTTTTATGTTGGTTCTTCTTTAAAAAAAAAAAAAAAAGGATCGATAAGTTTGCTTTTTTTAAAGGGTTTGTTGCACGTGACTACCAAAGTTAATGATAATTAACCAAATAGAAACGTTTGATGAAACGGTAATCTGTTGTAGTTTGTTTTTGTTTTCTGCTCTTCTGTTTGGAGAATCTCTCATCCTCTTACCTTCTCACATATAATAACATTGCACGAAATTTGGATCTCTTCTATTGTTTTTGTCACTAAAGGAGACTGCAACGGTTTCCTCTTTACATTATGTTGAAAATTACGAATACTTTTTCCTCCACCATAAGTTGGTAAAGATTTTAAGTTCATTAATAGAAGTTGTAACACTTGAATGTGTTAGGGTGCAAATAGGAAAACTAGCAGACAATTGTAATTGCTCATTCTCACCTCTTGAAATTTTTTCTTTCCAACTAATTCTATGTTGGCATTTTAATTAGTTTTTTTTTTTTTTTTTTTTGCATTTATTTTTGTTAATGATTTTTAAAAGTTCATTTCACTTTTCACTTTTACATAGGACTTACTTTATAACCTGGTTCCGTTCCTTTTTCTTTCATCCACTCAGGCACTTTGGAATGTGGAGAGAGATGCCAACGAATCAAAAGAATGCTGCTCTTTGCAGGTGTATGTGAATGTGGCATTTTCAAAGAGAACCGTTTGGAAAGGTTTTCCCCGACCGTAAATACATACACACACATACACACACAATATATGGATATGGTCTGTTTATTTTATTAATTAAAATGCTGTTTTGCAAACTTAAATAAATTTTTATGTTATGTGTCTCACTAGGTTGTTTTGTTTCAATGTTGGTCATCTGGTTTATATGGTAAAATATTGATTGGAGGTATTTGTATGAACTTCCTTCAATTTGTTTTTTTCTAGCACCAGCATGTTCTAAATAACTTCTGCATAGGAGGGAGGCGAGAAGGCGAGAATTTGAAATATGCTTCACTCTAGATCAGTTTTATTACTGTTTGTCTTTGCTGAAACTAAATGAATTTGTTGACTCGCTGAAACCAAATGAATTGGTTCATTTGTAAAGACATTGGTAAAGTAGGGTAGGATAGAGAGTGTAATAGGCAAATCCCAATAAGAGAATTATAAAGTTTAGCAGCGACTCAAACTACAAGCAAATATCTTAGGCTTGAGAAGGTCCATGGGGCCTCGTGTGTTTGCTTGGGAATGCGACCTTCGATGGTTGCTTGAGTGTTCTTTCCTCTGGTCTTGCCATATGTTGTATTTGCCTTGGAAATCTTATTATTAAATTCTGTTGTCTCTCAAAAGTCTCCAGTTTCTTATGCATGCTTCTGCTTCTGCTCAAATATCTTGCTGTGACAAATTTCATAAAATTTTTGATACGTTGGATGTCAAGTGGGTGTTCCTGGTTGTAGGCAAAATAGTGCAGTCTACTCTAGAAGAATGTCGAGAAGCATATGCGACCTGGATGAACATGGTTTTTCTTCTGTTTCTCTTGCTCTTTCTCTCTTCATTTATTTCATGTCCGATATTTATTTGTATTTATCAGTCTTTTTTTACTAATAAAATTGTTGATTTTTCCAGGCGCATGAATTGTTGAAGAACCTCGAGAAACAAGAAGGTTGGCTACTAAAAAAATGCTAATAAGTTAGACAAGTTCCTCAACTCATGATTTTTATATCCGATGATTGACGCAGATGATGAATCCACTTATCCGAATATATCATATCATTCATTCTTTTAGCCAAGACGCTCATTCCTGTATTTATGTTTGTTTTTCCCTCAACTCACGCAGAGGAAACTCCTGTTGCTACTGTTGTTCCAAATGGTGAAATCCATTCTGAAAAAGAAGCAAAAGACGTGGAATCATCGAAAAGGCTGTCCGACCCAAGTGAACGTCCAAGAGCACAGAGGATTTCAGATTCTGTAGATGCTAACCAGCAAGTTACCAATCTGTTCCAAGGAAAGTTGGTAGATGCTTCCTTGTTTGCATCATGGTTCAGAGAATTCGTGATAAGATCCTGTTCATCTCTGAAGAGTCAAGGCAATCTTTCCCTGGCCGTGGCTATCATTTTTTTCGTGATTCTCTTAATGCAGGTATGGTGTTTCAATATGATCCATAATGTTGTGTTTCTTTGTTTTTCAAGATGAACTAAATTAATGAAGACTAGTATAAAATTGATAAACGTTCTCGTTGAGTATCTTGTATTTGCAATTTGCAAGCCCAAAAGTGGCCTTGATCGAGTGTTTCATAAAGAATCTTGTTGTGTATGAGCTGTTTCTATTTTCTGAACTTTTTCAGAGAGTTTCCATGTTTTGCATAACAGATTATGTGAACCTGGGAAGACCCTGTTAGTCGGTGGTTCTAGTCTTCTTTACACGCACACACACACACGGCAACACTTTTATCCACCATCACCATGCTGTTCCATTCATGTTAACATAGGTTCCTTTCTTTTTATTTATTGTGATTACAGTATTAAACTCGTCCAAATATTGTGCCTCTCCACTGTGATGTGTACTTCTTGATGATTTGTGGCTGCTCAATTACACATTACGACATAAGCCAAATATTCCATTTTTTGCAGTTGAGTATACTCGCACTTCTAGCGAGACCCCAACACATCCATGTACACTCTCCAGCAGACTACATGATGAGCAGGGGCAGCGGAGTTGGTGGAAGATCGTCTGAAGCCATGGTTTGGCTGGAAAAGCGGGTTCACCACCTTAAAGATGAAATGTACATGGTTGAGGCTCAGCTGGAGAGGATGCAGCATGAACATGCTCTTTTGAAAGCTCAACTTGAAGATTTAAAGCATTCGAGTAAGCATAGATAATATCCAGTTGTATATCTGTATCATTCTTGTGTTGATAACCTATATATTGTTTTTTTTTTCCCTTTGTCCTTGTGATGTTGTAATCAGGGAAAAAAAAAAGTGTCTTCAAGACTGAAAATAATAAAAATGAAGGCCATGGAACCAACCATGACCTTGGTAGTGATAAAAATCATGATCTAGATATCTTCCTTTTTTTTTTTTTTTTTTCCTTTCTCCATCAGTTGTTGTGTAACAAAACCGAGGGGACTGCCTTGTATAATTGGTAGGGTTTGGCTATTATAATTGTAAATCAATTATACGATTTGTGGAGAAAAATGAATTTGTACTTCATTGACGTGATAAAAGCCAGCTCTATAAATATGTAGTGTAGCAGATAAATAAAGAATTGCAAACTACCCTACAAATCCGATGCCACCAGCGGCCAGCCAGCCTTCCACTTTCGTGAGGGGGTATGTTACTTTCTTCCTTTTTTTTTTCCTTTTCTTTTTTCGAAATAAATACCATGAAAAATGAGAAAAAAAAAATTATTTTTTCAGAAATTGTCATATATTTTGAAATTTATAATAAGATATGGAAAAATATAAGATAATAGGGTTCTATAAAATGTCATATTTATTACAAAAGTCGTTTGCTTTATATGCTCTTTATTTGATGTTATTTTGAACAATTCTAATATTAAAAAATGTTCACTATTAATAGGGACATCATATCAAAAAAATTTTCATTAGTATATATCAATAAGAAATTTAAATTAAAAAAAAAAAAAAGAAGCACACTACAATAGCTCATGAGTTAAAAGAGTAGATATACATATAAAAAAATATATAAATAAAGATAAAGGAGTATTGTAGATAATATATATGTACATCGTCTACTTATATAGAAAATGTAAATTTTCCACTTTTCACTTAAGTTGGTGAATAATTAGTATCCATTCCCAGCTTGCGAATGATTTCTTGAAATCAGGTACTGACTAATCCTTTTGTTAATAAATCGGCTAATTGACCTTCAGTGGATCCATATGGTCTGCTGATCATGCCATTGTCCAACTGCTTCTGCACTAGATCTTGCAACAACTCAAAGTGAACACGTTCTCTCCAAGAGAAGTCCACTAACCTGTAGTAGACCTATGATCAACAACCGATTGTGCATGATATGCATCGACACAAGCCTCCAATTGTAGCTTTGTGCCCTTTTTGAATAAAAATCCTTTTTTTTTTTTTTAGTGTTTTGATTTAACTAGCGGAATTTGAAAAATTTTCACCATAAATCGGTATCTCCCAAATTTATTTTATAAAAATAATTAGTTAGAATAATTAATTACCTATGGATAATAATTACTTATGAGGCTTCTTCCATCTTCCATACACAAACGATTCTCGTAAGCTAGTGTATCCTTCAAGGCCTCTCAACCAAAGGCTTTTTATGCTATTCTTCTCCTTAGATCAAGTGGGGTGTGTGCACCTATAAATTCTCAGCTTTTAGTTTTTCATCCCAATTCTTAATGGTTGAAGAGTCCTTATCTCTAAAGTAGACAGATTAGGAATCATGGATATAGGCCGAAAAGAATCTGGCCTAGAATACAACTTATATAGGGTCTTTATAATAACACTAGGTCCAAGTCTCTATAGGGGTGTAAAATCACACCCTTGTTATTATGTAGCAAGCCACTCTACTATTGGTACAGAGGCCAGATAGAAGGTTGCTTTTGTCTTGTAAGCAGCCACATCTATATATTATCTATTTTGCTTACCAAAGTATAGTGGCTTTTTTTTTTTTTTTTTTTTTTTTTTTGGTTAAAACCAAAGTATAGTGTTTTGCAACCATTACAACCACAATCAATTCTAACTTGCATGAGAACGAAGAAATCGCCCCACTCCCCTCCAGGGGAGCTAGTGGGCGCGCCTCCCAACCTTGGGAGGCGTGCACATGACACGTGTCATAGGGAGTGCCACCTGTCCTTTTAGTAGTCTAATTTTTTACAATTGTTTTCTAATTGATTGTCATTAACTAAAAAAACTGAAATTTATTCATTCCAAATAACAAAATATATTTTCATATTTTCATTATTAATTTTCGCCTAGCTAAGTACCATGCATTATTTACTTTATAAAACGAAATAAATATTATCTCGTACAGATATTTATATTATTATATGAAATTGCACTTTAGATGTCCTAGACACCTAGTAAGCGTTTTTCAACAGTATAGAATTATACTGTCAAATGACCACTTTTTCATTGATATCTCTAACACATGATGACCAATTAATTAATTGAGAATATTCTTTTGTTTTATTAATTATCAATGTTTTATGAAAATTGCCCTCCAGATGTCCTAGATACCTAGTAAACGTTTTTCAGCATAATAGAATTATACTGTCGATGACCAATTTTACAACGATATCTCTAAGACATGATGGCTAATTAATTATCTGAGAATATCTTTTTTGTTTTATCCATAAATATTATAGAGTTAGCATGAGGATGAAGTCGACCTATGCACTCAAAACTCCATCAATCAGTTATTGATTGATTAAACTTATTAATCAATTAAATACTGTTGTTAATTTTAGTTCGTGCCACGATCAGATGCACCTTAAGAATACATAAATATTCTTATAAGAAGCTAAATACTAATAAACAATCAACTTTGTCCAGCAATATAATTAAGTACCATGAGACTTAACATTCACTATGAACATCCATAATGAGTGTTTTATCTATGAACATATAAAAGATAAAGTTTAGTCTACCTAACAGGCACGAGATAGGTAATGAGATTGAAAAGTAAAGTAAAAGAATATGAATGAAGTTTATTAATTCCCTTTTTAGTGTTTATTTGCCTATTGGATGATGTAAAGTGCAATAATTCAATTCTCTTTGTAGTTTTTACTAACCTTAGTAATGTTAATCTTATTAATGTAATTACTAAAATATATTTTTACATAATAAAAAAAAATAGCACATGGAAACTTATTAAGAGTATATAAGTAAATTTGATATGTATTCCCTTTGATAATAAATCAATACCAAGGGAATGTAAGGATTGGCATTCCCTTTCTTTATTCCCTATGTCATGTAGGACTTACTAAAATCTTATTCCCCATCTTGTTATCTTTTTTAATATAAAAAAAATTATATTTATAGGTAAGTTTATTTATTAGTTACTTAAAAATAAAAGAATTTGTTGCTGGCTTGCAGGTTTCCGGTGAGATTGTGGGCGGTAGACGGCACTGCGAATGGCAATGGAGATCATGCCGACAGCGAGCCTCTGGGATTTCGGATGAGATTGTCGCTTAGCTTCGATGCCAGTTGGGATTTTGTGGGGAACGACGAGCCTCTGGGTGAGGGGTGGACGGTGGTGGCGATGATGGATATCTGGAAAACCCGACCCTTAAGATCTAGATCTGAAGACCTAATTGTTACCTTTTTCTCCAGTGAAGTGACACATGGTGGTAGGGCAATGGAACGTGGGATGATTGTTTGATGATGATATTTATATTTTTATTTATTGTTAGTGTGATTTTGTGGTTGGTTTGAAATAAAAGGGGTGGTTCTTCCACCTTTGTTTTGTGTCTGTATCGTTGATCCCCTTGTGGGTTCTCCCGGTATAATTAGAGTATTAATTCCGCTGAACCTGTGTCTTGTGAGGTTTGTAGTGGTCTTTGTGCTATGGGTGGCTAGCTCTTGATTGATCGGATGATTCCATCGATTGTAGAGGTTATGTAAAAACGAGCTTTATAAATGCTCAATTATGGAATTGTCGAAGAATTCAAAGAATTTTTCCGTTACTGGATGTCGACGCATATCCCCCTCGTTGACTTTCATCAGATTTTTCTGATGGAACTAATCTCATTTGAGAGTTATATCTCTTATACTACGGGGTAATTTGTTTAGCATTGATGTACTGTATCTTTAGTTAATGCATTTCTCAATTTCAAAAAAAAAAAAAAAGAATTAATTAAAAAGGGGTGTGAAAAAAGAAATTAAAAAAAAATAAATTTTGTAATATAACTTGGTTGGACTTTTTTCATCGTTTTTTTTTTTTGGTGATAAAAAGAGTTTTAATGAGTACTAGTAGATCCCATATTATGTTGACAAGATAGTTATTTCTGTGTTCTCTCTTTTTAAGTGGTTTTTAAATAACTATATTTTATTTTTATTATAAATTTCATATGTAAACAAAAGAAAAAAAAATGTAAACAAAAGTAAAAAGATATTATATTCTCAAACCGCACGAGCATCGTCGAACAAAACACTAAGAGGATGTTTGGATACACAATCTAAATTTTAAAATTACAATCAAAAACTTTAAAAGTTCATAATTTCGCATATACAAGTTCAAATGAGACAGTGATTGATCTAGGATTTGATTTCAGTGGGGGCATAAATAGGAAAAAAATACTAGTATATCGAATCCAAGATTTAATTCATTAAAACAACTAATACATCCACTAAAGAGTAATTGATCTAAATGGTTCCTGAACTCTTTAAGAGGTGATATTTTAGTCCCTGTTCTTTTTTTTTTTTTTTAGCTGTGCTGATTCTAAACTCTCTAAAAAGGTAACGGTTTGGTCCTTTCCGTTCACATCCGTTAAATTTCTAACAGAATGAGTCACGTACAATGCATGTGATATAATTTGAGATGGTATTTTAGTAATTTAACAATAATTAATTTAAAAAAAAATAAAAAAATCATTAAAAAATTCATCTCACTTTTCTCTCTCTCTCTCTCTACCTACCTTTGCAGATAGGTCCCCTACAGCCTCTATCTCCAACCGTCGTCCCCTAATTTCGGATCTGGGCGCCCCCCACCAAGTCACCATCTGGGTTGCCCCACCCCCCCACTCTACCCCTAAAGTCATGATCTGGTTCTTGGCCACCCCCTCTCACATGGCATTCAGGGCTCGCTGAATTGAGTGCCCAGTGATCTGGGCTCGTCGGATCTGCTGCTCATCATCATTGGGGGAGTCGGGGGCCTAGTGGCGGAGAAGACGAGGGAGGTCTTCGGCATCCAACGTTGGATCTGGGGGGAGGGAGGGAAGGGAGAGAGAGAGAGAGAGATGGTCTCTTGGTCTCTGACGTTGGATCTGGGGGGGATGGGGGAAAGGAGGGAGAAACGGCCGGCGTCCGGCACCTGTGTTGGACTTGTGGGAGAGAGGGAGGGAGAGGAAGGGAGGGGAGAGAGAGAGAGAGAAGGCTCTGTTTGATTTTGAATTCAGCTCTCTCTCTCTCTCTCTCTCTTTCTCTCTTTTTTTAATTTTTTCAATTGATATGAATAAGGGTATTTTCATCTTTTTAGAGGTATTTTCCTTCAAAAAGCATAAAACGTGCTTCTTACATGACCATTTCGTGAGTTGTTTAACGTAACTAGACGGAAAAGACCAAACCGTCATCTTTTTAGAGAGTTTAGGGTCATCATGACCCAAAAAAAAAAAAAAAGATCAAAGTGTTACCTCTTAAAGAGCTCAAGACCATTTAGATCAATTGCTATCCACTAAATTCAAATTATAGTACTATTAAATTTTATATTAAATAATAGGCCTATACATTATTTTGATTGATAAATATAAATTCAATCTTATAAGCTTGCTGATGATTTTAAGAAATAAACTTTTGACAAAACATTAACAGGAAAATGTTCGGAGAAGTAAAGTAAAAGAAAAAAAAAAGTGAGAATTAGGAAGACGAGAAAGAATAAGAAAGGAAAAGAAACGAAGCTAATAAGTAAAATTCTGATAATTACTAGATATTTTGAACTAGGGTGAGAGAAATAAATAAATAAATAGTAATTAATACATTGAGAGGGTTAATGGAAAATCTTCAAGAAGAAATAAATAAGAAAAAGGGTTGATATATTGTGTCTTTATGTATGGTCTCGTGAATGCCCTCATTGATTTTAATTTTTTTTTAAAGAATTATATATACAAAGAGAGAGAGAGAGAGAGAGAGAGAGAGAGAGAGTGAGTTTGACCATATTTGGGGAGTAGAATTAACGGGGGCACATGTTAAAGGCACACAAATTCTCAGTAAAAAAAAAAAAAAAAGTGGCAAAGAGGTGAAGATTAAAATGTGATGATTTTTTTAAAAAATTATATATAATTTTGAAATCAACGAAATAAGTTTCATATTTATATATAGGATAAAATTGTGGTGGAGTCTCTTCCAGAGTAACTATCGGTAGAACTCTTTTTTCAACCATTAAGATTTAATCGAATGGTTGATATATTATTGGTGTATCATAATTACCATACACCTTACCTCATCTTATCCCTTCCCATCCCAATCTTCTCCGTCGTCGGTGACCTTCCCGCAGTCACCGGTGACCTGCGCCCCGTCACCGATGATCCCCCAACGCCGGCAACCACACCCCCAGGCCCCCCTACCCCAGGCCTGGCCGGCCCCCACCCCATCACCGGCAACCCCCCTTCCCCCCCCCTCTCGGGCCCCCGCCCCCCCAGGCCCGGTTGGCCCCACTCCCACCCCCCCGGCCCCCACTCCCACCCCAGGTCCCCCTCTCCACTGCCCCCCCCCCCCCCCCCACAACTCAGGCCTCCCCGGCCCCCTCTCTCTTTCCCCGCTCTCTCTCTTCTCCTTTCTCCCAACCCCAGCCGCCCCGGCGCCCCTCTCTCTCTCTCTTCTCCTTTCTCACTGCCCCCGGCCCCCTCAGCCCCACCCCCGACGGGGACCCCCCACCCCCCTCTCTCTTTCTTCTCTCGCCAAGGGGAGTCGGTCACATCGGGGGTGTGGGGGAGGGGGGTCCGGGGGAGAGGGGGCCGTCGGCCTGGAAGAGAGAGAATGGAGAAGAAAGAGAGAGGGGGGTGGGGGGTCTACGTCGGGGTGGGGTGGGGGGAGGCCGAGGGAGGGGGCCCTAGGGTGGGGGTAACGAGGGAGGGGGGACCTAGGGGGGGCGCCGGGAGGGCTGAGGGCTAAGGGCCCCCCGGCGGGGCTGGGTGGGGGGCGACCGGGGCTGGGGCCTAGGGTGGGGGTGGGGGGGGGGGGGGGGAAGGGGGGCTGGTGTAACGACCTGCCCACGTAGGGCCATTACCGTACTTACTTAAATTAAATACTTAACTTACTTAAACATACTCTTGTTTTTTGTAAAAATATGGAAATATTTTTTTTTTCCTTTTAAACTCAAATTGAAAACATATTTTATTCTCATACTTATTTATATATACTCAATCGAGTACAGAGTTGTAAAACCATTTTAACACATTTGGTAAACCATACTAATTACCGTTATAATAAACTTTAAATACTGTCTCAGTACTAAATATTTTAAGTACCAGTACCATTATATTATCATATCATAAATATAAACATATTTTACAAAACACGGGTGGTGTCCAACCTAAAGTTTTCACAGTCTGCTGTGCCATTCTCCACAGTCTTGTATCATACATTACCGATAGGCTGCTTACGCTTACCTACAGCATAAACATAAGTTATGAGCTTTTGCCCCGCAAGCACAACTTTTTATCCGCAAAACAATCTTAATAAAGAATGCATGAATCAATTATGTTTTCTTATAAATCAATTATGTTTTCTTATATTCGCATATTTTTGGACCCCTTACATAACATGAGTGTACGTACCGTGGCGTGCAGTAGGTCGGTACGACACGAGGAAACTTACTTACCATCATACTTAAAAATAATTTCTTACTTGAAAACAGTTTCTTAAAAACAGTTTCTCGAAAACAGTTTCTTACTTGAAACTTGATCGTATTCTTACCATTTGATTTATCATTAGTGAGCATGCTTTCATGATACCACAACATAGAATGTAAAACATATGCATCACATATATTAATGCATGAGCTTTGAAAAACATGCAAAGCAGTAACACATTTTGCCTATACTGTAGGCGGAGTTGTACTTACAAGTTGTCCTACGCTCTCGGTCTATCATCTCAACAAGGTACGACAACAGGTTATACTCCTGTTTTCAAACCAGACGTAAGAATCATTCTACCGCATAACTCAACAAACCATAACATACAATGTTGGTATCCAATCTGATTATCATTGGTAATCATGGATACAAACCTTATCATAACAAATCAGTATCCTATCTGACTACCATGGGTAACCATTAACACAAAGCCCAACATAATAAATTGGTATACTATCCAATTACTATTCATCATAGAATTGTTACCATATTCTTATGCTTTGAAAATATCATAACTTTATAAATCAAGTATTTCTTATCATAATACTTGAAATTATCTTTCCTAAAACATAATACTTTTTTTAAAATCACTTGGGAAATTCCATTGGATTATTTTTATAAGGCTATAGTTCCTTTTTAAAGGAGATCGTAAAACCTTAAAAACTGCTTTTAAAACAGCCTTTTAATTTACTGGAATGCATGTGTGCAGGAAATTTCATATATTATCCATACTTTTAAAAATCCCATTTTATCTTTAAATTGGTTTAAAATTTGGGAAAACTTTCTTCACAGAAGTTATAGATCTTGTCGAAATCTACAACTTTTGTTTCTTGTCCAAAACTTAAATCTGTCTTTAACTTATCCGTTTTTCTCTTTGAAAAATTCTAGCCGTGTACAGTACGTGGACCAGCCAGTTTTGAAAACTGATTAAAACGAAGGCCTTTGGAGCCTGTTTTTCAGAATCTATATGAGTTACCCCCTAGGATTTTCTGTGTTCTAAAACTTTGCAGTTTTAACATTTTCCAAATTCGCCTCTAAAGGGCTCAAAATCCAGTTTTCAGAAAACTGTCCAAATTATTTTTCAAAAACCGGCAGTTTGCATTTTTTTGTTGGTTTTCGTTTAAAAATCCGTGCACTCTACCTCAAACGGGCAAAGCCGTGAGCCCACGTCAACATGCAGTGCGTTGGATTCGTTCTTAACATTCAAACATACACTTATCTCATGTTCTTGAAAAACACAACATTGATAACTTACTTGTTTACCAACTTGTGTCTTTAGGTTAATTTCTTAATAAACATACACTTAGCATTCACATCATCATCATTATTCATAAAATCTCCCTACTTAAACATGTGAAGGCATTTTCACAAACACATGGTGAGTAATGAGCATACATAACCTTAAACTCAACATAGAGCATAAAAATCAAACCCATGCTTAGAGCTAGCAACCAAGATAACCTAAGCATATAACTAGCATAAACAATAATTAAAAACCATAATATAAGAAGCATGAGCTTATGCTCTTACAACCCATGACTTGAAATACACATAAATCCTCAAACCAAAACTAATTAAAGTTTTTGTTAGGGATCAAGAATATACCTCTAGAGCTTGAAGAAGATGGATTCTAAGCCTTAAATGAGAGAAATTCTTGCTCTTACCTCTCCACACCCAACCGGCCACCTCTCTCTCTCTCTCTTTTTCTAAGGCTAGAGAGGAATAGTTGAGAAAGAATTAGAAGTTTGAGAAGCCAACTCAGGAATGCAAGTCTCTACAACCCACCCCTATTTTTAGGTGGAAAATTCATAATTTTCCACAATTATTATTATTTTTAAATTCTCATTGAATTTCATATTGGTCATTAAAAGACAAAATATTTGCCTTCTAGTTCCCATGAGTTGGCCGGCCATGTGGAGCATGAACCTTCATAAAAATCTTTTCATACTGATCTACAATTACTTGACATCCAAGTAGGGCCATGTTTGGCACTCCCCCTAATACGCAGTCTAATTTCTTAATAATCCAGATAATACCAATACTGTTTTAACTATTAACAGTATAGTATTGTTGAACTGCAGTCCTGAATTTATCTGCACTTAACTGGACTGCGTATAGGTTTTTCTTAAGACTTGAAACGACTTAGTCCTTCTTGCTCCAAATTTTATTCCTGATTATTCTAGAACAATCCCAATCCTTATTCTCAATTCTACATCCGTAATGATGGTCAGCTGCAGTATAATTTCAATACTGCTTATTATATAGCAGTACTGTCTTAATCATGTCGTAAATTATCCTGGCCATTCATTGGTCAGAACAAAACCATATATCATGGTTTTGCCTTTTTCATTATAAGACCTCATACTTGACTTGATAGGTCATCATTGAGTCTCATAATACTTATAAGAACTCAAACATACTCTAATAATCAAATCAGATCATGAGCTTTATGTTGACATATATAATACATACTTAGATTTCTGTTATTTCTAAAGAAATCGTGAGTCTGTAAAAATTTCGGTTGTTACACCTGGGTGGGTTGTCGGCAGTGGAGGGAAAGTCACCGGCGACGGAGAAGACTTAGGATAGGAAGGGTAATATGATGTAAGGTGTATGATAAGTATGATACACCAATAATATTTTAACCATTCGAATAAATCTTAATGGTTCAAAAAAAACTTTACCAATAATTATTCTGAAAGAGACTCTACCATAACATCTCCTTTATATATATTTTAAATATATTTTAAATTTTTATATTTTTTAACTTCAATCCTTCAAACACATCAATAAATACTTAATTAATTTAAATTTTGCTTTCCAAACATCAGCACCAGGCTAATAGTTAATAAATCGAGCTATTTTCATCTCCTCTGTAGATTGGGTTCTCTCACTCACTGTACTCTCTCTCTCTTTCTCTCTCGATCTCTCTAATTGAGGCTAGGGTTTCTCTCTCTCTTTCTCTCTATATATCTTTCACACTGAAAGTTTCACTCTTTCAGATATATACACAGATATATACACACACACACACACACACACACACACACACACACACACACTCACTCACACACACATATATCTTTATCTATATCTTTATATTTGTTGTATGTATCAATGGAGGTTTTGTTCAGCTAGGGTTGATTGGTGAGTTTTTAGTGTTTGAGCTTATTTTGTTCAACATTTGGGAATGGCGAACACGAACCCTTTCGATTTGTTGGGCAATGACGATGCTGAGGACCCCTCGCGGCTGATCGCAGCTCAGCAGCTGGCGGCTCCTGCGTCGAAGAAAGCGCCGCCATCGTCTCGGGCTCAAGCCAAGTCGTCGTCGTCGTCGTCGGCGGCACCCAACAAGCCGCCGGCTAAGCTTCCCTACAAGCCTCTCCCTCCTCAGGCTGGTAAGTCTTGAAATCGATTTTGTATTGTTACTTTTTTAAAAAAATTAAATTAAATTAAATTAAGGTTTCGTTTGTTATTTCAATTTAACTCTAACTAAATTATACTTTTCATCCTAAATTTTATCTATTTCTAAATAGACAATAAAAATTATAACTAATTTTTAGAAAGTCCACTTAAAAATTTCATCATGTCGCGAACCAAACGCAAGCTAAATTTTGATTATGTTGTTCTTTTTTGCTTCCTTGGATGTTTCTGTCTAATTATGCATGGTGATAATATATATGTGTATATATATTTTTGTGATTTATGCTTTCTTGTAGTTTTTATGGAAATTTTTTTGATTTTTTTTTTCATTTGTTCAGTAAAATGTTGGTGTTCTGTTCATAAAATACAATTAAATTTACACACACAAATTCATTAACTTTATTCCTACACATATAGATATAGTTCACCAAAGGTCATAGTTTACTGCCAAAAAACATACAAAAGAATATTAGGTTTGGAAAGTTTAATGTCATTCTATTTGTCTCATTTTGAAATGATGATATTATTTTGCTTTCTGTACGTGAGACGATGTTCTCTCCGGTATGACCGTGTACCACAGATGATGGATAGAAAGCAAATGTG
Source organism: Ficus hirta (assembly GCA_038430175.1). Lineage (NCBI taxonomy): Eukaryota > Viridiplantae > Streptophyta > Magnoliopsida > Rosales > Moraceae > Ficus > Ficus hirta. The sequence continues at coordinate 18,851,945 of CM076587.1, forward strand.
CATGTCTTTGTATAATTGAACAATAATAGATGAATTGTGGTTTTTCAATTTTGAGGATAAATGAACCGATTTCACCATTGTTCTTTTATCTAAATGGCTCTAGTGTGAGATTTTTTTTTATATCACCAGTCTGTAGTATTTTGTTTTGCTATGCATTTGAAGATATTTTAATCATGAGACCAAAGAGAAGACAAATTTAAATGTGTAGTGGTTTTGGTCGTTTCTTTCACGAGACGATGAAGTATAGAAAGTAGTTTTAAAGTGTACTGTTTTCCAGTCTTTTTGGCGTGCTAGCAAACGAGTGTTTCTGTTGACTACTTGACCTTTTCCGTACAACTGTTTAATATTATTTGCTTGCAATATATTATGAGAATCCTTATGTATATACATATTTATTTATATTTTTGTTAAGTGTATTTTCATATTTCAGTTCAAGATATTTTTTTACTCTACTGATGAGGACAATATTTGTTCAATCTCAGGATCTAAAGTATTTGATATCTTAGAGGGAAAAAAAATGTCTACGTGTGATGTTGGCAAACGATGTCCTTTTTGTATGAATGTTTTCCAAGTTTAGTGTTTCATTAGTTTGATTTGAAGTCCTATATTCTAAAATCTTCTGTATGAGTTTTGGCTGTTTGTCAGATTGTATAATTCCTTGACCTTTTACATGTTTGTTGTTTCATCTGTTGTGCAGTGAGAGAGACCAAGAATGAAGCTGGTCGAGGTGGACGTGGATGTGGTCATGGATATGGCCGTGGCTGCGAGAGCAGTGGATTTAGTAAGGGTTTTTCCAATAATGAGAATATTCCTGCTGGTAAGGGTGCCCTTGAGGAACGAGAGTCTGGGAAATCATCGGACAGGCGTGGGTATGGTGGGCCTTGTGGTCCTTTCCGAGGTGGTCGTCGTGGAGAATGTAGTAATGGGAAAATTGGTGATGGAGAACGTCCTCGCAGGCCATATGAACGCCGTAGTGGAATTGGGCGTGGGTGAATATTTCTTTTCAAATGTCCATGCATATAGGCAATTTGCTTTTTTTGGTTATAGACTTTTAGGCATTAAGTCTGAATTTTCCTATGTGCAGAAATGAAATCAAACGTGAAGGGGCTGGCCGTGGGAACTGAGGAACAGAGTCTGATGGATTTGCTCCGTAATTACCCATTTTCCTAATTAGTTTAAGTATCCTTCTGCTCTCTAGCTACTTTCTCTAGTTTTAAGTGCTGTATTTATTTTTCTAATATGTCACAATTTTTTTCTTACTCAAGAGTGACTGAGGAAGCTACCAACAAGACTGGGAAGAACGTGGATGATGAGAATCCCGCAGGTGAAGACGGGGCAGCGGATGGCAACAAGGAGTCCCCTGCTAATGAAGCTGAAGAAAAGGAACCTGAGGATAAGGTAAATTCTATTCCTAGTCTTAGACATTTGTGTTATCTGGATCTATCTCCTTGTCTGGGAATTCATTTTTGTTATTGCTGCCATTATTCAAGGTTTTTCTTTCTTATTCATGAATTTGATAAGCAATTGTAAATAATAAAATTGTTGAATTGTTAAGTAGAAAGTGTTTTTCTTTTTCTTTTTTTAACTTTGAGGAAGACAAGTAGTCAAGATAAATTATCCCATAAAGAGTAGAAGTAGACAAACATTACAATCTTACTAATTCGGGTTAGATATTGTAGAACCTTGTTGAAGGAGTGGATAAAATTTTGTGGAGTTCTTATAAAGTTGACAGTGGATTTACCATTAAAAACCGAATTTTCTTATATGCTGATTGCCTCTTATCAAATCATAGAACCTCATTTACCTACATTCATGTGCTAACCTATATTTTTTGGTTGCTCAATAGGAGATGACACTGGAGGAGTATGAAAAAGTTCTGGAGGAAAAGAGGAAGGCACTGCAGGCACTTAAGACCGAGGAGAGGAAGTTTGAGGCTAAAGCTTTTGCATCCATGCAACCGCTCTCAAGCAAGAAAGACAATGATGACGTTTTTATTAAATTGGTGAAATCCTCGGCCTACTTTAGAAGTATCAAACTTCGAATTTTATGATTCCTGATTTCGATTTGGTAACTGTGAATTTTTCTTCTTTCTAGGGCTCTGATAAGGATCGGAAGGAAGAGGCTGCTGAAAAGGAGGAAAAGGCCAAGAAGGTTTTACTTTCTATTCTCTGTATTTTAATTGTACATGTGTTTTCAGTTCTTGATTGCCACCTCCAGTTATGTGGAAGGAACTCAACGGAGTTCTACTGTCTCCTAATTGCTACCCCTAGTTTCACTTGCTACATTCCTTCTTTTCCCTCCCCTGTTTTAATTGCTCAAATACGGGATGGTAAACACCCTCAGTGTCTACAAAAATGCTACGAGCTAGCCATCCTATCAAAAAGAGGTGGATCTCACTTGTAGCCCCTCCCCCACCTGTCGAGGACACCTTCGTTTCTTGTGGTGCCAGGCTCCATCTTAGGCTGGTAGTACTGTTCTCTTGCAAGTAGGTTCTGCACTTCGAAGCTTCAGTCTTTTGAAAGGTTTCAGTCCTTTGATTTTCCATTTAGGCTGGTAATATTAATATTTGCTCAATAGGTGCAGTTCTAAGGCCAAAAAATTAGGTTCGTTTGGTCTTTCAAATTATCAAGTCTGTCTTTAAAACTGATAGTTCTTTTTATTTAAAGGGGGAAAAGAAAACCAAAAGTTAGGAATATAATTGGAAATGACTAAGGACTTGCTTTGGTCACACCTCTAACAATAATTCTACGTAGCATTAGCATACAATATATATATATATTAATATAGGGAAATGTACCAAAATAATCACTAAATTTTCATCTATTGACTAACATGATATAAAATTCTAAACTTTTGACCAACATAACACAAATTTTAGCTACTTTAGTTTAATTTTGTATCATATTGGTCTGGTGTTCACTTTTTGTGTAATGTTAGTGCAATTGTCTCTAAATTTATGTCATTCAGATGCTTTCCTGACATATGGGCTCTCATTCCTTTACTGCCCTGCAAACGGCCAAGCACTCCTCAACAAAGCCATAGAAAAACCTTTGGAATTCGGATCATAATTTTCCCTCTCGTTTTCTTCCCATGATTATAGGCATAGAGGGAGGGAAATCCATATATACATACATAAATATAATACAATATATATTCGAGGAGATATAGGGCCTGTTTGGTTCACAAGTTTGAGTTAAGATTTTTAAGTTTAGTTTGAGTTAAGTTAAGTTGAGTTTAAAAGTTGAGTGTTTGGTAAAAAGTTTGAGTTAAAAAGTTTAAGTGGAGTTGAGTGTTTGATGAAAAAATTTAAGTTAAAAAGTTAAAAAAAAAAAAAAACAAGGACCCTGTTTGGATGTTAAAAATCTAAGTTTAACAAAATTTTTATTTTATTTAACATTTTATTGTAGTTTTTAGTGAAGAAAAATGGAAAAATTAGAATACGCTCAATTAATAACACCAATCAACTTGAGATATCATCAGCAATCATATCTCTCATCTGATTCATTGCACCCCTACTCGAGTCATATTGCTGCGTTCCTGTACTTGAGCCAGTACCATCGATCCCGTCATCAAACACGTAATCTGTGTTAACATCGATATTTTCCCCTATAGACACATAATCTACCGCATACTCTTCAAGAAAGGGACCCTCAACCTGCACCAACCTTATGAAAAAACTCCCTTGATTTCCTTCTCGTTAGATACCTACGCCCATTTCATCCATTGGCTCAAAAAAAAAAAAAAAAAAAAAAAAAACATCAAGTATATTGTCGAACCCATCAGCCTTCTTCTCCCCCAACCTCCTGTCGAGCCCACTTCCCACAAATTCCTTCTTCCAAAACTTCGTCCTCAAAAATGGTGACCAGCCCGAGTACCTCCACCCTTACCTCGTCAAATCCTCGTCCTCCTCTCTCTCCCTCTGCTACCCATCTCGCTTCTCCAACTCCGCTTTCCTCTACCAGATTTTCAACGTCGTGGTTTCTGACCTGCTCTGTCTCCGGCAACGCCGCGGTTTCGATCTCAACCCCGCAGTTCTTCCTCGTCCTCCTCTCGCTTTCTCTCTCCACCGCCTACTCCTACTCGCCACTCTCTCTCAAGCCGCTTTCTCTCTCCTCCCCACCCCCGTCGGAAACAACCCCCAAGGCCACCCCTTCCAACTTGCTATCTCTGCTCGGCCCTAACCGTCACTCCTCCGCGATCAACCCTCTCGTCACCCGAGAGCTTCAGTCCTGCTTCAAATTTCTCGTCCTGTTTGCTCCCAATCGGAGCCAAACGGTCCGTGAAAGCCGGATTTCTCAAAGGAGCAGCGCCATAACAGACACCAAGAAGAACCCATTCTCGATCAAGGTCGGAATGGCCCAAATGTTGCGCGGCGGTGCCAGTCTCGAGGTCACCGCTGTCGACCAAGCCAAGCTCGCCGAGGATGCCGGAGCTTGCGCCATTTTCGAGCTCCGTTCATCTGCTGGTGTCGCAATCTTGGCGAGGCCCTGAGGAGGGTGAGGGGAAGGCGCGGCGATGGGCGAGGAGGGAGGGAGAAGTTGGGCGGTGGGGAACAGTTCGTGATAACACCAAGGATAGTTTGCCTTGGATTTGTTGCACAGTAAACCCATTTTGATTTACTGTGCAACGGTTCAATGATGAGTTTGAGAGAAACTGATGTTCCAAACTCCATCAGTTAAGTTTGAACTCAGAATTTTGAGTTCAAACTGGTGAGCCAAACTCACCCATAGAGTAAGAATATTTCAATATTTGAGGAAATTATAAGAAAACTAAACAGAACAAATCAAATCTAAATCATAAATTTAAGACTGGGTGGTGGGTTTGTAGTTTGACTTCTGAAACGTTTTTTATATGTTTAGTGCTTAGAGTGGTACTTCAGAAAAATATGAGATCATTAGTTTAGTTTTGTGGTTTATCGTTTTCACTATCCTATCATTCTGAGATGGAAAATGGCTTTCTGGGAGTAAGTTTTCAATTTCATTTTCTGGGAAACTAAAGGCTTATTCTTCTATAATCTATTCTTTATCATTTCATTTTTCTTGACAACCAAACAAAGTTTTTATCAACAAGTCATTTCTAAACTGTTTACCTTTGAGTTGAGTTAATCTATAATCTAATAATCAATTAGTAGGATTCTATTCTTTTTTCAGCATCTTTTCATTTTGAATTGTTTACAAAATTATTCCTTTGGATTTTCCGCGGAAACAGAAACCAATCTGAAGAAAAGAAAGTTAGGAAGAAGAAAAAGAGCAAAGTACAAGAAAATGTGGAGAATATTAACATGGATACGCCTCTACTACCAGTTGAAGAAAAATGTGTATAAAATGTTTCATACCAAGAAAAAAGTTTGAAAACTTCTTTGTAAAGCTGTGGTATAAATTTCAAAGTCTTCTTAGAGGAGGTTTCCATATTTTTGTGGTTTTGCGAAAGTGATTACACAAACTAGGAATTTAGGGTCATCTCTGTCCAAAAAAAAAAAAAAAAAAGAAGAAGAAGAAGAAGAGGAAGAAGAAGAAGAAAGAACAGAGATCAAACCGTCATATTTGAAAGAGTTTATGGACTATTTAGGTCAATTATTCTATCTATAAGTTGTTTATTTGGGGATTTGATATAAAGGTGCGTGTGGAAAGAGAAAAAAAAATTGAGTTTCTTCTTTTATGATAGAATTTGATTTATGTATTCATGTGTATAATCATTTTCCTTTTTTGTCATTTTATTTTAGGGTTTTTTTTGTAATATAATTAATAGAAGGATGTGAAGAGTGAAGAGGGGTGTGCTAATAGAACCATTATTTGTATAAATACTCCCATATCCAAAGGGACGATGGGCTTAACTGATCTTTAAGAAAAAAGAATCTTTGACAATATGGGTTTAAAACAGAATTAATTAATAGGGTGAATTGAAAATAATGAGACTTACTGGATTAGCTATTTTTCACCTAATACACTCATATGGACCGCTAACTATCCTACACTTGGCAACTTCTTATTTAAAACCGCCGGAGGAAGGAAAAAAAAAAAAGATTCTGAGGAGTTGATTACTGAACCATGTTTTAACAACTCTCAAATTCTTTATTCTTTGTTTTAAAGTCAATACATGTGAAAAGCCACTTTTGAAACATAACCACCACTTCTCATTTTCTCCAAATTATGAAGAAAAACAGCAATGCATGATATGCTTATATATATATATATATATATATATAAATATATATAATTAGCATACATACGTAGTTGGCAACCCACTAGAAAAAAAAACCCCCCATTAAAAAATGTTTAAAATTTGAAAGATACGGGGAAGTCATGATTGATGGTTTGAAATTAAAATATTCCCTCGGCTTTAAGTGTTTGATAAGGTTGACAATGACCAATTGTACCCTAGGTTAATTATTTAGTTATTTCATGTAAATATACCCTTTGAAAATTAATAGCAATGACGTAGAAAAATGAGTTCATCACTATAGCAACGTCAAAAACGTATCAGTAGAACTTCAAATTCTTTTTCAGTCACTGGACAATCATAAGATCAAAAGAATGAGATGTAAAAAAAAAAAAAAAAAAAAAAAAGCCCGACAATTGTCATATGGAAAAACTTTAAAAAAAGAAGAAGAAGAAGAAGAAGAAAAGTATACGGCACTTTAAATTATTTTTGGTGCATATGGTTAATTAATATGGTCAAAACATTACTATAAAATTGTTAATAAGCTATGTATTTTAGATGATAGTAAAACTGTCGTCTAAAGTCAAGCAAAAAATGCAACATGGAATGATTTTACAAAAATCGTCATTGAAAAACGGGTTTCAACGACAGTTTTCAAAACCATCGTAGAATGCTTTGTCTTTCTACTACAATTTTGTAACTATCGTGATAATTTTTCATGACGGTTCAATACTCTTCAATGCATTAATGCATTAGGTGGGCAAAAAAAAAAAAAAAAAAAAAAAAAAAAGCCCCACTACGGTTCCAATACGTTATGATTGAATTTAATTTATAGCCGTCGTAGTTACTTGCAAGTGCAAACAACTTGAAAAAGGATAAAGGTTTTGGTAGGTGACTTAAAACTTTTTTTAAATACATTTTTCTAAGACAAACTTTGTTATATACCAACTATAGTTAATTATAATATGTTGTCTTAGCTGTCTATATAACATGTTAACGTGCTTGCAGGTCCATATTTCTCACTCCTCTTGATTTAGCTAAGTATTTCTCTTCCTCTTGTGTTCTCTCTCTCTCTCTCTCTCTCTCTACCTGAACAGAGAAAAAATTGAGGCTTTGTAGACATGTCAGCCGTGGCAAAAGCTCTTTTCGTTCTATTACTGGCGGCTCCGGTGGTCTACGGAGTACAGTACACCGTTGGTGACACCTCAGGTTGGAGCTCTGGCGTAGATTATGGGGCTTGGACTTCTGATAAGAACTTCACAGTTGGTGACACTCTTGGTAAGATCTATATATATGTTCGTATTTGGTCTCTGAGTTTAATTTATTAGTTTGCATTATTCGAAAAATTCGTCGAACATATATTGATGATGAACAATGGGCATGCTATATGAGATAAATATTTTCTTGTTAATACCCGAATTTTAAAATACAGATTGTAATCAAGAAGTTTAATATTGTTAACCGCAGACGAATTTATAATTAATGGGTTATTTACATTTTTATAATTTGTATTTTGTATATTTTTTTTAAGTATACTTTGCATGTTGAATTAATTTTAGATTTCTATACAATCAGATTTTAATTAATATACAATTTTATACATTTTATTGGTCAACATTTAATTTTAACCTAAAAGTACCCTTTACTTTAATTATTTTTTAATTTAATTTTGAGGGTATTTTTGATATTTTTGATATCAAAATAAGTGTCGATCGAGAAAAAATGTATATTTATGTCAAATTTATTCTAATGGTATAAAAAGACAGAATTTCAAAATACACAGTATATTTTCTAAATAAAACAAAAAGAAAGTTATAAAAAGGTAAATAAAGTCTTAATTTTAGTTCCTCTTTTCAAGGGTATTTTGGGTATTCTATTGTTAAAATTATGTGTTGACATGAAAGAGTAAAAATTTGTAATTAAATGTGATATAATGGTATAAAAATGCAAAGTTTCAAAACGTAAAATATACTTTTTTAATAAAAATAAAATACAACATATAAAAAGATAACTAACCCATAATTAATTCTAGTACTTGCAGTTTCTTGACAACCTAACCACACTACTAAACTTTTGGTAACTAGGTTTAAACTCACTTTTCAAATTTTTTGACATTTTTGTTGTAATGTTGTCTTCTGAAGGTTAAAATGTACGGTTCAAGAAATGAGTTTTTAATACTTTCGCAAAGGAAAAATTGGGGACATACTATAGGCCGTACTAAAATCATTTTGTTAAAACATGGCCTATTAATTCTCAAAAGAGTGACCGTTTTCTCAATCAATTATCAATTTATCTCATCTTAAATTTTCGTTTTACTAGCTTAATATCTATCTTAATTAATATAACAACAAACCAGATTTTTATGATGGTGACAAACTAACTATTTGTTATTATTTATATATATATAGGTGTTACATGACAAATTTAAGTCATAGTTGTCCATCTTTGAAAATGATAACAATAATAAAATGTATAGGTCTTTAAATAAAATACATATCAAGATTAGGTCGTTTTCCTTTTGCAATTTTTTATTAAGGATGTTTGGATAACAAGCATAGGGATGAAATTCGGACAATCTGCATGTAGACGAAAAAGTCACCATAACAAAGCTGACATTTCACCTACTTCTCCTTATATGAATCTTTTTACTTCTCTACTTTACCAAGCAGCCAAAACAGAAACCACCAATAATAGTGATATAGCGGTAAGAATATAAATTATATATAAAAACTCTCTTGTTTAACATTCAAGAATCCCATCCCATTTTGTCCGCTATGATATTGCAATTATGTCTCAATTTGAACTTTCTAGATATATCTTGGCATGTTTGGCAGAGCTTCTTAGTTAGAAGTTGCTTTTGGTTTCTTAGATTTAAAAACTGCTTCTAGAAGTTTTGAATGATCTATCAAAAGAACTTCCAGTCTCCAGAAGTACTTCCTGTCAAAAAAAAAATTTGTGGCTTCTCGGAAAAGCTTTTCTAAGTAAACTTTAAAACTTATAACAAAATTTAAATTAAACATTATAAACTTCATTTTAACATTTTTGTTTAAGAAATCTTTAAAGATCATTTTGACCTCTTCTTGATTCAAAACATTTACTAAGAAGACAGCTTTTGTTTTTTTTTTTTCTTCTACTAGCTAGAAGTAAAAGCAAAAACTCTGTCAAATGGACCCAAAACATGATCCAAGTCCTTATATTCCACATATGATATCAAAAGATTCTCACAATGACGTTGGTTTGGGAGCGTGAAAACACCATAGATCTTCTATTTAATTCAAAAGGAAAAAAAAAAAGTAACCAAAATAGAAAAAGGAAAACGGGAATATTGGAATAAATCATAAACAAATTTCTTCTTATTTTTATCTTAATTAAATGCTAAATTCTCAGTAATTTATGAATTTCAAGAAAGTTACAGTTTCCTATTACTTAATTAAACCATTAAAAAATCTATGTACCCTTCAAAATTAATCTTTAATTGTGTTTTTATGTTTGGTACTTTCTTACCAGTTTTCAACTACGACACCACCCACAAGGTGGACGAAGTGAACAAAGACGACTACGACGGTTGCACCACCACCAAAGTCATAAAATCCAATGGCGGTACGACGGTGACCATCGATCTCTCAAAACCCGGTACGCTGTACTTCATTTGCCCTACTCCGGGCCACTGCTCCGGCGGTATGAAGCTACAAGTCGACGTTACGGAAGCAAGCACCCCAAGTGGCAGCCCTTCGACTACTCCCACCTCATCATCATCTCCGCCGCCTCCCTCGGGCTCTAGCTCTCCCGGTACCGCTTCCCCACCGTCCACCACAAAAACGCCGTCCCCTAGTGGAGCAGCGAGCATTGCTGATAGCATGATGAAGAAGCTTGCTGCCGGGGGTTCAGTTGTGTTGGCAACGTTGTTGCTCCACTACATGGGCTAAGGGAAGAGGCAGTGCTATTTGTGTAGGCCTATTGGTTTTTTTGTAACTTCGTTGAATTTGTGTGCTTTTATCACAGTTTGGATGTTGATTCCTCTATGTCTCTATGATTTTATGATCCAATAATTTCCTCTTTTTTGAAGGAAAAATTTGCTCTTACCTTGGTAAACTCTATATTTTTCTTTCATATCTACATTGACTTCCTATAAGATAAATCAAATGTCAACATATTATGTTCTTCTAAAATTACCACCGGGGCTAGCCAAAATGGTAATCTGATAGACTACCAAAAGTATTTTATCATAATACCCTCCGACGGCCCAAGCCAACACAGACCACCAACAGTCTCTGCTGGCATGGGTCGTCGGAAGTATTCTGGTAGAATACTTTTGATAGTCTACCAAAACACTTTGGATATTTAACATGATCTTCGATCGCCCGTGACCGGAGACTAACGTTGAAGAGTATTCTAATATATTATTTTTGATAATCTATCAGCATACTTTTTGCTGGTAGCATGATGAAGCTTTTCTGGGGCTTCTGTTCTGTTGGCAACGCTGTTGCTACACCACAACATGGGCTAGGATAGAGGCAGTGCTATTTGCGTTTATAGGCATATTTGTTTTTACCCATTTCGTTGAATATGTGTGATTTTCACAGTTTGGATGTTGATTAAACTATGTCTATTATGGGATTTTATGAAGGAATAATTTGCACTTCATGAAGGAAAAATTTGCATTTTTATGGGACTATCCAATCACACGTTTGAAAGAAATGCCTCAAGTAAGACACCTTCCTTCGAAAACGAATAATAAGAAATCGTTGAATGCACTAATTATAGATATGATGTCAGAAATAGACCGACGTAATTATATCGATTCTAAGATTGCAAAATTCAGTACAAGGCAGCAAGAATCAAATACATAATGGTGCACCTATATGCCTTCGTCGACTTTGTTTTTCAACTGGAAATTCATACATTTAAGAATTAAAAAAAAGAAGAAGAAGCAGAATACACACAGGAAGGTTGAAGCAACACTGACACTAGATTATAGAAATGATATTCACTACCGATGAACGAGATGTAGCGAAAATAAAGAGACTAAATTATGTACACACAAGTCTAGAAGATTTGTACGTGAAACTTCAATTGAATATGTAAGATTAAACCATAATATAGACTCCGACGAGTAGCTTCTGGTAACGATATGGTGTCCAAGTAAACAAATTATTATTATTATTATTATTGGCTAAATTATATCCTTGAAAAATAAGGATATTCTTACTTACTTTTGTTCTTTATAATTTAAAATGAAACAAAACTAGCACTTGAATTTATCAATTGTTGCTAATCCTCAGGCAAATCTGAATGGGCTGGCAAATATCGATTGAGCCCAATTGTAAAATAGTAGCATTTAGGCTTTGGAGATTGAGTTTAATTTCAACTAAACTACTTTTTCATATCATTTTTTTTTTCTTTTTTCTGAAAAATTAATAAAATTTATAATTAATTTTTAAAAAATCAATCAATTTTAACTTAAAAATTTCATATTCAACTGGCGAACGAAACGCAAGCTTAGACACTTCAAAATAGAAATAAGCCAACGGGAAACCGAAAAAGAATAATGAAGGCTCTTAACATATATTGGAAAAAAGAAAAGGTAGCTTCTAGCTAGGAAAACAAAACAAAAAAACAAAAAAACAAAACAAAAAAAAAGAAAAAAGAAAAAAAAAAAGATAGGACGATCGCTTTATATCTTTCTTCTCTCTTCTTCATATATTTAATTCTTTCAAAATCTACAACATTACTAAATTGTCCCCAAATTGTGTGACTAACGTGCATGCACCCCTCAAAATAATTGAAACGAGATTGTACTAATTTTCTTTTCACTATATTTGTGATCCAAGTAGATTTTAAAAATAATGTTTGATAATAATATTGATTCAAAAAAAAAAAAAACACTATGTAAAGTTCCCACTTGGTAGAGGGACAGCTAATGTTGGAGACCCATGCGTGTGGACCATAGGACTAAATTGGAGGCATATAGTGATAGAGGAGCAAACTACAAAAATGATTTTAAGGAGTAGGGTCACTTTTTTCTTCTTTTCTTTTTTTTTTTTCTTTTTTCCTTTCATAGATGAACCACCCATCATGCCATTTGGTCCAATTTTTGCTACACACCACGTGACCTTTTTCTTAGCTTTTTCTCCAAGGTGGTTTACATTGTCTTTGCCAACTTTATTATGTGTTATCATTTTTCTTTTGTGAAAAGGGAAGAAAAAGGTGTCACCTTTTTCCTCTTGACTAATTAATTAGCACTCTAGCACTATTTAGTTAAGAAAATACTAGAGGCTATTAAAATCCATTTTTCGAATCGAATTAGAATCTAGATTTTTTTTAAAATTTATATATGTAGGGTGTCGACACGTATGAATTTTCAACTAAAATCTATTTCATTACTATTAACATTGCATATCCTGTCTAAATTGAGTAAGATGGTTTGGATATTTTTAGCAAGCAAACAAAAAAAAAAAAAAGAGATGGATTTATCTTTTCTTCTTGAAGCAAAAAAAATAATCGATCAATGAAGCTTTTAATTATATTAAATATTCACATACTGCAATAGCGATCAAATTCTCTAAAATAAATAGTCGGATCAAGGCTTGCCTATGCGATTGCAAACCTTTGTCTTTGTGTACGATTGCGAGTCCTGAATAAAAACGTTGCAACCTAATTGTGATTGGCTACATATCGTAGGTTGCAACTTAACCAGAAGTTCGTACCCTCGCAATTCTAGAAAAGATTGCGACCTTACGAGGCTATAGAGTGAGCTTGATTTGGCTGGTCGTACGAGAAAGCGACAACATAGGTAACGTCAAAGACAAGGCGTCTGGATGGAGGAGGAAGAAATAGTGATACATGATCGAAGATCTAGCCACACACCATCGAGCTAAAATCAACTATGGCCACCCTAAGCCACACACCATCGAGCACCGCCTCCAACACCGGAGACCTAGCCAAACACTCCCAGCCACTCTCCAGCCGAGGCCTCCGGGCCAAAACTTCTCCTCTAGAGCTGGGAGTATCGAGGCTATAGCCTAAAGCGACACCGAAGTCCAGCATAATGAGACAAGACAAGCAAACAAAACTTTAGCACACTCTAAAGAGAGTGATGTCGATAGACATTAATGTTATTTTAGGACATTTATTTTTTGAACAATTATAGTTTTTTTCTTTATTTTTATTTTATTTTGAAACATATAGTATCATGTGAATTAGAATAGGATTCGATTATTAGCTTTGCTATTTACAGCCTTTGAATAAATTTGCATTTATACGTTTATCGATCCTACATTAGTTGGTACCGGAGCCAATCGTCCCTCTAGTGATTTATGTTCGTGATGCCACCCCAAAGCCGAGGCATATTTTATTAGGTCATGCCTGCCTTGGCCACTGCCTCAGAGGTCACACTTCTTAGGTAACATGTCACCACTTTAACGTAATAAATCGATGTCCAAACTGTGATAGGGTCCCTTCTGTCTGACGTCGAATCCGGCTCAAGAAACTGTTTGACAATTCGAGGGCGAACCTTTTTCAACCCAGTGGGATGCCAATAGAGATTATGGTTTATTTGCTTTTTTCTGTTTTAGTCACATTTATTTTAAAATATGTAGATAAGAATAGTATTTCGAATCGAACTAGAGTAGGATTAGACTGTTAGGTTTGCTATTTAAAGTCTTCAGTGTTATTTTATTGGACAATTTTTATTATTAATTTTTTTTTAAAAGGTATTTTATGGGACAATTTTGATGATTACTAATAAAATCTTTTATGAGAATTTTTTTCAACCTGTATTGCATAAATTACGGTCTTTTTTAAGTGTTAATGAATGTGTATTTATAGGCTTCTGCTACATAGAATAGAGAGAGAGAATTTGGCAAAACTCTAGAGTAGTTATTAAGAGTGAACTTTTTGAAAATAATAAAAATTAAGGTTTTGATTTGTAGAAGTTTATGAAGGCGTGGGTGTGTGGGTTTAGGAAAAAAAAAATTTATATTATTGAACATTTAATCTATAAATATAATACATAACTTAAGTCATTTAAGTTTACTATGGTCTCTCTCTCTCTTTTTTTTTTTTTTTTTATAGAATTTTATAATGAATTCTAATGATTTAGGTTTGTTTTAATGGTCAATGCGATATGCAAGTAGAAATCTTTCTATATTGAATTTCTTGAATATGATCGTATCATAGATAGAGAAATGGGTTTTTAATATTTAGATGGGTATAAATTTTGTTCAAATGCATTACTTTATGGGGCAAATTGTACAGTGTGGTCAACCCATTATCTTATAGAGAATACTAGATTCACAAATCAATCAAAAAACAGATAGGACGATGCTTATTAAAAGAAGAAAAAAATATCATATAACGAAATTCCATAAAGGTATCCAGTTTTGTTCAATAAATACCTTTTAATTTTTATGATTGCAAATAAGACCCTTACAGTGGGACCTCTACATTAAGAATTCCTCTCTTATATGTTGCTTGTTATTCTCTTTCTTCTCGTGAAGCCTCACTTTTATGTTCCCTAAAAAGAGAAGGCTTCACTTTTTAAAAGAATAGTCTCTTGGGTAAATTGAACCAAAAAGAATAGTCTCACTTTAGCTTGACTAGTTAAAATAGAACAGAAATCTCTTTACTTAACTTATTAATATGATTAGTTACAATTTTGTTATAGATCTATTGTTAAAATGTCAATTTTTAACAGTTTTAATTTGTTGTGTTCCCGAGCGATCTATATATAATTAAAATAGCTTATGTTGAGATCAAATTTCGTATATCATTTCTCATCATACATGTGTCAATACACATTATCAGAGAACATGATACGAGGTACAATCTAGCCCAGGGCTTAAAATGAGTCATCAAGTGACTCCCAAACGAGTCACCATCGAGTCACAGAGAAGCTACCTGACAATTCTCCCAAACAACTTTTCGGTCAATCACTGATGAGTCAAAATCCGAGAATAATATAGAATCTTTTGGATAATTATCATAATTATCTATTTATCAGATTTGGGATTTGGATAATCTTTTCAGCCCTAAATATATTTGAATTTGGTTTCATAATTCAAACATATTAATTTAAAGCACAATATCTAGTTACAAAAGAAGTGGATAATCCTAATATCATTCAAATTCAAATTTAAATACGAATTTGACTTGTGATTAGATTCCCTCATCCAAGCCTATAAATAAGGGGCCTTCCCACATGTTCGAGGCATCGATAATTTCATCCTCCTCACAATCGCTTACTTGGAGCAAACCCTAGGTGCAAAATCGCCCAAGAGAGAGAGAGCTTCATTCCGAGAGATCAAGATTGTTCAAGAATCACTACTGGAATCTTTCTGCCGCCTCATGCCACCTTCACATCACCGGAATTCTTCAATTTTGGCATTTTCCCCTATTTTCCTATATCCGATTTCCCCTACTTCTTATCTCTCCCATTCTTGATTTATACGAGCTCTCTTATATTTTTCTACATACATAGTGAAGGCTCTCGAAGCACCTACAGGGGACGTAGCTCACGAGATTATGAGTGAACCTCTTCAAAATATTGTGTCTCCGCTTTCTTTATTTTTTTTACATTTACTTTACTATTACACGTGCTTAAATTTCAACACTAAGGATAGTCTTGGTAAAGTCGTTTAACGATGCCTTTGAATTTACAGAGTAATCTGCGAGCTCTAGGATTAATGTACCGTACTACTGATACGGTTCTCGAGCAAAGGAATCAAATCAAGGAGTTCGAGGATAAGGACAAAGAACGTGGGGAGAAGTTGCTCAACATCGAACGAAAGTTCGAAGATGTCAAAGCAAGCTCTAATGAGTTGATAGCAAAGCTACAGAAGGTCACCCAATCAGTGAAAGAGGGAACAGATATGATGAAAGTCATGGTCGATAGGTTCGATGAGGCACAGGCCAAGATCAAAACTCTCGAAGCTGATAACTCCGCACTCGTCGCTCAGATTGTTGAAGCGTACGAAAAGGCCACCCTCAAGGCTCGATACGATCTGTTAAAGGAGTATAAGCAAGGACTCCTTATCGACGCTGATGTCGATGATGAGATCGAACTGTACGAGGATACCCTTGATGAGGCTGGATATTCATCGTCTGCCCTTGCTGACGTAGCCGTGCCAGCGTCGAAGGAGCCAGGACCCACTGACGTCGAGCCCCCTATCAATCCGTCGGAAGACTGCGAGACGCGGCAGTAGATTTTTTATTTTTATTTTTATTTTTATTTTTATTTTTATTTTTTACGTTGAATTGTAGACAATTATGATTTATCTATTAATCAAAAACTTTGAATTTTTAACCACATCTTTTGTTTGTGAGATGATGATGCGAATCGTCGAATGTTGTATGATGAATCGAGCCTTGGTCATTCTACAATATATACGTGACAAATTATCGCACGATCATGGATCGTGTTGTTTGTAAGAAACGAATGTTCGATCTTTTTTAATCTCAATAATGTGGAGTCAATATTCATCGAGGCCGCGTGTCACTTGGATGGACACGAAGAAATTGAATAGTTGTATCCACAATAAAACTTGAGACAAGTCAGTAGTGAATCTGAGAAAAACACGTTTTAGGAATCAAGCCGAACGTAGTGAACTAGGACAAGTAGCTGCACTACGTACCCATGTTTAGGGATCATGCCGTTCGCAGTTCGATTGTACAGTGAATTTGTTTTTGATTTTTATAACTAGACTCGTACAAGCGTATACGAGCTGCCTACGTACCCAATGTTTAAGGATCAAGTCGAACGTAATTCAATTATACAATGTAGTTGTCTGATTTTTGTGACTTGACTCATACAAGCGTATACGAGCTGCCTACGTACCAACGTTGGGATCAAGTCGAACGTAGTTCAATTAACGATGTAGTTTTAGAACATAGTCTTAGGCTTAGACCTACAGGTTCGATCTTGCATCGAACTTTCACTGTAATGGATCTAGCCTTTACAAAAAAAAGTTTACAAGAAATTACATGACTTGGTAGAAATTTCAACAATTACAAGTAGTACTTGCGAAGGTGATTAGAATTCCAACTGCTTTGACTCCATCGTTCGTCTCAAAACGGTAAACATCTGGACGGATGACTATTGAGATCCTGTAAGGCCCTTCCCAGTTTGCTCCCAACTTTCCGACATTTGGTTCGGCAGTGTTCTAGAAAACCTTGCGTAGTACGAGGTCTCCTTCGTTGAAAGCTCGTGGGTGAACTTTTGAGTTGTAATACTTTGCCATATATTGCTGGTAGTTCGCCATCCGTACCAGAGCTCAATCTCGTTTCTCGTCAAGTGCATCCAGACTGTCGTTGAGCATCTCTTAGTTCTGATACTCGTTTTCAAAGGATAGTTATCGCCGGAGTGTAGGGACGTCAATTTCTGCTGGGATAACTGCTTCTGCACCGTATGTCAGTGATAATGGAGACTCACTGTTCACTCTTCGTGGGGTTGTCATATATATCCAAAGAACGCCATGGAGTTCATCCGCCCATCGTCCCTTTCGAGCTTCGAGTTTCTTCTTCAAATTCTATACTATCGTCTTGTTGGTTACTTCAGCCTGTCCATTTCCTTGGAGATACCTCGGGGTAGAGAAGCTAAGCTCGATTTTCTACCATTGACATAATTTTCTGAAGTTGCCCGAAACGAATTGGGATCCATTATCGGTGACGATCTCTTGGGGTATGCCAAATCTGCAAATTATATTCTTCTAAATAAAGCCTTCAACGTCTGAATCCTTTATGTCAGCATATGCTTTTGCTTCGACTCACTTTGTAAAGTAATCAGTGAGTATAAGCAGGTATTTGCATTGACCGCTCGCTTTTGCTAATGGCCCTACTATGTCCATCGAGTACTTCATGAAGGGATAAGGAGATCCGATGCTTGACAGTCGTTTTGCTGATTGATGGAATACTGGGGAATGCCTTTGGCATTTGTCGCACCGCTTAACATCGTCTTCGCTATCTTGGAGCATAGTGGGCCAATAAAAACCCTGTCACTTTGTTTTGTTGCATAAAGACCTTCCCCCAGAATGATTCTCACATTCGCCTTTATGGATTTCCTTCAAAACGTATGCAGCTTCTTTGTCGTCAAGACATCGAGCGTAGGGACCGTTAAACGAACGATGATATAGGACGTTGTTAATCAATGAAAATCGTGCATATTTCGTTCTGATATTTCGTGCCTCTTGCTTGTCTTCTGGTAGCAGTCCCTCCTTCAAATAAGCTACAATGGACGTTCTCCAGTCTTCTTCAACTTCCTCTGAAGCGATCGTGGCTTCGACTTCGATGCTCGGTTCTTCAATAAAGCCTATAGGAATGCTTCGACGTATGCTTGGTTCAGATGTTGAACCAAATGTAGCCAAAGCGTCCGCTTGGGTGTTCAAGTCCCTTGAAACCTGCTGGATCATATACTCCTCGAAATGCTTTACGAGCGAATGAACAAGCTTAGATAAGCCTCTATTCTTATATCCCTCGCTGTGTATTCTCCAAGTACTTGGTTCACAACGAGCTGCGAGTCGCTATGAACTTTCAAACGTCGAGCCCTCAGCATTTTTGCCAACCTTAGTCCAGTGATCAAGGCTTCATATTCAGCTTCATTGTTGGAGGCGTTGAATCCAAGGCGGAATGATTGTTCGATAATCTCGCCATCGGGGGACCTGCAATACACTCCTATACCAGAACCTTTGACATTGGATGCTCCGTCAACCATCAGTGTCCACTAAACTTATGGTTTGGCGTTTTTCATTTGAAGATCTGGAGTCAATTCGGCTACAAAATCAGCAAATACATGTGGCTTCAGGCTAGTTCAGACCCGATAATCGACGTCGAATTCACTCAACTCGACCGCACTTTGTTAAGCGCCCAGATAAGTTTGGACTATGAAGAATAGCTCGTAGGGGATAAGTCGTCATCACAACGATCGAATGGGACTGGAAGTACGGTCTCAATTTTTGTGCGGCAGTAACGAGGGCAAGGGCTAACTTCTCAATCACTGGATATCTCGTCTCAGCATCAAGTAGTGACTTACTAACGTAATAAATTAGCTGCTCGCCGTTCGTATCTCTTACCAGAATAGTGCTGACTGCATCTTCTGTAACTGTCAAGTAAAGAAACAAACTCTCACCAGTTAAAGGTTTGGCTAGAATATGAGGGGTCGATAAATACTTTTTCAGCTCGTCGAATGCTTGTTGGCATTGTTCGCTCTACTCGAACTTTTTATTTCCTTTGAGTAGTATGAAGAAGAGCTGGCACTTGTCGGTAGAACGTGAGATAAATCTATTCAGTACTGCAATTCGGCATGTTAGCTTCTGAATCTCTCGTTTGTTTCTTGGGGATGGCGTATTCATGATCGCCCTTATCTGGTCTGGATTTGCTTCGATCCCTCGCTGTGTAATGATATACCCAAGAATTTCCCGGATGAGACACCAAAAGAGCATTTGGAGGGATTTAAACGCATGTTATGCTGTCTAAGTACTGAAAAGCACTCTGATAGGTGTCGGATATGATCTTCGGCATTTAGCGACTTGACCAGCATGTCATCTATGTAAACTTCCATTGTTCTGTCGAGCTGATCTACGAACATAGCATTGACTAGCCTCTGGTACGTTGCTCCAGCATTTTTCAGGCCGAATGGCATCACTTTATAGTAATAAATCCCCCTTTCTGTGATGAACGCGGTCTTCTCCTGGTCGTCTGGATGCATGAGAATCTGATTGTATCCACAAAATGCGTCCATAAACGAGAGCAGTTCATGGCATGCAGTCGCGTCAACCAACCAATCGATATGTGACAGCGGAAAACTGTCTTTTGGGTAAGTTTTGTTTAGATCGGTAAAGTCGATGCAAACCCTCCATTTTCCGTTCTTTTTTCTCACGATGGCGACGATCGCCAACCAATCTGGGTACTGTACCTCCTTAATGAATCCAGCTTCGATCAGCTTGCGTATTTCATCGTTGACTATACGATTGCGTTCGATACCGAGCTTCCGCCTCTTCTGTTTCACTGGCTTGTGATTAGGGTTGACGTTGAGTCGATGTGTCGTCACCTCAAGGTCGATGTCATACATGTCGTTGTGTGACCAAGCAAAATAGTCTTGGTTGTCTCGAAGAAAGTTTATCAACTCACCGCGAACAGTGTCATCGAGCAATGAGCTAACGTTGATGACCCGATCTGGCCTTGTTGGATCAATCTGGATTTCATCGAGCTGTTCAATGTCCGATTGGGCCATATCGTTCGATTGTTTCATGGCTAATTGCTATAAACTCTCGCTCTTCTTCAGCTTCATTTAATAGAGGTAGCATATTCATGCGACTTCCTGGCTACCCTTTATCTCCCGTATTCCCCTCTTTGTGGGAAATCGAATCCTCTGGTGGTACGTAGATGGTACTGCCTTCATCGTATGGATCCATGGCCTACCAAGTATGATGTTGTAAGTAGATGGGCAGTCTAAAACTAAAAAACTTGTCATCTTTTTCTCTCATGTTGTGAAAACAGGAAGTTTAATCTTGCCAACAGCTGTGGTCGATTCTCCGTTAAAACCAGTTAAAACTGTCGTCGACTTCTCGATGTCCGACTTGGACAATTCCATTTCTCTCAAGGTCAAGAGGAAAAGAACGTCAGCTGAACTCCCATTGTCGACAAGAATTCGACTAACTTCACAGTTTGAGACGTTCAATGTTAGAACCAACGCATCGTCATGTGGTCGGCTGAGGTTGGTTGCCTTACTACTGTGGAAGGTGATCGAATGTTCATCTGGATCGTCAGGAAGGATCGTCGCGATCGGTTGTAAGGCTTTTCTTCTGTGAGACTTGATAGCTGTCACAGTCTCTCTGCTATAAATCGAACCTCCGCAAATTATGCCAATCGTTTTTTGAATGGGCGGTGGTGAAGGCGTATCCTCGATCTGTTGCACTATCCTTCGTTCTTTAGACTCGTTGCAAAGTCCATATGTCTCTCTTTCCTTCTCAGTGAGGAACTCCCGAAGGTGACCTTTCTTCAGCAGCTCGGTGAATTCAGCTCATAGTGCCCTACAATCGATGGTGTGGTGACCATGATCCTTGTGGAACTCGCAATACTTTGTCATGTCTCTGGCCGGATTTTCTGGTAGCTTCTTCGGCCACGTGACGAAGTCTTGGCGCTTCAGATGAGTGATAAACTCTGATGGGCTGATGCCGAGCACGTGGTGAAAATGGACGCTTGTGATCACGCCTTGTAGTTCGCTCTTCTCGATGCTCTATTCGTCGTGCTGGGCGTGGATGTTCACGTCTAAATGTTTTCTCTCACTCGTCGCGAGCTTTTACCACTTTTTCCCTCGTTTGAGCCAGATCACGTTCAACTCGTTCGTTCTTTTCTTCCAGTTCGATAAATCCTTTCGTCTGGTGCATGGCATCTTGGATTGTAGGCAGATATCTGGCGCATATTTCATTCTTAAACAAAGACTTATGCCTCAAGCCTTTCTTCAGTGCTTCTCTCACAATTCCATCGTCCAGTCCAGAAATCTCTGAAAATCGCTTCGCTGAAACGCTTGATGTAAGCGCGAATCAATTCGTGAGGTCCTTGAACCACACCCCACAGATCCTTGGTGGTTTTTCCGGACTGAATATGGACGGAATAGCTTCTCATGAATTCGAGCGACAGCTCGTCGAATGAATCGATGGATTCGGGAGGGAGATTGCAAAACCATCTCAAGACTGCTCTTTTAGGCTCTGTGTGAAGAGTTTGCACATCATGTCGTCAAGCATGCTAGTCGGAATATTCGTCAACTGCACGACATGTTTGTATTGTAATAGATGGTCATGGGGATCTGACATTCCATCAAACCTTGGAAAAGAAATGCTGCCAAACTTTGGGGTGATAGTGTTCGTAATCCGCTTCGTAAGGGGCGTCTCTCGGACTCCGCAAGTGAGATCATCAAACCCTGATGTTGAGGTTGTTACTCTGTGTATCTGCGAAGAGAAACGCTGCTCCATCTGCGCTTCGAATGTCCTCATTTCCTCAGACATTATGCTTCGCATCATTTCTTCAACATTCATCGTCCCTGGTGAAACGGGACCTTCTGGTGGTGGTGGTAAATCGGGCGCCGAATGCCGTGTTGAGTTGCTATGTCTTCTGGAATCAGATCCGTGTGCTGGCTGTTATTGCTGGTGCTGCTGCTGTGCTCGCCTTTCATTCCCCATTGGTGTGTTTCCAGGTGTAGACAGGGGTTGCATTGGAGCCATGGGGCTGTGAGTGGTGTTTCTTGCTCCCTGAGGATAGTAGGGCGTAGCGTGCTGCCAGCCCCCAATGCTTGCCCCTGCTGAATACCCAATGTACGGGTTGTAGTAGTAGGAGTAGGCGGCATGTGTATTGATAGCCATCAACTGGTTCTTGAGAACTTGGTTCTCTGTGCTGATGCTTTCCATCTGGCTCTGTTGGGTGTTATGTTTTCGTGTAAGATCTTCAACTAATCGCATTAGATTAGCGATTTGGGCATTTCCTCCTGATACTGAGGCCTCTGGTTGGTTAGCAGGGCTACCCTACGAAGGTTCCTCTTGATGTTCACGTTCGTCTGCCATAATTGCTCTATGAATCTTCGGTGTAAGATGGTCAAGGGCCCCATGGTGGGCGCCAAACTGTAGATGCTGGGAATCTACTGTCAAATTTTTAACAGAAGTTAGTAAAAAAAAATGAAACAAACGATCGTTTGGGCCCTTGGAAATCGTTGGTGAAATTCATAAAGCATTATAGTATCGAAATAATTAAGGAAAATGAAAAGAAAATCAACAACACCGAAATTTAGAAAGGTTCGCCAAATGTATGCTACGTCCTCTGTGAGTGTGGTCTTTTTCACTATATGTGATTGCACTCAAATACAGTAGGTTACAGTTTCTGAGTGAATTTTGACAGTGTAATAATATGTCCGAATCAGAAAAAGAAGTCCCCTGTCTGAAGAAGGGTCTTCCTCTATTTATAGAGAAAGAATAGTAGGTCTGAACCCGTAATTTGTGGTGAGCGGTTCTCGTTCAATGTCTTTTGGGACACATGTCATGATGTGGACTTGGCGGTTATTGGGGTGAATATGATCACAGATCATGGGCTTAGTAGTTATAAGATATGACGTCATCGTTAATCATGGGCTTGTCAGTTATCATAAAAGGTCTGACATGTCATTGTCGATTGTGGGCTTGACGGTTATGGGGAGTAGCCCTTGTAATTATCGTCAAGCACAAGTGACGAACGATGATTAGGAAACAAGGCCTAGTTCTTGCGAACGTGCCGTTCGTGGCTTATATTAGATTCGATGTACGTCCAATCGTGTTTGAACTGATTGGTTCGACGTTCGAATGCGAACGATCATAATTCATGATGGAACGAATTGAGATCGTAAATTGGGTCCGGCCAAAACATACGAACGATCATTGTTCATGATTGAAAGAAGTAATATCGTAAGTTGGGTCCGGCCCAATCATACGAAAATATCAAGGATTGCAATCAAGAATTCGTTGTTCGTTCGTCGAATAACTGAAGGTTACCGGTGTTAATAGGAAGACGAAGTCCAACCCCAACAATGAAGATCTCGCCAGAGAAGACGAAGACACAACCAGGCAAATGGAGATTGCAACGGTTGCTTGAAGAGTTGCTCGCGATGTCAAGTTCCTCTCTCCACGTCGTCGGAGAAGTAGCTCTTTTGATTACAATGGCAACAAGCCTTTTGATGCATGGTGGAAGGTCAAAGAGGGAGGGAAAGAATGAAGGGAAAGGTATACAGACTACAGTGGCTTTTTTTAGATTTTGTTTTATTATTTAGTTTATAATAAAATGAGCTAGTGTATACCGTAGTTATTATATACATACAATATTTCATTCAATAGATTATATTTCAACGGCCTCAAAATTGAGCTCAATGATAGTTACTCTCGGCGGAGCTGTACTATAGTCTCTTTTTTTTTATAAAGCCTCCTAAAGAAAGATTAAAAAAAAAAAAAAAAAACGTAATGACTAATTACGGAAAAAAAATTTAAAGAAAAAGAAAACAGCCTTTTTGTAATCTCCACTCCAATTTCGCTCTCTGTCTCTCTCTTAACAAACAAAACGACGCCAACTCCAAAAAGAGAGGCACTCACGCGAAGAGAAAGAAACGGAGATGGAGAGAATGAGAGATCTTTATAACAGCCCTTTCTAATGGATTCGATTTGGGAGGATCAGATCTTGGTGAAACCCTAGCAATTTTCTCTGAAAATTGTGTCTCATTGACCCGATAACCCACTCTGTTCTCGTTTTTCTGGAATCTCGACATCCATTCCGATTCTCGTTTCTTGATTTCGGCCATTGTCTTCTCCGATTGGCAAAGAATCGGAGTTTTGCCGTAAACTTGTTTCTTCCGATTGCGGATTTTCTCGCCGTTTCCGACGAGCTTCTTGCTTTGCCGGTTTCGGAAGCGTTCCGCAAGCTGGCTTTTTCTGCATTTTCCGAATCGGTTTGGATTGCTATCAAGTATGGATGAGAGGGGTGGCGGCGGCGGCGGCGGTGGCTCTTTCGTTGCTGTCCGGAGGATTTCTCAAGGTCTGGATCGCGGCAACACCTGCCATTCTACTTCTGGTAAATTTTCTTCTCTCTCTCTCTCGCTGGTTTTTATTTTTATTTTTATTTTTCTTTCTTTTCTTTTCTTTTTTCTATTAATGTGCTTCGCTAATTCGGTTCCCTTTGCTATAATATTCCTTTATTTTCTTTTCCCCCTTTTTTGTTGTTCTCTCTCCTACTTCTTTCTATTATAAAGTACTTGTTCTCTTTCTATTAGACTTTTTTTCATTGAAAAGTGCTTTCTTTCTTCCGTTTTTGGGTTTTCGTTCCAGTTTAGATCTTGAATTGAGATTGTTTACGTACCATGGCCTAGATCGGACTGTCCCAGAATTATATCAACAAAATAATGTTTTCTGATATTTTAATGTGCTGTGGTGGGTGATATATAATCTATTGTTACTATTATTGCGCTTTTTTTTTTTTGGGGGGGTGGGGGATTGGAACTCCGACACCTCTTGGTAGTCTCTGAGTTTCCATGTCTTTGGGCATTTCATATCTTAATTTATAATGTTTCTTTTTTCCTTGGAGTTTATTGCTAGATTAGTGGGGGAATCTTTGTGGAAAATGTTGGTTGGAGTAACATTTGGAAACTGTTGGTGTTGTTTCTTCTTTAAGATCATGTAGACTGTTGGTGTTTGGATGGAAAATGGTTGAATCTCTAAAACTGTTATTGTCATCCTTTTTTTATTTATTTAATTTTTTTCCCTTTTTTTCTTTCACTTCCTTGGATGGAAGCTTAAGAAGATTAAGCTTGGGAAATATATATATATATATATATATATATATATATATAGTACTACAGTTTGACATTGACAAAATGAGAAAATATTGCTAACGGTGTGGTGCATTGCAGCTGAGGTTGTGGCAGGATCTGCTGCATGGCTTGGTCGAGGCCTTTCTTGTGTGTGCGCACAGAGAAGAGAAAGTGATGCTCGCCCTTCATTTGATCTAACCCCCTCCCAGGTAATTGAAGTTTCGTATATTTTTTAAACTTTTTTTACGCAAGATGTATTTCATTTATTGGACATCTGGTTTAATTACTGTTGGTTGGCCATTGCTGGGTATGTAAACTTGTTACGGGATTTCGACCCATTTCTTTATATAGTAGGATATAAATTGTCGGTATTGGCTATTAGATAGATCATTTTGTGTCCACATATTATAACTTGATTTTTCCCTTTGATAGGAGGAATGCTTGCAAAGACTACAAAATCGAATAGATGTTGCCTATGATAGTTCAATCCCTGAGCATCGGGTATTTCTTCAGCTGAAGATTCCATTTACTCTTTGGAAGTGATATACGTTGAGCTGTAAATGGTTGAATTATAAACGAGTTGCAAAATTCACTCATATATGATATTATAATTTCTTGTGCACTTGCTAATCCCTTGACAAATCTGAAAGGATGAATCACATTCTTTCTTTCTGCTTTGCTGCAGGAAGCTCTAAGGGCTCTGTGGAATGCTGCCTATCCTGAAGAAGAACTTCGTGGATTGATATCTGAGCAGTGGAAGGAAATGGGTTGGCAAGGGAAGGACCCGTCAACAGATTTTAGGTAGATACAGAATACAGAATTTCCAATGTCATCTACACAAATTATAATTACATGCCACTTCGTAGTTTTTTACCACCTGCTCTTCTAGGTTGATTTTTACTTTCCCCTTATTTGTTGCTAATAGTTAGTCTATTTGGTAGGGGTGGTGGATTTATATCCTTGGAGAATTTATTGTTTTTTGCAAGAAATTTTCCGGTACGTTCTTTTCTGATTTTGCATTTTTTTTTTCTCATCTCTTTCTGTTACACACACATCCACAGATATTTGTATATATGTCTTTATATATTTTGTCTACACAGGTTTGTGTGTATATCCCTTTCTCATGAATTTTTGGGATTCCTATTCATTATTTCTTTGGGAGTTGAATTATCTAAGATGAGTAACACATCGGTAATGACTTAAATGACAACGATGCTCACCTTTTCTACAAATTAAAGGGTTAGATTGCCTAGTTTTGTGATATTGCAACTGTGCAACATTGAATTATGTGGTAAATTAAAAGATTTAGAATTACTATTGAAAAGTAGATAAAGATATTGCAAATTGAGCACTACTTTTTAAGATGTTGGGTATTAGCTAACACAAAACTTCTAGTGTGTCTGCATTTACGTGTTCCAAATCTGTCTTATTTATCAGATGTGGAACTGTTATATGCTAACTGCACACTGTTGCATTCGTGATAAAAATACAAATTCTTTGAATGTAGAAATCCTTTCAGGATCTCCTGCGAAAACAGGAAGGTGATCGATCAGTATGGGAGTACCCATTTGCTGTGGCTGGTGTGAACATCACGTTCATGCTGATCCAGATGCTTGATCTTGAAGCAGGTTTGTTTATTTTTCTTATTTGATTTACACTTCTATGTTTTGATGAAAAGTCAATGTTAAGTTTTTCTTCAGTTATATGCAACGTGCTTGAGTGATGATTAATTTTCTCGTGAAAATTTGGATGTCATAATGAACATGTTTGTGGATAATCTGTTACATGTCAAGTTTAATAAATGAATCTTTTACCCCTTTTTTTTTTTAATCTTGAGAACATTCCGATCATCATGTATTGCTAATGCCACTGCCTTGTAATAGGCCTTTATAGGACATCTTTCATCAAGATCATCTTTGTTGACATCATTTAACTTCTCTGAACCATGGCGATCTCTTGGATGAAAAAGTAGATTATTGTGATTATTCGTAGTCTTCTTTGTGGTTTGTCCAAAGTGATGTTCACATTTGCTGCAGAAGTTTTTATGTTACAGGGTGAAAGCAATGCTTGTTAAGCTGTCGGGTCTTTGTCATTTTGAAGATGTTTTGTGGTTTTGTCTTTAGCCCATTCCTTAACAACATGTTTCAATTCCACAGTAAAACCACGAACACTGATTGGAGCAACTTTCTTGAAGTTTTTAGCAGGTATATCAATCCTTTTTATATTGTTAATGGCACATTCTTAAATTGTCTATGTTTTGAATTTTTGAGAGGAGACAACTCAGTGAGTGCAAACGCTCTATTTTCCAACTTTTTGATCAAGGACTTGATTATTAATTTGAAGATTTTGTTTCTTCTTTTGCATGGCAGATAACGAGTCAGCATTTGACCTCTTATACTGCATCACATTCAAGCTAATGGACCATCAATGGCTCACAATGCGTGCATCATACATGGATTTTAATGTATGTACTGCTCAACTTCTAAGTTTACCGTCAGAGATTGATGAACACGGTTTGATCAAAATTTTAGCGATCTTTTTGTGTGCATCTAGGAATAATCAAGTGCAATACTATTCATGGTTGATTTGGATGCGTAAATTGTTGGGGGGTCTTTAAAGTTTGCTAGTTATACTGTGCAATTTTCTTTATAGTAATCTATATGTGCCCTGTTTGATTGTGGTTTTAACAGACGGTGATGAAATCTACGCGTCGTCAGCTTGAAAAGGAGCTTCTGCATGAAGACGTAATGCGTCTTGAAGACTTGCCCTCGTACAGCCTTCTTTCTCGGTAGTATTGATGTACCTGAAAGGTTCGAGACCGCATCGAAAGTAACACTTTTATCTCTAACTAGATGGTGCTTGTACATGATTATGGTGCTTTTGACGTATCTGACTGCTAGTTCGCATATTTTGATTGCGTTCCCGCAAAAGGTTTGGTTTTTTGAGTTTGTAAGGCCAAAAGTTCGAGTGTGAACTTCATTCGAGTTTTAGTTTTCAGTTTTAGGTGGAAAACACCAAGGTGCGGCATGTCAATATCACGATACCAAAGTTTTGGGATGTGGAATATGTTCGGTTTCTGGCTCTGATTTGTGAGTGCTTTCGGAAGTCCTATGATTTAACTAATTCTAGGTATGTTCGACGATGTTGCTTAGGCTGAAGCTTGTAGGTTAATGACCTCCGACTGGTGATGGCGATGAAATTGGAAATCGTCTGTTCTTTTTTGGTTCGACGTAGAAAATCATGCGCCTTAATCTCGGTTGTACTTGATATTTTGAACTTATAATTTCAAGCATACACTTGAGGATTATTCTGGTATGCCATCAAATGCCATCTTTATGGCTTGAAATCTGATTCTACAAAGACAAATAAATTAACTAAAAATAATGGTAGAAATTTTGGTACTTTTTTTTTTTTTTAGCAAGTGGGAATAGAATATAGTTAGGTATGTTGGAGACTTTTTATCAACCAGTCACAAACAAGATGATGGAAACCAACAACCAAAAAGAGAGGCTCCTTGCAATCTCCCCAAAGATCACAAAGATCACAATGAACACCAAGGCAACGATAACCATTTCATTTCAGAAAATTTTGGTAAAGCTTTTTACAATGTAAATTTGTCTAATTTGTTCAATTTTTTATCCCTTTTTTTTTTTTGTTTTTTTAAATTTAGTTTAGAAAATTGTAACGCAGTTTGTTTTCCATTCAATGTTGCCTAAAATTACCTTTTTGTCCTTAATTCTATACTAAAATAAAACAAATAAGTGGATAGAATGGTAATTGTACAATTTTTTATTTTCCTTCCTTCCTACCAAACCAAACAACTTCAAAGGAAAACTAAAATCCTCTCCATCTTTCTAATTTTCTATCTTTGTAAGTTTTCTTTCCATCCAATTTTCTTTTCTTGTTACCAAGTGGAGTGTCACGGTATGCTTGGTAGGAAGGAGAGAAAATAGGAAAGAGGGAGTGGGAGATCGCTTATTTAAGGAAAAAGAATTAGGGAATTGTTATTTCTCTTATAATATTTGGTGCGAAATCCCTCCAATAATGTCTCCAATTTCAGAGAAATCAAAATTGAGATGTTTTGGAGGATTTTGAGTCTTTCTTTAATCCCTTCTTCCCTCGTACCAAACAACTATGAATGTCATAATCATTCAACTAACCCCCCACCAATCTCTTCCACTTTTCTCTCCTATTGAGCACACTTTATGGTAAATGCCAAGTCAATTTAATTAGCTAAATTGCACTGGTGTGCAAATGAAATTATCACAGTTACAATTTACACCATGAACGCTTAATTTTAATAATTTGCACTCTAAAATTACAAATATGTAGTAATTTACAACTCATGTACAAGTTACATGTAAATTTCCTTCAAAAAATTAACATTGTTATGAATGAAGGGTAGATTGCTACATATTTGTTAGTTTAAGATGTAAATTGTCATAAAATAAAAGTCCAGATTGTAAATTTACAATCGTACAATAAGTTTAGGGAACACCATTGTAAGAAATAGTAATAATAAATAAAAATAATAATAGAAATAAAAATAATTACACGTTTATGTAATTGAGTGAAATGAAGACTTCTAAACTCAGCAGAAAAGTTGACTAGGAATAGGAAACATTTTCATCAATAATAAAGCTCAATCAAGCCATTAGAGATTGTATTTATAAAAAAAAATAATAAGGATTGCGTTTAGCCAAAAAATAATAATAATAAGCGAATAAATATTGCTCCTGTCGTTGTTGAGAACACCATACGCGACTAAAAACTTTCCATGGGCAAGGATACATGCATTTTATTTCTATTTTCTTCTTGTGACCTAATTTCACAAGGGTACGAACAAAGAATACCTGAGCTTCAAGCAAAGGCGGGGTCCTTGCAAAGTAAATGGTATCTCCGATAATTAGACAAGCACCTAGATGTACATTCTTAGTCCCTCTACCATTCTTCATGCACGGTGTGAAGGTGAGACGGAGTGAAAGGTGAGATATACGTGGGTCACTCGTAGACAGGAAAGACTTTCTACACTCTAATGAAATCTCTTCCCATTTTCTTCATTCAGGTGAGCTGCTTTAGCTTGAGCAAAGCATTTTTGAACCCATTAAGTAAGTTTCATTCGCTCCTACCAATCTTTCGGCCCCAGGTCGATACTGGAACATATGGCGAACCAAGGACTAACCTATTCACTTCTGCCGAAATGAGAAGATAAATATACATAAAGAGCCTGTTGTGACATTTCAATTTTTTGCTAGGCCTTGTGGAAAACATTTTTCTCAACCTTGCAGCAAAAGGATTCCGCAAAATCAATCTCTCATCATGCGTGTGTAAGCTTACGTGATATGTATGTGTATATATATATATTTGTGTGTGTGTGTGTGTTTTCTCCGTCTCCAAAAGGAATAAGTAACAAAAACTTATAAGAAAAATCAAAGCCCACCAAGTAGAACAAAAAAGGTTTCCACACTGCAAACCACAAACTTCTGTAGGTTTCTTATTAATACACTGATCGCCAAGATGAACCAATCATATAATATTCCGACGATGCATATAAGAACCCAACATAACAGATAAGACTTTAATTCGAAGTCAAAACTCTAATAACTTGACAAAGCAACCATAACAACCAAGGCAGAATGATGGCGGTATCTAAGAACAAAACCGGACAAGTTTACTCGTAGATCCATGGGTGAGAGCTGCACTGCCAGTTAACGGTGCCTTCGGGGAACCACAGTGCAATCTCTTTCCTAGCACTCTCAACTGAGTCGCTTCCATGAATGACGTTCCTGTTAACACATAGAAATTTTGCCGTCAGACACTCGTATCCCAGACAAATCGTATCTAAAGCACAACTCAACCAATTGATGAGCTTAACAATCGGATCTAGTCTAGTTTGACTCAATTATTCACCCCGAGTCACAAAGTAAATTTCAAAAGATTTGCAACTAAGACCAAAAGATTATGTTCAGTCAATGAATTGGAACATCACCAATTTCAATACTTCAAAACTAAAATATGAAAAATTTCAACATGTTGGAGAATAGTATGAGAAAGTGAATTTACCTGCCAATGTCAATGGCGAAGTCGCCACGAATGGTTCCAGGAGCAGAGTCTGCAGGGTTTGTCGCTCCAATAATCTTCCTACCGGTAACCACAACATTCTTACCCTCCCAGACCATAGCGACAACAGGACCAGAAATAATGTACTCAACCAACCCATTAAAAAAGGGCTTGGCAGAGAGGTCAGCATAGTGTTTCTCGGCCAAGGCACGGTCAACAGTTATGATCTTCAAACCTAAAAAACGATCAAGCCCTCAACTTAAAGGAAACAAACAATCGTTGAAACTTGAAACCAACCAAATTTCAATGAAATTACACCAGTCATCTATGTTCATCGAATCGCTTTGAAAATTTCACGAGGAACATTAAGATAACATATTAACATATGGTTTTACACATTATGCAAATATAACAAGATCGGAGTAATAAATCATAGGCAGTTAGCTTTAAATCTAATAGCAACATATTAAACATCCAAAAAGAAGAATAAAAACATAATCCCACAACATTCATTACCGAAACCGAAACTGAATAAAGCATAGACAAAAACTCACCTTTCAAATAGAATCCCTTCTGCTCAAACCTGCTAATGATGTTACCAACCTAAAACACAACAACAAAGTTGAGAGATTTGAACATTATACCAAATAACAAGTGAAAAACATTGACAAAACGCGTCTTGTAGATGTCCCACCTAGTTTTGTAATATCGAATTACTCACTAATTGAAGCCTAAATCTAACTTTTAATTTCCAGATTTGAAAAGAAATACCCACAAATCCTCACATGATTCTTTTTTTCTTTCCCTTACTTCTAATTATCAAGCGATCATATACTAGACAAAGAATACTAACAAAACCCGCAAAATCGCTTTAGATTTGGTGAGAAATTATTTCTTATGTGAACCCACCAAAAAAGAGGAAATTTCCCACCAACCAAACACCAAAATCTCTGCAGATTAACAACAAATCCCCCGCAAACATTAAATTTTCAAGAACCCCATAAAAAAAAACCCATGTAAGAATTCGGTCATCTACGAAGTTACAAGGACTAAAACCAAAAACCATTTAAACAAGAAAAATATAGGAGGGGATAAAAAAGAAAAGGACATTACTAGGCCTCTTTGGACACCATCGGGCTTGATCATGATGTAAGTTTGCTCCATTTTCGTCTGTGAAGAAGGTCTCAGAGAAATAATGAAAATCTTGTGAGTGTGTGTAGTGAGAGAGACTGATGAGAGAAGAAGAGTGGTATATATACACAATGATTTGGAAAGCCCAAAAAAAACCCTAACCCGAGTACTTTGGAATATTCCCGGGCATTGGCATTTTTCCTTCTCTTTGGCGTGGAACCGTGCCGAGCAAATAGCAAACGACAGGTAAGTGAGAGATTTTTTTTTTTTTTTTTTTTTTTTCACCTTCAGAAAACAAAATAAATAAATAAATAAACAAATAAAGCAAGAAACAGTGAAATAATAGGGATATTTTAAGGGTAAACCGAAAAGTAACAGCAGTTATTTTATGTTAGTAGAAAATAATAACATATTTTAGTGTTATGTTTACTCAATTCCTGTTTTAGTCCCATCACTTCCTCTCCACAATCGCCCAGACACAGGAGAAAAGCACCCGACCTACCACAGTCGTCCTTGTCGAGGCGACATCATCGTCGAACCGCGACCATCATTGCTGAAGTTGTAACATCGCCTCAAATGGTCACTAAGAGATGAGGGAGATCACGACGATCTTTGCACACGTCGCCAATGTCATCGTCTTCTACGACGGCAATTTGTGGATTGCATCACGATTTGAGTACGATGACGATGAACGGACAACGACCATTGCAAGCCAGATCATCAAGGGATTCGAGAATCATGAGGAAAATTGCGATCCAAATCAAATCGCACCCCCCCTCCCCCCCACCCAACAAATTTTTTTTTTAACCTACATGTAAGTATCTGATATTTAAATGTAAATATGATATTTACTTGATAATATGGTATTTATGTAGAAATCCAACATTTATCGGATAATACATTTATGTCTATCAAAATTACACATAGTAAATCCAGTATTTACTATTCAGTATTAGTAAATCCAGTATTTACTGGTAAATCTGATATTTACTAGATAAATACGGTAGTAGTAAATATGATATTTACTTTGTTTTTAGTTTTTTTTATGTAAATTTTAAATAAATTATTTACCATGCAAATCTAACATTTACCTACCAATAAAAGTAAATAAATATGGTATTTACTAGTAAATCCAGTACTAGTATATCAGGTATTTACAAGTAAATTCGATATTTACTTTGTTTTTAGTTTTTTTTTTTAACATGTATGAAAAATAAATTATTTACTATGCTAATCTAATATTTATCTGATAATAAAAGTGAATAAATCTGGTATTAATAATAAATCACATGCTATTAATCTAGTATTTACAAGTAAATTATTTATTTATTTATTTATTAAAAATATTTTTTACTGCATAAATCCAATATTTACTTGCTAAACATGAATTTTTAAGTAATAAATATGATATTTGTAGGATATCGCGTAACAGAATTTTAAAAACTTTTTAATAATCGAACAAACTCGTGATGTCATATATAATGAATTACATTTAATCTACGTACCTTGTGAATCAAGAATCTCTAAGAAGTATCTAAAAACCCATGTAGAAAAGCTTAAACCAACTAGTCTTCTCCACTATATTTTAATTCCCAGACGGTGGAGTGCGTGGGCACTCTTATCTTTTATTAATCACACGTGCGGATTTAAATTCTCCTTCTAACCACCTAGAGCTCTAGAACTTTTTATCACTTATGGGAGTATGAAAAATAAGCTCTTTTCAGAAGTATATGATCTACTCAAAAATAGAAGAGCAACCTCCTATTTATAGGAAAATAACTAGATAATATTTAAATTTGAGTTGGACTCCTAGAAAAAAAATTTCTCGCTCCTCCTTATCAATTTTCTTGAAATTTGAGATTTTATTTATCTAGATAATGTTCCATAAATTCAATTTCAATTCAAATAAAATCATGTCAACTTTATTTAAATAAAATAATTATGTAATCATTATCCACAAATAAAATCATGAAAAAGAGAAAATCTCTTCCACGTCCTCTTTACAAAAACACTAATTACAAAGGAGATCAAACAAGATTTTATTTCAATTCAAATCTCTTTGTGATATTATCCATATCTAGTCAACTTTATTTATTTAAACAATATTTTCTAGATATTTAAATTAATTATCCAAATAATTAATTTATCAATATCTATTAATTTAAATTAACTTTCATATTTATCACAAAAGAAAAATACCATTAATTTAAATCATTAACATAAATAAATAAATCTTATGATAACTATTTAATAAATAAATGATTATCCAACTAGATATTTATTACAAATATTAAACAACATAAAATCTATTCTCCCACTACTTGTACATGCCTATTGCCACGTCAGTGATTGTACCGGGCACGTTATCACAATATCGATGAGAATTTAAACCGCATTAGTAATTTGATAAACCACCATCAGTTAGTGGAATTATATTGAGCTAGTGAAGAGACCAATTGAATATATATAATTCAGGCTCCAACAATTTATATGATTAAATATTCTATATCGAATCAATTTATCACATAATTATTAGTTTAACAGTCATACCACTGTAAACATGAAACTGCATTCCTGATTATATATCATATTATATAAGCTTATAAATAGCCTTAGTCCATGACCCTGTTAAATATGTAATACCTTCATATGATATCCATGATCAATTTAAGGCTAAAATCCGTTTTACCTTTTTGATCATTTTATCTTAAAGATCCATTAAACACCTTATAGAAAAATGATTATCCATACCACAATGAATAATAAATCATTTGTAAAACAAATGACCAAGGCCTTGTCCATTTTCCAATTCCCGTATAATGCATTTAAGAGAAAATCCTTAACTCTTTTAATAGAGCTATGATTTCATATCTATAAATAAAAGCTCTCATCGAATATAAGTCATGTACCCAACGAATCGGTTCATAAGCTTACTACTTTGAGACGCTTTAGCTTTTGGAATATCAAAGTACTCAAATTATAAACATAGAGTTAATTATTTACTCAGGATTAAGTAAATCACATAATGAACGTCGTAAGTGAATTAATCTACGTAAACAAACTTATTAAATAGATTAATTACACTTAAATCCCAATCCAATATATAACCACCACTAGGTAATATATCTATGTCTTTACTTATGAGTCGACTCGCTCCAAATGGTCAAGATAAACCATCTCCTCAATTGGATTTAGATAATATAACAGTCTTAACATAAGTTAGATGCTCAATCTAACTCCATTGATTACGGACTATGAATTTAGACAACTTACTTTAGAATGTTGTCTTCTTGCATACAAAATCCATTACATGCAATATTCTAACAGTTTAAACAACAAGTAGTCAGTGAGCCGTATTTGCATATATTTACTTTAATATGTAAATTTAATAAGAACGGAATAGAAATGATATTATGAAAAACCTTAAATATAAATTAATAATCAATCCAAAATAATTAATGAAACACAAAATGTCTTTCATACTTAAGGCATTCCTAACAATATTTATGGGTAAATTCATTATTTATCTTTTTGTAATTTGAGATATTTACCAGTAAATCTGATATTTATAAAAATTATTTCCACCTCACAAATATGATAAATACAAATTTGCAAAAGGAAAATATGAACACATGATAAAATACAAAACTAATTATTACAACATTCTTTACAATTTTATTGTTTGAAAATAAATCCCTAGAAACCAAATAATTGTAAATATGCCCCAAACTGGAAACTATCACCAAACGACTACCGGAGAAGATGACAACTCCGGGCACCACAACAAAAAGTGCTTTTAACGAGATAAAATTTACAACATTTTTCTTAAAATGTCGTAAAAAGATTATTAAACGACATTTTACTGCCAAATGTCATAGAAGACACTATTTTACGACATTCAAGAGAAAAATGTCATCAAGTTTTATTTTATTGCATAAACAAGATGACATAAAAATGCCTATAAATGTGTGGATTTTTACGTGTATTTCACTTCAGGACTTTCTACTTAACAAAGAACATGATAAAATACAAATTTGCAAAAGGAAAATATGAATACATGATAAAATACAAAACTAATTATTACAACATTCTTTACAATTTTATTGTTTGAAAATAAATCCCTAGAAACCAAATAATTGTAAATATGCCCCAAACTGGAAACTATCACCAAACGACTACCGGAGAAGATGACAACTCCGGGCACCACAACAAAAAGTGCTTTTAACGAGATAAAATTTACAACATTTTTCTTAAAATGTCGTAAAAAGATTATTAAACGACATTTTACTGCCAAATGTCATAGAAGACACTATTTTACGACATTCAAGAGAAAAATGTCATCAAGTTTTATTTTATTGCATAAACAAGATGACATAAAAATGCCTATAAATGTGTGGATTTTTACGTGTATTTCACTTCAGGACTTTCTACTTAACAAAGAACATGATAAAATACAAATTTGCAAAAGGAAAATATGAATACATGATAAAATACAAAACTAATTATTACAACATTCTTTACAATTTTATTGTTTGAAAATAAATCCCTAGAAACCAAATAATTGTAAATATGCCCCAAACTGGAAACTATCACCAAACGACTACCGGAGAAGATGACAACTCCGGGCACCACAACAAAAAGTGCTTTTAACGAGATAAAATTTACAACATTTTTCTTAAAATGTCGTAAAAAGATTATTAAACGACATTTTACTGCCAATGTCATAGAAGACACTATTTTACGACATTCAAGAGAAAAATGTCATCAAGTTTTATTTTATTGCATAAACAAGATGACATAAAAATGCCTATAAATGTGTGGATTTTTTCGTGTATTTCACTTCAGGACTTTCTACTTAACAAAGAACATGATAAAATACAAATTTGCAAAAGGAAAATATGAATACATGATAAAATACAAAACTAATTATTACAACATTCTTTACAATTTTATTGTTTGAAAATAAATCCCTAGAAACCAAATAATTGTAAATATGCCCCAAACTAGAAACTATCACCAAACGACTACCGGAGAAGATGACAACTCCGGGCACCACAACAAAAAGTGCTTTTAACGACACAAAATTTACAACATTTTTCTTAAAATGTCGTAAAAAGATTATTAAACGACATTTTACTGCCAAATGTCATAGAAGACACTATTTTACGGCATTCAAGAGAAAAATGTCATCAAGTTTTATTTTATTGCATAAACAAGATGACATAATAATGCCTATAAATGTGTGGATTTTTACGTGTATTTCACTTCAGGACTTTCTACTTAACAAAGAACAATACAAAATAAAAACAAAAAAATCTGTCAACATGTGAAAACAACCATAACCTAACGAACTTAATCCGCTTTAAAGAAAGAAAGAAAATTTCACCACTTTCATCTCAATAGTCTTGTATTTTTAAGGATATTTCATAAAGTTAAAAAATCAAGCTCAACCATTTATCAAAAATATATAATATATAAATTTCCTTCAAACTAACTTATCAAAAATTATGGTACAATGTTGATTGTAACATTGTTTTCAAAAAAATCATTTGAGCTCTTCATTGTGTTGCTTTGTTTTCATCCAGTTTTAAAAGTTTATTTCATTTCTTCTTGGTCTATAGTAATTAAAAATTAATGCATCTATCATATTTTTATACCTAAAATTCCCAAGCATATGTAACTTGAAACTTGCTGCAAAATGCATATATGCAAACCTAAGAACAGGGAAATACACTTCAGGACATAGAATCATATTTACAACCAACATAGTTTGGAGATATTCCGATAAGAATGATTTTTGTGACCACAAAAAAAAAAAAAAAAACAAAACAAAACAAAACAAAACATCTTTCTTCAATTTCCAAGATCACAAAATAAGTACTGGAGGACCTGAGTTACCTTTCTCGCAAATAGGCTTGGCATAACAATCTTTGATTGATGTAACAAATATATGAACAATGCCAAAGTCACAAAAAATATACAATTCTATGCAGATACAAGTGGATATCACTAGCAAGTACAAAAAACAGAATTAACATTCTATAACAATAAGCTTTTAACTAGAATACCTAAGGACGGGTTGAACCAGCCCGACGACAAAACAGAGAACAAAGCATATCCATCGAAAACGAACAAGACACAACACGTGAGCAACAAGTGGGAAAAAATGTAGTATGGTACAAATGAAACACTTAGGACAGGAAAAGACAAACTTTGTCACGTCATGTATTTGATCCTTAATCAATAGGCAATAGGTGAATTATCATTACTGCCCTTTCTTTACTTCTTTATTGATCTCCTCTACTTTTTGCTTTTCAAATTTGGTAATCCAAGTTTTAAAGATGCAAATATCTCTATATATACATGTATATTCTCAGGAAAATATACTCAAGACCTGCTACTTTCAAATCTATACTATATAGAAAATTAACCCAAAAAAAAAAAACACGCACGAGTGTTTTTCTTAGAGCAAGGGCAAAGTCTATTAAGCATGAAAATTAACCCAAAAAAAAAAAAACAAAACAAAACATATATATTACAAATCAAATCATTAATAGATAAGGGAAGAATACCAAAACTTAAAGTAGAAACGTCAAAACAAGCTGTGTTTCTTTTATAATTACTGAAACAAGAGAAACTAACCAGATAGATTCTTTGGTCTGGATTCTAGTTGGCATGGACAATGGGTTTGTTTGTAGAACTAAGTACTTTTCCAAGCTGTGAAAAACCTTTTTTTTTTTTTTTTTTCTGGGTCAGTCCCACAAGCAATTGCAAGTTAGAAAATTGCTGGTAAATAACATTTAATTCTATCATTAGTTTTTACTCATCCACAACTACTATTGACTTTAGAATAGCAACGTCAGAGATCAGTAAGGACCAAATTATAAAGGCAATACCAGGGGAAACATTACTCGGATTATAAAATAATTTTGGCACTGTTGCAAATGCAAGATGATGTACCATCAATTTTTTCACTATGCAATCTCATAATTCCTAAGCAAAAATTGAAGAAACAAAAGTAAATATGAATATACACAGATTTGTCAAATCATAGATGGATTCAAATATCAATTCACCAATTAGGCCCATCAATCAAAGATGAACGCCTAAACTCCATGCCACATTGGCAAAACTAAAGCAAAAGCTTCTTTTCTGATAAAATAAAATATCTTAACTTGAGCAAGACAAATAGCACATGAGCACAGACCGGCTTGAATCTAAACCTATTTGCAAAACCTGCACAGAACTGTGACTAAGTGCCCTATTAAGCTAATCAGATTTGCATAACTAATTAACTTAAAAGATTG
Source organism: Ficus hirta (assembly GCA_038430175.1). Taxonomy (NCBI): domain Eukaryota; kingdom Viridiplantae; phylum Streptophyta; class Magnoliopsida; order Rosales; family Moraceae; genus Ficus; species Ficus hirta. The sequence continues at coordinate 18,891,911 of CM076587.1, forward strand.
TAGTTAACTTGGCATGACGATATTACAGCCGACATCATTATAAGAGAGTTTACTTTAAAAATAATAATAAATAAATAAAGAAGAGAGGTTGTAAGAAGACTACTCATAAAAAGACTTACAATTCTATTAAATTGCTCAAGACAGGAAGACTACGAGGAATTGGCCCTTCATACCACTTGCTTCCATCTCTCTGTAAACAATAGTAGATCTTTAACATTATCTAGATTATTTAATTTGAAACTAAAGATATTTAAACCATACTATAAACAAGCTCTTACAATTTCTAAAGTTGTTCACAAATCACGACAATTATCAATATTTCTCTTTAGAAAAAAACATATGCATCAACAGTTACATTACAAATCAAATTTTGCCGTACTTTTCCTCCTTTTCTTGTCACTTAAAATTTCAGCGATAACAGAGCTAGAATGATGAAAATTTACCTCCAGTGGCCCTAGATTGCACAGCGGCAGTCGGAAGAACCCTTTTTGGAAAATTGCAGAGATGAGGCAGCCTATCAAGATCCTGACACATCCAGATATTGAGGAGCAATTGCTCTTAATAATCTCAGAATCCATACTAGAAACATTTCAATTCAGAATTCCAAATAAAAAAAATCAAAGAAACAAACAGAAAAACATGTATATATTAACCAAGAGTTGGTACAATTTGTTTCATTCTTGGGTCTACAATAAATGAGTCACAGCAACCAAAAAAAAAAATAGTAAACCAATTTGGCATTTCAACAAACAGTTGATGCACCCTACTAAAATTCGTTTCAACAGAGGATGCAGAGGCGTAAAATCTCACAACGACCGCGATTGTGCCGGCAAGGTGCGACAAGTTGGAATTGAGGCAGGTGTGAGTGCGACGGCCACTTGTCCCGATTGGCAACGCTTCGATGGTGGGTTTCAACTGGTGTCGACGGTGGTGGCTTCTTCGGGTTCTACTGACTGAGAGTATCAACACCATTTTCTTTCCTTTATTATTATTATTATTATTATTATTATTATTTTTATTTTTTTGGTGTTCGAAGAAGAGGGAGGATAAGAGAGAATCAAGAAAATGTGAGGAATAGAAATATTGGCGGAATATGAGAGATTATACAGTTACGGGTGGGGTTTTGGCGCGCTTGATTTGGCGGGGAAGAGAGGACTGCTTTTGGCGGGGGGTATTTTTTTTTTTTTTTCCTTTTTCCTTTTTTCTTTTTTCTTTTTTCTTTTTCTTTTGTGGGGGTAAGAAGAGGTTTATTGAGTGAATTAGTTAGAATCTTTGGATGTTTCATCCACTCAAATGGGAAAAGAACAGAGATAATCTAGATCTGGAAGATATGGGTAAGGAAGGAAATGTGTGCGTGTATATATATATATATATATATATATATAAAATAAGAAACAACATATTCTTATAAATTAATTTTTTCTTTGAGTAATTTTCTTAGAAATTAATTAATTAATACTAATAATAATAATACTTATACTTTAGCAAAAAAAAAAGAAAAAATAACAAAGGCTGTAAATTTTTTTTTGTTTCTTTTTTTTTTTAAATTCTATTATCCATAAAAATAATTCAAAATATTAATTATATTTGAAATATCTTTATTTATGTTTACATATATGTGTCATCTAATTTTGTCTTTAAACTTTAAAAACTTATGTTTTTATTTATCTCTAAATTTTAAATAATAGTTTCAGTTTTTTAGACTTCTACCTAAATAAGTATAAATGGTAAAAAAAATTCAAACAAATATTAAAAATTGCCATAAAATGTCTTTTTAAGAGGTTGTTTACATAATTTTTTCGTTGTTTCTTGTTGACTGGTCCATCACAATGATATTTGTCTTTTGTTTTTTTAATTTTTGATATTTTCTTTTTGATGCCATTTTCATTAGGTTAATCTGAATATTTTGAGTATTTAGAAGGAAGAGTAATCTTGTAGGAAAGTAGTGAACACAAAGATATATAGGGGGTGTTTGGTTGAAGGTAATCAAATGTAATCAGATACCTGACAATCTTTTTAAAGTAATCAAATTCCTGGGGATATTAGATTATAGTGTTTGGTTTGTACATAAACAATTTTAGTAAGATTCCCGGGAATGTTAAATTACTATGTTTGGTTATGAACATGAATGTTGTTTTTTCTTAATAAATGGACAAAATTATCCTTTACTAAATTAATATATACTTTCAATAGCAATTAATTACAAATATAAGGACAATAACATAACTTTATGATTTGGCCAAATCAAATTGCAACAACACAAATAAAAATTGTAATTCAAGAATTAGTAGAATTAAAATACTCATATTAAAATACAAATTCATTGATTATTTAAGAATACATGAAAATATATATATGACAAATTGAGAGAACTCTTAAAGAGATTTTATTAACAAAATAACAAATAAAATTTTAAATAACAATTCCTTGATTCTAATCCTAATCTTATTTAAATTCAAATTATAACAGATAATTAAATAAATAAAACTAATTGACTAAAATTACTAGTCCACGGGTAGCAAACGAAAGTGACAAAAGAAAATAGTCTAATTGCCCTATTTCTATTTCATCATCCCAAAAACATGAGAACATAACCTAACTTATATTCATCATCCAAAGTATAGAAGAAGTTGGTCTTGTCATGACTTTCGACAAGAATTTGACTGGCTTGCAAAACTTGTTCCTGTGTCAATCCATCTATCTTCTTCAACTCAGCAAATACATTCATCCTCCGTATATGTGATTCAGCCTCATTCTGAAAGCAATTAGCAATTTTACTCATATTATTAGTAGAAAGGGCATACATATCCGAGAATTTGCTAATTGTTTCAGTTAAGGTTTCAACCAAACTATCTTCAGACTTAGATTTCCTTTTCCTCTTTTTGTCTTTTTGCACCGGGGGTGATGGTGTGTTTGTCTGGGTATCATCCTCAGGCTCTTGCTCGTTATCGTATTCTTCTTTAACCAGGTTTGTTTCACCATTCAGAACTTCTATATCTTTATCATCAATCATATCGCCCAACCCCCTTGCACCATGTCCATTAGCACGATCTTTTCTGAATACAACAGATAACTCATCAGAATACCGAAAATGTTTGTTCCTTAAACCCTTTGCTGTAGGGTGACTCTGCAAACAATAAATAGACATTTCAAAATCATAGACTTATAAACTTCTAAAGAAACATTTATGATTCAAATGATAAAGTATTCAACTAACCTTAACCCATTCATCGAAGACATCCTTTTCAGCAGTGATACACTTCTCAACATCGTTCCAACCAAAGCCACTAGCATTTGGTCCAAACATTTCAGAGATGGCATAATATTGTTTTTTCCACAATTTAACTCGAGAATCAATATGCAGTTGTGCTCTAATTCCACATCCATGAAGCTTTTCATTCATCATTTTCTCCAACTGTAGCAAGTAGCCGGGCTTGAATGAACCTGTCTCTGCTTTCCACTTCCCACTTGTAGTGATATCCAACAAGCACTCAACCAACTTTGCATCTTCAGCTGAAGTCCATTGATGTTTTGAAACACTAGATGATGAGTGTTCTCACTAGAATCCATCTGTTACTAACACACATAAGTAATGTAGCAAGAAAGAAAGAGGCAAATAAATAAAATAATAATAATAAACTGTAACTTTAAGTAACAATACTCAAGTATCCACCCTAAACAATGAAGCATAATTTATCTTTAACAACTCAATCAAAATCTTAAATATAACTAAATAACTAACTTTATAACCAATAACATAAACTAATCAACTATGCATGTCGATTTCTTCTCCATTGATTAAACATCGCTCTAGCTAAATTATCTCGCCAAGCACTCCAAGCAGTAGATGTTGCAATAAGAGTATAATGCTCAGGCACTTCCTCCTCCTCCTCATCATCATCCTCATCATTGTCATCTTCAATGGATTCTATTTCAAAAATTTGTTCGAAAAGATCTACATGCATCTCCCTTCGAATGAAATTGTGAAGAAGGCAGCATGCTGTAATAATCCTACATTGTATTTTGACCGGATAATACGATTTCCTCTTAAAATTGCCCACCGACCCTTTAAAAGTCCAAATGCACTCTCAATTATATTCCTACAGGATGAATGTTTCATATTAAAAAACTCTTCAGGAGTTTCAGGCGGAAGCTCCTAATCGTTTAAATGATACCGTTGCCCTCTATATGGTGTCAAAAAGCCTTCACCATTAGGATATCCAGCATCACACAAGAAGTAATTGCCTGCATATATGATATACTAATTAAGATCTTGCACAATTTGACAATTTTTCTATATCAATAAGGCATTAAATTTACCTTGTGGAACTTTCAATCCATTTGGCCTAGAAATTGCATCCCGCAAGACTCTTGAGTCAGCTGCAGAACCCTCTCATTCAGGCAACATATAAATAAATTGCATGTCTGGTGAACACACTCCTAACACATTAGTAGCAATCTCATTCTTTCTAGATCTGTATACTTTGGTCTATCTGCCGCAGGCACATTGACCTTGATGTACGTTCCATCTAGTGCTCCTAAGCAGTTCCATGACAAACGAAAATTCAAGTTAACATCTAAGCCATAATTTTGAATAAAAAATTATAACTCATATAAGATTTTAATAGTCACCTTAAACCACTTCCATCTTTTATCCGTTGAATTTTCTGGGATTAGTTCTGGTTTTTTAAGTAAGAGCTCATGAAGTCGTAAAACTACGTTTAGCACAGAATAAAAAATGCCTACTAATTGTTTCACCAGAATGTGCATAGAGACGTTTCACCATTCTATTTTTTAGATCATGTGATAAAATATGAAGAAACATAGCTACCATCTCCTCGACATTCATATTCTTGGTTCCACTCAAATTTCCACGAGTTCTAAGAAGTCTATAAAGAATGGAAAATGCTTTCCTATCCATACGAGTGGTCTCTAAACATGCTAGGTCACTTTCGTGTATCAATGTATGATAATTTATTTGACGAATTTGACTCCTATAAAAACTTCTTAATTTACAACGTCTATTAGCTCTTAATAAATACTTCTTACTAATGATCAGTACAAGTAATATTAGCATAAGCAACATTGACTTATCATTTAATATCTGTATATGTTGAATAAGAGCAACAACAACTCTTAAATTTATATTGATTGGAGTAACACGATCCATATCTGTAATTATAATTAGATATATTCAGAAAGAAATAAAAAACATGGATAAAATTTAGGAAGTTAATCTACGACATTACATCAATATTCATCTTTTGTTCAAAAACAAAAAAAAACTCAAGATTTATGATTTTTTTTTTTATTAATCTTCATTGGCAGCCATAAAAAATCTTGAGCACATCATTATAATACTGAAATAGAACCACAAAAGTTTTAACAAAAATAAATAAGACTGATTTATACATATAAAAATTCTAAAAATAAAATCCAAGAACACAAAAGGTTTAAAAAAAAACACACAGAGTAACGGAAAAGGGATGAAAAAAAAAAGAATATAAATTCTTAAAACGAAGAATAAAGATTAACTGGAAATTGACGCGGAGCTAAAAGGAATAAGAGAGTCTCTAGAATGAACTTGATACAAAGGTGGGTGACTTATATATATATATATATATATATATATACGTATTAGGAAAACAAACAAAAAAGGAAAAAGAAAAAACAAAACAAAACAATAAAACAACAAAAATATCAAAGTAGAATCACGTAAGAAAGGAGGAAAAAAAAAAAAAAGGATGGTAAAGAAAAGAATAATGATTACCTGGTGGAGAGGTGCTGTGATGAATAGGAGGAGGCTGTGGAGGTGCTGCGATGAATAGGAGGAAGGAGATTGGGCTGTCTAAAAGCTTGTTACGTTCTCTTTTTCGTTTGGGGGCTTCATTATATTTTCAGAATTACAAGTGGTGTAATCTACCAAAGAATGAGATGGGGTTTTTGGAGGCTACTTTATCATGTATTTATAGCCTCCTAAAAGATATCCCTTGACAACATTTAAAATACAAAAATATTACATATTTGAATTTAAATGTATGGATAATCTTCAAAACAGTAGATTCTGGCTAGGAAATCTGTTTATCTTGACCAATATTTGAGATTCAAATATCTAAAACAAATTCTCTGAGATACTCGAACACCGATATTGCTACAAACGAATCTAGTCACAACCGAGTACTGAGATATGCGGAATCTCGACTACCTATCAACAAATTATATATTGAAGAATTGAAAGTAGATTGACAAATTGGAAAATGTTTTTCCTTGGCAGGCTTGTCATGCTAAGCGTGCGATGATATTTATTTTTGTGTTTATATTTTTTCTAGTGTTTTTTTTTCTTTTAAATACGGAAAATGATTCCAATTAGCTTAAAGTTTTTACTTTAGTTATTATGTTAGGTGATTTTGGTTTAGTGCAATATGATGAATGGATGATGGAGGACTAAATTGATGTTTACAAAATGTCATTTGTCTTTTGATCAAGTTTTAATAAGTTTTGATGTAAACATATAATCCAATCATCCAATCATCCAATCCAATGGATTTTTGGCTGGATTAGATTGAATGATAAAATAAATTGGATTAAATTGATTGGATTTTAAAAGATTTTTTCATAATTGAATTGGACGATGGATGCTTAAAAAAAAGTTGGTTTCGATCTAATGTTTACCCCTACTTTCTAGTAATCGAGTTTGGCCCTTTTGTGTTGGTAATAAAATATAATCAAGTAGCTTACAAAAAGTAATCTACCATAATATTTTCCGGTAGTTGGAGTTGAAAACGCTAGTAGATTATTGTAAGTAATGTACTAGGATACTCTTTGACGATCGAGCTGGAGACGGCTGATTATTTCGTGTTTGAAATCAAAATATTATGGGAGATTACTTTTCAAAGTACTCTTCAATGATCGGAGATCAGCTTCAATAACCAAAGACCATAAGTGACCCATGTTGATTTTAATGACATCCAGTAGATTACTGGTGGTAATCTATTATTACCTTTTTAACTAGTATGGGGTAATTTCAGTAAGATATCATGTTGACCTTTAATTTATCTAATTGGAGGTCAAAAACTGAAACCACTATGGATGAAATAATAATCCAAAGGTGTCCTTTCTTAGGGGCAATCCCACAAATCTAGCAACAAAGTTTCTTGGAAACTACTTTTAGCTTTTTAAGTTCAAAATCTGCTTCTGAAAGTGTTTGAATGATCAGTTAGAAGTTCTTTAGTTTTTTAGAAGAGCTTTCAATCAAAACCACAAAATATGACATCTAAAAAACAAAAAGTTAAAAGATGATGAAACTCATATGTTTGATGTTGATAGATAGCTAAGACTAAGGCTCTGTTTGGAATACGGGTTTAAGATGAAATTTTTATGTTGTAGTTGATTGACTTTTTAAAAACTAGTTATAATTTTTGTTGATTTTTCAAAAAAAAGAAAGACAAAAGTTGAGATGAAAAACTTAGGTCTGGACCTAAGAGGCAAACGCATGCTAGGGTTTTGACGTCTTTATAAAAGAAGTTATTTATGATGCTTACGGCATCCTGAATAGGAAATGAATAACTAAGACGAACTTTGATATTAAAGTATTGCAGGTCATATCACAAATATAAAGTTTGAACACGCCATGATCGACAGATAAGGTTTACGTAGTCGGGATCTGCACTCACATGATTATTTTTATGAATATCATAAATATATTGAAGTTAATTCAAATATTGTAAAGGGTTAACTCATAGCAAGATATAAATAAGTATGTAAGCTTTTCAAAGCCCTAATTGACTTTTGATAGATTGCAACGAATGGTAACAACTTAAGATAATAAAGGACGTAGTCATTCTTCAAAGAATTAGATCACAAACTTCTATAAATCTTCATACTCTCTGTTTTATTGCACTTATTTTTTCCATCGTTCTTTATTTGCTTGTATTCGTGATTTTTTTCAGATATATCATATCATCATTTTGTTAGACAAATTTTTACCGTTAACATTTGATAGTTGTTTTTCAGATATATCATATCATCATTTTGTTAGACAAATTTTTACAGTTAATATTTGATAGTTATTCTACATTGTGCTTAAAGTTATAATATTTGAAGAATAATTTTCCTCCACAAATGTTGAAATTTAACTTTACTGCTGTACAGGAGATATTCTTGTATGTTAAATACGACATTTTTTTTAAGGATAGAGACAAGACATTATAAATGCAAATATTTAGTTAATTATTTTTTTTCCTATATTTATACTCTTATCCAACATTTTTTTTAAAGTTCGCATTGTACATATAAATCTCGATTTTTTTTCCTACTTATATACATCTTATAAATACGATTAAAAAAAAAACTCTAACTATAAAGTTTAGACGTTTCTTTAAAGAAATATTGAATACATTATTAATTTTTGAAATACTCTTCCAGAGCACACAAATTAAATATTAAAACTATTAAAAGGGCGGCAAATCTTCAGCAACATCAGTGGGCGGCAATTGAACTTAAAACTTGTTAGCTATTAGAAGGTAAAAAAATTTTTTGGCGAGACTCAAATTCCCGCCAACTTAAATTTGTTGTGTTGCTTTTCCTCCCTCATCTCCGCTATTCCCTCCCTTCAACTTCTCCTTCTTCATTACAAGAAACTCCCCCCAAAAAAACCTCTCACACCCTTCCATTCTTTCCATCTCTTCTCAGCCATATGTGTACTTGACCAACAGATCCACCCAGAATTCGATGGCTCGTAACAACGTTAGAGAGACCAGTTATTGTTGCCTTTCTCTTAGCCTAATTTGCTTACAGGTAAGTCATAATTATCGCTTCAAAGTTGTTACAGGGCACATTTATTTATTTATTTGTTGTGATTTCCTTTTTCTTCTTTTAGCACATATACTAATTATTTTGCTCTGACAAATTTTTTCCCCCCTTCTTAAGATAGGATTGAGATTTTCAGATTTGTGAAAGGTAGTTTTCTCTTTAGTTTTGTGAAAAGGTAGTTTTTTTCCCGTTTATTTGCACGCCTCTGCTTCTTCTTTGATTATTCTCTCTATCTCACTTGTGTAGACACATTTCCATCGGGACAATGCTTGCTATTTGGAACCATAGCTGTCGCGTCCACCGGTGGTATTCTTCACTGGAGGTGTCTTGATTTTTTTTCCTCTGTGAATGAATGGGATTTCCCCCCCCCCCCCCCCCCCCTCTAGTTTTTTAGTTCTACACTTACGCCCTTACACTTTCTTGTACTTGGTTTAATGAGACCACAAGTGCTGCCTCTAATATGTAATAAGGGACTTCCCAATTATTTAATGAAATCCATTTCAATCCCTTTAAGAAAAAAGATTTTGTATGACTATGGATTATCTAATTAGAGAAAAAAATTGTGAAAAGAAAAATATTTTATTGACGATTTCTTTTTTCCAATTATGAATTCTGGACATTAACAAAATGTCGTGTCAATATTTATCAACGTTAGTTGAAAGTTGTTTGATAGTCAAACCATAACATGTCTAAACTGTCTTAAAAAAAAAATATTAAGAAGACAACAATCTGATGTAGTAGTAAATAATTAACGACACAGTTCATGACATGTAAAATGTGTCGTTAAAAGTTTAGGACTTTTCATGAACCATTCAACAACGTTTGTAAAAATGTCGTCGAATCACTTTCACGACATTTTTTAAATGTCATTGAAGGCCTTATTTGTTGTAGTTGGGGGACGTGACAGATCTCGTGATGGGGAAATGACTTAATCGAGACGGAGAAATCACAATACGTTATGTGTTTCAGTCGGTGTCGAAGAAGAAGCACCACTGACTATCTCCCGTGAGCACTGTCGTCGTGATTCCACAATCTTCGTCGCAAGCGAAATCAAACTTGTTATGGAGTCTAGCCTATGTTATGGACCAAATCATTAAATAAACATTACAAACATGATAAATCTCTTGATCCAATATCATCACCAATGTGACAAATCTCTTATAAATAGTATTTATCATCACCAATGTGACAAATCTCTTATAAACAATATTTATGACATAGTCTATATTTCAAAAGCAAAAGAAAATGAAAGCACAAATGTTGTCAATATTGTAATGACTGAAACCCTACAAAAACAATTTCTTATATCTATTGACTTAAAAACAATCAAAGCCTACAATAAAAATCACTACAAATTTAACCAAATCACAACATTGTCCCTAACAAAATCTAGAAATAAAAAATTCTGGTAGAAAACCCTAGAGCCACAGTCGATACAAAAATGGTCCAATCCTTACATACTTGATGAAGCACATTAGCACGAGAGGAGGACGGATGGTTGATTGTTGTACCGATGCATGTTGATCGTCTTAGGGAGGGGGATACGACCCAATTTCATTAGGTTTTGAGGCTTTTTCTGGCGTCTCTTATGGTGTGTTTTTCTTCCCCATGGTCGGAGATGACTGATTGCATGGTGCAGTCATGCCAGAGAGGACAACACCGACGACGTATGGGACATGAATTGAGGAAGAGGAAAATCGATGAAAATGGGAGATGAAGGACATGATCAGATATTGTAATATCTAAATCCCTCAAATTTGGGGATTTTTCAATTTTTGAATATTTGAAATGGTACCTAAAACTAGGGCATAATGAGATATTCATTTTCCTACCCAAATTTGAGTAAGATATATATTTTTGTCAATATATACGTAAGCAGTTTCTCGTTTTATTTATTTTTGCAAATAGATTGATATGTGAACATCTTTTAAAACCAGGGCTCTAGCCATATATGTAAATAGCCATAAAATAAATGAGTAGAATTATATATCCTTTTCTTGAGCTAATATATGTAAAAACTCGTAACAGAACTACAAACTTCGTGCTGATAATGTGTTATGAAATTGAGATATATAATAATGACAGACTAAATCTTCAGAAGCTAAATACAGGAGGGAAACATTCATTGAAGTATGAGTATGTAAACTTCGAGTTTACGAGTTGATAGTCGAATTATGTATTTATAAGAAAAACTTGGGCATTATGCATCACTATTTGAATTACTATTTGGTTACTATTTACACTGTGACTTATTATTCGTTTCTATTTACGCAATAATTCACGATTCATCACTATTTGTACAGTACTCATTGTTCATCATTGTTCACATGGTACTATTATTGTTACTGTGAAATATTGTGGGCAGCCACATTATTTGCCTTTTTACAACATAAAGAACTTACTTCCTCAAAATAAATAAATAAATAAAGAACTTACACTTTTCTTTGGAAGCCATTAATGATTTTTCTGGGATGATTATTGATTAGGATTGATTTATATGTATTATTTTTAAAGGATATATTATCTATTTTTTATTTGTAAAATGAGATACGTGAAGAATATATTTTAAAATACTTTTATCCTTGAAAATTATTAAATAAATTACACCTTTTAGAGTACAAATATTTTTTTTCAACAACAAAATCTTTTAAACGACAGAATTTTAAAAAATCTACTGCATATTTTTTTTAAGGAAAAAAAAAAACCTCCCAAAACAATATATAATTGAGTAAGATGAAATAAAAATTGTATATTTATTTTTTAAAAAAAGAAAAGGAACAAACAAAAATTTGAAACTTATTTAACAAAAACATAGAGATGTAGGATCAACAAAATTTTAGAAAAAGATACATGAAAGTATGTTTTATATATATATATATATATATATATATATGTATATGTATATGTATGTATGTATGTATGTATATTCTTTTTCTTTACGAAAAACGTGAAAGGGAAAAAGGAGGAAAAAGATGCATCTTTTTTTTAGAACCAAAAAGATATAATTACCAGATAAAAAAAAGGGTGTTACGGAGTTAGTTGGTGGTGAAAAGGTGGAGGAAAATATAATTTAGTTAAGGGCATTTTTGAAAAAAGCAAGTGGTGTAACACATATTATTTTAAATTCTAAATTTAATTGATGAGTTTTAATAAGGGTATGGAGAGTAGACAGACGAGACAATAGACCTCCCTTGTTAATTTGAATAATAACATACGTGAACACATTAACTTCAAAACTAACTCCAGTTTTCAATATTTTCATTTGTGGCACTACCACATCAAATTTTGAGGGTCTCACCTCTATACATTACTAAAAAATACCATTTTCTCACCAAACCCCAATTATCTTTATCTTCAACCTCTATCATCTCTTTCACTCATCCACTGTCTATTTTCTCTTTGGACAAATTTCATTTGTGCTCCTAGAATTTTGGTGTTCTTGTAACTTTGCTTCATGGACTTAAAAAACTGGTAGAAATGCTCCCTCAACTATGAAATGTTATCATATAAGACTTAGATAAACTTTATTTTTGTCTTTTAAATTTTAGTACATTTGTAACTTTACCCCTGAACATTAAGAAACTAGTGACCTCTCAACATTTAAACTGTTAGCAAAATCACTTATATTTCATCCATTTAAAACTGATGTAAAATTAGTATAATAAAATTCTAATTAAACTAAAATCTTCATAATTATAAAAATAACCTTTAAAATCTATCAAAATTCTAGGGATATAAATGTACAAGTTACTTTGTTACTATCATTTATTGTTTTTCTTGTAATGACTTTGACTTTTAAAAATTAATCTTATGAACGCTAACAACACTAAAATAGGATAAAAGATAGAAAACAGACACAAAATCAACACACCGAAGTCTAAAAATGATTATTGTGTTCATAAGATTTGTTTTCAAAATTTAAGTCATTACAAGAAAAAAATAATAATAACAAAGTAACTTGTATATTTAGATCTCTCGAATTTTGATAGATTTTAAAAGTTATTTTTGTTGTACTAGTGCTACATCAATTTTAAGTGAACGAAATATAAGTGATTTTATTAATAGTTTAAAGGTCAAGAGATATAAGTACTAGTTTTTCAATGTTAGGGGTAAAGTTACAAATATTATAAAATTTAGGGAGCAAAACTAAAGTAATCTATAAATCTTCATCAAAAGAATTTCCTATAGAAGAGAAAGCCCCAAAGGCGTCACCTCAATGTAAGAACCATAGCATCTTTCCACACACACTTCTATTTCTTTGCGTAACAAAAGAAATTTGTGATGATAAGTTAAATCCCTTTAAGCTAGCTTCTAATAGATAGAAACGATTGAAAAAGAAACAATAATTGAGTTTGACAATTATTATCTTCGTAATTAATGGATATTCTTATCCAGTCCTTTTGTCTAGTACACGTGATATCTCCCACGTTGGCAGCTTAATAATTAGTTTTAACTGTGCATACATGTGTTCGTGTGAGGAGAAAGAATACAAGAGCAACACAACTATGGTAGTACTAGAACGACCAGCGTTAACATTTCTTCTTTAAGCTTATTAAAGAGGTTTCTTGGACGTTGATAGAAATGTTCGTTAAAGATCCTACAAGTAGGCCTTACTACTCAACAAGAAGGATGTCACTCTAGATTCTCTAAATCGATAATTAAGTTGATAAAAAATAAGTTTTCACATTTAAGACCTCTAAAAGTATTACTGTACCTAAATCTTTAATCACTAATCTTTCACGAAGTTCACCGAACTCTCGGTGGTAAATGGCTGTGCAAGGCGAGTACTACTAGTTGTATTATTCCATATAGACAACAGGCCAACCATGTAGTTATACCTTAAGAAGAACGGAAAAGAATATTTTCTAGGAAACAAATTTATTCCATTTTGCGTTTTCCTGTTGACCAAAAACACAAACCCTGCAGCTTCACTATACCAACATCTCAGTACGGATCATCATAAAGGGAGCAAAGAGAGAAATTATCAAAAGGGCAAATTATTGTTTTGAAGTAGTTATAAAAAAAAAAAAAAAAAAAAAAAAAAAAGAGAGAGAGAGAGAGAGAGAAGAGAAGAGAGAGAATTCATTGGAATATTTTAAATGGAAGGGGAAAGATCATCATCGGGAGTACCCAGCTACCAGCTTCAGGAGGTCTCCTTCTCCGCCGCCGCAACGCCAAAAACGTTGCCGATCCACGAAATAGGGTTAGTGCAATTTGAAGATCATGATCATCACAATCACAAGGTCTTGAGCTTCTCGTCTCCGGTCTCTCAGCTCTCCACGGCCGGCGCCGCCCAATTGTCGTCGTCATCGACTCATGATCAGCGTCTCGACGGAACTGCCACTGCCGCCGACGCCGGTGATAGTGCGAACGCCGCCATGGGGTTGTGCCGTGGCCACCTCGTTTCAAGGCCTTCTTGGAGTAAGGAACAACTGGTAATACCATATTACATACTAATTAAATTAACTAACGCCATCACAAGTGAAATATACTTTTTGGTAATTGAAATATACATATATATTTATATACATAAGAACATGTGTTTATATAATTATGAGATTAATATTTTTTCTATAAAACCTAATTTAGTTTGGTTGTTGCATGTCTGATTAATGATTAATAATTTTTTTGTAGGTGGGAACGCTGGATTCAAAGGCTGTTAATGATGAAAAATGTACCGATAATGCTAGCGATGGAAGCAATTCATGGTATTACTCGTTATTTAGTTGTTCCTCTCTCTCTCTCTCTCTCTCTCCAATAGAAAAATTAAAAAAAGAAAGAAAAAAAAAAAGAAGAAAAAAACATGATGCAAAAGCGGGCACGAATATCAAGAATATTATATTTCACTCTTTACATGTTCTTCCAACAAAATCTAAGAGGGAGATTCTGCAGCCATAATATTTGGAAGAGAAGAATCTCTCTCTCTCTCTTTCTTCAAAAGACTGCATATGTTCTGGGTAAGAATTCTAAAAAATCAATTGGTTTTTTAATTAGCCTTTGTTTGGTAAGTTAGTTGAAGATAAAATTTTTAAGTTGAAATTAGTTGACTTTTCAAAAATTAGTTACAAATTTTATTGACATTTCAAAAAAAAAAGACAAAAATTGAGATAAAAAAGTACAGTTTAGTTGAAGTTAAACTTGAATACCAAACGGATGCTTAGTTTCTAAAAAGTCGAATAATTTCAACTCAAACCTACCAACCAAAAGCACATATAACTCTTCTTGGGAGGGTAAGTAGATAGAAACTCTCATTATTTACCTACGCAGAACAACTCACTACTCAGATACTTTCTACCTAGAAAAAAAAAAAAAAAAAAAAAAAAAAAAAGAACTCAGACACATCAAACACAAATTTGAGCGACAATTATTCTTTTTTTTTTTTTCACTCACAATTATTTTCAAATTCAAACCTTCCTAAGTATATATTGTCATAAAAAAAAATAAAATGAGAACTATTAAATTAAGTAATAAATAAGAGGGATAAATAAATAAAAAGTAATAGTTAATGAGGTATTAATTGGAAATGTTGATGATGAAGTAATTAATGCATCGGACAAATTAGGTGGAAGAGTTCGAGCGGAGAGAAAATCATTAAAAGCAAGGTGAAATTAGTGAGGAGAAAGGTGAGGGAGCCAAGGTTTTGCTTCCAAACCAGAAGTGATCATGTGGATGTGCTTGATGATGGTTATAAGTGGAGGAAATATGGACAAAAAGTTGTCAAGAATAGTCTTCACCCAAGGTACCAACTTAATTACTAATTTATTAACTCCAATTATCCTTAATTATTAGTGGGCAATATTTCTTTTTTTTTTTTCCTTGTATATTTCTTATATATATAAATTCATGCAAATGTTAATTTTTAAATGACTTTGCGATTAATTTTTGGTTTGCTAACACTAGTTGGAACTAAAAGTTTTGATCCAGCTATAGCTAGTGAGTTTTTTTATTTGTATATTTTTCAGAAAAAATTTTCTACCTGGGGACTTCATTTGATATACTTAATGCAGTTTCATATGGGGAAAAAAAATTTAAAGAAACTAATTAGCTGATAAGTTCGTACTAAATCAATGAAAATATTCTGAACTTACATCTATTCAAATATAACAAAAGAATCCATCTTTCAAATAATTTAGCTTAGATAGATGTCTAAATCAAAGAACTATATACGTGTTTTTCGCTAATTATTAGGTGCGATTTGGTTGATATATAATTTGACGTAACTTTTGTTTTTACTTTTAATTAGTAGAAAAAAAAAACAAAAGTTGTATAATTTTTCAGTAAATATTTAGGAGTATGTTTTTAAAAAGCCTTCACAGATAAAAATGATTTTAAAACTTTATAGGAAAAATTTTACAAATTTTTCATGAATTATGTCAGTAGTATCAGCATGTCCCTTGAACTTTCAAACGTATATGTTTGTACCTCTTAAATTATTATACATCTCAAAATTCACTTTGGAATTTTGAAACATATTATTTTTTAAAGCACTAAAAGTGTTAGAGTGTAGTTCATAATCTATTACTGACACAAGTTTTATAGCTGATTTAGAAGGTTTATATTTTTAATTTTTTAAAGTATTTTGTGACTTTGACTAAAAGCCCTTTAAAGAGTTAAAACAGATCACATAAATACTTCCAAAAGTAACTATTAACAAACTGTATCAAATAGGTGAATATGCCGGAATTACGAAAAAACATAATAAATCTAAAAACTTCATCAATAAAAGATATAGATTATTCACAGTACCAAAGCCAAATTTAGATTACATTGAAATAAAATGGTTATATGAACATAATTATTGTATGAAAAGGTAAATATTCTAATTAGGGGGCTTTAATAACAAGGAACCGCAATAATTACAACTTAGAAGTTGATCATTTTTCCATTTTCATATTATGATCATGGAAGGTTAAAATTAGTAATGAAGAAAGCTTCAATAATATAAAAGAACAAGAAATCTAACTGTCAAAGGACACCAACATTTTGCTTAGTTGGCCGATTTGCCAAGTGCCTGTATATACCATTATGGTGGGGTGCTAAAACTGTAAAAATCTGTAGTTATCTACACTATCAGAAAAAAAAAAATGTATATATATATATATATATATATCATGAGCTTTAAAGAAGAGCAATTGATTTTTCTAAACCAAAAGAGGAAAGAAAATATTTTGTTGCTTCCAACAAAAGACACTGACATATATGTATAGAAACATATTAGAAGTACGTTGACAATCTAAGTATAATATATATATATATATATATATATATATATATATTACATGTATGAGAAGTGTTTCCTTAACCTATGACCCTATCAGGATAAGATCATCTAAAGATTTTTTAGGAGATTTTTTTCTCAAAAAGTAAAAAAGAAAGAAAGAAAGAAAGAAAGTAAGCAAGCAAGAAAGAAAAATCTTAATAGACTTAGCTCTACTTCATTTTTATTTATTTATTTATTTATTTTATATTTTTTGGTGAATTTAGCGGAACTCCAAATATTGTACATGACATTAGATGGGCATCAACATGACTGAATAAGAATATAGTGGTTTATGAGTCCTTATAAAAGCTATATTTGAAGTTACAATACTCGTTTAAAGTGTTTTAAGGAAATTACATTTTACAACTCTAATTACGAGAATTCTCTATAAATATATGCGTAAATACGTACCAAATTAAGGAAGAAAATTTAATAATAATAATAATAATAATAAAACCCTAGAATTAAGTAGACCTCTTTTTTTTTCTCTTTTTTTTTTTTCTTCTGATCACTGAATTTGAATTGTCTAATAGAATCTCATATAATCTGACACGTATAAAAAGCTCTATTGATATAGCCTATGCGATACAGAATTCCGACTTATCTTCTCTCGCATTTTAATTCAGTACATTAAGATAAAGAAAAAGAACAATTAGACCTTAATTAATTAAGTAAAGATAAACATTTTACATGTAATTCTCAAGAAGAGAGAACTAAAGATGATTTATAAGTAAAGGCAGAGACACCCTTGGCCCGGTAGCGGGCGTGACCCAGTGAACTTTCTTTCTTTCTTCAATTAAATCTTTTAGGTTTTTCTTATTCTGCCGTCACTCAAAATTAAGTATCAATATATACTCCCCCACTTAAAACTACATTCTTTATTAATAAAAACTCATTGCGCCTATATATATCAAAAAGAAAGAAACAAAACTTAAAAAAGGAGGAACAATGGTTGAGTAATTATATGGTTTGAGAAAGAAATTTTCGATCGTATTGAAATTAAGCCATTTTGTAGCACTTTTTAATCATAAAAAACTCGTCATAATCTATTATAATATGTATTTTATAAAAAATTGGCTCCGTCATTATTTATAAGTACATACGTGTTATTTCCAGTACGTTGTAGTTCCTCCCTCTCACATTCTGCCGAACTTAGGAAAATTAAATATCTTGTACTGTAATAGTTAGCTTCTAAAACCTACTTTTAGAATACTATCAAGTACTTTGAACTTTGAGGTTTGAATTTAGACAAAGCCACTAAACAGAATTTCTAAATTAAGAAATTTGGTGAGCTTTGGCCAACTCGATCATATAGGATATATATTTTATAGGTATATCTATCACTTGACTTGGATGTATGACATTAGTTTTCCAATTATTCAAGTTTTCATATTATTCAAGTTTTCAATTATATAGCGATTGTACATTATTTGACAAGTTATCATAATCTTTTATTTATTTATTTATTTATCTATCACCAATCTTTTCATTTTGTAATGGTCTTATTTCTGCGTTTCCAAAGGTAAAGAATGACGTACGGTCGATTAGATACCGAATTAGTGATAGAGGTATTGTACCTGTATGTGCAATGACTAGCTTCCTCCAACTTTCTTGTCCAAGTTCTTTGTATCTTCCGTTTCTATAATTGGTTTGCAACTAGGAAAGGTAACAAAACAGAGTGGTGGCATGGATTGCTTCCCCATCTCCATCCCCGACACTTAAAATTATCCCCATCACCGTTTCTATTCCCGGC
Organism: Ficus hirta; assembly: GCA_038430175.1. Classification (NCBI taxonomy): domain Eukaryota; kingdom Viridiplantae; phylum Streptophyta; class Magnoliopsida; order Rosales; family Moraceae; genus Ficus; species Ficus hirta. The sequence continues at coordinate 18,910,735 of CM076587.1, forward strand.
TAAAAAGGGGCGAGACCGGAGGTGGGAATTCCTAGTCGAAGAGCATTTCTCATTCCCTGTTTATATGGTTATGAATTTTGAAAATTAAATAACTTTTTTTTTAAATTACACAAAACAAAAAATAAATAATGCATACCAGTTAGTGTTACTCAAAATCGGTTACTAGATAAACACTTTTTTTCTTTTTTAAAAACGATGTAGTTAGTAAATATCTTTAAAAGAAAAAAAAAAACTAGAACATTCAAATTAATTTTAAAAAGTAGACATACACATATGTATGCTTAATATATATACATATATATATATATATATATATGTATATCAGGGCGAAGGCAGGGCGGGGATGCTTTTCATGTCCCCGCCCCGTTTTCAATCCAGGGAATAAATTTCATCCCTGTCTCCATTCAATTCGGATCGAAACCCCACGGGATCCCGTCCTACTAGAAATATTACCTTCCCTATTTGCTACTTTTCAAGTTCTCTCTCTCTCTCTCTATATATATATATATATATATATATATATAATGTCCAAAATTCAACAATCGAACTTGTCTGATAGTGATAATATTCTACTTAAAACTTAGTAATGACTAGGTAATTTATATGTAACTTTCTGTTAATAACATTGTAACGGTATTATTTAGAACTATCAGTGCAACATATAAATATCATTAAAAACTATTACACTGAAATCAACTGATTGTTACAATAATATTAAAAAAAAAGTTACAAATATAGTTTTATAAAAGACTAGAATATGAGATATATATATATATATGTATATATATATATATATATTTGTAAAATCACTGACATACTATAATTTATTTTCATTTGTACATAATGGCAGAAGTTATTACCGGTGTACTCATAATAACTGTCGGGTGAAGAAGAGGGTTGAACGACTCTCGGAGGATTGTCGTATGGTGATAACAACCTACGAAGGCAGACACAATCACTCTCCTTCTGGTGGCTCAAATTCCTCTGAACATGAATGCTTTAGTTCCTTCTAATAACCCAACTTGAGAACTAGAAATTTCTCTTGTCATATTATTTAAAGAATAATGATACACATCATAAAAAGTTTTATCATGAAATCATAAATTGTCAAATGTCTAAATTCTGTGGATTCTGTAAAACTAAAATGACTAATTTATCCTTGTTGTTTTACCCTTAATAAGTTACATTTTAATTTCATGATTTTCCTTATTTAAAATGTACTATTTTTTGGCGCTTCAGATGAACTTTGTCAAATTGATATATGTCTTAGAGTGATTCAAGTTTCTAAAACTTGTACCTTTCAATGTAAAAACGGAAATGATATGAATGTATATCCACTATGAAATTACACACTGTAGTTGATATCTTGGAGAATATTTTCTTCCCAAAATATTTAGCATGTTTGGCCATACGACTTAAAACTATTTTTTTTTTAAACTATTTTTGTTCTCTAAAATAAAACAATGTGTTTGGTTGATATTTTCTGAGTACAGTATTCAAAAAACAAAGTTACAAAAAATAGAGAAATCTAGAAAATGCTCGTTTGGTATTATTTTCATTTGTTTTGAAAATAATTTTGTGTTTTGTATGAAAATAAAAATGAGAATATCTTGGAAATGATGTTGAAATCATTTTTGAAGTTGTATTTTTTTTTAGATATATTGTTTCAAGTATAAGAAAAATATGAATTACATTTGGTTATGTTTCTAAAAACATATATCAAGTTATGTAATCATAAAAATGAAAACGAAAATGAGAAAACAACTTTAATATTTTTTTATTTCCTTCACAAAAATCATTATTAACATTTTTTGTTTTTGTTTTCGTTTTCAAATTAGCATTTGCTAAACAACTACTATTTAGGAAACGTTTTCATTTTCATTCATCAAAAGACGTGCAAAAATGTTTCCAAAAACAATTGAAAACAGAATCAAACGTGCCCAATATTTTTGTAGTTTTCAGTTTTTTCTAAAAATAATTTTTAGTATAATACATTTTTATATCTTAAAAAATCTACTTGATTTGGGAGTTTAGGTTGGGATTTGGGACCAAAGTCAAAGTTGGGATCCAGGATCGGTGCCGAGAAAGAGATTTTCTACTAAACAATAGATTTATTAATAACAGATTTTAAATTTTTAATTTTTAATAATATATTTTATGCACAGTTTCATATTAGATCGAGAAAGAGAGAGGAGGAGAGATAGAGAGAGGATGAAGGTGAGGATTTTTGATTTACATGTGATCATAAACTTGATTATATTATTTATTATTTTGTTTAGAATTATATGTTATAATTTACCATTATTCTTTTCAAAAATGCTAGCTCTTTCTTTCTATGTTTTTTTTGAGAACAAATGAGAATTATTTTGTTGTCATCTTTGAAAGCACAATTATATAGAACATGGCCAAATAGACTCAAAATATATTTGTAAAGGATTCATTCCTCGACTATCTATATTTCATGTAGAAGTTAATAGTTGTCAATGTGGATCACTATGTTCTTGACTTGGACTCCATTTGGTCTTTCCAGTGATTTATTCCAAAGAGAGATTTGCCTCTAGTCCATTTGGAATGGAAGAACATTTAGCTCTGCTAAGCATCTATACTACTCTTTAAAATAGTCATTCACTTTTTTGGTCATATCTTTACTGCTTGTCACGTGATAGCTACCTGATCGTCACGTCATATCCACATGATCGTTACGTTATTGTCATTAGGAACAAGGCCAAACTGTAGATTCAGTGTCAAGCTTTAATATAATGAGTATAGTATAGAAGACCTGTTGTAATTTACATCAAAAAGTCCCTATATTAGCATAGCAAAATCTTATATTATTTTAAAAAAGGAACAGTAAAATGAAAGCACTATGTTAAGATATTAGAGAGAGCATTAGAATAAGTCTATATATGAAAAACTGAGAGAGAGAAACAAAATGGAAAAAGAAAAGAGGGGATCATGTTGCGTCCAGTTAAGCCAAAAGAAAAAATAATAGTTAAAAAAATTGAAAAGAACCTAGATTTATGAGTATTATTACTAAAAAGGGGAAACACCTTAATGATACAAATGTGGAGATCATTATATCAAAATGATATAAAAAATAATATTAGATCAATCGATTAAACCTCCAATACGAATGTTCTACATATGGGACTTCGAAGTAATATTATTAAGAAACAATGCTATAAATATTAGTTTGTGTTTGGTATATCATTTGGAATATAAAATTTCCATATCAGTTTTTGTCTTTTTTTAAAGAGTCAATAAAAATTATAATTAGTTTTTAAAAAGTCAACTAACTATTTCCGATAAAAAATTAGAAAATTTTCAAGTCTAATATAAATTTACATTGATAAAAAATTAGAAAATTTTCAAGTCTAATATAAAATATAATGTAAATTTTTCAAATTTAAATCTTCAATTTATTGTAAACTATTTTCAACCTTAATTTTTTTTTAAAATAATGAAAATATTAATAAAATATATTTTGAGTTTTTTTTTTCAACTTTAATGAATAAATAGGTAAAATATTAGTATATTACTTTCAACGGAGATTTCTCGTCTCGCACTCGCTTTAAATATGAGGGGATATAGATAAGGCATACTCTGTCACACTTCATTGCCATCTCTAAAGGGGTTTTCAACATTTTTATCTTTTCTAATAAGGGTGTTTTAGTCATTTCGTATAAAACATTTCAAAAGAAAAGAATATAGAGGGTTAAAGGGTTTGATTTGGCGATTTCTTTCCGACCTGTCTTTCACATTTCCACTATTTCTACATTCTACAAAGTGAGCCAAAAGAAAAAAGGAAAAAAAAAATGCTTCTGAGTTTTGTACAAAACCCCAAGGTGTCTCTCTCATCATCAGCCTCCTACTCTCATCCCGTACCATGGAAGGCTGCGAGTTTGAGCCTCAGCGAATATTCAGTAAGACAGAATCAGATTCAGAGGAGGGTGCTTGGAATAAAATGTTCAATATCTAAAATCCACAGCTATGGAACAGTGGACTACGAGCGCCGTCCGATGCTGAAATGGAACGCCATCTACAAGAGAATATCTCTCATGGAGAAACCTGAACTGGGCTCCGGGACTGTCCTCACCCGGTGGGAGAGGGAGGGACGACAGCTCTCCAAATGGGAACTTTGTCGGGTTATCAAAGAGTTGAGGAAGTACAAGCGCTATGACCGTGCTCTTGAGGTAATAACAAAAATGATGGGTCTTATTTTTTATTTTTACCTTTTTAGAGGCTGTTTGGATTTTATGTTGGAGTTGGAGTTTTGAAGATACGTGTTGGAAATGTATATCCAATTAAAATGTGAATTGGAAACAAACTGTAATATTTGAATAACATAAAAATTTGAAAGGCTTTGGAAAGAAATAAGTAATATGGATATTGTTTTATTTCTAATCTCACTATAATGAGCATTTAGAGACAAGAATTAAGGACTTTTAAAGTTTTAAGTTTTATAGAAGTGGAAGGGACAGAAAAAGAGGTTTTGACATTAATATAGCTCTTTGGAGTTGAGTTTTTGAAAATCAACCTAGAAATCATAGGTTGGAACCTATGTTCCAAAGGAATTCTAAATTTTGTTTGACTGGTACTTTTTTTTTTTATTCTTGGGCAGTGTTAGAATTTATGGCTTATCTGTCTTGATTGATGTGTACCTGCTGCTCTTTCCTTATAAAGTGTTTTAGTTTGTTTGGATGATAGATTGCATTTGAATCTGAATGTTTGTATTCAAATGTAGAATTTGAATTGTGTATCCAAATAAATGTGTGGTTGGATAGTTTTTGTTAAAAGTAATATATGAATAATGTAAAGTTAGAAAAATAAGTGATGTGAATTTTTAAAAAGTGAAAATTTGGGTTTAGATTTGAGTTGAATTGTTGTAAAATAGTGAAACATTCAAATATTTCACTCTAATAGTTGACTAACCAAATGGATATTACATTGAAGTTCAATAATAGCTATCGGAATGGTTCATCCAAACGCACCATTAGAATTGGAGTGTTATTTGTGGTGCTTCTTGGGTGTTTTTGATTTTTGTTGATTAATGTTTTGGTCTGTTGAGGATATGATGACATGTTATGTTCATTCCTTTAAGAAGTCATTAACGTTATTTGTGATGTCTTCTGCATTTGCTAGATTGATGGGGAATTGTTTGGGGTTGGCGCAATGGGGTTGTGGGCATTAATCTTATTGAAAAGTTTTGATCTATAACATCAAAATCGTGTGTTTGGTATTGGATGTGGATTGAGGAGAATCAAATTGTTGTCTAGAGGAGGTACCTTAAGAGTGCAATCTGGCATGTCTTTGTTCATTAAATGTTACTCATTTATATACAAAAATATAGTAGCAGCAATCAAATTTATAATGTATTTGCTGTTATACTCCAATTGAAAGGTTATCAGCCGACTACTACTTTAGTTAAAATAAAAATTCCAGATGCCAAATTCTAACGTAGAACCATAGAGGAGTGGAGGTGCAACTGCAATTTATGTATGAAATGAAGAACCAAGTCAAAAAAGGATAAACGTTAAAAGTTCCTGTGGATGTCTCGAATGTAAACTTCTTGAGCTTATAATTGTTGTTGTTGTTGTTGTTGATGAATAGAATTTAGATAGCCATTTTTTCTGTTGTTGTTAGTCTTCTTGAACTTGGTTGCTGCATAGTCTGATCTTCTGAACTCGTATTCAGTTATTCTCAATGTCTTTCAGCCATTTTTGAGGTCCCGTCTTATTATAAACTTTAAACCATGCATGTCTTCCGCAGGTGTATGATTGGATGAACAACCGAGGAGAGAGGTTTAGGTTATCCTCTAGTGATGCTGCAATACAATTAGATTTAATAGGCAAAGTTAGTGGGATTTCGAGTGCTGAAAATTTCTTTCTTAGTCTGTCGGATAATACAAAGGACAGGAGGATATATGGCGCCCTGCTCAATGCCTATGTACGGGCTAGACTGAAAGGAAAAGCGGAATCTTTGCTTGATCAAATGAGAAGTAAAGGTTATGCAACACATGCCCTCCCCTTTAACGTGATGATGACACTTTATATGAACCTCAAGGAGTACGAGAAAGTTGATGCGGTGGTTTCAGAAATGATAGAGAAAAACATTCAGTTGGATGTGTACTCCTATAATATATGGTTATCCTGTCGTGGATCGCTGGGGTCTGCTGAGGGGATGGAACAAGTATTTGAACAGATGAAACAAGATAAAACCGTTAATCCGAACTGGACCACGTTTAGTACAATGGCTACAATGTATATCAAGATGGGGCAGTTTGAAAAGGCTGAGGAGAGCTTGAGGAGGGTTGAGAGTAGAATCACTGGCCGGGATCGGATTCCTTACCACTACCTTCTAAGTCTTTACGGTAGTGTTGGCAACAAAGAGGAGATTTATCGGGTCTGGAACGTGTATAAGTCGATCTTTCCCAGTATTCCAAATTTGGGGTACCATGCAGTTATCTCTTCTCTACTCCGAATAGATGATATTGAAGGTGCAGAAAACGTTTACCAGGAATGGGTGCCGCTCAAGTCATCTTATGACCCTAGAATTGCAAATCTATTCATGGGTTATTATGTTAATAAGGGAAATTTGGATAAAGCCATAAATTTCGTTGACCACATCGTTGAAGTTGGAGGAAAGCCAAATTCAGCTACATGGGAGACTCTTGCCAAGGGCCATACCGGAGAGAAGAGAATTTCCGAGGCATTGTCCTACTGGAAAGAAGCTTTTGCAGCTGAAGGAGCAAAGAACTGGAGGCCAAAGCCTGTAAACGTGTCTGCTTTCCTCGATCTTTGTGAGCAAGAAGCTGATCTCGAAAGCAAGGAAGTTTTGGTGGGACTTTTGGAGAAGGCAGGATATTTGAAAGACGAATCATATGCATCACTTGTCGGATTAGCCATCAATGACAACGGAATAGCATCAGTGGAAGATAGTTTCGATGGCAACAATGGCGAGAATGAGGATGAAGAATCTGAAATTCTTCTTAACCGATTGTAGATCATGGCCCATGAAATGACGAAATATCTACGGTTTCACGATGCAGATCTTACACTGAGATGCTCTTGCCTTTTTTCATAATAGTCGTTCAGCTCTAGAGTAAGGTTATATCCTTCTTATGGTAGTTTCCAGCCAGTTATTTGCAAGAAATAGAATAAATTTTCTCATTTGTCAGTTATGTGAGGGAAATGGACGTTTCTTTGGCTGGTTTTACTACCAAGAAATATGAAGTGAGAGCGCAATGATCTGCCTTGCTAGTGCCAGAACTTCCCAATATAACCTCTTTTAACATAATAATTGATGACTTTTGCTAGAAGAACTCTATAGCTTCTTCTACAACCTACACTGCTTAATGAGCATAGTATGCATATATTTCATAATTTTCATTTCCCTCATCAATTGCTACAAAAATAGGTTGCCGAAACGTCCAGGACTCCCATCCGCGCTTTCCTACCCTCCCGCAGATTCAGGCCTTGGATTGAGTTAATGCCACCAAAAAATAAATAAATAATTTCACCACCAATTAAAAAAAAAAATTTATTTACAAAATATCATACCATTACCATATCATCACACTATATTTTTTTACAGCATCAAATACAGTCGTCATACCGGCCAACCGACGATCATTGGCTGGTTACAAATCAGTAGTCATCGTGATACTGGCCATAATTGCCACTATCGTAGCGCCAACATCATGATACCGACTGGTGACCATCGGTAACCACCATTACCTATGACAATCAACCGTACTACACGTCTTTTTCACCTTCATACTCAAAAAATACACAATCTACTCAACTCAAAAAAATACATAAAAATCACAAATAATCTACCAAAATAAAAAAGAAATCTAAATATCACATAAATGGTAGAAAAAAAAAAAAAAAGAATATCAATAGAGCAACTCTTCACGACGATGCCAAATTCACCAAGTTCTCCACTACAGGGCCCAATTATACTCAAAAGAAGAGTTTTATCCTGGCTCAGAAGGAACGCTAGCTATATACTTAACACATGCAAGTCGAACGTTGTTTTCGAGGAGCTTGGTAGAAGGAAAAGAGGCTCCCAACTAAAGGTAGCTTGTCTTGCCCAAGAGGTGGGCATTGTTGAGAACAAAGTGGTGAATGGGTGCGTAATGCATGGGAATCTGCCAAACAATGAGGCCCAAATCTTGTAGAGAGCTAAAAAGTGCTATTTGATGAGCCTGCATAGTATTAGGTAGTTAGTCAGGTAAAGGCTAACCAAGCCAATGATGCTTACCTGGTCTATTTGGATGATCAGCCACACTGGGACTGAGACACGACCCTGACTCTCAGAGGGGGAAGCAGTGGGAATCTTGGATAATGGGTGAAAGCCCGATCCAACAATATCGCGCGAGTGAAGAAGGGCAATGCCGCTTGTAAAAGCTCTTTTGTCGAGTGTGCGATCATGACAAGACTCAAGGAGGGAGCCCCAGCCAACACCGAGCCAGCAGCCGCGATAAGACAGGGGGGGTAGTGTTCTTTGGAAAGACTAAGCGTAAAGGGCATGTAATCGGTGAATCGGGTTGAAAATGAAAGTCGCCAAAAACTGGTGGAATACTCTCGAAACCAATTCACTTGAGTGAGACAGAGGAGTGGAATTTTGTTTGTAGGGGTGAAATCTGGAGATCTACGAAGGAAGGCCGAAAGCAAAGGCAACTGTGCTGTATCAAATCTCTCTGAAAGGAAGAGACCAGAACCGAAGGCAACTCTCCTTTTGGAAGACCCTCCGTGGGAAAAAAAAAGAAAATCAATAGATCAGCTCTTCACGACGATGCCAATATGGCCAATATTATAGAATATAACATGGCACTGTGCATATGGCAATTGCCAAACTTACAAGAGTGTTAGATCGGGCAGTAAAAAATGTTTCTTTTTCTTTTTCTTTTTTTTTACATTGGAAAGTACAAAATGGTTCACTCATATGCTGATATATCTCCCGTTGCACATGTCACCACAAGTAGCTAATATGTACTTTCATTCCAGTATCTTCTTCACGAAGGTTAATGAAAGACCATGGAAATGCAGAAACTGAGAAGGCCTAAAATCCAAATCATTAAAACCGCATTCACCAAAATATATCTCACAAAAATTAAATTCTCTCTAGCCTCATTGCAGAGGGCATCAGATCTTTTGGCAGCTACTATTCCGTCCCTGAGAGTCTTATTCGCTATCCAGAGCTGTAAATCAGGCAGGAAAAAAAAATTGAAAAAAGAAAGACAAATTGAGAACATAGTCAAACAATAAAAAAAGTTGGCCATTGAGTAAGTTCTTAGAGGAATCTGCAGCTAAAAACTTCTCTGTGAAAGTGAAACTCGATGTTCAATGCTGGTAAAACTCTCTACCTTCTCAGCCTCCAGTTCAAGCTCTTCCACTGAGTGTTGCAACAATTGAATTGTCTGCATTGTAACGTCATCACCATATGCTGACACAAGTTCTAAGGAACCAGACTTGTACCCTTCAGAATTGGGATCCAAGAGAATCCCTTCCTGTACGAACAGCTCCTCCAGAAACTCCACATCTTTGACATTAAGTCTCTCCCCCAACTACATAATGCGAACATCGTGTTATAACCATGTTAAAAAGATTTATTTCAGATATCAGAATAAATAAGTTCTAACCTCATTTAGAATTATTTTGTTACGTGACTCATCTTTAGTTGGTGAAAGAACTCTTCCATATCTTTTAGCTGACTTATCTTCGTTGCACTTGACAAGCGATATCGGTGCTAGATGACCTGAAGTTTCTCCGAGCTTGAAGAGGGCTCGAGATTTTTTTGGAGCTGCTATCCTGTCCTTCAGAATTTTATTCTCCATCTTAAGCTGTAAAAACAGTACTAAAAATTTAAGCTTACCTAAAACAATTACTCAATACATTTACTATCTATTTTCTAAGCATTAAGCAAATGATGTGAAAGAATCTAAACAAGCTCTTTGAGGAATATGATTATAACAGTTTTTTGGGGTGCTAAATTCTTATGTATTAATTGTTCCATTCTTCTTATTATTTACCTCCTCAACCTCTAGCGCAAGCTCTTCCTCTGCCTGTTGCAATGACGAAATTTTCTTTAAAACACAATCCTCATATGCTGCCTTGGCGTCTTCCTCTGAATTAAGATTGAAGAAAACCTTTTCCACTATGAACAACTCCTCGAGTAAATCCACAGTTTCGTTGTCAAGTCTCTCTCGCAACTACATAAAGGACATTGTATTATAACCTGACAAAAAAGATTACCTCAGGAGTTACAGATCCGAGTCCTAACCTTGTTTAGAATCCTCTCCATTGACCTATCTTTAGTTGGAGAAGGAACTCCGCCCCGTTTTTTAGCAGCTTCATCTTTAATGCACTTGACAGGCATTGACACCTTGACATGACTTGCCCTGCTCCAATTCATACCATGGCATATAGTTAAACTGATCAAAAAGTCCCTTCAAAACTCCATGACTTTGAACAAGCGTTTCGAGTATCGTGCGTAATCAATTTTCTCTCACTTTTATTTATTAGTTTTCCTTGTTGATTTTAATAGAATACATTTTGCGACGTTGAACGATCACCTTGCACCAAACCTAAGGGTGGACAGTGTTTCTGATGCATTTGAAGGGCTTGGTGAGCAACAACATAGTAAAGCAATTTGGGATTTCCCACCCTGTAAGAAAAATATCAAGACATCTCATCGAAAACATAATGGAAAAATAGTATGAACCAAAAGGGAGGGAGACTAACAAGGGCATCCTGTAGAATCCGAGTAACTTTTGAATCTCTATATGGAATATGCTTTGATTTTCCCAGTGAACCACATGTCAAAGCGTTTATCACATTGCCAAGTGCTGACAGAGACTTGTTTATAGTCTTGGCTTGTTCAAGGACGCTTCCCTCGGCTCCAGTTTTTTCGGCTTTCTCGGAGCCCGCCAAGTCCACTAGAAGTAACTTCCCAGTTTTTGCCCTGTCCAACGTCTCAGATGCTCAATAGAATCGGTCCAAAAGCTTGACACAACATGTGGAGGAGCGTACCATACCTATTATTTTGCACTAATCCTTGCTGAATTGTGAATATGTAAACACAGTGGCTTCTGCTGCTAGCCATGTTCATTTCTATTTATAATAAGGCTAAGAAACAAAATGTTATAAGAACAAATAAAATACTTCCAACACTGAAACCAAGGCGTTTTTTACATTGATCTTCTGAAAAATAAAGCAGGATACGGGTCTCCCCAACAACTCTGTTAGCTATCCCACTCTGTCGATGAATCTCAGGCTCAGATTGCATATTAAGAAGGATAAAGGTAAGTCAGATTTCAGAACCAAATTTTATCTTACAGCTAGGCTTCGCAATGCTTCTACAGGGTCTGCAATGGAGATCTGGAAAGATAAAAATAAGAGGCTCTTCCCAGTCACAAGGCACGTTTAGATTGAGAGTGGCTCAACATCAAAAACATTAAAACCTGGATCCATTGCTCTAAAATGAAATTGGATTCTTGACATAAATAATTCAAACCAACAAATCATTGAAGTGATATTCATATTAATTGAAAATAAGACCTTTGTACTTATAAAATACTCGCTCCTGAGCAGTAACCTCAGAAATTAATCTTGCAGTGAACAATAAATATAAAATTTTATTCTATACTCCTGAAGAAGCAAACGTACATCAGTTACTCCATGTAAGATAATTCCATGTGCTTTGCTCTCCTTGATCTGTATATTGTCTTTTGTTAAATCAAAAAGGTCCCTGAGCATGAAGATGGACAATAACATTAGGACTGATTATTGGAACATTTCATCGACCTCTGTCTTCTTTATCTAGAAGGTTACAGTAGAGCAGATAGTTGAAAAGATATAGTGTGGCACCAGTTATATAAATGATATACCTTACTCGCTCCATGTAGATCTCTACCTGTAAGGAGACAACAAGAATAGAATATTCATGACTGACAGAGACTAAACAAATAACTACTGACCAATAAGAAAACAAACGTAGGTCTGCAATTCTCATTACCATTGACAATTTAACGGAGTACTTGGTTGCTTCTTCAGATGATTTAATGCATTCAAATATTCCATCAACTACCCGGGGAAGCAACCCTTTCTTCTGCTCATCACATTCTAGTATGCCAGGGCCCTTCTCACATGACACAATTAACACGACCCATAAGCATAAAATCCAAAACTCAATTATCTAAATTATACTCGCTAATACGAGTCATAACATACCTCCATGCTATAAGTCTTCCCTGCGCCAGTCTGTCATTCAAACTGTTTGTCAATAACAAAATGAATAAAGCAATGACAGAGACTTCAAATAGTATCAAGCAAGTAATGTGCGGAAAAAGAAAACAAACAAATTTCCTCTTTTTTTTTTTATTTAAAAAAAAAATATTTAAAGAACATCATCGGAAATGTGTTTTACCTGTCCATAGGTAATGATTGTCCCATTGATCCCTTTAGCAGCGTCTGATTGACAATGAGAAAACATTCATATGGAACAGCAGAAGAAAATTGTGATCATTTCATTGCCACATGAAGATCAATTCAGAAAACAAACAAGGACAATTAGTAGCAACGCCTTTCCTTAGTTTGGCTACTGAGAAAATGTCAATAACGGAAAAAAAAGGAAAAAAAAAAAAAAAAAAAAGAAGAACATAAATCACAAGGATATAACAGTTATTCAATTCAAGGAAATACACCCAAGGCCCTAAAATATAACGAACTTAATCTTCCATATGTCTTTTCTTTTCAAGAGTTTTCTCAGCACACAAACAGAATTTTGAGTCCATGATATACCTCGAACAATAGGAAGAGCTAGAAATTCGAACACATTAGCTTGCTCGGAGTTCTCGTAGAACACCTTATCGAAGCTAAAAGTGAAAATTTCCTCCTTCTCATCCTGCGATTGATATGTCGAATTCAATTTCAAAATTAAATTCCACAAATATAAAATAACTTTCCTGAGGAAAGTTCAAATAAAAGAATCATTCGATCTGGAAAACCTTGAGATTGAAAGTTTCGGCGTCTTCACACTGGACGCAGACTGAATCGCCGTAGTCCCTTCTCTCTCTGGAGCTCAAAGGTCTGAAGCGAACACAAACTTTCATATGCGACATTTTCTCTCAACGAATTTGAACCTAAACAGAGTAAATCCAAAACATAAAATCGAAGGGAAACAAGGAGGAGACATTAGGATTCTGAAACTTGAAATACAAGAAGCAGACGATATGTTTGGTTAGCGAGAAAATAAACAACTGAAACGAAAATTTGGATCTCGAGTAGAAGAATTCGTTAAATCGTTTGATCTCAACCGAGTAAAATAGAATCATACTTTCAGATTACGAAAGCATCAGTTCATTTAACTAGTGAGAAATCTGTGAGAAACTAACTGAATAAATTAGTCAAGAAGAGAGAAGTTTTTCTTCTTGATTTTCTCGTGCATTTTCTTGCAAGCCAAACAAAAGGAGGGAGACCGCGAGAGTAGTACCTTTCGATTTACGCGGCAAACGATTAATTTCAAATTGGAAAGGAGAGAATTGAGAGGAGAAAGAGAAGGGAGAGCTAGAAATAAGCGACAGGGGGTGGAAACGACAAGTCGTTTGTTCGTTGCAAACGATGAAGAACATGTCGTTTTATCATTAACATCTCGTCCATGTGGACGGCGAACAGCTCGCCTCCCAGCTGAGTACGACGTGTCGGCTCGATATCGTGACAGGCAACACACAAGTCGATGAAGGAACCCAACATAAACGGGTTGGTTTCAGGAGTCGATTGAGTTGTCACCTATATGTAATTTAGTATTTGTATACAAAATCACAACTTAAAACATGCACTTAATCTAAAATTTATGACTTATCACGTGTAAATGCAAGGATATCATTTTCCGAATGCTAGTTTTGCCAAGTAAGTAGCTTTTAATAAAACTTGCGAAATAAATACTAACTTTTCAAATCTTTAATAAGCCACTGAACAAAATAGGCCGTCGGTGCCGAATCATTTTTTCTTCTATTTACCTTCGTTTTTCAGAAAATGAAAAATGAAATTGTCAAAACATAAACGTGTAAAAAGCAAAAAGGACATATAAAAATGCAATACATGCACGACCTTGCACGTTATGAAGTCCATATATAATGATTTTAGACGATGTGATTGGTGGATAATGTCCAAAAGTCTTGGATTTCTCTTGTATCACTTATTATATTAGAATATTTATTCAACTTATAAGTTTCCATTCCAATGTATGAGTTTAAAATGTATAATGAACTGTATATTTGGATAATTTTAATTAAATGTAACATTTGAATATATAACGTAAAGATTAAAAAAAAAATGAATGTGATATGAATTTCGTGAAAAAAGAAATTTTGAGATTTGTATTTGAGTTGAATATAATTGTGAAATAGTAAAATATTAAAATACTTGCACTTTAATAATTGTGTAACTAAATGCATATTAAAATATAAACAATGCATTTAAATCAAGAATTAAATTGAATAGGTGATCGGAAAGAATACGAAGATTTATTAATGGCTAATTTAATTACGTAATTTCTTTTTATTTTTTGACATATTTTATTGGCAAATTTTGCAAGGCTGCCATACAATAGGAATGGGGGTCCCTCACGTGGACAGCACATGGGGTGGAACAGTTCTTGCCAATAGGGACGCAAATGGAGTGAGACAAATATATAAAAACTAAATTTAGTAGGTTTGTTTGTCCCAACTAAATGGGTTGCGGGTGGGGCGGGTTATTTCTAACTTAACTTGTTTATTATTAGTAAAATAAATATATAAAAAAAAAAACTAGATGTAATATGTCGTTAATTAACGGGCTCCAATAGTGCTAGAAGATGATTGATATCGCTCGAAGAGTGGTAGCAAAGGAAGAAAGCTACTTATTTATTGATTTATTGACTAAAAAAATTGCCAAGGAGCTAAGGGAGGGAAACAGAGCATAAAAGGACTGGATACCATACAGGTAGAAAGAAGAAAATAGCTTTTTTTTTAAAAAAAAAAATAAAGAATTGAACTAAATAGCATATTTTAAAAATATTTATAATAAATAGTAATAAATTATTTATTTACCTATTGTTAAATACGTTATTTACTTAATAAATCCGCTGCTCACCTGATAAATTTTATTTATCTAATAAATTTACTATATATTTAAATATTTTAAATATTATTATTTACTTTAATTATTTTTGGAAAAATACTACTTACTACAATTTTATTCCTTATGAAAGAGACGAAAACAATAAACATAAGACCAGTTCCACATGTTGTCAATCTTTACACATGCCCGTAACAGTTTTTTTTTTTTTTTTTTTAAACACTATAGTACACTATAAATGTACCTTAAAAAAATTATTACTAATATATGGCTTAAACGATCATTTGTTAATTAATTGAATAATGTTGGAATTAAAAAAGAAAGAAAAACCTTTAAGCATTGAAGAGGGAAAAAAAAAAAAAAAAAAAAAAAAAGAACATGTGAAAAAATTCTGTCAAACAAATAAAGAAAAAAAAACTAAACAAAAAAGGCCTTAAAAAAAATTTTTTTTAAAAAATCTACTTGAAAAAAAGGGAGGAAAACGAGGCAGGGCAGGATGGGTATCCCTGGTGGGTTTTTGCCTTCTGTTTATAAAATCGGGCGGGGCGGCCCCGCCCATTTGCATGCCAGGAACAAAGCTTTTGAAGGATTTTGACCTCTCCAAACAAAGTGTTTTGGGGAAGCTCTACTTCTTGCAAAGATATGCTTTGCTTTTGTTTCACTCAAATATGTAGCATGTAGGTCATTCCAGCTTGCCATTTCCTTTCCCTGTCTCTAGTTTCCAAAACTAGCCCCCACAACTCTTTTTTTCCCTGTCCATTTTTTTTCATCATAGGTCTCTTCTTCTTAGGAAGGAAAAATTGTTTATTACTTAGCAGGGAAACAATTATATATACTCCTAATTTTGTTTATTCAATGCGTATAACTCTCAAGTACTAGTTT
Source organism: Ficus hirta (assembly GCA_038430175.1). Taxonomy (NCBI): domain Eukaryota; kingdom Viridiplantae; phylum Streptophyta; class Magnoliopsida; order Rosales; family Moraceae; genus Ficus; species Ficus hirta. The sequence continues at coordinate 18,926,739 of CM076587.1, forward strand.
TTTTTTTTTTTTTTAATATTAAATTTGGAGATAAGATGACTCGAACTTTACACTTTATGATGGAGTTAGATGTGAAATTATCGCTACACTATGTTTACAACCACGCAAGTAATATTTGTTTTAGAAAAAAAAAAAAAAAAAAGAAAAAAAAGAAAAACCTCACACGCACAATATTTATATACAAAACAGCGACCAAAAACAAGGTCTTGCTTGTGATTGGGGTCTAATTAAGGGAGATGCAAAGCTGTATAAAGAGAGTTTTATATAGTAGAATTGTGAAAGAGGATCTTAATTATTATAATAAAATAAACTAGCCTGTCACATGAAGGATCAGAGACATTAATGTCTTTTTGACATGTATAGATCTGTAATGTTTTTCTGTTCATGCAAAATATAAGTTAATTTACAGATCACAAGTAATGCTAAAAGCAGGCTCAAGGCAAATTAAAGCTTATCATATAATATATATATATATATATATATATATATGACTGTTGCAGAATACTTACAACTAAGGACTAGCTAAAAACAGATTTATCTTTGCTGTTTCTTAGCCTCATTACAAGAAATGATTTTTTTTTTTTAAAGAAAATATTTGCTGTAAAGTTACCCCTCTGGTGTTTCCTCCCTCAAACTTTTTTTTTTCCCTCGATTTTTTTCCCTTTACTCCTACAAATGTACACATTATCCTTCGGTATCAGCATGGGATGTAGCTTTGATGTCGCTTATGATGCCAAACTTAATGCACATGTTGGTGTTGAAAATTATCTAGATCATATGCAAATTAAGCAATTAATTAGGTGATATTAACATGTTCAAAATAGAATAATCATGAATTTGGCCCAAATAATAGATTTAGGGATTTGTGCATAAATGATATTTTTTTAAGAAGTTTTTTAATAAATAACTGAAGTTTTATAAAATTAGAAAATTCATCAAATTTTTTTTTTTTTGGAAAAAATGGTCAATTAATCACTATAAGTGATTGAATAATGTTAATATGCATTTTTCATTTTATTTAAAAAAAAAAAGAAGCATTTTTCATTGGTGGGGTGTTTGGACCTCCAATCCATACTATACTTTTACAATCTAATTTTTATTATTTTCCTTTAGCTTTACTATTCACATAGTTTTGTAACTCAAACTTTAAAAGTCCACAACTTTGCATAGATAAGTCCAAATGAGATGATTTTTTTTAGTTACATAGAATTTCAAGACAAAAAAAAACAAGATCCATATTGATTTTTTTTTTCTGAACACATTTTAAGTTTTTACACTTTTTAACTCAAGCAATTCAAATGTCTCGATAAACACAAAATCAATCCAAACCCAAATTCTATAATCCAAAACCTTAGAACCAAACACATACTTAATAATTCATTAGTGATTGACTATGATTACTCCATAATTAATAGTTATTGTCTTAAATAATTTTTTTTTGACCATTTATTTAAATAAGTTTTTAAAAACTTATCTTTATTTTTCATAGATTTTAAAACTACATCTTGAAAAAAAAAAAAAAAAAAAAGGAAAAACGAAGAAAATACCATTTAGATAATATTGACTGATTGAAGCGTAAAAACCAAGTAATAAATAGTTCTATAAATATTATTGTAGGTGTAACTTCCGTCTAGTGCATTTACAGCCTGTAGTGCATATGTAACACATAAAAAGTCTAACAAAAAACCAATCCTCGCGAATCTGTGTGGTGTCCAACTCCTTGCTGTTATAATATTAACTTAATTTGCTGTAAATTTGTTTCATTGACATTTAGTCTTAACCAAGGTATTAATTTCGCAAATTTGCAGATATAGTCCCAACAATATCTAATCTCTTGTTATAGTATAAGTGTAAATTAATTTGCATTCATAATTTTATTTATTTATTTTATTTGTAATTGTAAGAATTATTCTCATCTATACTTCCCGAACTTTTAGATCATTGTCACCATACTCTTAAATTTTAAAACTGCCACTTTGTTTCCTAAACTTTGAATCCCCTACTTAACCCCTTCGATTTTAAATCAGTTAAAAAAGATGGAAAAAAAGTGAATTAAGTGTAGTTATGTGATCTTTTTCTATTTGTTTTTATATAAATCATAAGAGAGATTGTGTTAAATAAGGCTAATTTCCTTTTTTCTTTCTATGTTTTAAAAAAAATTCAAATAAAAGTGGTTAATAAATGAGACAACTTCAAAGTTTCTAACGACAAAGCGAGAACTTTTAAATACAAAGTAGGAAATTTTCAAGTTTAGGGGGTCAAAGTGGGATCGATTTTAAAACTCAGTGAGCATATATAAGAATAATCCTACTTTTAAACTAGCAGTAATTCATAACCTCCTACAATATTGATTTTAGAATTCGAATTCCTTTATTTTCAAGATTGAAAAGTGGTTGCGAGTATGATCTATCGATAATTTCATACTCAATTCCATTAGAATATATAGAGTTCGAATTCTCTCATCTCAAATTTAAAAAAAAAAAAATTATAATAGTAGTGTTAACATTGGTAGTAGTCATGCACGCAAGTCTTTATTAGATGAAAGCCGTAAGATCTGCATATCACATGACCAAAATCCTATAAGCTAAAAATTACCATGTATAATTATATATTTAATTTTTTAAAGGAATAATAATGGGGGTGGACCATTAAGTATTATGAGATTAGTGTAGCTAGCTTTCCATCAATTAAGCTTCCAGCCAACCATGTATAAATATTTTAATTAATTTGCAAAGTTTTGTATGCTTTTAGACAAAAAACAGCATATACTAATGGGCCATGAACCAACATAGCAAATCCATGTTATGTCACCCAAAAATTGTAAAGGAATCACAACCACATGCAAGATCTCATATAGGATATGGGACCCATAAAATTAGTCACAAAATTTTCCCACTTGTAATCACATGATGGGTATGGCATGCCCATCACCATTGTCACATTATAAATCAAAAGGGAAAAAAAAATCCATAAATCCATTTCAAGAGGAAAATGACACTAGCTAACCCACATTTAATCCCATCTTATTTAATTAATTAATTCTTCCCTCTATCCTTAATTTGAAATATATAAAGGAAACGGAAAAAAAAAAAAAAAAAAAGAAAAACATCATTACCCAACTAAAACTCACAAGACCCTTTATCCTCATTGTAAATTAAAAAAAAAAAAAAAAAGAGGAAAAAAATGGTAATTAAAACCTTATATATTCCAACATAGCCACAAGCCAAAGATTTCAAAAAACACTTTTGAGTAGAACCAAAAGAGAAACCTCTCTCCATAATTGCTCTAACAAATCATCAATGGCAGCGGATCAGCTTGAGAACCCAAAAGTGATGACAAGTCTCATCACATTTCTCTCATCTCTGCTCGAAAGGGTGTCCGAATCCAACGACTTAAACTGCCAATTCCAGCCGCAGAAGATCTCGGTCTTCCATGGCCTAACTCGGCCGACGATATCGATTCGGAGCTACTTGGAGAGGATTTTCAAGTACGCTAATTGCAGCCCTTGTTGTTACATCGTTGCTTATGTTTATTTGGACAGGTTTGCTCAGAGACAACCCTCCTTTCCCATCAACTCCTTTAACGTTCATCGCTTGCTCATCACCAGCGTTATGGTGGCAGCCAAATTCATGGACGATATGTAAGTTTTTCATCACTTATTTTAATTATAAGATAATTTGCCTGAAATTAAAAATTTATATCCCTTCTCTTCAGATGTCTCAATCTCATATATAGAATTATCAAGTTTTTGTTCCGAGCAATTCACTACTCGAGATTTAGTTTTGGTCGCGTATTTTTACCGAGAAAGAAGTAATAACAATAGTTTTCAGAAAATAATTAAAGTAAATAGTAGGTTTCAAAAAATTTAAACATGTTATTCATTATAATTTTCTATATTTCTTTTTACTGAATTGGGATTTGTTAATTTTTCTGAAGTGAATTTTGAGTTTTTATTCATTTTCATATTAACTTTGAAAATTTACTATAAAATTAATCAACTTATTGTTATTTGTTTTTTTAAATTGATTAACTTTTTGTTATTTGAAATTCTCTTTCATAGACTAATTCATATATATATATATATATATATATATATATATATATGCATGTGCTCATAGAGAGCCAGCCATGCAAGATGTATTTCATGAAGGAATTCATTAAGTTGATCATGATAGAATATAAAAGGACAACCACGTATTATAATGGAAAGGTATATTTAAAATAAATAGATAAAAGTTTATTGAGAGCGGACTCAGATATAGATGACTTCGCCTTTGATTTCTCTGCTGTCATTCAAAAGTAGAAATCATACCAAAATAGAAACGATTATAGAAGACATTTTCCTCTTAAATTGTAAAGATTACTTGGCAATACATAAATTAAGTACATTTCCTAATATTCACTTTGAATACTTTTTGGTTTTGTGTATATATATACCTCAGGTACTACAACAATGCTTACTATGCAAAAGTAGGAGGAATAAGCACCACAGAGATGAACTTTCTTGAAGTGGATTTCTTATTTGGGTTGGGGTTCCACTTGAATGTGACCCCCACCACCTTCCAAACACACTGTTGTTATCTCCAAAGAGAGATGCTTCTCTTGCAACCACCACTTGAACATCATGTTCTTGCTGATTCTTCCCTCTCTTTGGGAAAATCACTCAACCTCCATTTGTGCTTCAACGACGATGAATCCTCTCATCAAAAACCCCAACTTAGCTGTCTAACACACCTCATCAGAATCGGAAACAAGTAAATAGCAGTTTTTCGTAAATAATTGAAGTAAATAACATATTTTTAAAATATTTAGAGTTAATAACAATAAACTTTAGATATTTTAAAATCTTGTTATTTACTTCATTTAGTTTCGTAAATATGCTGTTTATTGTAATTTTGGTAATTGGGATTAACCCCTTGAAAAAAGCAAGCCCAAATATTGTTTTGATCAACACTATACTTTGGTGATTGGTTAGGCTTTCAGAGGTAGACCTAAGTGGATCGCTCTTCTTTTCTTCCTCTTTTTTTTTTTTTTTTTTTGGCTGGCTTAATTAGTGAACTTTAGAGTAGTAATCGTTTTGCCCTGTGTAATTTCGTGACACTTGTAACTGATGCTAGCCAAAATCAAAAAACAAAAAAAACACCTCTTTTTGGGGTACTTTATGGATTTTGTATTTCATGATCGGCATGTATGTACAGATGGGGGTAATTTGCTTTACAGTCTGGCTATCAAATTATGTAATTGTAATGTTTTATTACACTCAACTATGTATTGTTGAACATTGTTTTGTACATATCTATATATATGTCTCTTGTACTCATATATATATATATATTTATATATTTATATATATGTATATATGCAAGTTGGGATTCTCTTTCACTGTAGCTGCGAATGAAAAGCAAGCTAGAACATACGGGATATAAATATGTGGTTAGACATTGGATATGAAATGGGCATGTGAGTGGTGAAGACCTAATATAGGTGTGTAAAGACAGTTCGGTGACAAGGATACGCCGACAAAAAAACACGCGCAACAAGTACTATTTTGTTTTGGTTATATCTGGTAATTGCTGACTTTCGTTTTATTTGACAGTTGTACCAATTCTATTAAAGGGAAAACAAGCAGCATGTGCAATCATGGGCAACTAGTTAGGGAAGAGTGAGAGAGAGAGAGGAACAGTTTTTTTTTTTTTTTTTTTTTTTTTTAACACTTAGAGGGCCCTTTGGAGGATGTTTTAGAAATGTATAGTTTTGGATTAAAAATGAGATGTAATTTTAAAAATGTATGTTTGAGGAAAAAAATTATTTGGAGTGAAAAAGTAAAAAATATTTAAATATGTTCGGAAAAAAAATATCAATATAGATCATCTTTCATTTCTCTCGAAATTTTTTAATGAGGTTTTAAAAAAAAATTCATCACATTTGGACTTGAAATAACAAAGTTATGAACTTTTAAAGTTTGACTTTATTATATACATTTGAAGATGTTAATAGTGAAAAGAAGTCTTAAGTTGAAGAAAAAAACCAAAAACAAAAAAAAAAAACTTTTAGAAACTAGAAGTCAAATGTACCCCAAACAAACCTTTAAAAGTATTTGATTGGTGGTGAATCATTTAAGTATATTTAAATAATTTCACTATTTATATGTAATTCAGTTTAAATCAAAACTTAAATTTTCACTTTTTACAAATTCTCTAAGCTTTTGTAACAAACACTCCAGTTGAAGTTTTTTAATTGTTTTTTGTCCTTTTCCCCAAAAGTAAACAACTTCACTATTCATATCTCCAAATCTTTCTTTTTTATTTTTAAAAAAATTAAAATTTTAAAATTCCTAACTGTCTTATTTCAAGTCAAAATAAGACGATTTTTTTTAGTTGCATATAATTATTAGAAGAATGAAACAAAATCTATATTACAATTTTTATTCCGAACGCATTTCAAAATTTTATACTATTTAACTATTATAGTTCATTTTAAACCAAACAAATTTTTTCAAACAATAATACATTTTCAAACTATTTAAACATACATTCAACTTGAATTCACAATTCAAATTCTATATTTGAATTTATACATTCAATTTAAATATAATATTTATATATATAAAACTAATAAAAGTCTAAAAAACCAAACCATCATCCTTCCACCATGTGTCCTCAACTTTGGTTCTTTTTTTTTTTTTGCTTTTTCCTTCTACTGTATTTCATTTTTCTCCCCTTCTTTTTTTTTTTTTGGTTTTTTCCTTCTAATGCCTTTTATTTTCTCACTTTTTATATATTATATTCTTATCTCTTACTACACTTCAATGGGCACTACACAGCGGATCCAATGCCCATCACGTGATAATTTTACAAAAAATTACATTTTTTTTTATTTTTTTATTTTGTTTGTCTATCTCACACATGTGAAGTACACTTTCCAACTAGTATTATTAAATATCTAAATTCAACCTATGATACAAACCTACACTAACTATATAGTAAATCGTAATGATGGGATAAGAACCACATGGTTTCTAACTGGCCAAGAGGTTGGGTTTGGTCAAGGTTGAAGTTTTATAGAGCAGTACATCAGCCGAGTGTGTCCGACCAAATTATAAATTACAAATTGATTCCCCACTTACCAAAAATAAAATAAAAATAAAAAGAAGGGATTTTCCACTCACCAGCACTTACCACTCAAAAGAAGAAGAGGTAACATTTGGTTGACCAAAAATACCAACAAATAATTAGGGGTTTGTTTTGAGGCTTTGGATCAAATGAGGCCTTTAAAAGTTTAGGAAATAGAAAACTATGACATTATAATAGTGTATAAAAGTACTTATTTATTCAAGAATTCTTAGTGATAACCAACCGGTGCAAATTGTTCAATCCAGACCTCTATTAGTTTACCAATAAACTTAAATATTGTAGATATATTTAACCTTAAATTTATACGGCACTATACGTTAGTACAAAAATAAATCTAACAATTAAAATACAGTTTCTATGGATGATGATCAAGTACTTTTATCATCAAAGAAATTACAAAACCTATCCCAATTCTTCGGAGAAGAAGTTTCTAATCTCACCAAACAGCCCTATCCCTCCGCCCAAGTATCACAAAACCTAGAAAAATGAATCAAATTAACCAAGAAACACAAATTGAACAAGAGAGGTAGATCTAGAATGAATCAAATTACACAAGAGGAGCAACTTATCTAAGGTACGGAACTGCAAATATAAAACAAACATGTGGATAATGTACATATTTTTGAGTTGAGTTCCAACTGAACTTGTTTGGCATGTCAGTTCAGTCCCAATACCCCTTTGAACCGTTGCAGGTTTACTGTGCAACCAGTCGTCTTTGTGATCTCTGGCTCACCCCTGCCTTGCCTACTGTTCACCACCCTCGTGCTCCTCCCCACCCACGCCCATCTATTTGCATTTTTGGTTTTTTTTTTTTTTTTCCTAATTGAACTAAACTTATGATAGAATTTAATTTAGTTTGAAATTTTAGAGTTTAAAAAGCTATGAACTTATATAATAATATAGTTGATTTTAATTTTTTTGAGATACTAAATTTTAAATGTGAGTATTTAAAAATAATAAAATTTTGGATGAATTTTAAATTTTTTTTCATAAAAATATGTAAATGTGATAATTAAAAAATTTCAAAAGGACGAATAAAGGATAAGTTGTAAAATACTTTATCGTAATTAGGTGGAGAAATTATAAATAATTATTGAACTTTAGAGGCGAAAAGAGAAATTTTTAAAAAATGCAAGGGGCTGGAGCTAGGGGTGGCAATTCGTGTCACGTGTCGGATTCGTGTCGTGTTTGAGCCGTGTCGAATTTTTTCTTCTCCAACCCGAACACGACCCGTGACACGAAAATGACACGAAACCGCGACACGAACACGACACGAACCCGTAACGGGTTGACACGACACGAACCGAACTTGACCCGCGACACGAAATTGACCCGCAACACGAAATTAACCAGCGACACGAAATTGACCCGCGATACGAAATTGACACGAAATTCAGGTTGAACCCGAAATTGACACGAATTTGACACGAAATTGACACGAATTTGACACAAATTTTAGGTTGGACCCGAAATTGACACGAAATTGACACGAATTTGACACGAAATTGACACGAATTTGACACGAAATTGACACGAAAAAATTCGTGTCAACCCGAACACGACACGAATTTTTTCGTGTCAATTTTGGGTGACCCGAACACGACACGACCACTATTTTTCCCAACCCAAACCCGCAAAATTCGTGTCGTTTTCGTTTCGTGTCGTCGTGTCGCGACCCGTATTGCCACCCCTAGCTGGAGCTAACCTCCCTCAGCCACTAAACATAACAATCTTTTTTAATTTGTGGAAAGAGGGTGGAAATGATGGTCTATTTTAGTCTAATAAATAATCAAAAGTTAGAAAGAATTTTCCTTTCACACTATAACTCCTAGGATTAGAATTAGATATAATTATTCTTACGTTAGTGTCGGAAATTTCCAAGAAATAACGTCATGTAGTGGGTGTAGTGATGTAAAGCAAATTATGTCATTATTTACGTGGGAAAAAAAATATTTACGTATTTGCATAATAACCTAACATCTATATAACGTGATTGTCACTTACCAAAAAAAATATAACGTGGATTTTCAACGACAATTTTATAGGGTAGCAGAGGAAAACCCATCGCCGTTTATCTATATCTTCTTATCTTTTACTCGTTGCTAATAACTGTAGGGACAAACCGTGTAAGTGGTAGGAGGACGTTCGGAATACCAACTGCAATTGGAATTTTGAAGTTTTTTTTTTTTTTTTAAATAAAAAATGAGTCAATGATTGAAAATGTGTGTTTTGTTAAAATATAAACTAAAAATAATATTCGATATGTAAATAGTGTAAAAACTTGATATGTCTTTGGGAAAAAAAAATAGCGAGATGGATTTTATTTTGTACATCTCATTGTTGTGAGTACTTAAATACAAAAATTATCTTATTTCGACTTAAAATAAGAAAATTATGGATTTTAATAGTTCGACTTGAAATAAAAATCATCTTATTTGATAATTGATTCAAATGCAATGTATTTATTCGAATATGCGTTTGGATGTTGTATTTTTGTATTTGAATGCATGTATTCCAATGAAAAATACGTTTGGATGTCAGCATTTGAATACATTTGAGTCTTTCAAAAAGGTGCATATTGGAATGTGTGTATTCAAATGGTGGTATTGGGATTTGTTCAGAAAGGTGTGTATTCAAATACAAAACACTGACAACCAAATGAGGCAAGCCTGCTACCCCATACGTCTGATTGTTGATTATTGTATTATAGTGTAAAAATATTTCAATAGAATAATAGTTGATTTAAACAATCCCCTTAAAGTTTGAGTTTTCTGAAAATTGAAGAGAGAGAAAAAGAGATGTGGATTGGGAATGAGTATGCATTGAAAATCAATTGTTCAGCCAAATGTGATTCAAAATTTTTTAGGGTATTCCAAAAAAATTAAAAATAAAAAAAAAAAAGGCAGCAATTTCGGATTCAATGCTGCGGATTTCAACCTTGATTAATACAGAAGATTTTAGAGGATCATCTTCGGCAGTTTCTCATTGATGTGTTACACTATAAATATAATCCTATAAACAGTAGGAGAGCTTTGCTGCTTCCAGTTGCATTATTGTGTGAGTGTTTGCATAGAGCTTCATTATGAGAGAAAAACAAGAGCATTATAGGATTAATCATTGTTGCTGTCAACATTAGTGTGTACAACCTATCGGCCAAAGTATGTTTGTGTGACCGAAGGCGAGCGATTGTGGAGTGGTGGACCGCTTGGTTATAATCATAATTCCATTTGTGTCTTTGTAACTGTAATTCCACTATCAATGAAATCTGGCCTTTAAGCCGGTGTGTTTAACATCTATAGTTTTTTTTCTTTTTTTTTTCCTACGTACATGCTAAATAATCACGTCTGGTGTTCTTTAATTGTTGCTTATGCTCATGATTATTATTGCTTTTAATTGTATTGTTTGTTGTAATTAATTTATCTGTGCAAACGAAATACTATTTTATAGAATCATGTATCTGTATATATAGGTGTTGATTGTCCGTTTGAAAGGACGTAACAAGTGCTATCCGATCCGGGACACTATAGAATTGGTGAGATTTTTGGAAAAGGACATGCATGGACGGATTGCATGCATGAAAAAAGATTAACTATATATAAGGCTATCTCTTCTTGTTGAACAACTATGCATATTGCAAGGCCAGAAATTTTATATATATATATATATATATATATATATATATAAAGAGCTTTTCTTAGATCAATATCTTTCCATACCCAAGTCATGAAATAAATCGACTCAAAATAATGGACTATTTGGAATTCCATGGGTTTAAATGCTTTTATTATTATTATTATTATGTTGCGGATTCTAATCGATTCAAACTTGTGACCTCTTGTATAGAATAAAAAGTAGCATGGGAAAATCAGAAAAATTGGCATCAATCATTAGCTGATTTTGCAAAATACCAAGAGAATTAGAAAAACTAAGAAGACTAAACACTCTACTTTTACTATTATTTAATTAAAAAAATCAATTTTACTATTATTTAAAAAAATCACCATTTCGCATTTGGCGGGATTAATGTATTTATAATCTAAAATATCCCAAACTGAAACAAGACTCCACAAATTAAATTAGGAACATAAATATTCCAAAAATTATAATTAAAGGAAAATTAAAATAGTAAAGTAACTTATTAAATTGGATTTACATGTAACACATTTTGTTAAATATTTTCCTGCATCAGATCATTGTAAAAGAAAACTTGCCTAATTAATTAGTTGTTAACTTACTAATTCCATTAGTTGAAAGTCTTTCTTACGGGACTTGCTTCTTGATACGGCCTGCATCAGATTAGTGTGCTACAAAAGCACAAAATCAATTCTAACTAATTAATATTCAATGGTCACCACCTCTTGGAATAATTAAACATAATTAAGGTAACAACTGGTCTAAAACCATGCCTAGCTTATTTTAAAATCTAAAACAATAAGAATGTGAAATGATCGATGATGGAAGAGAAAAGCCATGACTGTCTAAAATATATATGGAGTTTTGTCGTAGGCTCGGAAATAAAAAAAATAAAAAAAACCTTCTAATAATATTAGGTAATTAACTACCTAAACCGTCAGATTTTTATCAAAATTTACAAAAAATTTCCCCAAAAAAATGATAAATAGTATTTTTAATTATTTTTACAATAATTATTTATTTGATTTGATGTTTTAAAACACATATATAGTAAAATTAAATGATATATAGTTAACTAAAACCAACCTTTATTCATTTGTAAACGTAATATTAACTAGATATATAAAAATATTCACATAAAAATGGCTACGAATTCATGAAGAATCATGTAAATTATGTCGACGTTATGCATTTTCTTTCAGGAATATAATGAAATATTATACCAAGGAGAGGAAATTACGACCGAAAATTATGAGCACGATCGGGAACAAGATCCACATGCAACTAAAATAATAGGATTTATAATGCTCGTATAAGCAATACAATCACTCTCTAACCCTAGACCCTTTTCCTCTTTCACTAATAATTCTCGTCCTTCAACCCAAGATCTTAAGATTCCATACATTCCAATAAAGATAAAGATCTACTTTAAAACGATTTTTTGTGTCACACGATGTTCCAAAACATTATGCCTTGACTACAAAATTAATCAAATCTTGTTCAAAGAGTGCAAGGGCCAATGCAAAGAACATTGCGATGACCAAGCCTTGAAATTGACGACCTGTGTTGCACAATGTTCTAAAACATTATTGTGTGATCAACACAAAAACGATTGGCTTTTGTTCGAAAAGCATACGAGTCAATGTGAGGCGATTTGCTTGAAGTGTTTGTTTGGTTGGATGGATATAAGAGCGAGGGAGATAGGTTAAGGGATTGTGAGGGTGGAAGTGCACCAATCTCATTATTTGGTTGGCGAAATGACACTGCATGATAAGGAAAACGAGACAAGAAATTTGGTCTTTAACAACGTATTTAAAGTATGGGAAGGTCAAATCTAAATTATTATAAAAAGAAATCTATACGTACCTATACATGTAGGAGAGTATATCTATATACATATATAAATGTGAGTTCCATGAGCAAAAAAGTATTTTTTATCCGTATTTGGGGGTTCTATGTAGGTAAAATTAAGTTGCTAAAGCTTGATTTTGTCGTATTAGGCGCCATTATTTTTTCTTCTCTTAATGATGGGTTATGAAAGGTTGGAAACTTGGAATACATATTTAATTGAAGGAACCCATTCCACAGAGGCAGACATACTAGGGCAAGCCATCTCCCGATTTCCATAGTTTAGCCATTTCCCTCTCTCTTTTATTTCTGATCTGACTATCTTTTTTTTATTTCTTCTTTTTTCCTTTTTTTTTTTTTAACCTCTATCTATTATTTCTCAAGGTTGAAGCTTTTGGCTTTCCCCTCTTGTTCTTGCTCCAAGCATTGCGATTCATTCACTCATTTATTAAGTTTTATGCTTTTGCCATTTTCTTAGTTAAGAAAATACTCCTAAATTCGGTTGTATAAGGTTGAAGCTTATTTCCTTTTCAACAAACACTATGATGATTTATCAATTATTTGATAGTGCTATGATATATATATATATATATATATATATATATTAAATAAATAGTGCTACGATATTTTGGATAGTTCATATAGCACTTTAAAATCAAATGAAAACATTATACTAACATAAACCTTATTAAAGAAAAAAAAAATTGAAACCAAGTCCTGAGATGGTCATTATAAAAGTGACTCGTTAGTTATTTTTATAATTATTTGTACACATTAATAATCCAAAAATTGTATTTAAGGCAAATGTTAAGTTTTGTGTAACAATAATATTGACGTTAGAAATAAGTTAGGGTGAGTCGCATTTTTACATTTAAAAACTATTTTTTACATTCATAAATTAAACTAAGTCCTGGAATTGTTATTATGGAAATGACTGATTGGTCATTTATATAATTACTAGTATATACTTCTAATCTAAAAATTGTATTTAAGGTGAATGTCAAGCTTTTAGCAACATTAATATTGATGGTATAAATAAGTTAGGGTGAGTCACATTTATGTATTTAAAAACTATTTTTTACATCTATAAATTAAAGTAAGTCATGGAATTGTCCTTATGGAAATGACTCATTGGTCATTTACATAATTACATGTACACACTACTAACCCAAAGACTATACTTCAGGCGAATGCCAAGCTTTTTGCGACAATAATATTAATATTAGAAATAAGTTAGAGTGAGTCTCATTTATGTATTAAAAAACTATTTTTTTACATTCATAAATTAAACTAAGTCCTGAAATGGTCACTATGAACGAAAATTGGTCAAGGGTTTCAAGGAGGGGATTTTTGATATTTTAACTAGATAGGTCCCTCAAAATCTTATGGCAATGTTATATATGAAAGTACTGAAAAGCAGTGTTAGATGTGGAATTAAAATTCTCATAGGTGCTATTATTAAAATTAACCCTAATTTTTATCAGTACTGGGAGGGTTAACGCTGGCCTGGAAGGTGACGGCGGTGATGAGTGTGGCGACAATAAGCAGGACGTCACGGGCGTCCTTGGGCATGTCTTTTTGTTTGTTGTTTTGGAAGCGCTTGAACCATCTCCAATTTCTTGTTGTTCTTTCTTCTGGTGGGTTTGCCATTCTCTGTTTGTTTGTTTGTTTGCTACGAAATCAATATTCATCAACCATGTATGTTTTGAGAAATTAAAGAAACTATTTTAAAAAGTCATTCTTTTTTTTTTTTAATTATTTGGGTAAGATGTGTGCAAAGAATCTTTTGGAAAACTTTAGTACTAACAAGTAATTTTACTTTTGGGTAAATTAGTACTAATGAATTTTTAAGAAAATAGGGTGTGAAGAGTCATTCTTATTATTATTATTTTTTAATTGTTACTTTAGGGTAAGATGTGTGCAAAGAATCTTTTAAAATACTTTAGTACAAAAAAGTAATTTTACTTTTGGGTAAATTAGTAATAATGACTTTTTAAGAAAATAGGGTGTAAAGATAGACATAGGGTGTCAATAGACCTCCCCAAACAAGAATATTATGCAGAGGGTTTTCTCCAATATATATATATATATATTAATATATATATATATATTAATATATTAAAGAGAGATCATTGAAGTGGTGATTTCATGCACGAGGTGGAGTGGGTAGCAGCATGAAGAAGATTTTTGGTTTGGGGTGCAGCACTAAGGAGACCTAGAGAAGGTCTGCGAGATTGAGATCATGGCCTTTTACAAGACACAATGTTAGTCATGCTTGGGGGATGGGACGGTGGGAGTGGACTCATGTGTTTAGGAATGGCAAAGGCACGGATTGCTTCCCCATTCTCATTCCCGATCCTTAAAACCATCCACATCTCCGTCCCCAATCTCACCTAAAAATGAACAGGGCCGGGGGCGGGAATTCCCCGTTTGAGAAGCGTTTCTCATACCCACCCCATTCGCCGTTAATTTAAATGTAAATTGAAAACTACATAATTTTTGTTTAAAAAAAATACACAACTTAAGACAAATAATAAATATTGCTTACTAATTAGTATCAGCCAAATAATACTAACTAAAAATTAACTTTCTATTTTTTTTAGTGAAAAAGATGTATTTAGTAATTATCTTAAAAAAAAAAAACTAAAACATTCTAATTAAGTTTAAAAATTATATTTTTCTTTTTGAAAGTATTTAAAAATTTAACATACACATATATGTGCATAACATAAATATATATTACACATATATGTGCATAACATAAATATATATATAACATAAGTTAAATGGAAAGTCTCACTCTGCATCTGCTGAAAATCTCCCACAAAAGCCGCAACATAAAAGGCACAGCGGCCGGAGACAGAATGTAACGGAACTTCACAGACTCATCGGGCGTCACTGCGAACACTGCAGACCCGTAGGTCATGAGCATCGAAATCGTGGCGATACAGATCTCGCAACGAAAAGGGAAACTGTAAGGAAGAGAAACGATCACAAAAACTGCCGAGGAGAGCGCCAAAGTGTTTGATATCAGAAACACATAGAAGGCCTCCTGGTGGGTGGCGTAAATAGCTCTCCCGGCAGTGTGACCGTTCTCGTTTTCTTGCCACATTCCTCCGGGAGGAGTGACGCCGGCCTGAAAGGTGATGGCGGTGATGAGAGCGGCGACGATAAGCAAGACGTTACGGGCGTCACTCGCGGAGTCTTTTTGTTTGTTGTATTGGTAGCTCTTGAACCATCTCCAATTTTTTGTTGTTGTTTCTTCTGGTGGGTTTGCCATTTTCTGTTTTTCCTTTTTGGGTTTAACTCTCTAGTTCAATGAGGGATTTTTTTATGCAAGGAATGTTATAATGTAGACTTGAATTGTAGTGAAAGTTTTCGCCGTTGTAGGTTGTGTTTATAGTCAATGTTGTGAGGAAGGAACAAAGGAAGAAAACAGGAAGTTCCAAGTTGTGTTTATAGTCAATGTTGTGAGGAAAGAACAAGGAAAGAAAACAGGAAGTTCCGTTTGAAAGTGAAGATTGGAAAGGTTGGAGAAATTAAAGACAAGACCAAAAAAAAAAAAAAAGAGAGAGACTTGGGTCTGAATGGTAGGAAGTCCAACGACCGAGTCTATTATTTAACAAGGACATACATTAATGCTATGTTGGGTAAGAGAGGTGGAAAATAAAAAGAAAAGAAGAGTAAAATTTTTAGGTGATAGAAATGAGTGAGGTTTTCTATTTTATTTTCCTCTTTAAAATCTCTCATCTAATTTCCTTCATCTCCCTTTTCCATTTTATCAAGCAAAGGCCAAATGACACTTTTTAATAGATAAGATTATTTATTTTTTATGAGAATAAAATAAGAAAAATATTAATTTTTTAGAGATAGAATTGAAAAAATAATAAAAATAAAAATTTGTCGGATTGCAAGTTCCGATTCGATTATAGGCGACTCCACCAAAGTATGAACTCCCCCAACTCATAAAGTCTCAGATGCAGTAGTACATCACAACAATTTTACTCTGTCATCATTAGTTGACCGCTTAGAAAACGAAAATATATGTAGCAAAACACAAATTGAATGTCTCGATTTTCCGATGCACGTACACGCATCTTTATGTTGAGTAATTTTTTGATTTATTTGCTTTCATCTTGAGGGGAAAACATTGTTTGGCTCTATTTTTCTATGATCTAAATATCCCAAGATGAAAAGAAAACAAATTTTGTTACCAAATCAATATTCATCAACCATCTGTGTTTTAAGAAGTTAAAGAAACTATTTCAAGAAGTCATTCCTCTTTTTTTTTTTTTCCTAATTATTAGGGCAAGATGTGTGTAAAGATCTTTTAAAATACTTTAGTACTAAAAAGTAATTTTGCTTATGGGTAAATTAGTAATAATAATTTTTTAAGGAAATAGGGTGTGAAGAATTGATCTAGGGTGTCAATAGACCTCCCCAGAAAAGAAAATCAAGCAGACATTTTTCTCCAAAAAAGGAAAATTAAATAGAGATCATTGAAGTGGTGAAGAGTAGGGTTGCAATTGAGATCAGGGCCTTTTACAAGCATAATGTTAATCATGCATAGAGGGATTCGACAGTGGGATTCGACTCATGTGTCCTTTAATGTCATTCCAATAATATCATAACATATTACATCAATTAAAAAAGTTATTTTAGTCAAATACGTATCATAATGTTATTGGAAGGATATAAAATAGGACACAAATAAAGGAACATATAAGCGGAGTCGGTGACAGTGAACTTTGATAGGGGGGTGGCTTGGTTTGGGGTGGCAAATCTCCTTGATTAGGAGATGGTTTGTAGAAATATCCCAATCCAGGAAGTGATTTTTATTCAGGATTAATATTTGTGAGTCAACGGCTAATCCGGTATATTGAACACACCCTAAGATCGTTATTTATGATGCACACAAAGTCTAATCGTTGTTTAGCTATATGTTGATAAAGATCATCTCCATCCTGTTTTATACATACTCGAGGAAAAAATGCACCGAACAGATTAAATTTCTCAAGACCTTAAATTCCTCTCATTGTAATCTAAACAAGAATCACAAAACAATTGACAGATTATTAACTGACCAAATGCAAACATCACTAATTCCCCGAATTCGGAGTAAGAACATGCTTGGAAGTCGCCGCAACCCAACGAAAGCACTTGGAAAGAATCGGTTTGCATCGGCCGAAAATCTCCCACAAAAGCCGCAACACCAAAGGCACAGCAGCCGCAGACAGAATGTATCGGAACTTCACAGACTCATTGGGCGTCACCGCGAACACTGCAGACCCGTAGGTCATGAGCATCGAGATCGTGGCGATCCAGATCTCGCAGCGAAAAGGGAAACTGTAAGTAAGAGAAAGGATCACAAAAACCGCCGAGGAGAGCGCCAAAGTGTTTGATATCAAGAACACATAGAAGGCCTCCGGGTGGGTGGCGTAAATAGCTCTCCCAGCAGTCTGACCATTCTTGTTGTCTTGCCACACGCCGCCGGGAGGGTTGACGCCGGACTGGAAGGTGACGGCGGTGATGAGCGCGGAGACGATAAGCAAGACGTCACGGGCGTCCTTGGGCGTGTCTTCTTGTTTGTTGTATTGGTAGCTCTTGAACCATCTCCAATTTGTTGTTGTCGTTTTTTCTGGTGGGTTTGCCATTTTCTGTTTTTCCTTTTTGGGTTTCACTCTCTAGATCAACGAGGGATATTTTATGTAAGGAATGTTAGAATCTGGACTTGAATTGTAGTGAAAGTCTTCGTCGTTGTAGGTTGTGTTTTATAGTCAATTTTGTGAGGAAGGAACAAGGAAGAAAACATATATGAAGTTCCGTTTGGAAGGGAAGATTGGAAAGGTCGGAGAAATTAAACAAAGACTTGGGTCTGAATGGTTAGAAGTCAAGCACACGGTTAGCATATTATTTTACTAAAGACATACATCAAATGGTATAAAGTTTTTAAGAGAAAAGATTATAAATTTTTTATGAGAATAAAATAAGAAAAATGTTAATTTTTTAGAGATAGAATTGAAAAAATAGTAAAAATAAAAAAATCGTCCAGATGGAAGTTTCTGTTCGGTTACAGGTGACTCCATACAGGTATGAACTCCTCCAACTCCCAAAGTCTCAGATGCTGTAGTTGACCGCTTGGAAAACGACAATAAATGTAGCAAAACTCCATTGAATGTGTCAAACGATTACCAAGTAATAGTTTAGTTAGGACACGGTATGCCTTATTAGTGGAAGTTGTTCTGAAAGAAAGGGCCAGATTCCAGGATGGTTCAAGAAAAGTTAAATTAGAAAAATAATCTGGATAGGGGAAAAAAGAAGAATAAGCATGTGTTTGGGGGAATAATTTGAGTTGCAAAAATTTAATTGGAGTTGAATTGAATTAAGTTGTGCATTTGGTGTGTGTATGCCTCATTAGAGTTAAAAAGTGCAAAAAATTTAAAATTTATTCTGAAAAAAAAATCGATATGGATTTTTTTTTTGTTCGTCTTGAAATTTTATGTAATTTAAAAAAAAAATCATCACAATTGAACTTGTATTTATATAAAATTATGTATTTTTAAAATTTTAGTGTTTAACTTATAATTTGAGATGTGAATAGTGAAATTGAGTTGGCTTAAAAAAAACAATAACTGTTGAAATTGAGTTGAATTGCTCCCAAAAACACATGCTAAAATGTGTGTGCTTTATGTGATTATATAATTTAAATAACTAGAAGAATTGGATGAATGATTGTTGTTGATTGGGTCAAAGTCTACTATCTACCAATAAATTCATTAAAAAAAAAAAAAAAAGAAGGGAGCAAAAAAACAGTTCACCGGGATCATCCATTTCTACTTTTTTTTTTTAAATTTAAATAAATTGGATAAATTACTTGATTGGTCCTGAATTTTTAACTTTGTTTAACTTTAGTTCCTAAACTTTTTTTTTTGTAACTGGAATGTTCTTAAACTATTAAAATATTGTTACAATTGTTATTTACGTAAATTTTTAGACAGAATCCATTAGTTAACATCACTTTTTAACCAAATTACTATAGATTCCGTTTAAACATTAACAAAAATGACTATTATAACAACATTTTAATAGTTTATGGATATTTCATGTTCTTTTTTTCGTAGCTGGAATGATCATAAACTATTAAAAACATTGTTACAGTAGTCTTTTTTGTTAATTTTTTGACAGAATCCGTGATTAGCATTACTTTTTGATCAAATTACTAACAGATTCCGTTTAAAATTTGATAGAAATGACTATTGTAATAATATTTTAAAAGTTTAATGACATTTTAATTAAAAATAAAATTCAGATACCAAAATTACATAAAATTAAGAGTTTATGAATTTAATGAGCAATTTACCCAACGAAATTTTGAAGAAAATAATATTTGGTATAGGAAAAAATAACTAATCCACCAATGAATTCATCAAAAACAAAATTTTGAAAAAAAAAAAAGAAAGAAAGAAAAGGTACACCGGGATCATTACTCCAATTAAATAGATTAGACTGGACCATTAAAAAAATAAAAGAACATGAAAACGACGACTTAAATATATATATATATATATATATGTTTATAATTTTACAATTCCTTAACATTTGTTGGAATTTTGATTTTTGATTTTTGATTTTTGATTTTTTTTTTTCGGTTGACACACTTATAAAAGGACCGAAATACATTTAAGAGTGTTTGGTTAGAGGTGGAGGAGTGGAGGGAGAGTCCCTTTTTATTATTTGATTAGAAGGAAGCAAGGAGGGAGAGTCCCTCCAAGCCCACCGTGTAGGATGCATGCTCTCGTCCATGTTTTAAATTAAAAGGACAATTTTGCCCTCAAATAATTTGTAAAAGATTTTATAAATGAATAATATAGATCTAATAACTATCATACATACTTTCATCTCTCTCTTATCAAACAAAACGATGGATTCCTAGAATCCTCTCAATCTTTTACATTCTCTATCTTTCTAACTCTACACATCCTTCTTCCTCTTTATCCCTTCTACCACACATAACCTAAGAGAAAGAATAAGAAACCACAAAAAAAAAAAAAAAAAAAAAAACCTCGTGTACCATGCTGAGTAGAAGGTGGCATGGAGAAGAGCAGGAGAGAAGAAGGGAGAGAAGACCCAAATTTTTTAGTGTTTTTCCTAATTGATTTATTCATTCTCACTCTTTTCTTGTATTTTTTTAGATGCTAAAAACGATGTGGATGATTTTCTTGAGTTGTGCCATGAACTACGATATAGTCTGATAATGATACGTTAAATTTTTTTATTTTTAATTCATTTATGATTTTTTTCCCATATTGTTAAGTGTTTCGTATTGAAATTAATGTTTGTGAATGTTTGATCACTATTTACATGATGGTTTAATTTGAGATTGAGAAGTAAATATTGTTTTGATCTGTATATGGAATGTAAAAAGGAATATGTAGGATAGAGATATCTATAGATTTATGTGGTTTTATTTGGCTTTCTTTGTTCTTAATAAATTCTGATAGGTTTAGAATTTTCGCAGAGATGTAAGAAATTTGTTTGTTGGAATATTCCGTTAGTGCTTGAAAAATGAATAAATTAGAGAAGGTCACTATCAACAATTGAGAGTAATCATAATTGATATAATTTCTGAATTTCATGTAGGATTAGCGATGGTGAATCGGAATCCTGGACTTTTTTACATCATTGAATCAAGTCATTCATTTAGTTGTATTTTGTTATTCTACTTTTTATCAATTTCATTTTTTGATTAGTCAAATCTATTATAATTTACTCAATTTTATACTTTACTGGCAATCTTGTAATTCTCTCGTGACGATACTTTTCCACACCAACTTATTACTTGAGATACTCATGCACTTGTGATTTTGTTTATCACCAAACACGACCCGTGACATGAAGCTTTTGAAATGTAAGAGACAAACTTGACCCATGCACCCCTGATTGACATAAAATAATGTAATTTTCTTGAGTTTTTTCACCTTTAAAAAAAATCCACAATTTGTTAAAGTATATTGTAATATCTATCAAAATTAAGTAGGAAATAGTATAAGATTATGAGAAAAATTATCATAGATTGCAAGTTCATAACAACATTATATCAAATTATACCTTCAAAAAATTACGTTTCACGTTTGGGTTAGTAGTATCCAATAAAAATTTATGAAATTGACTCATTTATTTTGTGTCAATTGCAAGTTGATCTAAAACTCACTCACACTTTTTTTTTTTTTTTTTTTTAAATACTAACTTATAGAATTCTTGTCGTTTTCAAGTCGTGTTGTAAAATCTGAATTCATGGCGCTAGTAGATGGCAAGATTCGTCACCTGATCCCGATCCGCCCTCACGCCTATGCTTTCGCAGATCTCCAACGCTCCAATTGCGACCTATCGCAACTTCGATCGCGGTTGCTCCAACCTCGGATCACGGCTGCTTTAGTGCATGATGTCGTGTCCTCAAATTGTGGCATCCCGGTAGATTTTGCCTCAGATCACAGTATCGTGGAAGATTTAGCCTTAGATTGCAGCATCGTCACTGCTTTGGTCGAGTTAAGAGGAGATATCCTTCATCGTCACGAGGAAGAGATCAAATCAATTCAGTTGTAGTAGGGGTGGTGGCCTCATCGGAGCTCAGATTGCTGCCTCATTGGAGCTGCAGTCTTGCAAAGAGAGCCTTCTTGAAGTTCAGATCGTGGCGGGCTTGTCGAAGATCAGATCGTGATTGTCGAAGCTCAGAAGTGGTAGCACTCGGACATGTCGCAGCTAGCTCTGATCGTGGCATCTGAACTACTGTGTAGCTTTGTCCCGGCCGAGGAAGAGGTGACGACTGCAGGAGCTATCGAGATATTGGCTCCTCTATGTGCGACAGTGTTTTGCCATCCTCGCAGTGCAACTTTTTTTTTTTTTTTTTTTTTCTAGTTATGGGATTTTTGTGGTTTGAATGATGTTTTTGTTTTAGTGATTTATGTGATTTTTTGTGATTAGGGTTGACAATACGGGTTATGACACAACAACACGATTCGAAAACGATACGAATTTCGCAGGTTCAGGCTGGGAAAAATAGGGGGCGAGTCAAATTCGGGTAACCCAAAATTGACACAGGAAAAAACGGGTCGTATTCGGCTTGGACCCGTAGAACCCAAACATGACCCGTTTTTTCCTGTGTCAATTTCGGGTCAAATGTTGTGTCAATTTCGGATCAATTTCGGGTGACCCGAACACAACCCGAGTCCAACCCAAAAAAGTTTGATACGCTTTTAAAAGAAAACCCTAAATCCTTTTTACTCTACCTTTCAATTTGGGTCCAATTCGAGTTGCTGGTTCAATTCGGATCAAATTCGTATCGCGGGTTCAGTTCGTTTCGCGGGTCAAGTTCGGTTCGTATTGTGTCAACCCGTTACGAGTTCATGTCGCGGTTTGAAGTCATTTTCGTGTCACGGGTCGTGTTCGGGTTGGGGAAGAAAAAAGATGACACGGCTCTAACACGACACGAACCTGACACGTGACATGAATTGCCACCACTATTTGTGATGTTGGTAGCTATTTTTTTTTTATGGTTTTTAAGATATATTGATAAAATAATTGGTGGATTTTGGTGGTTTCCGATGGTTGCCGACAGGTATCAAAGTGGTTATTAGTTGGTAAGCAAATGTGATATTGGTTATCAATCGGTAACCAACTAATAACCAATCGATGGTTGGTGTTCCGATGGATACGGTCGATAACGGATGGATACAAGATGGAAATCACTTGGTGACCATCGGCTTGCCGGTATCATCGTGGATACCAACCAGTATCAAGGTGAATACTAAATGATAACCAATCGATGATCATCGATAGGCTGATATTATTGTGACTATCAATCAATATCATGATGGATATCAAATAGATAATCAACCTTTGACCATTGACTAGTTGACATATAATTAAAAGAATAATTTGTTCTTTAAAATAGATGAATAAATAAATGATATATGATGTCATGTTACGTATTTTTTATAATATATTTTTTTATGGCAAAAATCAATTGGAGGTATGAATCTATGGTATTTTTCTATGCCATTTGTGGCTGTATATGCAAAACTGCACAAGAGCAAGCCCAAGCAAGGCCTTGGAAGCCCAAGTGCCCTTTGGGGCACGCTGAAGTACACAGGTTTTCACATGTTTTTGTTTTTGTTTTTTGTTTTTTGTTTTTTGTTTTTTTTGTTTGTCTTTTTTGTTTGTTTGTTTTTTTTTTTTTTTTAGAAAAGCACATGAATAACATAAATTTATGTTGTGTTTGACAGAGTGGAAAAAAGAAAGGAAGGAAGTGGGTTGAAGGAAAAGTGGATGAAAATTGGTTGAGTTGGTTATTTAGTAAAAAGGAAAACATAAGGGAAATGAAAATAACATGGAAAAATATTGAAATTTGATCCACTATTTTATTCCCTCTAAAAGTGGGAGGAAAACTAAAATACATCCAATATCTATTAAAATTACTTTTTAATACATGTTTTTAAAGTAAAATAATATATAGATAAATAAAATAATAATTACACAATATTTTTATTTTCTATCCTTATATGATACCAAACACCATAAAAGAAAAACAAAATATTTCATCTCCTTATTTTCCTTCACTTCTATATTTACTCCCTCATTTGTTTTCTTTCCTTCTTACCAAACATAGGCTTAAAGATCATTGTACCAGCATGGCACAAAAAAATTAACATTTGACTAATAAGATACAAAAGTAAACTAAAATTAACCAAAATTTATATTATATTAGTCAAGATTGAGAAATTTATGTCATGTTAGTTAATAAATAAAAAATATATAATTATTTAGATAATTTTCTCATTTTTTAGGACTGTCTCAAAAAGAATACATCTCTTAAATATTGGTCAAAAGTTAACCTAATGTATCTTTTTTAAAATATCCCTAACCAAAAAGTTGTATACTTTGGGGGTGACTCTCTCTCTCTCTCTCTCTCTCTCTCTCTCTCTTTCCAATGAATGCCAAAACCATAAAAGCTGCAGCGTAGTAGCACAACCACAATAAAACACAACCAAAATCAAGGGGGGAAAACCCAACAATTCCCTCCACCACCGCCATAAAACTCCAAAATAAAAACCCGAATAAATCACCCAAAAAAAAAAAGAATACAAAAAAAAAAAGGCCAATCACCACCCACATCTCACCCACCCAACCTAAATTGGTGGATTTTTATCACACAAAATCACAATTCCCACTCCCCCTCCCCCTCCCTCCCACTATTCTCACACACATGATGACGACCCCTAAAATTGGCCAAAAAAGTCAGAGGGTGGACCTCTTTGTTTGGATGTTTTGGAAAAGAGGTTGTGTAGCGGTGGGGGTGTGTAGTGGTGGGGGTGCGCAGCTTACCAAGCACGGCGCACGTTAGCCAGTTTCCACGCCTACGCCCACACACCCCTCCCTCACCTAAGCGGTGGCCTCATCCACTTGTGTCCTTGGAGATCTCAAAATCAGCCGCACACTCCTCCCTCCCCACCTAACCCCAACCCCATCACCACCACCACCACCACCTCTTTAACCCCACCGCAATTTACTAAATATGTCACCAAACACCACTTTCTCCTCCTCCTCCTCCTCCACCCACCACCACCTCCACCCCCACCCACCCCCACCCCCACCCCCCCAACCCAATCCCCCTTTTCCTCTCTCTCCTCTCCACGTTACCCCACCCTCCACACCACTCTTGCTATCGTGCGCCGCCTCCCTTATCCTTCACCCCCACCCTATCCTATCCTCCACCACCACCTCCGCCTCCTCCTCCTCATCAAAGAGAAGACCAAGTCTTCTTTCCCCTTTTCCTCTCACCACCACCACAACACCCGCCGCCTCTAATCTGCGCCGCCCCTCTTATCCTTCACCCCCCACCCTCCCTTCTCTTAAATCCCTCTCTCTCTCTCTCTCTCTTTTCTAGCAAACACAATCCCACCACCACCACCCAGATCCGCCATCCATGGCCTCTCCTCCGCCTTCTCCTCCCGACTCCTCCCCTCCTCCGCCGGGCCCACCTCAGGCCATCCCCCTCGCTCTCCCCGCTCCTCCGCTTCCACCCCAATCCCACTCGCAACCTCAGACGCCGCCGCCGCTGCAGCTCCCGCCGCCGCCGCCTTCTTCCTCCTCCTCCCAACCCCCGTCCCAACCCCAACCCCAACCGCCGCCGCCGTCCTCCTCCTCCCGCCGTCTTCCTCCGCCGTGCTGGTCCCCTGACGAGACGGTGGCCCTCATCGACTCCTACCGCGACAAGTGGTACTCCCTCCGCCGTGGAAACCTCAAGGCCACCCACTGGCAGGAGGTCGCCGACGCCGTCTCCGCCCGGTGCCCCACCGCCTCTCTGGCCAAGACCGCCGTCCAGTGCCGCCACAAGATGGAGAAGCTCCGCAAGCGCTACCGTACGGAGCTCCAGCGATCCCGATCCGTGCCCGTCTCCAGATTCAACTCCTCCTGGGTTCATTTCAAGCGCATGGACGCCATGGAGAAAGGCTCTTCCTCCGCCAAGGCCGAGAACTCCGACAGCCCCGGCGATGACGATGATCACGATAATGATAATGATGGCGATGATGACGAGGACCTTGATCAGCGACTCTACGAAGAGTTGAAATTCGGGTCGAATTCGAAGAGTATGAGTAATTTATATAGAAATGGCGGTGGTGGTGTAGGTGGTAGTGGTGGTGGTGGTGGTGGTGGTGGTGGGTTTAGGATCAGGATTCCGACCGGGGTGAGCATAGCGCAGCCCGGGACGAAGATTTACACGAAATTCGATCCGAAGGGCAATTCGAGTTCGAATCCGGGGCTGAATTTCGGGACTAAGGTGGTGAAGGAGTGCAATTCGGGGAGGGCGACAGGTTTGGGGAAGGGGAAGAGGGAGAGGGAGAGGGAGACGGAGGCGGAGACGGAGAGGGATCCGGTGGCGGAGATGGTGTCGGCGATCAAGGCTCTCGGAGACGGGTTTGTAAGGATGGAGCAGATGAAGATGGAGATGGCGAGGGAGATCGAGACAATTCGGATGGAGATGGAGATGAAGCGGACGGAGATGATCCTCGACTCGCAGCAGCGGATTGTGGAGGCATTCGCAAAGGCGATGTCGGAGAAGAAGAAGAAAAAGGTTAATAAGCGAATGCCCTCGCCCGAGGCTTAGGTTTGGTGCTGCCATTGTTTTGACCCCAAGGTGGGATTTTCAGTTGATAGTTTTGAAAGGATTTTGTTGCTATGACGATGCATCAGATGAACTCTCAGGGACAGAAGATTTTTCGGATGTCTTAGATTGGGTAGTAGTGCTAATTTTCTTGTCTTTAAGTTTAAATTTTCTTCCAGTCTTTAATTTCATGGTATTTTGTTAGGATGATCGTTGCAAATTTGATCGGTTTAGCTCGGTTTTTCGACCGAGTTTAGGTTAAAAACGTAAGTCCCATGTAGTGGTGAAATATGTTCAAGTGTTGGATGTGTATTCTACAGTATTCTTGTTGGAGGCAGGAAAAAAAAAAAAAAAAAAAAAAGACTTGAGACCCTTTTTTCTTTGCCAATGCTGCTTTTGATCATGCTTGTGCAGTTATGCTTAATATAATTGTTTTACTCTGTAGAAATAGGTTGTTTGTTCTGGATATTCTGATTAAATTTTAGCTTGAATTAGACAGTAAATTACCATTTTTATTTAATTATCTTTAGAAACTATCGACCATTTAGATGTTTCTATATGTCTATATGTCTGTACTTGTTTTAGTTGATGTTCTAAACCAACCAAGTTCAGTCTGTGTTCTTGAGATGTTGAAGCTTGTTGATATGTTGCATTTATTGGAAGAGATTTAAATGAAAATGTTTCTATCAGTAGCCTCTTTGACTTGTACTTCGAATTATATGTCTGTTCAAGATTGTGTTTTAGTCAACCTGCTACTGCAATGTTTGTTTCATGTTGGAAAATTTTTCATTTTGGATTGGCCGGCCTTAGTTAGGTGTTTTACGCATTCCCATAAATGTGGGAATACACTGCACATTGTTTGTGGATCTTATTCTAATGGCGTTTCTACTCTGTTTTAGCCTTCTATTCTATTCATTGATTTCTTTGATCTTTCGTTCTTTTCTTTTCTTTTTTTTTTTTTCTTTTTTTTTTTTTAATATTGATTCATATTTTTATTTTTATTTTCATTTTTCCCTTTTTTCCCTCTTCAAACAAGCGTCACTAGTCAAAAATTAAGGTTTGAGATTGGGAAATATTATGGATTTCATTTATGTAGTTCAAAAACACATAAAAAGGTTTGTTATATTCATATTGAAGAGGTTTCTTCAGTCATGGAGAACTGATTGGCTTTTTTATTTTTTTTCGGTAAATGAGAACAGATTAGCTTTATTCCCACATATTGAATGGTTTGCATATTCTTCGGTAAATGAAATTAATTTACATTAGTAACTTAAAAAACAGTCTGAAAACTTCTTGCTAATTTATCCTCCTAGATGTATTTCAAGATTTCTGGATTAATGTTCCATATTACTGAGTTACAAATAAGCAAATCATGGCGTAATTATTTTCTGAAATGGAGGACGATGGAATTGAATTCTATGTCTTATGGTGTAATTATGCTAGTTATGACAATATCGAAATTATCAATTTAGTTTTCGACGTCAACCCCCTTATTTATTAATAAATAAGATAAATTGTTATATTGGTCTTGAACTTCTTATGAAAGTGTCCTCAATTTTTTTTTTTTTTTTTATTCATCAGTCCTTGAACTTATTAAAAGGATACAAGTTGGTTCTTTCCATGAACTTTAAAATGGAATTAATAAAAGACTTAGCTTATGTTTGGTTTGTTGGTTGGAGGTGAAATTTTTAAGTTTGAGTTTATTGATTTTTTAAAAATTAGTTACAAATTTTGTTGACTTTTTAAAAAAAGATAAAAACTGATATGAAAAAATATAATTTTATTAGAGTTAAAACAAAGCCTTTGAACAAAATTACTATAATGACCCCAGAATGATTTCTAAAACCAAAACAAAATATCAGTTTTTAAAAGCAGTCCAAAGTTTTACCATTTTTTTCCGTCCAAAGGAATGCCAAGGCCATTATCTCACAACAGAACAAGAGCATGGAAACTTAACAATAATAAATCAACTAACACACATATTTGGTTTTAAAAAAAAAAAAATGGGAGGAGGGAAATAGCATTTTTTAAAAGAGGGAAGGAAAATTATAACATAAATTTTGGGAGGTGGAAAATAATGGGAAGGCTGTGATAGAGACTTTTTGAAAGTAATTGGTTAATAATGAAGGTGTAATGATATGAATGGCCATAAAATAAGGTGTACCAGAGTTAATATGTACTTGAGTACATACAAGCATCAATTTCCTAAAATATTTGCCCAAATTAAATTAAAAAAATTTTGAAGTGTCAACTGTCAACCATTGAAAGACCGGCCACCGCTGTCTTCACTGTTTCATTGCCAATCCTCCCAACGACCTAGCCCCCCTCCCTGACGACGTCGAGCCCCTCCCCTCCCGACCCAAGGGGTGGTCGTCGGTCTTCACTGTTCCATTGCCAATCCTCCCCATAACCCAGCCGTCCCTCCCCCCCCCCCCGGGCGACGACGAGCCCCTCCCTTCCCAACCTCAGCGACAGACCACCACCACACCCCACTGGCGGCCAGATCCTGCCCCCACACTATGCAAGCCCCCCTGATATATATAGAACTCATTCCATATACCCCTTTCCGCTTATATCTGAACAAATTTCTTAACATGGCACTAGTTAAAATTTCAAAATGCCCCCAAACAATTGTTCATATATCAACTTACTCCCCAATTTTTTATCATTGGTTACTGCACCACTTCAATTGTATATAATTCTTCGAAATACTCATTATGTCTAAATCTATCCATAAAACCAACAAAATGGGTAAAATGACATGTTCAAAATGGATTAATCAAGAGTGATTTTGTAAAATTTCCTTGATTACTTTCGAAATTTCTCTTATAAATCGTAATTAAAAATGTAAAAAGAGAGATTATCAGTCGACATGGTTAGAAGAGTTCAAAGAAGGTTGGATCCAAAAAAGCTTAAATCAATACCGAGCGTTTGGCAACCAATCGATATGCAGACTCTACAAAAGTAAATGACTTCGATGATAGATTGGGTCCTGAAAGGCCATTTTTTCAGGCCATCATAATGGAATCTGGGGCTGAGAACTCGCAGTATCTCTTCAGATCTGGCAAAAGAAAGCGAAAGGCTCCCTAACGTAATTTGAATGGGAACCCTCTTAGGAAAAAAAAAAAAAAAAAACTACTATCTTTACTATTCTTCTTTTTTCTTTTTTAAATATTTTTCATTATTTTTATATAGCTTTCAAAAATTTTACATGTTGATTTTATCAAATCATCCTTCATTAATCCACTTTGAACTTTTAAGCCAACTTTACTATTTTTTCGATAATGTTTCTTTTTTTATTGTTTTAATTAGGATCCACATAAGAAAATTTTAGTACTCATTTAAGGAAATTACAAATATCACCTTTCATTAATTCGTTTTGAAAACGTCATTTCAATAATTTCGTTGATTTTATAGATAGATTTGGTGTTTACATAGTTGAGAGAGTGCAATAATTACCTTTAAAAAATTAAGGGGCAAGTTAACATATGAACAAGGGTTAGAAAACATTTTAAAATTACAATTAGTGTTACGTCAATAAGTTCATTAAGGATAGACACTGAGGTGGACGAAGGATGTATTTTGAATGTTTTTATCTATTTGAAGGGATATTTTTTGAATTGTTTTGAAAATTTAAGGGGAAAAATAAACGAGTGTAGATAATTTGGAAGGAATTTATGAAATTAATCTTCTAAAACACTAATGAAAATAAAGAAAGAAAGAAAGAAAGAAAATTGCAATTAAGAAAGAAAAGTGCAAATTGCGATGAGGAATTTCTCCTCATATGGTAATCGGATTTCCTAAGTTGAAAGGAAAAGGAAAGTGTGAAGCAAAAAGTGGAAGAGAATTTCCAACGTATGGTCTTTACGAAAAGAAGTACCAAAAAAGAAAATATTATTTTCATAGGTCTTTTTTTTTTTTACCATGCCACGTGAACTTTGACACAATTATAATTTACACAATAAATTTTTAGTTTTAGTAATTTACACCTCGAACTTAAAGATTTATAGAAATCTACCCCCATTGATAATGAAGTCTTTTTTTTTTCCTTTTGAAGAAAATTAACGTGTGACTTGTACATGAGTTATCAATGAATACCATGAATAGTCATTTTTATATATTTTTACCTAAATTTATTGAAGTTATGATCTTTAGTTAATTTTAATCAAAATAGAAGTTATGAATTAATTTTGTTATAAAAATAATTTTGGGTTAATATTGATTAAAAAAGACATTTCATATTCTTAAGTAATAACCTATGTGAAAGTCACATGTCAATTTATATTGAAAGCTATGTTTCAATTTTTAATATTATTATCATTACAGATTGCAACAGCCTATAGATTTATAAGTTCAGGATGTAGATTATCAAATTCAAAATTCAAACTGTAATTATGTAATGGTTCAGGAGCCTTGTGCAATTTAGCCTATTTTATATTATATATAACAAATAATTGGAGTGGGGGGGGGGCGCGGGGGAATTTGAACTTGACGTGAATATCAAAATATCTTTAATTAACGACCTATATGAAAGTTTTTAAAAAAAAAATGGGGACCTTTGTGAACTTGACATTTTCTTTTTCTTAATTAATGAACTATGTGAAAGTCACAAAAAAAAGGGGAATTGAATCTGACATTTCATATTCTTAATTAACGACCTATGTGAATGTCACGTAGCAGTTTATATCAAAATATTAACATTATTATCAATCGATTATAGATTATTATAGATTTACAAGTTTAGATTTAAATTATTAAAATTAAAAATTTAAGGTGCAAACTGTAATTAAGTGATAAGTTCAGGGGCAATAGTTCAATTTAGCCTATACTATATTTTATAGATAATTTAAAATAAAAAAAAAAAAAAAAAGGGGGAATTGAACCCGACGTGAATCGAACACGCAACCTTCTGATCTGGAGTCAGACGCGCTACCATTGCGCCACGGATCCTCTTCTCGTAATGGTAGAACTATTTAAATCCTTGACAACTTTCTCCAAAAAAAAAAAAAAAAAAAACTTGTTGTCAACAACTTTCCTTCTTTGAACCTTCCACAACTGACAAATCTAATTGGAAAAGAAAAAAAAAACATACAAGTTATCAAACTGAATACACCTAAAAGAAAAGGTAAGAGACCACACTTCAAAATCTACGTGGTCCGATTCCGGAGCTCGCTTGATACGGCATTCAGCTCTGCATGCCATAACTTCAGATTTATCGGATCCGTTGGAACTGTAACATGACCGGTTTCTCCAAGACCGAGACGTTAATGTTACTCCAAACCTCCGGCTTTGTCGGAAGCTGGGAAATCTTCTCCACAATCTCCATGTCACGAGGAAGTACAGAACCGAACACAGTGTATGCTTTCTTCCATTCAACATGGTTGGCAAGGCTGATGAAGAAATCAGGACCAGAACCAACCCATGCAACGGATCCTCTTTCGATCGCGGGGCAAAACTCTATTGCAATCTCCTTAAATTTAATCCCATGCGCTACAAGCGTGCCTTGTACTAGCGCGAAAGGGGGACCAAATGGAGCCTAATAACAATACCATCCATGTCGTAAGTCGACCAACTATTTGTTCAAGAAAATGAACAGAAAAAACAGATAGTGCAACGAAAATGCAGGAAAAAATAAAAAATAAAAATGGAGAAGATCAAAGAGGAGCTGTTATTCAATCAAAGGAAGGGTGAAAATATACGTCTCAAAATAGTTGTCACGGTTTTGATTTTTGATTTACCAACAGTGTCCGTAAGAATGCCGATTTCATACGGAGGAGGCTATTCCGCTTTCCTTTCTTTTTGAATTTTTCTCTTTAAATCGATCTTTTACTTTTCTTGCTTTGTTGAAGAACACATTTTTACGTAGGAGAGAAAATGTTGCGTGGACGCAGAAAGAGAAACCGAAGGAATAATTTCATCATCATCAAGATTAAGAAGGAAAACATACATTTTCTACATGATTTCCTTCCGAATTCCAAAAACTGCCCCGGCTTTCTGCACGATAAAATTGGCATCCTGCAGAATGACGCAATTGCAAGAGCTCAAGAATGTAGGCAACAGAATATGGGGCACAATCAGGAAAGAGCTGCAAAGAGTGAAATCACCGAAACTTGGTCAACATCAACCGTTCAACAAAATTAAATTTATAGATTATAAGACTACAAGAACAACAAGGCGATCCACACATGCTGAGCATGAGAAAAATACATAAAGTGACGTTAGCACCGGATTAACATGCCTAACACAATACATACACCAACTGTCACATAATAATAGGACATTTTTACAGCTTAGCTTGCAAAAACTCAAAAAAAAAAAAAAAAAAAAAAAAAAAAGGGAACAAGGATAGGGAAACAGTCCAATAAATAATAAAATAAAATAAACAAAAAGTGACTAAAGAGAAAGGCAAGAGTGAAACAGCACCATTCCAGTTAGCAAGGCAAGTGACAAACAAATCAACTAGGTAATGAATCAAAGACATTATGCGATCCTATTGCGATTGTCAATGATTTCGATTTCCTTACAAGAAACTCTTCAGAATTTAAACCAGTAGGGAAACTGCTAACCTTTACGTGAAGAATCCCGTATTCCGTTTCCAAGCCAACGACATCCTGTATGGTAAAAAGAATACAAGCAACAAGTTACAGTTAGATGCCTAAACTCGTACAAATAAGCTATCTAATCTAAGTTCACCATAGCCTTTATAAAGATAATAGAATGCTTTAAATATTCATATGATTCATAGTTCCTCTGCAAGGTTTCTAATTTCTTGTATTGTAATACAAATAGAAGTCGAGATTTTCGATTGGCATTGTTTATTTTTGTGTCATTTACAGTTCATACTCAGCAAATACCTCTCCTTGTGCAAAGATAAGCCCAGAAGTCCACATCACGTGATCACCTGACTCACGCTGATCGGGGTTCAATGAATTCTTTTGTTTTTTCAACCAACACTGCAAGCAAAGAAGAAGAAGACGAAGAAAAATCTTCTTAGGAACCTCAACTTGAATATCACGATGCTATATTCCGATGCTTTATTTCGTGTGCGGGCCACCAATTTGTACCAACTGATTCATTCAAGATGATGGTAACGATACTAAATCAAGCATGCTGAAAGTTAGCAGCAAAGTTTTAAAATCGGGTTTTGACAACTTTCCACAGAATGTAAAAACTTCTAATACAGATCTTCATTAGACTTCCAATAAGAGTTTGTAAATGATAAATATTTCCATGGCTCACTAGAAACTCAAAAATATCGTTTTTGTCTCATTAGCACTTTAAGAAATTGGTACCAAACAATAGTTGCATTTGAATGCACATTCAAACTAAATGTTTGTTTTGACATGTAGAATTTGAATTTTGTACTGAAATGAAATGAATGTTTATAAGGTTTTTGTTAAAAGTAACAATATAGAAAAATGAACGTGACACGGATATCTAAAAAGTGAAAATTTTGATTTGGTTTTGAGTTGAATTTCCAGTAATAATAGCTATTCCAAGAACTCATCCAAGCGGACCAAAAGTCAAACAAGATGAGTAGTGTAAAATTTAAGGACAAGGATCTCATGCAAAAAAATTAAAAAAAAAAAAAAAAAAAACTATATCTGCGACGGGAGACATAGTAATACAATAGTAGAGAAAAACGACAAAGAAGTTGAAGAAACGACGAGAAAACGTACCTCACCGAATCTGGGTCCACAAGCTTGTCGATTCCCACAAAACACCCAGGAATCGCAGAGACAAGGGCCATCGCACATTTCCTTACAAGCCAAACAACATTGTTCGGAAGAATTAACCTTAAAATCAGAACCCCATTTCACGGCTTCACCCCAAAGCTCCAAATGCTCAATCCCTCTACAACATAAGTTTTCAACATATTTATTTTCTTCTTTTTCTTCTTCTGATGAGGCATTTTGTTGATCCAAATCCAAGGGTGATGAGACTGAGGCCACAGAGAGGTAAGAGTAAACTATGCAACAGGAGATTACACCCATCAGGAAAAGGATGAGAAGTGCAAAACGACCGGCTTCTGAGTCGGTTTGTCGTCGACCCATTTTGAGTTTGGATGGGGACTGAATTACCCAGATAACTGTTTTCTGCTTTAGTTCCTCTGGCTCTGCTTCTTCATGTCGTTTGGTTCGGCGATTACGATGAAATAAACCAACTGCAGTGTGCTTGGTGAGAGTGCTTAAAAAACAGACACGTTGAACTTCCTTTTTATATTTTCTTCCTTTTTGGGATTAGAAAATTCAGGTTATTCTCACTTTAAATTTTGAATTTTAAAAACTCTTTAACTTTAATCCTTACACTTTGGATTGAACTTCCTTTCAAAAAATAATTAAGTAAATAAACTTTGAATTGAACTTTAATTTTAACCCCATTAAATTACTTTTATCTTTTAAAAAAAAATTATCATAATTTCAACTAACGGAGAAAAAGTGAGTTAAATGTAATTATATTATATTTTTTCTATTTGTTTTTAATAGAAATCTTAACATAATGGATTTAGTAAGACTATTTCCTCTAATTGTCAGTCAGTTTTTAACTAAAATTCTAGTAAAAAGTGGAAGCGAGACAAATTCAAAGTTTAAGGAGGTAAAGTTGGAGTTTTTAAACTTTAGGAGATAAAGTAAGAATAATCTTAAATTTTTTGGGCGTAGAGGAGAATAATCTTTTTTTTTTTTAATTTACAGTTGGTGTTTTTATTAATTTTTAAACAAATGTTGAAGATTAAGCGTACTTTTGGTGCACGGAATTGAGTTTTTTAGTTTAGATTTGAGTTGATTGAGTTGTATTTTTGGTAAGACGTTTAAAGTGTTGGAGTTAAAAAGTGTAAAACTTGAAATATTTTCTAAGAAAAAAATATCAATATGGAGCTTGTTCCGTTAGTTTCAAAAGTCTATGCAATTAAAAATATATCTCATTTGATTTTGTATATGCATAGTTATAGACTTTTAAAGTTGGAGTTATGAAATTATAATAATAACTCTGAATAATAAAACCGCGATTGATTTTTCAGAAAAATACAAAAAAAATATGATTCAAATTGAGTTGAACACATGCACCAAACGCTAGCTAAAATCAAAGAGCTTTTCATGTCAAATTGATTAAAAGATTGATGAAACTGATGTGGAAAACAAAGAGGAAGAAATTTTTAAAGTGATTTGGCTATTAAATAAACCTACATCCACTAGTAGTATCTTAGATTATAGGTCTAAAATACATTTTGAGAAGTGTTAAAGACAACAATTTTAATCTCAATTTTTAGGTACCAACTCACGTGTCATATTTGTATTAATAGATACAATCAATTGATGTGTCAATGTTTTAAACATTTATCAATAAAAGAATGAAAACTCATATACCACATAAATTGGTATTCAAAAATTGAGATCAAAATTGAAGTTCCTAGCATTTTTCATACATTTATTGTCGCCTTCTCTATCTCATTTACAAGGGAAAAAAAAAATAATTATAATAATAATAAAAATAAAAAAGGGGGTAATTCCTCCCATCCCTTGGTGGGAGAGCTTCCTTCATTAATAGAAACCACAAAAGATATCCATTTTGATATTATTTTCAAACTTAGCACTTCGAAATCCAATCACTGTTTGTTTGTTTTTTTTTTTTTTGTTTTTTTTTTAAATGGAGGATCAGGTGATGGCTCCATCATCTTTATGTTTTTAATTCTCACAAATATGAACATTTCCCTAGATATGACAGTAATTAGGTTTTTATGTCATTTTTTCGTAGTCATCCATTCAAACCTAACTTGCACTCACAAATCCATGCATTTGCAGCTAAAGCTGGAGCGGGGGACATGCCATTTCTTCTTGATATAAGCTTGCTGAACCATGCGCGAGCTCAACTACGTCCTTATGTGCGGCCTCTACCTCGTCCCATCCTGATGAGAACTCGAACTTATCCAACTAAGTTACAAAATGACTTCTTAACGTGCAAAATAACCACATCCAAATGAATTGTGGTCAAACTGATTTTTATTTTTATTTGTTGCTAGGACGAAGATTGGCTAAATTTAATAGAAACTAACAAATAGGGGGAAAAAAAGAACTTATCAAAAGAAATAAAGGAAGGAGAATAAATGTGTAGTGTACTAAACATTTTTCGTCTGTAATCTTTGACGTTTTATCATGATTGAATTATTTGAGAACAAAATAGATAAAAATCTACGAAAATTTGATAGAACTTACATAAGTAGATTTACAAACTAGGAAAAAAAGATGGTATATAATAATAATAATATTATTATTATTATTATTATTATTATTATTTGTAGGAAAGAATAGTGATCGTATTTGAAAGTAAAAGAAGCAGAAATGTTGTGTATCTTCTAATTCTTCAAGTTGCTTAATATTGTCTTGTTTAGAGAAGGTTTTCTTAAACAAAACAAGTACCAATGTTGGAACTTCCTTGTGTCTTGTCTGTTTTGTTTCTCTGTTTGCTATTGAACTGTTGTTGGATGTGTAAAATCCCAGGTTTGCTGTTCCAAAGGGACCAAAGCTTTCCAGTTAACTGAGGCTCTAATTTAAGTTTCAACCAATTTGCAAACCATGGTGACCGTAAATACAAATCCATTTGATTCTTCGAAGCGAATGGGGTGGATTTCGTCGTGTAAAAAAATATCAACCATAACAATTGAAATATTGAAAAAACGAAAGAATTCGCAGCACAGGACTGGGGACCATATGCCGAACATGATAAGTCATACAAACACGTAGAGGAAGATATCGTTGGCTAGTCAATAGAAATACAATTACAATTTCATATGTTTTTCACACGGCAAACAAGGATCATAGGTACAGCAAGCTAATGATCCACACTTCTCGGAAACAATTTAGTGAAGAATTATTAACCTTCAGAGATCGAAAAGCTCTACCCGCTCGGAGTGTTAACTGGGGATCCTGTAACTATCAATGCTACACT
Source organism: Ficus hirta (assembly GCA_038430175.1). NCBI lineage: Eukaryota > Viridiplantae > Streptophyta > Magnoliopsida > Rosales > Moraceae > Ficus > Ficus hirta. Next base: position 18,964,458 of record CM076587.1, read on the forward strand.
AGAAATGCTAAGATAGACGAAAAAGATTGATAGAAAAACCTGACCCAATTTGGTGTAATTACATAAAGAAAATATATCTAACATGATTCATACTAAAAAGCAAGTTTTTGTATGATGAAACAGATAGGCCAAGCAGGAGCCAGCAGCAGTATCAAAAACTTCAAACCGAGAAGCAACATGGACCATGTGATGAAGGGTTTATAAACAACTTAATTGGGTCTAGCAATTCATCTATATCTATAAATCCACCCGCAGCTATCCCATCCGAAAAAATGCTAATAGAGGCTACATAATCTACAAAGGCCTAGTGGCCAAACTTAACACAATCACAAGAAGGTAATGTCCACTGAGAAAGACACCAGAACAGGAACAGATTCGTAGAAGGTAGGGTACACTTTCGGGACAAATTCTTGGGGACCAGTCATATCCCGCTGCAATCCATATGGAAAAATCCCAAAGCAGCACTTTTGACCCGGCGAGATAACTCGAGAAAAGTCTATGCTATAAATTCTTCAATCGTCCATGTTTAACTTTTTTACACCACTGATCTAGCTCAGATATTCACTCCCTCTCAAAGGCCCTCGACAGGTTTTCAAACCAAAAGAGAGGCTGTCTTAGCACTAATAGTTTGTACCAGAAACCAAAAGACAGAATGTTTACCTTTCTTGAAACGAAAACGTAGAAACTCTGGTTCTCTACCAGAAAACTTGTCTTGCAATTCTACCAGTGGAGAAATAATACCAGTTATGGTAGCAAGACAGAAAGCAATCCAGTCCATTGTATTGCAATAAATAGAGTTCAGGTATATTTAACTGGCAATATCTCTTTTCAAAAACTAAGAAACCAATGAAATTAAATTCCAATTCGTAATTCTATAACCACAAACTTGCAGGGTCAATTTAAGCAAGCTGAATAGTACTCTTAACCTTCAGTTTCTGGTTAGGTCTCTTCCACATCTTTTCACGTTAAAGCACACTGAAAAGAATATTACATCGAGACCAGAACGCCATAACTTTACCAATAGACAGTTCAATAAATATCTCACTCACACTGAAAATCCTCAATGTCTCAATGTACTCATAAGAACAGATGATGCGGCAACCTTCCACATCGTCGGATAGCATTCTTATTAGACAAAAAGATGAAATTTCATAAATACCACATAGCACTTCTCGGTTTCATCTTTGAATAGTTTATGCGTCCTTATAGCATTACAATTTAGAACTGCCCGCTTCCTCATCTGTAGAGATCTTAGCTGCCTAGAAACCAATCAAACTTTTTTAAACAAGAACTCCAGGAACATAAGAGGCTAGTAAACTTGCAAAAATTCTCTCTCCATCAATGTAAGCATCATAATGCACAAGCATCAAACCATCGACATCCTACAGCAGCCTCTTTGTCATGTCAAATCTGTTCCATAGACAAATTCACTTTTTGTAACGACAGGGCTCCATGTTCACCAATCACACCACTTGAGATAAAAGAGAGATACCCTGCCTTCAGTAGCCGAGATCCCAAAGAGATAGTAGTAATAAAAACTTCGATAAATGACCACACACTAACAAGACGCTTAATAACAGGACAAACAGAGAGTGTAAGAGAGAAAAGGGGAAGGACGGGGGTTGAATAGAAAATCTTAATATTACCTCAGTAGTAAGAACCAGAACCACCACTACCCATATAACCACTTCCTCCCACACTACGACCAGAGTACATGGACGAGTAAGAGCTACCACCGACCTACAATATAAAACAACAATAATATGAGAAGGCAAGTAGAGAGCAAACAAATATGTCTCAACAGAAAGTGAGATCACAATCATACATCGGGACCACGAGACATATATTCGCTATTATAGTTTGATGAGTACATTCCACCTGCATCACCTCCACCATAAGAACCTGAAAACCATTAAAATTGGACCTTTAAAACCAAAATCACATGGGGACGGTCACAAAGACAGTGATATCTAAGCGCATTAAACTTACCTCCTCCATAACCCATGCCCTGACGACTGCTATACAATCCATGTGAATCTTGACTTGTTCTGCTGCTGCCATAACCTAAATTAGATCGTCCAAGTCTGTCACCATAAGCATCCCCGTACTGAGAAGGACCACTTCCATACTCATAGTCCAGGCGTGCCCTTGATTGGCGAACACTAGTGTCAGCATAACGTGGAGGGACATCATCCTACAATTACCAATGTTTGAGTTTGCACTAATGGGATCATACATGTTTGACAATGTAATTAAAGAAACACAGCAGACAGAAAAACTAACCATCGAAGAGTATGAACGTTTTGACCCAGATATTGAGTCATAATCACGTGCACGTCCTTCACGATAACTAGGAGGAGGAGGAGGTGGTCTTTCAAACCTTTGGCCATAACCATCGTCTACATAAGCTCTCCTAGCTGACGTACGCGAGGAGCCTCTAGGTAGATCGGAGTAGCCAGGAGCACGGGAAGAGTAATCATCTCTAAATGACGGGCGTCTCTCTTGGACAACCCTAGAACCATAATCTGCAACAGCTCTGCTTCTTGGAGGAGGAATCTCCTCACGGCGACTATATTCCCTCTTCAAGCTACTCTTTGGATAAGAAGAAACTGTAAAAGAGGAACCAATATAAGCATACTGCAACACACGCAGCAATCTGCTATAATACTTGTACCAAAGTCATACCAGGTGCTCTTCTGTCATAGGACCTAGCAGCTGGAGGGGGCAAAGGCCTGGCTCTTACTGGCACAGACATCACAGGTCGTCGATCTCTAAATCCTACAGGCCTCTTCATGCTCGGTGGAGGAATACGACTTCCAACACCTCTTGCCCCACGCATGGGAAGGCTATGCTGTGAGGGATGACTCCAAGAACCCCTGGAAACTCGCCCAGAGCCATGTGAAGACCGAAAATCTGGACGAGCAACATGTCTTCCTTTCCCTTTCTGAAGTGGTCTTGACAACCTAGCCCGAACTTTAGCCTGAAATATCAGAATATCAATTTCAATTTGCAATCATGTAGACTACTTAGATACTTCATAAAAACAAGTAACGAAATAGTATAGACAGCCATGAAGCAAACCTTGTTGCCTCCTTCACCTAATTCCGCATTGTTAATGCTCTTTGCACATGTCACTGCAGCATCATGGGTGTCAAAAGTGACAAAACCAAAATCTTTCCGCTTGGCAGATGGCATATTTCGAGCAAGCTCTATCTTCACAATCTCCCCATACGTCTTAAGAAGCCCTCGAACACGATCCTCATCCCATGTTGCAGGTAGGCCATCCACAAATACAGTTTTAACCTGTAATTAAATATGTGAAAGTAGAGATTCAAGTAACTGCCTTTTACATAAACAAAAATTTGTTGTCTACTCACACCAACCTGTCCCCCTCACTTTTTGCTCTCCACAAGAACAAGTACTTAAACAGGAAAATCACATGAATCTTGCATCCATAAAACATTAGAACATAAAAAGGACATAAAAAGAGACAAGCTCGGAAACCAATTCAAATCACTGTTTTTCAAGACATTTAGATAGAAACGTTATCATATAAGAGAAGACCAATAAGACAAAACAGACTACAAAAATAATTTCAAAAATTAAGCCAAACAAAACGTTAGTCAACAAGTTGGGTCTATACCATTTAATATGAAAAATTTCTTAAACAGGACAGTACATCCATTAATCAAATTTGGAGAAAATTAGATCCAAAAGAATACCTGTGCCATGATTTCATCACCCGGGTCAATGAAGGAATCTGCAAATGAAACCTTGGCAGGCCTATCAACTCCAAATACAACATCCCTCTTCTGAAGACGCTTAAAGGCATCCATGGCCTCGGAACGAGATGAAAACTCCAAAAAGGCAAATCCCCGATTCATGCCATCATTGTTACTATCTTCTACTAATGTCACATCCTCAACATTGCCAACTCCATAATGCTTCAACTTCTCTTTCAACTGAAACCAAAGTTGTAAGAGAAAATTCAGAAACAAACAACTACTGATGACCATCAAATCGTGACTTTTTTTTAGTTAAATAGTTCTGCATAAAATTGCGAAAACCAATCTACTTACAGCTTCCTTTGACCATGTCTTGCAAATGTTACCCAAAAAAAGAGTATCGCTGTCTTGACTGGGAGTTACACCACATTGTTTCCCATTTATCTGGAATTTCATTCGTTAATAGGGTAATTTACATATGAAGAAATGTAAGTCCACATTCAAACAATAAGATGAATAGTTACCACTGGATTTTTAAGCTCTGTAACAGCTCGTTTTGCTTGTTCCACCGTTGCAAAACGCAAGAATGCAAAACCCTTGTTCTTCTTGGTCTGAGAGTTCATCATTAGCCTGACTTCAATAACTTCACCAACTGAACTGAAAATTTTTCTAAGATCACCATCGGTTGCATCCTTATCCAGTCCACCCACAAAAACTTCAAACTCCTTACGCTTGCGCCTCTCCTTTACAACTTCATGGTGCTCATCTTCATCAGCATCAACTGTTTCCACATGCTCCTGTTCTTCACCAGCATGCTCCTCATACTCTTCTCCCTCAATTTCTTCAAGTTCCTCCTCATCACCCTCGTCTTCTTCACCTAAATTCTCTTCAGGATCTTCTTCCCCATCATCTCCCACCTCCTGAGCATCCTCTTGGTCAATTTCCTTCTCATCATAATCAACACCAACATATTCTTCAGTTTCGTATTCAGGCTCGTTATCCTCCAGGTCCAACCTTTCATCTTTCTCAAATTCATCCACAGATTCCTTCATTTTCTCTTCTTCTGTCATAAAATAGGGATTGACAGCAATCCAGGTAAATGAGACTCAAATTCCTTTATCACGTACAAAGATACGTGTAATTTAAGTGAAAAAGAGACTATATTCGAGACAAGATAACCGGAATCACTAAAACTATCAATCAAACAACATCACCTATTGTCATAGCCATGACATCAGACGCAAGTAAAACACGCATTAAACCTCTAAGTCCATTACTGCTTTGTCCTAAGAATCTACAAACGATATTCATAATCACTTTTCAAATTGACCCACCAAGTCAAAATTGACCAAGTTACATTCAAATTCCTAATGCTTAGCTTATTATCAGCCTAGGCTCCTGCACCAACACAAGGCATTGGCCCCGAAAGAGAACAAATATCTAACGAATCTGCCCAACGGCAGCTGATTTCCAAGGAAAAGTCCCAAGTAGCACATGGAGGAGCAAGCAAAAGCAAACCCCACGATGAAATCTAAAATGCATAATATTCGATTGACCTGAAAAGTTCCTTGGTCCAAAACTACAATTGCAAAAGCGAAAATACCCCGGACTTCACACAAATCAATCCTACCAACGGGCAAATACCTAGCTAACAATAGAAGCAACAAATTTGAAAGCAATTTCAATAATCACGCCAAAGAAACAGACTTTAACAAATTATCAAAACAAATATACAAAGAAACTTACTTTTCAACCCGTTGAGCCCCACTTTCGCGTCGGCTTTGAGATCCGAAAACTGCTGATTGACAACGACGGGTTTCTCCTCAACGAGCGGTGGTTTTTCCTCCACGATTGGCTTCGCTTCAGCCTTGACTTCCTCCTTAGACTCCGTCGCCGGAACCAGAACTTCCTCAAAGGTCACCGGATCATCAGGAACCTCCGGCGGCAGCGGCTGGTTCTGCGCCTTCTGGGAGCCTCTCGTGACCCTCCCGGTCCGCCGAGGCCCAGCCCCTCTCTTCACCGTCCGCGGCGGCATTGTTTCTCGACCAAAGTACCAAAATTTCACGAATTCCTCAATCGGTAACAGAGAGAGAAACCCTAATTTGGCGATGTCGGAGTGAGATTGAATGGTTTCCCCTGATTGGGTTGGTTCTACGCGAATCGTATGAAACCCTAGAAAGCAACGAAATTCGGTAGCCGACTGGAACGTCCGAAGTGTGCCTAAAATACTATATAAATATAAATAAAGGAAAATTATGATCAAACAAAAATTAGGTAATGGATAGTTTTTGGGAAAGTCTACTGACAATCTTTTTTTTTTTTTTTTTTTTCCACACCGTCAAAATTTTAAATTTTAAATATTATTTATTACACCCCTCTTTAATTCCAAAATAACCCCCAGAATCAACCTATTTTTTTTTTCCCCCTTTTCTCACCCAATAAATCGATGTCAGTTTTTTTTTTTCTCCTACATTTCCTCACTCACCATCCATGTACCACATTATATTTCATTCTTCTTTTTTTTTTTTTCCCCTCTTTCTCTTTTGTTTCCCTTTTTTTTTTTTTAATTATGTTCGTCTATCCTCCTTTTTTTTTTTTTTTTTACTTTTCTTTCTTCTCCAACGTTGCTGCCGTATTTGATTACAAAATTAACATAGATTAAGGGGTTTTTTTCTTGTACGGTTACTGTTTAATTTTTTATCCCACGTTTTTACTGTTAAGATCTGAAATGAGTTCATAATACTTTATCTAAAAAAAACAAAAACAAAAAACAAAAACAAAAACAAAGAAAAACAGAAAAACCGTTTTGCTTTATATCCAGACTTGAACTTCAATTGTTCGAAAAAAAACAAAGAAAAAAAAATCCAGACTCGGGATTCCAGAAAACTTATTTGGAAGGTAAACCTCCACCCACCCCAATTTTCTCATTCCTTCGGACAGTAGTTCATACTTTTTTATTTTTCCTTCTAATTTCTAGTTTTCTTTTTTATTCATTTTGCTAAGTTCATGATGAAAGGAGAGGTTGATTATTGATAAATACAAAATAAACAACTTAAGATTTTGTTTTCGTTGGAAGTCAGTAGCAATTCTTTGTGTTTTTTTTTTTTTAATGATAATTAATTATGGTTGATTATTTTATATCAATTATATTTAAAGGTACATAATATATATATTTTTTAATGAGGTGTGTGAAGAGTATCTTTTAAAACACATATATCCTTAAAAGTAATTTTATTTAAGGGTAATTCAATAATATAATAATTTGTTAAAATAGGGGATAGGATGAGCAAACAAAGAGGTGTCAATAGATCTCCCTATAGTTTTTATACTTTTTAATAAGGATGTTCACGGATCGGATTATACGGATTAGACCTTAATCCGTAGTTTAATCCATGACATTCGGATTGGGTTTGCTTTCTCCTTCCAACCACAAGAGAACCCAGAATAAATCAATTGCTTAAGATGAACAATTAATTATTCTCTCCATCCTCCAATAGCCATCACCTTAGTCTCTTGTGATCTCACTCATCCACCACCATCTAATTCTACTCTCTCCCTCTATGTTCTTCTCTCTAAAAAGCCCAGAGGAGAAATCTCTCTCTCCCTCACACTCGGTCTCTCTTCCCTTCTTTCTCAAAAGAGCCTACCATATCTGAAACATTAAGCAACTATAACCAAAAAGGCTCCCCAACTATCAGCTTTAATGGGAAACTCTTCCAACCAAACTAGAAGCTCTAATAAAAACCACACTATTTGCACTCCAAATCAGATCATAAAAAAAAAAAAAAAAAGGCTATCAAATCCCTCAGACATTTCACACTTCTAGCAGCCATCTCTTTACCTTCATTCACCATTTCTGGCCAAGAAAGGTGATCCTCTCTACCTTAGCTGACTCCATTGACGGAGGCGCACTTAAAGCACGAAGCTATCGCAACCACGATTACTAGAAATCAACATTTCCCTCACCAATTCTTCATTCACAACAAATGACCATGAGATGAGACCTTCTCCAATACTCCATAACTTCCGACAACAACTCTGACGGCGGAGAACCTCTAGAATAGACATACCAAAGTATGCAATCACTTCAATACCATTCATTTCTACTCTAAAACATACCACTTTCAGCTTCTTAAACACTATTAGAAGCCATACGCCTCACATTTCATTTACCATTTACAACCAAGAGGGAAGACCTTCTCTAACTAGAACATTCCGGTGACAGAGGAACACCTAAAGTACATAGCCACCCTTAGACACTCTACATTTCAGACCTCACTCACTATTTATAAAAAGACCACAGATCCAAACCCGCATACTAAGCATCAAACAAACATTCCATTCACCAAAAAACATATCTCTACAAACCACTCATGTTCCTCTCCCACACCATATGGTCATCTCAAAATCTCTTTCATTGAGAAGTCTTTATCCATACGGGGCCAGAATCGCAACGAGTGCAGCCCTCATAGCCGTCTTCCTCAGGGTCATCTAGGTTTAGCTCGTCCTAGTCGGAGCCAACATTGTGGCTTGCAAGACAGAGCATTACAGGCACACCTAGTAGTTCTTCGGGTGTTTGACCTCCCAACGTAGCTCGCGGTACCTCCGGCGGCACTTTCCCTCGACACCAGATGCCTCAATTAGACCAGCCAAAGGAGGCCATGAACACCTACCCTCCATGTCAACATGGCCATCACGAAAGAGCCCTATCAAAATGTAAGTTTGGTTGGATTATTTAGGCTCTAGAATTGTTGTTTTGGCTCTAGTTTGGATAAGATTTTGATTGGGTTTTAAAAATGATTACATAGACGCAATTTTAAACAAAAATATTAATTTTTAAATAACAGTCAAGAAAATATTTTTAATATGGAATCGGAAAACTCACTGATTAGACATGATATTTAGCTTAATTAGGACTTGTGTTTTGACAAACAATAAAATTATATGTGTTGTTTAATTTTAAGGAATTTGTAACCGGGGCGGAGAGCCTAGGTTTGTATAATGAGAAGATATCAGTAGATTTTATTACCAAAGAAGTAGAATACGTTATCCTTTGATTTTGTTAAATTGTTTGTTATTGCTATTTCTACAAGTATCTCATTTTAAAGTCATTTTTAAAATAAAATAATTTTATGAAATATGCTATAAATGGAGTGTGTATATATATGCATAAAATTGTTTTGGTCAAAATGATATACATGTTGATATATTATTTTGATAGACTCAAGTAAGGTTTTTTGAGACTTGGCCTGAGACTGTCCAAGTGTGTTAAATGAGTCTAGTTAGACACTAGGAGATGATATTTTGCTATGATTGCCATGATTAGATTTCTGGATACCTAGATGGTCTTGGGAGCAAGTTCCGAAACCCGATCGAGCCACTTCGGTAGTGATATTAATTTGGCTTTAGCACTGTGAGTATACTATTTTATTTCTTTTATATTGGTTTATCTCATATAACATTTGTATTTTTTTTTTGTATTTTTTATTTTACTTATACTGAGCTATGCTTGAATTCCCTTATTTGAGTATACTTATTTTAAATGAGTCGTTGTGTCCTACTGAGTTCGTAAATCACGTTTTTATTATTTTAACCCCTTTTAGGAGGTGCTAGGAGTAGCGCCCAATAGAAGGATTGCTTCAAGGCTACTACGGTTCAGTGGTGATCTATCTATAATCTTTTATTTTTAGAATATTTATTTCCAAGGCACAATAACTAAACTCTCTCTCCCCATACTGGATTTGATGTCTATTATTTGCTTTTCTATTTTTCTTTTTGTTTGTATGATCAGGATTTGTCGAACCCCAATAGGTTGATTTTCAAAAATTCATTTTTCCTCTAAAAACTTTGTATTTTGAAATTCCGACTGTTTGATTAAAAAGTTACTTGGCGATTTTTGTAAATTAAAATTGGTAGACTTAGGAGAACAACAACCAAATCAAAAGGGATTATATAATCTAGGGTTAATTTCATTAATAGTACTTGTAGATATTTTATTATTAAAAATAGTATTATTTTTTTTTTCCTTCATTACTAGCACTGCTACATCATCAAAGTCTATGATATGTGGGACCCAACAGCATTTAATGTATATCAAATTACAGGTTTACCCTCATCTCCTACAAGCTCAAATATCCCTCTCCCTCGCATGGCCCAAAAAAATTTTTCAAACCAACATCTACAGTGTTTTAGAGAGAGAAAACTGAAATCTAGATAGAGAAAGAGTTGCCACCTACCGGAATCTTATTTTTTTTTTCACTTTTCCGTCTAGCCCCCCACCCATTTTGAAACCCAAATCTTCATATAATAGAGAGAAACTTCCATCTAAAAAAAGAAACTTCCATTTAGAGAGAGAAACTCTCACCGTCGGAAAAAAAAAATTTTAACACTTCCATTTAACAAAAAAAAATCAAACAAAATCTAATATTGTTGGTCATTTTTGAATAAAAGTCATTCCTTTTATGGACCTATGTCTAAAAAAAAATTTTAAAAACAAAAATCTAACATTTTTGATCATTTTTCAGTAAAGGTCATAACAGTTATGACCGGGTGGTCATAACCGTTATGACCACTAGCATATTAGACTAACGGTCATAACCGTAATGACCGTTAGTCTAATATGCTAGTGGTCATAATGGTTATGACCACCCGGTCATAACCGTTATGACCGTTAGTCTATTATGCTAGTGGTCATAACGGTTATGACCACCCGGTCATAACGGTTATGACCATTAGTCTATTATGCTAGTGGTCATAACGGTTATGACCACCCGGTCATAACCGTTATGACCGATAGTCTAATATGCTAGTGGTCATAATGGTTATGACCACCCGGTCATAACCGTAATGACCGTTAGTCTATTATGCTAGTGGTCATAACGGTTATGACCACCCGGTCATAACGGTTATGACCGTTAGTCTATTATGCTAGTGGTCATAACGGTTATGACCACCCGGTCATAACCGTTATGACCGTTAGTCTATTATGCTAGTGGTCATAACGGTTATGACCACCCGGTCATAACCGTTATGACCGATAGTCTAATATGCTAGTGGTCATAATGGTTATGACCACCCGGTCATAACCGTTATGACCGATAGTCTAATATGCTAGTGGTCATAATGGTTATGACCACCCGGTCATAACCGTAATGACCGTTAGTCTATTATGCTAGTGGTCATAACGGTTATGACCACCCGGTCATAACGGTTATGACTGATAGTCTAATATGCTAGTGGTCATAACGGTTATGACCACCCGGTCATAACCGTAATGACCGTTAGTCTAATATGCTAGTGGTCATAACGGTTATGACCACCCGGTCATAACGGTTATGACCGTTAGTCTATTATGCTAGCGGTCATAACGGTTATGACCACCCGGTCATAACGGTTATGACCGATAGTCTATTATGCTAGCGGTCATAACGGTTATGACCACCCGGTCATAACCGTTATGACCGATAGTCTAATATGCTAGCGGTCATAACGGTTATGACCACCCGGTCATAACGGTAATGACCGTTAGTCTATTATGCTAGCGGTCATAACGGTTATGACCACCCGGTCATAACGGTTATGACCGATAGTCTATTATGCTAGCGGTCATAACGGTTATGACCACCCGGTCATAACGGTTATGACCGTTAGTCTATTATGCTAGTGGTCATAACGGTTATGACCACCCGGTCATAACGGTTATGACCACCCGGTCATAACGGTTATGACCGTTAGCCTAATATGCTAGCGATCATAACGGTTATGACCACCCGGTCATAACGGTTATGACCGATAGTCTAATATGCTAGCGGTCATAACGGTTATGACCACCCGGTCATAACTGTTATGACCACCCGGTCATAACTGTTATGACCACCCGGTCATAACTGTTATGACCTTTACTGAAAAATGACCAAAAATGTTAGATTTTTGTTTTTAAAATTTTTTTTTAGACATAGGTCCATAAAAGGAATGACTTTTATTCAAAAATGACCAACAATATTAGATTTTGTTTGATTTTTTCTTGTTAAATGGAAGTGTTAAACTTTTTTTTTTCCGACGGTGAGAGTTTCTCTCTCTAAATGGAAGTTTCTTTTTTTAGATGGAAGTTTCTCTCTATTATATGAAGATTTGGGTTTCAAAATGGGTGGGGGGCTAGACGGAAAAGTGAAAAAAAAAATAAGATTCCGGTGGGTGGCAACTCTTTCTCTCTCTAGATTTCAGTTTTCTCTCTCTAAAATACTGTAGATGTTGGTTTGAAAAAAATTTTTGGGCCATGCGAGGGAGAGGGATATTTGAGCTGGTAGGAGATGAGGGTAAACCCGTAATTTGATATACATTAAATGTTGCTGGGCCCCATATTAAGTGCTAGTAATGAAGGAAAAAAAAAATGATATTATTTTTAATAATAAAATTTCTACAGATGCTATTAATGAAATTAACCCTATAATCTAATAAAAGTGGCTAAATTGGCATTGTTGGAAGTTGTGGGCAAATTTTGAAATATAATGTCTTTTTATTTATTTTATTTGAATACTTTCGTGATTTGTGACTAATCACATGATTATTTTAATTAAATCCTTCAATGTCACTGTACATTTTTTCGAGTCGTGTCATGTTGTGTGTTGACACATATATGATAAAAGATAAAAGTATGAAATTTTTGACCTCAATAATATAACGCAAGAATAATAATTCAAGCATTAACAATGCTAATTACGACAAATGTAACATTACGATTATAATTCAAGGACTGACATTGTTAATTATCTTATCATAGGAATGATTTTCATCTCCATGACTTCAAACATCCCGAGTGCCTCGTCCACCGAAAAGTGTGGGTCCCATTGAGGTCCTCTTCCCTTTGGTCGAACATTGTGAAGTTCTTCCAATCCCTAAGTACCGCCCTCAAGTCACTGAGCTTAGCCTTTATACTTTTGCAGCAATTTGCATGGACAGTGGTGACTCGCCTAAAGTCCTTGCTGTCTTGGCAAAACCCACTAAAGTAAAGGGTGTCCAAGAACCTTACCTTGAGGCCCAATTGGCCCATCGCACCTCCTTGGATCAGGCCCAATAAGACGTCCTGCTCTTTTAGGCCCGTTGAATTGTCTTTCATGGAGTACCACTTATCAAACAATGCAATGGTTTTGTTGTTTGATCTTACAAAATAGAACCCCGTGTTTATCATGTGCTTTGAATTCCATGGATTTCCGAGGTATCTATCTGTACTTATTTGTAAGTCCTCCGTTTCGTCTTTGCTTAGCTTTTCAAATGGATTCCTTAGCCACATTACGTCCGTGTCCTGTTGTATAGAAAAAGCCGATTCATAAAAATATATATATAGCTAATTTAGGTTGGGTGGCCAAACGGCCACTCCACACAAAACTTAATCTCCTATGTTTTATTAATTTAGGGGAATGGCCGAAGCAATTAAATGATGGTTTTGTTTTTCCAATTATTCCCTCCACTTGAAAATGGAGCAAACTTGACTTGCTCTGCTTCTTGAATCGACGAACATCCGGTACTGATTTTGTCGAAGAGCGAATTTAAGATTTTTTTTTTTTTTTTCATGGCACTAGATTGTTTTGCGTATACGGCGGTGGTTGGGCACGGTAGCAAGGAAGAATGGTAGTGGTGGTTGTTGCAAAGGAAGATGAAGATGGTGGCTCTAGTCTCGTGTTTTTGCAGAAGAGTGTTGTGGGAAGAGTTAGGGTAAGTATGTTAAAGGAGTATTTGTGTCATTTTAAGGATATTAATAAGAGAAAAAGGCCTTTTAACTAAATCTAATAAGTTTAGGTCATCTACTTAAAATTGGGTCTGATAATAGATCATTTACCTCCAAAACGCATGAGAAAATGACCTATATTTCTCTTATATATATATATACATATTTTTTGTTGCCTTCTTAGAAGGCTTTTGGAGTTAGCTATGTCTGTACGTAGCATAAACTACAATAGATTATAAATTAACTGCCTATATTTTCTTGTTTAAGTTGGTGACTGAAATATTCATGTGCGCCCACCTTTTGCATTTTACTAACTGAACTTTTTTCATTTTTTGACAAATTGACCCTAAACTTTTTAATTTTGAAAATTAACAGTTTTCTTTTTTTTTTTAATCACCAACTTAAACTGCATCATAATTTGAGCCACGTTACATTCGTTTGATAAATTTAAGGAGTGAAAGTAAAAGTTTGAAGTTTAGGAAGCAATTGGTCAGAGTATTTACTTTGAATTTTGGCTTAGAAATTAAGTAAATGATTATTCTCGTCTGTGTTACTTGAAATTTCGGATTGTTCCCACTTCGTACCTCTAAACTTTTAAAACTCCTACTTTACCTCCTGAATTTTTATTTTGTCCCACTTTATCGCTTTTACTATAATTTTTATTAAAGGCATATCAAAAAACAAAAAAAAAAAAAGGTGAATTAGTTTACTAAATCGAATCCTTTAGGATTTATGTTAAAAACAAATAGAAAAAGATCAAGACATGATTGAACATAATTCACTTTTTTTCATTTGTTTCTAACTGAAATTATAATTAAAACAGTTAAATGTAACCTAATTCAAAGTTTATGGGAAAGAATGAGAGTTTTTAAAGTTTAGGGATATAGAGGAGAATAAACCTTTAGTAAAATATTCGCAATGACTCGTAAAAATGGATAGATATTGAACTTACTGTGAATATGAAGTTGTAGCCACGTTTGAGAACCTCTAAGAGGAACCAAGTTCTCCTCCACATCATCTTGATGAACTCCTCGGACATGTAAAGCTTTTCTCCCATAAAATCGACACCGTCGGTTTTCAACTTGTAGCAGTTGAGCCTCAAGAACTGGCAGCGATCATAGGCTGTCTTGTCAACTGCCACAAGCAGAAGATGATCAAGCAATTGCTTAGTATCTTCTCCAAGCCAAAAGCTGTTGAGAAAGAGATCGAGCATGGTTGTTTCGTCGTTGATATTTTGTTCCGCATAGGCCTTGTTTATCACCGCGATAATCACTGTTTTGTTTTCAGTTGAAGCTTTGGCCAAAGCCGTTTCCAGTTCATCTTGAGAGGCCTTAAAATTGGTCTGTACATTAAAAAAATATAAATAAATAAAAAATAAAAAAATTAGCCGTTGGACGATCATGTGAATTCATACATGTAGTAGTTGCAGACGTGATATATCGATAATTTCATATTTGATTACACCATAGAGTTAGGATTCAAATCCCCACCCCAAATTATAAAATAAAAAAAATTAAAAATTAAAAAAAAAAAAAAAAGAAGAAGAAGAAGAAGAAGAAGAAGCTGTTAATTCATATATATATATATACTAGTTAGACAAAAATCTAAAAAAGAAAATAGATAATTACTATTCGTTCTCCGAATTTGTAAGAACTTACCGAGTTCATAAGTGGGCAACGCATTTCCTTTTGGAAGGATAAGATTGGAGTTGTAAACTCAGAGGAAGACCAGATGCAAAGATAAAGAGCACCAGCCAAAAGTAAAAAGAGAAATGCTAGATTCAAACCAACAGAGTGTTTAGGATATTCCATGTTAGAGCACAGCATTTTGCACAAACGTTCAATTTTCCGTGCTCTTCCTACGGTTGCGCGATCTACGTTGGATGAGAAAATTCAAAATCTAAGTATGCCTTTTGTGATAGGAAAGTGGTAATTTGATCTATAGCTAGAGAGATAAAGAAGACAAGGAAGAAACAAGAAGATCGATTTTCTCATTGAGGTTTTCTTGTGATGTCCATGGATCAAAACTATATACCGTATATATTTATGTATGTATGTATGCATATAGTTGATGGATCCCTCTTTAACCGGAGCACTCTTTGCATATATAATATAAGACAATACGAAATCGACAATACAATGTACACCCTTAACCGGAGCACTCTTTTTTGCATGGCACAAAGTTTTTGTCCATCTTACGAAATCGACAATACAAGACTGAAAACATACATATAATATATATATATATATATATATATATATATATATTGGTCAATTTGGTGCCAGCATGATTTTTCTAATAACTTTGAAATCTCAGCCTCTAGATAATGTACATTAAACTAAACTTTGCAGTAGTGTGTGTACATATGTATATATACTATGTAGTTGAAAAGCACGTGTAGAGACTTTATATAGATTTACGATATAGCTTTACAATAAATTACTTAGATACCTATTGTACATACTTTGAAACTATACGACATAGTGTATTTAAAATTTAAAAAAAAAAAGAAAAAAAAAAAGAGGGGACTTCGTTACAACTTTTTTTAATAATATAAGTTTGTAATAAATTTTGAAAAATATATTAGGTTACATTTTCGAGGTAATCTCTTTATAAAAAAAAAAAAAAATCACTACAAGATAAAATAGGATATAACTTGATCAAAAATTTGAATAGTGAATTGTGAGAGAGTAAATAGTAAACAAACTCTCATTTTCAATGTAGTTATAGATTATAGACATATACTAGGCAGAAACTTAAATTTGGATTAAATATCTTAATTGCCTCTTGTTACTTTTTCATACATTTGTTATCGTTATTTTTTTTAATTAATAAAAGTAGGGTGAAGAATTTGGTATACAATGCATTCATCAAAGGGTATCAATCTATAAGTAGTTGGAATGTTCTGAACAACTCCGATATCAGTTATTCCATCTCGCCCTTTATCATAAACAAATGACATGAGCAATAAAATATAGAGTTAATTTTATGATTAGTTCCCAATCGATATAGGCCCACTCTCAAATCGGCCCCTAATTTCCAACTTATTATAAGTGACATTCGCATTTAAGCCTTTCGTTAGCTAGTTGTGGTGACAAACTTGTGTAGAGACCAACGAGGCACGTGTCCCGAGTAAAAAAAAAATAAGAAAATTTTATACAAGATTGTTGAAGGGTAAAACTTACTTAAGAAATCTCATGGTTATGGGGATCCCTGGGACCTATCATGACAACGAAAAATTACAAAACAGTAAAAGTTATAAAGAATGCAGAAAAGTAGAGAATATAGAGAATTAGGGGTTCATTGTTGAAGGGTAAAATTTACTTAAGAAATCTCATGGTTATGGGGATCCCTGGGATCTATCATGACAATGAAAAATTACAAAGCAGTAAAAGTTATAAAAAATGCAGAAAAGTAGAGAATATAGAGAATTAGGGTTTCATTGTTTATAGAATGGCTACGTCCTTTTTGATGCTTGGGGTTTCACTGTCTTTTTCAGAGTTATAAGTAATGTAACATGTCTTATGTGACTTAAGGTTTCTGATTATCATATATTTATAACCTGGTAAGAGATAATCCTTGACACATAATTAAAAGCGAGAAGTGGCAAAATAACATAATCCAATACATAGTTTTAAAATAATAACATAAATTGAGTTTATGGTTACTAAAAATCGTAATTAGGATAAATAGCAAGCCAAAAAACCAAAATACCCATGGCTCTCTCTCTCCTTTGAGTCCGAGTCTACTACCCTCCATTCTGGTCACCATCGACATTGCAAGCAAGCTTTTTGTTTGGGTAGCCGTAACGAGGAAACTCATCATTTGGGTTGCTACAAAGGACGACGAGAATTGCGGAGTAGTCTTTCTCTAATTCATAACTACTTTTTATTGTTCACATATTTAAATATTTACAGTAAACTCAAATTTTAAAACTCCATAACTTTGTTACTTTTAAATCCAAATGAGATTATTATTTTATTAATTATATAAATTTTAAGAGAAACGAAATAAGATTCATTTGATTTTTTATTTTTCCAAATATATTTTGTGTTTTTATATTTTTTTATTCCAAATGGTTTTTTTTTTTTTCAATCAAACATGCATTTTTTAAAAATTTAATTTAAATATCTCCAAAACTATATCTTTAAAATCTCCTCCAAACGGAACAAATTCGACATTAAAGTATTATCTCCAAGTATGCGAGGTTAGAAAACATGTCATAGCATGTGGAAAACAGAACTGCTATATCTGCGTATTGGTTAAATATTTAGTAGAAATATTGGAGTTGAAATGCACATTGATTTTGGTGCAAGTAATTTGTTCTAGACAAGTCAAAGGGGATATACAAGCAATAACATTAACTAGTATTCGTGGATATTTCTAAATATTTATATATATGAAGTGTTTTTTTTTTTTTTTACAATTATAATTTTTTATTAGGAATAATGTAACAACTAATTGATTTATTTTTAATTTTAAATAAAATTATATTAGCATGATGTTATTTATAATTATTAATATAAAGGAATTTATCACTAAAAATATTATATTAAAGTCAATCAATTATTATATTAGTATAAAAAAGAAAATACAAATATCGTTTCATGTGTACATGAGATTATGAATATGTACATAAATATATATAATCATGAGCGACTCGTTACCTGGTCAATAAATTCAAAATAATTAAATAAATAAAAATAAGACAAATGCCGTATATGAGAGTACTTATGCATAGATCCCAATGAGAGTGCCGCCAGGAAGTCTATACATAGGTATTTCCAACAAAAAGGTCTATTGAAATATGTATCAACAAATAAGTAACAGAGACCCATTTGATCTGATAGCATTGGAATGGAGGTTATTTTCAGCGTGGATTGTGGGTTCAATCTCATATAATTATTATTTTTAATTATTATTTATACCATTGCATGTGCTATGATACTTTTTTTTTTTTCAAGCCAAAAAAAAAAAAAAAAAAAGAAGAGAGAGACCCATTTTAGTTTTCACATAAGAATTATCTTGCATCCGACTTTATAGTTCACTTTATGATTCACATTCAACTACAACAATCAATTTATGGAGAGGAGCCTAAAACCTACTGAAAAAATTTCCTTGCATTTTTTTTTTTTTTTTTTTGTGCCTCTCCTTTCTATTATGCTATGTTTGGTAGGATTGAAAAAATGAAGGAAGGAAGGAAGTTGGGGGGACAGAAAACCGAATGAAAAATAATAAGAGTATGTTGTTTGGTAAGAAGAAAAAGATAAGGGAAAGGAAAATGTAGCGAATAAAGGTTGTGATGAAACCCGTCAAATTTTCAATATTTTCAAAATTGGATGGAAAACTTAGGCTCCGTTTGGATGGAGTGTATATTTTCGAAAAGAAATTTTTTTTTTTGTTTTAAATGTAAAGTTTTTTCATTTTAAGAATAAGATGGTGTTTGGATATATAAAAAATTTTCTTCTTGAAAACAAAATGTTGTTTGGAATGAGAAAAAAAATGGTATTGAAAATTGTACAGTGTGAGAAGATTTTAAAAAGATTTCTTTTCTTTTTTCAAAAAGATACTGTACAAAATAAGTTTAAAAATGAGATTTGTAAAAAATTTTCAATTTCTGAAATTGGATATGTCTATCAACAGAAGGTTAAATCCATTCAAAATTACTATTTAATTATATTATATTAAAATGAAAAAAAAAGTAATTTTACAAGTCTTTTATTTTCTTTCCTCGGTACCAAACAAAAGGAAAACTGAAACCATTTCTATCAAAGGAAATGTTAAACTTTAGTCTTATCATCTACTTTCCAAGAATTCCAACATTCCCAGTGCCCAGTCCACCGGAAAGTTTCCGTTACAATAACGCCGGCGAACCGTGGATAGGACATAATCTTCTTGAACCTCTTCCAATCCCTGAGCACAACCCTCAGATCCTTCACCTTAGCATTGATACTCTGGCAACAATTTGCATGGACAGTGGCCACAGCCCTAAAGTCCTTGCTGTCTTGCCAAAACCCACTAAAGTAAAGGGTGTCCAAGAACCTCACCACGTATAAGAACCTCTAACAGAAACCAAGTTCGTCTCCACATCATCTTTATGAAATCCGCAGACATGTAAAGCTTCTCTCCCCTTGAAATCCACACCGTCCGTTTCCAATCTGTAGCAGTTCAGCTTCAAGAACCGGCAGCGATCGTAGGCCGTCTGATGGACCGCCACGATCAGACGATGATCACGCAGTGCCATGCATAGTGTCTTCCCCAAGCCAAAAGCTATTCAGGAAGATGTCAAGCATTGTCGTGTCAGCCTTCATATCTTGGTCAGCATAAGCCCGGTTTGTGACGGCGATAATGACCGTCTTGTTCGCTGTCGAAGCTTTCGATAAGGCCTCTTCGAGCTCGTCTCGAGGGGGCTTCAATGGCGGGCGGAGAAGTTGACATGTTTGGAAGTTAGCATTGGAGTTGTTTTTCTTTCAAAGGACAGGATTGGGAAGTTTGTGAGAGTGGAAGACCAAATGGAGAGATACAGAACACCACAAAAGAAGATCATAAATAGAAGTCTAATTAGATTGCAGCCAATAGAGTAGTGTTTTACTGGGTAATCCCACGTGAGTTTATCTGTGTGATTTCCTCGCGTTTTTGAGGTGTTAATGTATACTAATTATTAAGGGCTCTGAGTTTTATATATATATATATATATATATATATATATACACATGGAGAAAAGTTGACAGAAAGAGGGTTAAAAGAGAGGAAGGGGAGAGGACAGAGAGAGAGACAAAATTGCAGGTTTCGTTGCGAATTGTTAGGACTTGGATAGAATGAAACTATATAATAGTGAGGTTCTTTGGCGCACTAAATTTAACATAATTTATATATGTATGTATCAGTGTTTAAACTCTCGCTGGAAAATTTATAATGAAAAAGAAGTAAATAGTAGTTTTTAAAAAATAATTAAAGTAGATAGGGGTACAATTTTCGTGTCAAAATTAGTGCATACTTTTTTTTAATCAAAATTTTTTTTTTGTTTTTACGTTTTTGTGAAAAAATTAAGGCACAATTTTTTGACATTTTCATGAAAAAATTAGTGTACAATTTTCATGACATTTTCGTATCAAAATTAGGATTTTTTGGTTCAAATATATATATATATATATATATATTTTTACGTTTTTGTGAAAAAATTAAAGCATTATTTTCATGATATTTTTATGTCAAAATGAGGGCATGATTTTTTTTAGTAAAAAACTGTGTTTTTTTTTTTTTTGTTTTTTGTGGGAAAAAAAATTGGGGCATGATTTTATTTATTTTTTTTTGGGTCAAAAAAAGTGCTTTTTTGGTTTTTTACGTCTTTGTGAAAAAATTAGGGCACTAATTTTTGACATTTTTCTGAAAAAATTAGAGCACGCTTTTCATGATGTTTTGTATCAAAATTAGGACTCAATTTTTTTGGTTCAAAATGTGTGTGTGTGTGTGTGTGTTTTTTTTTTTAATGTTTTTGTGAAAAAATTAGAACATGATTTTCGTGTCAAAATTAGGTTATGATTTTTTTAAAGTCACATAAATAATCAAAGAATTTTATAATATAGTATCAAACATACATGCATGCATATGTATAATGAAAAAAAAAATTATTTAATTTATTTAAATAGCAACAAAGTCTTTACATCACATGCTTTATTGGCATATATCCCAACAGATTCTATAATCCAGGATTTGGTAGATTTTTCCATTAAACTGGTTTCAAAGAAAAGTACCATTCCTTCCTTTTTCATAACGAGAAACTCCTTGCAGTTCCTCTTTCCGTAGCATTCTTTGTGTTGTGTGGGTCTGAAGGCCAGATTAGAAAAATGCAACATAATTGGACTTTAAAGTTTTGTCAAAAACACCAAAAATACGACTCATGATGTTGTATAAAATAATCATAATGCATATCTTTTCTGTTAGAAGTTGGAGTGTCGTATAAATATTCCGATATCATATTATATGGACTCGGGTAGAACTTTTTTCAAAAGCTAACTTAAAAGGATAGGGTGTTCAATTCACATATAATTACCGGAACAACCCAGTAACTTAACAATGTTGGTATAAAAATTTGTGTGTTTGTATTTGTTAATTTTTTGTACGATTTTTATTGCTCTTAATGATTTAAAATTAAGCATTAATTCTTAACAATTTCAAGTTTAGGAGGCAGTTCACAGTTCACACAAAGTGCTTTTATGTTTGAGGGAAATGTTAGGCTTGTATTATATAACATCATTCATTGGTCCCAAAATTTATTTCGACTTCTTATAATTTGAGCACATGCTGTACGCAAACCATAGACAAAAAAACAAAACAAAAAAAACACACAAGAAGACATAATCACACAGAAAGAAAGGAATTAATATAACTAATTTGAACAGAGTGGACAACATTGTCAATGTCGGAAATAAAATTAAAAAAAATACAGAGAAATAATCAAAGAACATTGCAACCCTTCCCTTTTCTCTTTTGTTTCTTGGACTTTGGAGGATACAGAGCCAACTTTATAGCAGCATCAAATACAACTTTCACATTCTGCATATTTAATCGGAGAAATTATCAATTAAATCACGACACAACTTTTATGTAATTCTACAAAGGAGTTCAAATTGGATTTGGTTCTTTTGAGAAAGAAAGTTTAAAAAAAAAAAAAGATATATTTTTATAAAATGACCCTTTAAAAACAACTAACAAACAACCAAAATTTTGTAAAATTATATATATATTTTTTTTCTTTTCACTCATGCCTCTATATATATATATATATATATATATATATATATATCAAATTCCTAAATAAATAACTTACAAAAACTACTACTTTGAAACCTATAACAAAAACGCTAATTTCACCATAATTGTTATTATTTAATGAGTAGTCTAAAAAATTTTGAGGTATGTTAAATATTGCGGTTGTTTTCTTTATTTTATTATTGTATACTTTTAATGTTCCAGTTAATTTTTATTTTTTTTGTACATGTATTTCTTTTCATATATTGTTTGTTGGGTTTTTTTTTTTTTTTCCTTTTCTTTTTCTTTTTCGGCTTTATATCGTTGTTTGTCGGCTTTTTTTTATTTTTATTTTTATTTTTTTAATCTTTCCGGTTCTATATTTCGTTGTTCTTTCATTAAGTATGCATATAGATATAGGTATATATAGATATCTGAATATGTTATTTGTTGTTTTTATGTTTAATTTTTTTTCTTGCAGAACTGTTATTTAATCTATTATAATATATATATATATATATATATATATGAATATGTTACGTTGTTTGTCTTTTTTTTACGTTTTTTTTCTTCTTATAAATAGAACATCAAAATAAACCCAAAAAAAAAAAAGCTGGGTGTGAAAAAAAATTTGAAGTGTTAGAGTACTTTTTACTTTATAGTAAATAAGGGTCTGCATTAATTAAATTTAAATATTTCGAATTTAAAGGGGATGTGTTTAGAAGGTGACGTGGAGAATCAAGAGGAGTATGTCAATAGAACCATCCTTACTTAAATATGTATTTAAAAACTGCTTATTTACCTCATCTTAAAAAAAAATAAATAAATAAATAAAAACTTAGAATATGTTTGTTTGTTTATAGTTATTTTGTAAGGAGAAAACACCTGTTGAGTCTTTGAGCTGCACTCAAGATAGGCAACTGCTCCGATTCGCTTCTTTAGATCTTCACCCTGTAACGTGTACATTGTTCCTCAAGTGAACAAAAATTCAATCCAGGCTAAAACCAGAACAAAATGAAAAAACAATGTTAAAAATATAGTAATTCTAGTTAGATATAAGCAATTTTTAGTTAATGTCGTGTTCAAAACCTGTCATATGTTTGATTACAGGTATAATAATCTGTTTAGATTATAAATTATATTTGCATGTTAAATTCGGATTAGAGTTTGAGTTAAATTGTTGTTTAATAGTGTAAGATTCAAATAATTTCACTCTAATAATGACCAACCGAACACCCAATGTTTAAGTATAAATAATATTAGTACTTATTCTAGTAATTCATCTAAACGGACCATAAAAACTTGTACCTGCTGTGTGGAGATGGTACATGCCCCAGGATAATCCCTAAGGAATTGTTGATCTTCTCGTAGATCTGCCATATCAAGTGTGCGAAGAAGATAAATAAGTGGAAAACAAAAGTTATAGCCCATAGGCATGAACAGACACATTAATTAATAATACTACAACATAGAAACAGACAAAAGAAAATATTTACATGATTTTAAGGGTCTGAGTAGCTATAGCGAAATCTTGCCAACCCCACTAAAACAGGAAAAGTTTAAGATAGAAATGACTTTTTACACCTATACACTTTGAATTTATCGCACAATTACAATTTATACATTAAATTTTTAATTTTGACAATTTTAACCTCGAACTTACAAATTTATAGTAATTTACATATTATTAATAACAATGTTGATCTTTTGAAAGAAATTGGCGTGTGATTTGTAATGAGTCCTTGATTAATTATATGAACTATCATTTTTATCTGTTTTAACCCAATTTTATTGAGCCTTGAGGTTAAGATCTTCAATTAAGTATCATAAAAATAGAAGATTTTGAAATAACTTTGTAAAACAAATATAAATCTGGGTTAACATTGGCAAAAAAAAAAAAAAAAAAAATACCTTTTTTACTCTTAATTAATGATATATGCAAGTCAAGTGTTAATTTTCATTGAATAAAAAAAAAATCAATATTGTTATTAATCAAGGGGTTGATTGTTACCAATTTTTAAATTCATGGTGCAAATTGTCAAAATAAAAAGTTCGGGATGTAAATTTCAATTGTGCGATAAAGTTCAGGGTGCACCAATATTAAAAAAGCCAGCAGAAAATAAATCTGTTTTTTTTTTTTTTTCTAAAATACTTGGTATTTATTTTTGGGAAACAAATTGATAGAAATTAATAAATCACCTAGTTTGGTCCCCACGAGAATAATGGGCACTGATGGGGCATAATGTCTCAGCTCTGGGATCCACTTCTCCAACATAACAAGAGAAAAAGAAAAGAAAAAAAAAAAAAAAAAAAAAAAGGCAATAAACATAGAAAGAGATCAGTATATACATTTGTATACAAAATAGTAATTCTTAATTATAATTTATTAAAAGACAAAAAAAAAAAGGAAAAATAAACTTACTTTCTTTGATACGTTCTCATAGCTAGGCCTACTTATAAGGGAAAAAGCAAGAAGGAAAACATCAGCTCCTCTGTAACTAAGAGGCCTCAACCTGTTATAATCTTCTTGACCTGATCATTTTGTAAGTCATAAGGAGATAGAGATTTAGGATTTGCTCACAAGAACTGATGTTGAGAACCCATCCTACACAATAATTTGTAGAAGTGGAGAGCAGAGATGACGGCGTTACGAATCGGTGAGTGGAGGGTGGTCAACCTCATTGATTCTTTGAAAATTAAAATTTGAACTCTTAAAAATTTATGACTTATTCATTTTGCACCCACTGAGAATTAATATTTTCACATGTGACCCACTAGATTTTACCCTTTTATTTTTTATGTTTATATATATGTGTGTGCATATATATATATATATATATATATATATATATCTGTTCACTATAAAACCCTATCATGATATTTTTTCAAATCCTACCATAAAATTGTCAAAGTGTATACACTAATTTTTCAAAATCAATGTAATGCATTTTTTTTTTCATTCATGTTATTTATTTTTTAAAAAACTAATAATAATACATGTTACTATTGAAATGAAAAGTTGACTCCGTTATTAGACAGGAGAGTATATACAATAAATTTGTGTAATAATAATTATATATAAAAATGTAATGTGATACCTTGTATATATATATGTTATATGTAGCGACGGTCCGTCGTGAAAATTTTATACCTTTGCCAGAGAAATGATTTTAGTGTTCTAGCTCTAGAAAGAGAAAAATAAAATATTCTAGCTCTAGAAAGAGAAAAATAAAATAAAAAAAAATGAAAAGAACTTTATGGACCACTTTATGTACTGGAAAGACACAAGCTAGTGAAGAGCCGACCTGGTGCTATTTCAGAATTGGTTTTTAAAAGAAAAGGAAAAGCTAATGGGACGAGACGTTTTTGAATATCACATGGGAACATCATTCGAATGTATTATTTTGTTTCTTTTTTTTTTCTCTCTCTTTTTTTTTTCACAAAATATTTGGGCCAATATGAATTGCTTTTAGTTCTTTACACAGAATTTGTAAGAAGTTTCATGATTACAACATGACAAGACCCCTTTTGTTTGGATTTTGTACAGTAAATGTTAATTCTAGTATCCAAATTGCCTTGTTTAGAATTATTTAAAACTTTTAAGCCAAAAAAAAAAGTGCTCCGAAATAATTTGGATTTTTAACTGTTTTCTCAAATTCAAGGAGACCGCTAAACAGAGAAAAAAACAAAAGAAAAAAACAAAAGAAATGGATTATGCGCTTTTGCAGTGAACATTTCTACTATGCTTTGGATGGAAAGAAGAAAGAAGAAAGTAGATGTAAGGAAAATTGGATGGAAAATAGCAATGTTATTTGTTTGGTAAGACTGAAGAAAGGAGGCCAACGGAAATAGAGGGGATAAAGTTGGAGCGTGACCCACCAATTTTTATCTTTTTAATATTGGATGAAATACTTAAATCATATCTAAAATTTACATTTTTGTCCTTATTTTTAAACTAAATTAATATAAATAAGTTGCTAGAAAAGTAATTATATAATTTTTTTTTATTTTCTTTCATTTCTTTCTACTAAACAACTTAAAGGAATGAAATGCGACAGAAATAAATTGTTCCTAATTTGAGCAACACTATCTCCAATTCTATTTGGACCTTTTCTTTATCAAATATAGGGAAAATAAAAAATCCAACACTCTTTGGTGAGGGAAAAAATAGAAATAAAAATCCAACACTGTATTAATCTTTTTTTTTTTTTTTTTGAAGTGTTATGTTATACGAATCCAGATCTACTATCATATTTTCCTATCTCAATAACTATTCACTCAATAGTATTTTGATAACTCATTAATTTATTTAAGAATTTTTAACATTTAGTATTTTTTATGTGGTTAAAATTTTAAATTAAGATCAAATGATATAACACTATTAAAAAGATAGCTAATGAGACATGAAATCCAGGACAGTTAATGAAACATGAAACCGAGATAACAGATGTTTACACATGTTATTCTATAAACGCCTTTACGCTTTGCTATGATGCTAATGGTGGAAAATTGCCTTTGTTATGCTAGTTGTCAGATTCAAGTCTTTTTTTTTTCCTCCGTTTTCCATTAACTCATACCCACCTATAATGGAGCAAAGATCATTTTATTTACAACAAAACTAATAATAATTAATAAATAAATAAAAAGTTTTAATTCAAAGAAAAAAAAAAACTCACTTCATCATAGGAGAAAGAAAAAAAAAAAGGGAGAAGAAATTTTCTAGTCAATTTGTTCAAGTGAAAAAAATGGAGCAAGAAAATCGGATTAAATGTTAAACTGACAACAAAAAGCAATTTAGACAATAACAACTAACATCACATACATATACATATATATATAAATATATGTATATATAAAGAGAAATAGAGGGGGAGAGTGTGAGAGAGAGAATACCAGCAGTATCCCATAAACCCAGATTTACAGTTTGGCCATCAACCAAGACATTGGCACTGAAATTGTCAAAAACAGTGGGAACATAATCCTGTCAAGAAAATTTGAACCCATCAGAGAGATATATATAAAAAGAAAAAAAAGAAAAAAAAAACTTTTTACGGCGAAACAAAAATCAATCAAAAAAAAAAAAAAAAAAAAAAGAGGAAAGAAAGAGAAAGGGGGCAAGAAAATGGAAATGAAATAAAACATACAGTAGGGAAAGAGTTGCTAGTGTAGGAGATGAGAAGACAGGTCTTGCCAACAGCTCCATCGCCAACTGTCACACATTTTACGAACTTTGATGTTGTCGTTCCTGTAGTCGTTCTACTACTATTCCCATTATTAGCCATTTTTAACGGCTTAGTCATCCAACACAGCAACACAGTCAATCATATACATAAATGTGTGTGTGTGTGTGTGTGTGTATATCTCCTCTCTATGCGTGGTGGTTTTCTTGGAGAGAAAACTAAAAAGAATCCCTCTAAGAAAGAAAAGTCTGAGTAGGAGAGTGTTATGTTTGACGGGAAAGAAAGGGGAAAAAGTTTTGAGGGAAAATTTTTTCTTTCTAGGAATATTTTATTTTTATTTTCTAGGAAGAGCTTTTTGCGGTGAGTGATCAGTGGTGAAATCACTTTAATTTGAGCTGTCAGAGGGGCAAAAAGAGGAAGGAGAGAAGAAAAGGAAAAGAAAAAAAAAAAAAAAAGGGGCAACCCCACAAAAAAAAGATAATCCTTGATCACATTGAGAATGGAAATGAAATTCAACCAATTACATTACGCGTTTGGCTCTGCAGTGGATTTTTTTTTCTCCCCTTTCTGTCCGTTTTTTCTTGGATACAGTTGCTGTGTGGGGTTAAGGAAAAGAACAAATCATGGTTACAAGAACAAATCTGTCTCTTTTTTTTTTTTTTTTTTATTTCTAATGTTATTGTTATTATTATTATTATTTAGTTTTTATTGGGCAATGAGCTAAACTGCTTGGTTTAGAATTTTGATCAAATTTATGGCCGGTAACATTCTTTGATTGAGAATTCTGTAGCATAAGACAATTCTGAATGGTAAGATTTTAGAATGATATTAAATTGAAAAACAAAAAAAAAAAACAAAAAAAAGGTATGTCACATTAATGAACCTAAATGAAAATCTGCCGAAAACTGTGTCCTGCCGATTATAAATTCCCATCAAGAATTCTCTTTTTACCGGTCTAAAAACTAACAAGTAAATAGGTTTTAGTTTTGTTTTGTTTTTTTGTTTTTTTTGTTTTTGTTTTGTTAAAATAAAAACTTTGAAAAGCATGTTTCTAATCATAAATGGCTCCCAATTGATAATCATTTTTGTTTTAAATCAAATTTGTGTAGTAAAATACAGAATTAACTGCTATTATTTATTAATTTAGGGCATTTGGTTTTCCAACTCCAAGTGGAGTTTTAGCCTTTGTTTGGTAGGGCGGAAAATTGAGCGGCAGGAAGGGAAATGAGAGGAAAATAAATTTTTGATTGTTTGATAAGGTAGAAAATGGGAAGGAAAGGAAGATGTATATCCATGAGGCCCATAACATTTTAGTGCAAGGGGAAAAAATTTAGCCAAAAGAATGATAAGTGAAATCACTATTTTAATATTACTCTCTCATTATCTTCTAATTTTTATGAGGTCATAATTGTAAAACATATTATATTAGACATTTTCTTTCCTCTTTTCTTCCTTTTCTATCAAACAACATGAAAGAATACCAACTTCTTTCCAACCTATGTTTGGTAAGAAGGAAAGAAAACAAGAGGGAAAAGAAAAATGAAAGTGAAAGAAAATAAGAGGGAGATGAAATATTTTGTTTTTGTTTGGTATTATGGAATGAAAGAATATAAAAATGTTGTGTAATTAGTATTTTATTTATCCATATATTATTTTACTTCAAAAACAGGGACAAAAAAATAATTTTAGTAGTTATTAGATGTATTTTAGTTTTTCTCTCACTTTTAGAAAAAATAAAAAAGTGGATTAGATTACAATATTTTTTTCATCCTATTTTCCTTTCCATTCTCTTTTCTTTATTATCAAACAACCAACTCAATCAATTTCCACTAACTTTTCCCTCAACCCACTTCCTTCCTTCTTCTTTTCCACCCTATCAAACATATAGGTATTTTGCTCTTCCTTCCTATTTATTTTCTATTCCTCCTACCAAACATAGGATTAGAGTTTTTTTTTTTTTTTTTTTTTAAGTCATTTGTTTCCAAAACTCAATTTCAAATCTACATATTTTTTCTCCATCTTCCATTTTCAAAATAATCAAACTTTAAAAGTTCGTCACTTTCTTATTTTAAGTCAAATGAGATTAATCTTGTATCTAAATACTCATAACAATGAAAAAAATAAAATCAGATCCATATTGATATTTGTTTCTGAAGACATTTTTCTAGTTTTTACATTATTTAGATATTAAAGTTCTTTTTCATTTTACATTTCGATCAAACACATATTTCTAAATATTCACTCATTTAGGAAAAAAAAAAATTTCTAAAACTCCAATTGTGTTTGAAACATGCCCTTAATATAAATAACCATAACTATGAAGTACACCCATTTTTTGGTATACACAACAAGCACACACATAAATTCTTTGGAACAAATCGAATACAAGGGTCTTCAAGAACAAGAATCAGGTGAATATGTAAATAAACTCCACTGAGTCAAGTTTATTGTTCATTCATCTATTGAACATTGTAAATAAACTAACAAGTTTTCCAAGATATATATACTCACTCTTGTGTCTGATACTCCATTTTTGCTAGACACAAACAGCAATTATGTCGATTAGTCTTTTTAGTTGTATTAGATAGTCTTTTGGGTTGTCCTCTCTCTCTCTCCATACTAGATAATCAGATACCCGACGGAAAGTATTTCACACATATATATATATATATATATATATGGTAAATAGACTTTTTTTTTTTTTTTTTAAAGCTTTGGGAGGAACAATTAATAAGCGTGATTCAGGTTAATGAGATTGACTTTGTATGCAGGTTAGCGGTCGAGTTGCAGACATATTATAAGATCAAGTCAGCGTCAATCCTTTTCTTATTGTCCGGGTGATGAATGGAGGCATGATTTTGGTGCCCTCCAAGATATTCTTTCTTTCAATGCATATCTAAAATTTATTTTTCTTTTCTTTTTTTTTTTTCCTCGTGTGCATCCAAATTTTTAGTCCCATCTTAATCATGAGCAGCTTCTGTCCTTAAAAAGTAATACAAGTATAAGAGGATGTTTGGAGTGTACATAACAATTGAAGTTTTTTATTTTTTGTTTTTTCTTTAAAAGTATCAATTTCATTATTTATCTCTTCAAATTTCTTTTTTATTCAAGTTGATATAAAAATAATAATTTAATTACACAAAATGATGAGAGTAAGCAAACAAAATCCATGCTGTTATTTTTTTCTGAATATATTTCATTAAGTTTTTACACTTTTAATTAATACAATGCATTTTCAATCAAACGAACAATTTCAAGACTCCAATTCATTTTCAATCAAAGCATTTCTAAAATTCCAATCCAACACACATTTCCTATTAAAAAAAAAGTTATATTAATTATTAGAAATGATGGTTTTATTGACATACTTTTATTGACTCTCCATACACTTTATTATTCTTTAATTAGGAAAAAAAATCCTCAAACATTCATATCCAAATTTTACAAATCAGCTGCCGGATTTGAGCCGCATATGAGCCCGCTGCATATATGACCGATAATATATATATATATATATATATATATATATGATGTGTATAAATTTCTTTTGTTGTTTGCCTTTTCTTTTGAAAAAAGGGTGGTTGTGAAAAGAATTTGAAGGGATAGAGTACTTTTTATTGTATGGAAATAGTTAGGGATAATTTGAAATACATAAGGGGGGTGTTCGTAAAAGCAAATTTAACGATTTAGATTTAAATAGCCTTTTTTTTAATTATTTTTTAAAGAAGTTTTCAACAAATGATTGAAATTTTAATAGAGAGAGAGAAAAAAAAATTACCTAAATAGTCATTCTTTTTTTTATTTTTATTTTTATTTTTTATCATTGACCAATATGACATCAATTCCTTATTCTTGACCAATATGACACAAGTTTTAGTTTTATTAATATCTAATTTGTGTCATATTGATCTAGTATCAATTTTTTGTGTCATGTTATTGTAATGGTCTTTACATTTTATGTTATATAGGTGCCTTCCCCTTTTAAAAATTAGTTAAATGACCTTTTTTTATATGACCAATCAATTTTCTTAAATGGTTAATTAGTGATTGACCACATAATATTGTTAATTTAATAAATCAGTAATTTATTGTAATCAATTAATGATTGACCACAATATAAATCACAAATTTTTCAAGTCAATCATTGATTGAACAAATATGAAAAAATGGCAAACTGTCCTTTTACTTAGAAGAAGAAGAAAGTATAGTCATCTATTAGATCGCGTGACAAAAAAAGGCAATCCAGCCTAATTTTCCTTAAATTTTAGGAGGGTAGTACCAATGGAGCTATCCTAATAGTAATAGTGCAAGCGTCGTAAATACTTATTTCAAGTTGATTTTTTTTTTTTTTTTTGTCAAACATATTTCAAGTTTTTTGTAGGCTAGTATCCTTGAGAACAAAGTAAATAAGAATAAGGATGGGTACAAGATCTAGTCATCTAATGCATCCAATTGAACTCATCCACTCCATCCAAAATATTTTGGATATCCAAACACCATTATATTGAACTTGGATGATAATTTGACTAATCCAATTGAATTGAATTGGACATTGGATTTAAATTTTGAAAATTCAATAAATCCAATACAATCTATATACTTATGTTTTATATAAAAATATTTTATATTATACATTATCTAATATATTATCCAAATCATTTCTTATTCAAAAGAATGAAAATCTATTTTCCCCCACAAAAAAAAAAGAAAAAGAAAAAGGAAAAAAGAAAAAACCAATGTTTTATTTACTTAAAGTTTTTACTTTATTTAATATTTACTATGTCGGGTCATTTACTATATTGTTATATGATGAAAGGACGACAAATAATTAAATTCATCATGTTTACAGAATGTTGTTAGTCTTTTTCAGTAGGTTTTAATTAGTTTTTTTATGAAAATTTAAGTATAATCTAATTATCCCATCTGATCCAATGTATTTTGGATTGGATCAGATTGGATGACAAAATAAATTTGATTAGATTGGTTGGATTTGAAAGGATTTTTTCACAATTGGATTGCATTATAGATAGAAAAAAAAAAAAAAGCTGGTTTCGATCCAATGCCCACCCCTAAATAAGCATATGCTGTTGTGTCGTTGAAGAGACAAATATGAAAAACTAAAAAATAGCAAAACCTCATAGTTACATGGCTCCGTGTCACGGGCTGGCTACTATGTCTCTCGTAGATGGGCCGTGCGGAACTTGCTTTGACCCTCGCGGCTAACAAGTCAGCCTAGCAAGTTGCCTGTTAGGCAACAAACCAAAAATGTAAGCCATGTTTTAAGCACATAGCACACAACGGTAAATCACAACAGCACATAAAAGGCACAAGTATTCGATAAACGGCAACAAACAAGGCAACCAAGCACATAGCAAGCACATAAACAAATAACAATGAGGCAACAAACAAGGCATCAATGAATTAAGATAAAGGCAACACGATTTCAGAATGGGCTACTTGTTTCTTAATAAGAGCGAGGGAGTACGCGGTTAAAGCTCCTATCACACTGGCGGCCAAGCCCCTTGGCTTCCTAACCGACCACCCCCCTAAATAGCTTTTGAGCTTTTTTTTTTTTTTTTTTTTTTTTTTTCAGTATACATGACGAGGATGTATCGCCCTAGAAAAAATAACCTAAAAAAAAGTGACAAGGCAAAGGCATGGCTTGACTAATGATCTCGGGCAAGTTTGATTGTACAAAACAAGAGTGCATATTCTCACACTCCGCAAGTTTGTTATGCATAATTAAAATAGATGGAAACGAGGTATTCCTAATCCAACTTTGAAAAACATGGCAGAAATAGAATCATGAATTTTGCTACAATTATATAAAGAAAAAGAAAAAACCATGTAACTGGTCTCCAGCAGAGTTTAAATCGGATCCGATCTTTTTAATGTTAGCTAGTTCAATAAGACATTGCACAATACAAGAATTGTTAAATGACTAAAATATCAGCTGAATTATTGCAGGTGACAGCAAAAAAAAAAAATATATATATATATATATATATATTATAATCTTGTGTAATAGCTGGAGCCAAAAACTGATGCTGTATTACGAGATACAAAAATCAACAGATTGAAATAAAGTTTGCTTAAACAAGCAAATAAAACTTTCGGAATAACTCATTCATCAGAACTTAAATAAAAGGCCTAAAGTGACAACATCAATATGAGAGCCAACAGATAGGCATACATACCGGTGTGTAGACTCAAGACTGTAGAACCTCGATGCAGGAACTAGTGTTCCAACATCCGGTAGATCGCGTGATATTCTCAATCTAGAATACTTCAAGCATTCAAGGAAAAAAAAATGATCCAAAAAAAAAAAAGAATAAATGTTGTTGGCATTTAAGATATTAAAGATCAAGAATGTCAAAACCGGCACATAGATTCACCACAATCCCCATGACCAACAAAGAATTAAAAAAAAGGTGCAAGAATAGGTACATGAGACCAGTTTATAAAAATTCTCCGCATCAGAAGAGGATATCAAAACCAAACAACTTGATTTACAACAAACGGCATACGCCTTCTGAAAAGCTAATTATGTCCTAAATCACAGAACAGGTCAAATGAACATCTCAGATATCAACCGATTTATGAACCCAAAATAAAGAGAAACAATATCATCAATACCGTTTGTAGCCTTTTTACAAAACTGCGAGCAACACCGATTGAACATCCTTGATTTTAAGCACCCACACAACAGGAAAACACATTTAACTTGAAATCAAGAATTTAATCTAAACGGATGAGTTTACCACCTAGAACTACTCTTATTTAATCCTTCCTTCAACACGATGACATGAACAAATGCAGAATTTTCCCAGCTTGCAAAACAAATGTCTCGGGAAGAGTTTTCCAATACTTGAAACATAAACTGACACATGGTTCAATATGGTACCAAAAAAAGAAAGAAATTTGTTACTGGAAAAGCCTTCAGAGAATTGCTATCATATCACTTGACAAAAGAAGTAATCAAAAATGTCCTCCAGCCTTCAATGGTGGTCATAAATGATTCTTTTCAAACAATCGGACATCATTTCATATGATTTCAAGTGACCAATAGGTCAAGATTAGGTGTATCAAAAGCACGAGTCAAACTAAAAAGAGAAATTGATAATGAGAATTGCAATTTCATCGCAACAAGACCTGCTTGGGGCCCCTCAAAAGTCAAACCGTAGTTGGTCAAACATGTTATTGCAGCATCGCTGATTAAATCATTAAAAGAAAGAAATACCTTGGTTATCCTTATCGCTAAGGAGCTGAAGCTTCAAGGAAACATGTAGTTAGGTATTATATCAAATCCCGATGCATGACTCCTAATCTCCCAATAAATTAGCCCAAAGCCTCTGACAATACACCAAAGTAGCCTGTTATATCAAAGCCCACTCCAGGCATCACAAAAGCTCGAGTCAAACCTATAAAGCACCATACACCTCAGTTCCAAAAAGCCATGTAATGATTTTAAGGAAACAGAATATCGAAATTAGAGTCAAACCAATCATTCTGAGAAACACCAGTTGATTCATACGGAATACAGCCAGCTTGAAAGGAATACGTACAGCCCATGCTTCAGGAAGGCAAACATAAAAGATACAAGTGTGGAAATTCTCTCGTAATCAAGTGCCAGAATTCAGTAAATGGTATTTACTTATTGTCAGCGAGTGAAATAACAAATAATCAGGTCCTGGGTTTATCAAATGACATGTGGTTGTCTAGTGCCGGTTTAATTCCTACAAAATAACATAGCAGATGAATCTGCAAACAAGCTTTGAAATTTGAATTATTACAACAAACAAAAGGGTTTCTTATCTCGTCAACAAGGTTGTGGATCCCTGGACTGATGTCACATTATAAGAATATCACAGGGTAGGATTATTAACACAATAAGCTCCTATTCAAGAACCTCTATTAATGACCAACAAATATTCTCAGAAAAGGGAAAAAAAATAAAAATAAAAAAGAATTGTTAAGCAATCAAAAACCTTGAATATAAAGACAAAGTTACATACCAAATACTTGAAGTTGTTATTCACAAATGACTGGTCCTCGCATGTTTCTTTCAATAAAAAACACTCACCGTGCATTTTTAGCTGCTGGTCTAGTTGTCAGTGCTGCCTCACGAGCCTGCAAAAAACAATTTGCATGCAATATTTGCTGGATTGGAAACTAACCAATTTCCTTAATTTTTTGTTAACTTTTTCTCAAGTAATTATGCTTCACTTACCCTGCCGTGTTCGTCTTGGTAGGCCTTCAGAGACACAACTTCATTGGCCTTAGGAGATCAAACATTTTTTGTCTTTCAGTTTCTGCACATGCCTAGTCCAGAAGAAAAGACCTAATAGAGAATTTGGGAATAAACAATAACTTTATGACTTGCTAAAGGCAGTACAATGCATGCAAAAGCTTAAGGAAGTCTTTTCTCAACCCACACAGATTGAGTAATGGACCATTTTTAAGCGTCAATGGAGAAACTAAAATCATGTTTTTTCCCCCTTAGATAGATTTCTTTTTTTTTTTTTTAACCTAACAAAAAGTACAGAAGCATTAAACAAAAAAAGAAAACTAAACCACAATTTTTCATCAGAGACAGAAACAAGAGGCAATCTCGGGAAGGAAAATTGTACTGAAAGTAAACAGGCAACATGCCATAATCAAGTATCTTGGCTCAAAACATATAAATATCCCCCATCATCAGCATCAATTATACTACCTTGCTTAATAAAAATCGTATAGGTAACATTGAACAAATTAACTTAAGGAAATATGTGATCTACACGTCACTGAAACCCACATCTTTTAGCTATATAATTTCACTGACAAAGTTGCTATAAAAACATGCAACGCTATATGGATCCCCTGTTGCTAACATCTCTCTTCACACAGACGGTGTGACATTGTGTTATTATGGTTAAAAACAGAAAAAGTCTCACGTCATTATGCAATATACAATAATTTACAAAAAAAAAATCAAAAAATCATGATCAGACTTCATGGGGACTTGTTATACAAATGCAGTAATCCTTCTAGCACGAATACTTAACAAAATCTTGTGAGTTACATCATTGGGAACTAACCCTTTCTCTGTCGCGTCCTCAATAAGCTTGAAAGCAACGTATATTCTATCAGCCTTTATGTAACCAATGGCCAAGGTGTTGTAGGAAATAATATCTGGCAGATCACCCTTTGATGCCATTTCTTCAAAGACCTCCTCTGCCTTACCCATTTCACCTAGTAAGCAGTATCCCTTTATCAATGTATTGTAGGATATTATATCAGGCTTAGGACCACGTCGAATCATTTCTTCAAACAATTTTCGGGCCTTTTCCATCATACCTTGTTCTGAAAAAGCGTCCAGAATTCCACTTAGAGTTATAGTGTCGGGAAATATTTTCAGATTCAGCATCTCATCCAACAACCTCATAGCTTCTTCCCATTGACCTGAATGACACAATCCATAAATTAATATGTTATAAGTGAATGTGTCCGGCCTTGTAGAGCATTGCATCATTAGACGGAACATAGCAAGGGCTTCCTTCACCCTTCCGACCTTACAAAGAGCGTCCAATAAAACATTGAAGGTGATAACATCCGGCGGTACGGCGTCGCTTTTCATTTTATCTATCAAAGCAATGGCTTTCCCCAATTCTCCTAAACGGCAAAACCCGTAAATCAAAGAGGTATAGGTAATAACATGAGGCTTTATGCCCCAATTACTCATTTGTTCCAAGACATCAAGCGCCTCTCGGACCCTCCCTTCCTTGCACAAAGCACCCAAAACAATAGTGAATGTGAAAACATCGGGAGAGATCCCCCATCTAATCATGCTTCCCAAGAAGTTTCTTGCTTCACGCCAGCGACCGGTTCTGCATAATCCGTGAATCAAAGAAGTACAAACAACGACATTCGGCCAAACTCCATGCTTGGTCATCATATCTTCAAACAAGCCAAATGCCTCATTCACTCGCCCTTCCTCGCAAAGACGGTTAATGACAGGACTAAAACAGTACACATTGGGTCTAATTCTTCGGTTTTCATACATATGCATAAGCAACTTTATTGCCTCACTAGTTTCTCCAGCCTTACAAAACCCATTTATCATAGTCCCACAAGTAATTTCATTACAAGGGTGTTCCTTATCGACGATCTCCGAAAACAACTCGGCCGCCGCCTCCGCCGACAAGCCCTGCGTGCACAGCCCGTGAAGCAGGGTATTTAGAGTGCAAGCATTAGGCCGAAGGCCATATTTAAACATAGTCCCTATAACAGAGAAACCCAAATCGGGTTTCTTCAAACGACACAAGGATTTGATGACAATACTAATGGTACAGACGTCGGGACGAAAACTAAAACGACCCAGAAGAACCAATTTGGTGTACATAGAAACAACAATGGAGTGGTGGTTCATCTTGGAGAGAGAAGAGAGCAAATGGTTAAAAGCCCGGATTGAGGGCATGGGTCGCATACGAATCATGGAATCAAAGAAATCGAGAGCTTGGTGGAGATTAAGAGTGGTGGATCGGCGACGGCGGCAGCGGGTGGTTTGGATGAGTTTCTCCAAACGACGAGTGGCGGCGTGAGAACGACAACCGAAGTGGGTAGTGAAGAGGGCGAAGAGAGAAAAGAGACAGGGATTACCAGGAGCTCGTGCGGTCGGC
Organism: Ficus hirta; assembly: GCA_038430175.1. Taxonomy (NCBI): domain Eukaryota; kingdom Viridiplantae; phylum Streptophyta; class Magnoliopsida; order Rosales; family Moraceae; genus Ficus; species Ficus hirta. The sequence continues at coordinate 19,002,499 of CM076587.1, forward strand.
ATCTGGGTCTTCATCTTCGAACCGCTCAAATTGGATCCGCCGCCGCCGAGTTGCCAAATCGAAAACTAAACACACACGAGCTAGTTCATGTTCAACATCGTTCTTCTCCAGCACGCTAGGCTTTGAGTAAAAGATGTCGCTTTTACTACTTGTCGTTTTTTTTTTAATCTTTTTTTTTTTTTGAAAGGGATTATTATTCTGGGTAAATCTATGGTAAAGTTTCATTTATATACCATAACGATAGTACTCATTTTTAAACTGTTATAATATAATTGAATGATTGACATGTTGTTTGTGTATGATTATCATGTACATTATCTCATAATATTATAGACTAATTAATAAATTATACAAATAATAAAAAAAAGAATTAAAAAAAAAAAACCAGATCTGGCCGATGAAAGACTTGGGGGTTGGGGGGAGGGGGGGAGCTTCTCATCGGCGACTAGACGTCGATGGGGCGGGGGCTTGTCGTCATCGGAGGTGTCGCAGGTCATCGCCTAAAATCCTCTGGCTCGCATGTGGGTGGTCCATCGCTTAGGGTCACAGGCCTTAGGAGGGGAGGGCCTCATCATCGAGGGAAGGAAGGGGGGCCTGGGTTGCAGGGTGGCCGGATCTAATCGGCGAGGGAGTGGGGGGGCTGGCACAGATCTGGTTTGGGAGAGGGGGGAGCCTTTGTCGGCGTCAACGGGGCTAGAGGGGAGGACTGGCCCGTTGCTAGCGTTGGTGAGGGGGGCCCAGATCTGGTTCGTGGGGAGCGGGGGGGGGGGGGGGGGGGGGGGTTGTCTCCGTCAGCGTTGGTAGGGGCGCGGATCTGGTTGGGGGAGGGAGGGGGTCTTCGTCGAAGTCGAGGAAGGGGGGCGCTTGTCACAGGCGTCGGGGGGAATGAGGGGGTCTTTGTCGGCGTCGAGGAAGGGGGGCGCTCGTCGCCGGCATGGGGGTCCACCGGTGGACGATCGCCGACCAGTTTTTTTTTTTTAGTTTCTTTGAATTTTTTTTTTTTTTTAGTATATGATACTATGAGGTAATGTGTATTATAATTATCATGCATAAATAACATCTCAGCTGTTCGATTACATCGTAACAGTTTAAAAATGAGCTATATCGATAGGGTATATAAATGAGACCCTACCACAAACTTATCCTATTATTTTTGGAAAAAGCCGTGATAAAGGCCTTTTTATATACCTTATTGGTAAAGTTCCTTTTGAAACCGTTCAAATTTAATAAAATGGACTAGAAATTAAGAGTGCATAATAATTAAAATAAACATTGAAACACAGGATTGCAATAAAAAAAAATAGAAGTCTTCTTCTTCGTCTATTTAGGAGGGATGGTCGGTGGAAGGTGGCCAGAGGGGGCTTGCGGCAATTTCAACGTCACCGTGGGTAGAGGTAGGGCAGTTTCAGAAGGGGGCTTCGACGGGTGTTGGGGGGCGGTTGGGGGCTTCGACAAGCATTGTGGGGGGGGGGGGGGGGGGTGTGTGTTTCAGAACTGGGCTTCGATGAACGGGGGGAGGGGCTTCAACGGGCCGGGGAGGGGGGGGGTGGGATTTCAAATCTGGGCCTCAACGGACTGCCCAAGGGGAGGGGGGTTTCAACGGGCGTTGGGGAACTGGGCTTCAACCGATGGAGGGAAGGGCTTCAACGGACGTGGGGGGCGGTGGTTTCAAATCTAGGCTTCGACAGGCTGGTTGGGGGAACGATTCATCGTTGACAGATATGCAGCGGAAGGAGAGGGAGGAGGGGTCGGTTTTGCCACCTAACAGTAGAGATTCACCAGCATATGGGCGATTTCTAAGGTAGGGGCCACCGGTCATCGCGGGGGGTGGGTTCTGGTCTAAGGGTTGGGTTTTTTTTTTTTTTCTGTTTTCTTTGCTTTGAGTTTTTTTTTAAAAAAAATTTTTAAAAATTGTAATCCTATGAACTAAGGTGCATTATAAGTATCATGCACATATAATATCTTAACCGATGAATTATATCAAACGGTGTATAAAAGAGTTTTATCAATATGATATATAAAAAGAACTATACTACAACCTTTTCCATTATTTTTTTATTTTTTTATTTTTTTATTTTTATTTTTTTTACAACTTATTATAAAAATTGTATGTATAATTACTACCAAAATATGGCTGCATTTGGTAAAGCTTTTCCAAAAGCCCAAAGCACTTATTCAATAATTTATGCTCAAAATTGTGTTTGGTAAAACACCCAAGAAGCAATTATGGGAAAAGTTTCACTACTCCCACGGCAAAAGTCAGAAGTTGGTCTCCACCTACTTCTTCATTTAACTTATACGGTAAGTTGTGCCTTCTTTTAATGAATTTTTCTTAGAATAATTAATCTAAATAATTTCTAAACTCTTCCCAATGTGATGATTTGATTCCTGTTTTTTTAATTTTGATTAAGATGATCCTAAACTCTTTAAACGTTGACAATCTTAGTTATTTCCGTCCAAATCCGTTAATTTCTAACAAAATAAGTCAGGTGACCCATCACATAAGCTAAATTATTCATTAAAAGACAAAATACCCTTTATCACACCAATAACATAAAAAAAGAGAGAGAGAGAGAGAAAAAAGTTGAGTTCCCCTACCTAGGGGTGGCAATTCGTGTCACGTGTCGGATTCGTGTCGTGTTTGAGCCGTGTCGAATTTTTTCTTCTCCAACCCGAACACGACCCGTGACACGAAAACGATACGAAACCGCGACACGAACACGACACGAACCCGTAACGGGTTAACACGACACGAACCGAACTTGACCCGCGACACGAAATTGACCCGTAACACGAAATTAACCCGCGACACGAAATTGACCCACGACACGAAATTGACACGAAATTCAGGTTGAACCCGAATTTGACACGAATTTGACACGAAATTTAGGTTGGACCCGAAATTGACCCGAAATTGACACGAAATTGACACGAATTTGACACGAAATTGACACGAATTTGACACGAAATTGACACGACATTTGACACGAAATTGACACGGAAAAATTCGTGTCAACCCGAACACGACACGAATTTTTCCGTGTCAATTTTGGGTGACCCGAACACGACACGACCACTATTTTTCCCAACCCAAACCCGTAAAATTCGTGTCGTTTTCGATTCGTGTCGTCGTGTCGCGACCCGTATTGCCACCCCTACCCCTACCCAGTCCCCGCTCTCTCTCTCTTTCCTGGTCAAGTTTCCGACAGCGGCCGCCCCCAACCATCGCCGGAAGCTGCAGATTCGGTGTATCTCCGCCCAGTTCCGTCGCCCCCAACAATTGCCAGACGCCACAAATTCAGCGCCCAGGCTCTCTCTTTCTCCACAAATCACGTCCAGTTTCTGACGCCAGCTGCTGCCAACCATCGCTGGACGCCACAAATCCGGTTCCTTTCCACCTAGATCCGCTTACCACAACCATCGTTGGATGCCATAGATCCGCCGCCCCAACCCGTGAGTCTCATCCTCTCTTTCACTCTCTCTCCATAGATCTGGTCCAGTTTTCAACGCGGGCCACCCCCAACCATCACCGGACGCCACAGATCCGGTGCCTCTCCACCCAGATCCTCCGCCCCCAACCTGTGAGTCTTCTCTTTCTCTTTCTCTCTCTCCACAGATCAAGTCTAGTTTCCGACGGCGGAAGACGTCGTTCCTCCCCTTACTCCGACACTTTGACCCTCGTCTCCATCTCTTCCAATCCCCTACCGCTGACCAAACAGCCCTCCGCCCTTCTCCCTTTTCATCCTCTAACGACACACTCTGGAGCTCGGGCTCCCGCATCGCCTCCGCCTTCCTCCACCAAGGGTGAGTTCTCCAGCTGAATCTCCTCGCAATGGGACTGATTTTTTTATTAGTTTTTTTGGTAAATTAAATTTATTATAAGATTACTAAAATGCATTCTTAAATGAAATCACATTCACTATACATGACTTAATCTGTTAGATATTTAACAGATTTAGACAGAAATAACTAAGATTATTAATATTTAAAAAGTTTAAGATCATTCAGTCAAAAGTAAAAAAATATGAACTAAATCATCATTTTATAAGAGTTCAAGGTCCACTTAGATCCATTATTGTATTAGCATAATTCCAATGAAAATCCTTAACCGTTCGTCTCCTCCTTTTTCCTTCTTGTAACTAGTAGCAAGCAACACTCTCCACCAAAAATGAATTTGGTCTTTTTTCCTAAACCCTTCTTCTCCTCCTTTCTCCTTCTTCGTCGTCTCTACTCAGATCTTGCTCTCTTCACCAAGCAACCGTAAGATTTCAGTCTTCCATTATTGTTATTTAACTTATTTTGTTTTGTTATAAGTTTTTGTTTGTAGATATGCTTAAATCTTTTTTTTTTCCTTCTTTCGATTCAATAAAAAAGATATAAAGCTCCTCATCGTTTGACGTGGCATCTCACTTGGCAAAACATAAAAGTTTTTTGGGTCCCACTTATTTTGAAAAATATTGCCTTCTCTGTTGCTCTTGCTTGTGGGGCTTTTTTATTTTTATTATTTTTATTATTTTTTATTTTTGTGCCAAACTTAAAATAATTTATAGGGATAGAGGTTATAAAGTTCAAATAATTCCGAGGAGGTGGATGCCCTCTGTGTGATATATAGATTCCTTATGAAGTGGATTGTTCATACACTCCGATCAATACAGTGGTGATGACTCAAACCTAAACATTTAACGAGAAAAACGAGCGTCACACCAACCCACCTAAGGGACATTGGCGTGGGGCCCATCTGGTTTCTCCTTCTCATTTTAGCTTTGGAAATGGCAAATCCCTTCGACTCAATTTTCACACTTTCTTTTGCTTGCTGGTGAAATCAAATCTGCAAATAAGTAATTGTTATGGTTGATAGTTTTATTTTTTTTTATGGGTATAATAAGGGATATAATCGAAAGCCTTAGTTTTTTCCAAACTTTACAAACTCCAGTTTTCTTTTTAATATGAATAAAATTTTCATTTTCATTTCTCTAGATTTTTTTTTATGGCTCTAGTTTTATCAATACTCTCTCTCTTGTGTACACAACACATGATAGCTGAAAAAAAAAAAAAAAAAAAAAGGAGAAAAGTTAAAAAGGACCCACAAAATTACATATTTTGCTCGATAAGATGCCAAGTCAAATGATGAGCAATATCAATGATGTTGTTTAGCTTTACTCATAAAAGTGGTGTATATGGCTTAGCAGTTTTATATGGCTTTTCTAAACTGCTAAGCCTCTGTTTTTTTTTAAACCACTTTTTGGAAGGGTTTGTATGATTCTTCTTATTAATTTTCTATAACAGTAAAGGTATTTTCTAGGAAAAAATTGAAAAAAAAAAAAAAGGGTGAAAGCTTAGTTGTCAATTATAGAAAATGCTACTTGTCCTTTTTAAATGCATGTGGTTTCTGTTTTTGTTTTTGATGCTTGACATTAATTGAATTGCCTCTTATACACGCACACACACACACACACATATATATATATATATATTGGAGTGGTTCTCGTTACAGTTCGTTGTTTGTAATGTATGTATCTTATCTTAACTATTAACATATATAAAAGGGGTTTGGTTTCTATGTCCCCCTTATGTTCCCAGCAAAATTGTGTCATCTCATTCAAACTTGTCACACTATATAAAATTGACAACTCACACTAGACTTAACAGCAATCTCTAATCATTAACGTTAAACTTACGGCTTTTTTTTTTTTTTTTTTCAACGCATATTGAGGATGAAAAAATCTTCCTTACAAAAAAAAAAAAAAAAAAAAAACTTAAAATGGACTCAAAGGGCGAGCGGTTGGTAACTCCGCTGCTTTTAGCAGCCGGCGAACCTAGGTGGATAGATGCCATTTTGCTGCAGAAAGCGAGCCGTGTTTTGAGCACTTCTCATTTTGTCCCCCTTCATATGGAAACTGATTGTAAAGACCTTCTCATTTTGAACTTTCATCGAACATGTTTTGAGCACTTCTCCAAAACCCAGAAAACCAAAATCCTAGTAAGTAACAACATCGCAATCATCACAAAAGAGAAGAAAAAGAAGAAGAAAACACACATAACTTCACAAACCCATTAATTCATACTTCAAATCTTTGGTTCGTTTGTCTACTGTTCTAGGATCTTCAAAGTGGGACAGAAGCAACAGCGGCTCGCTTTCTGCAGCAAAAAGGCATCTTCTCCAACTAGGTTCGCCGGCTGCTAAAATCACCGGAGTTACCAACCGTTTGAGATCCATTTTAACAATTTGTTTTTTAGTAAAGAAGACTTGTTTGTCCTCAATATGCGTTGAAAAAAAAAAACAGCAAGTTTAACGTCAGTGGTTAGAGATTGCTGTTAAGTCAAGTGTGAGTTGTCAATTTCATATGACGTGGCAATTTTGAATGAGATGGCACAATTTTACTTGGGGGGTGGGGGGGACAGGAAGGGGGACAAAGAAACCGGATCCATATAAAAGAACCAAAGGCTCCTTTATTTTTTTGACACATGTCAATCGATTTTAAGATTGAAAGGTCGATACTCAAAAAATGACGAAAAGCCAAGACAATGTCAGTAAACAAATCATAGATTTATTTATCAAGAAAGACAAGCAAATTGAGTACTCTCTGTTCTGCTCTTTTTTTTTTTTTTTTTCTCTTTCTGTATATCTCTCTCTTTATATATGTGTATGTTTGAATGCATCGAGGATTTTAAATAGCAGCTAAGCATGTGCTTAGATTGATGTCTTGGCTTAAGGACTTTTGCAAAAACGCTGATGAATTCAAAGATTTTCAGGCCAACGTTCAACTCATGAAGAGGCATCAAGAATATGTCAAGAACTTGATCGGGGAGTTTTTGAAGATTGACGGCGAAACTGTCAACGAAGATTCGAGTTCTGCAAAGATTGAAGCCAGTACTTCAAGTTTAGTCAATAACCAACTAGGACCGCAAAAAGAACCTATCAAAGGAAGGGAAAAAGGCCAAGAAAACATCTTGAAGAGATCAATCGCAGAGTCGGTGAAATCTGAAAGCAACTTGAACATCAATCATGAAACTAGTATGATGAGGAACGCCTATAATATTCGTGGCATTAAAGTGGATCCTCGCTTGTTAAGATGGAAGTCCGATTTCTTAGAATTCTCAAATTCTACATGGCATCAGAGCTCAATAAGTTCAAATCAACAAGTTCAAACGAACATCTCGATCCATCTAATACAAGATTGTTAACTCTAAAGAATGCATCACCTTGCGGGGGTCAGTTAAGGGTAGAAAAAGAAACCAAAGTCTTATATAGTAAAAGTCAAATAACAATAACTACAACAACAAGTATATAAGGGTAACAAGCCACTTCACTTAATAAGTTGACATTTTAAGATAGAAACTCAATCCTTAGAAGTCTTAAATTTCACATGATATCAGAGCCAACAAAGTTTAAACGAGCGACTCCATCTTGCAGAGATGTTTGAAGGGTACAAAGAAACCCGAGCATTAACGTGAAACCCGAGCACTAACGTGTGTTCCGGTTGAATGTCTTACAGATTTTTCAAGATGGGCGTTAGGGCTTGAACAAAAGATAATTTTGGTGACAGAAACTAGATAACTAATAACTCTATGAAATAGAGTTATATATCATACTTTTAGGCTTAATAGTTGTCGAGGTCTCGAGCTAAAGTGCCTCAGTTTTAGTATTTTACATAATATTAGGTAGTTTTTCTTTAGTTGAAAAAAGTTGATAATTGTGGAGAACTCTCGTCTTAATCATAAACTCAGTCTTCAAAGTTAATAAAAAATTTCTTAATTCTGTGCTTTGCCATTTAGGAGGTCCAAGTGAAGAATAGGTAAAGGCACATTGGAAAAGTGGAAGCAATGAAATGGAAAGCGAAAATACACCCAATGCTACAGCAATGCTGCAACAACGAAGAAATAGCCAAAAGCACACGCTGACATAATTCTTTCCTTACAGCTGGTTGCGGGGTCAGTCAGTGAATTTGTCTGAATAGAACAGCTATATCTAAGGTAGCCACCAGCCTTGGCTATTAGAGGGACACGTGTAACTAGGGCACCTCAACTTGCCCTATTATAAAAGGTTAAGAAAGGACTGTACACGAGGAGGAGACGCACGAATCGAAAAAAAAGACTCTGAGAGAGGAAAGGAAAAGAGGGAGAGATACACCAGGACAAAAGAGAGAGAGATCTAAAATTTCAAAGACAAGCAATACAACACATCCCTTGGACTGTTGGCTAGGCAAGGAGATGCACGATTAGCATGCACACTCAACTCAGGATTTTCTGATTTTAGCTCACTCAATCCTTTTGGATTTTCTTGTTTTCTCTCTATGAACCATGAACCCATTGGTTGTGATTGTTATTCTTAATTTCATTGAACTGAACATGAGCTAAATTTCTTTAGCTAGGATTATTGATGGAACCGAGGTTGCAATGAAGATTTAATTGTTATTTTAATTGCTTGGTAATTTTCATCTTGTTTATTCAAGTGTGTTGCATGTTTAATCTCTGTTTATTGATTGGCCATCAGTTGATGGAGAACAAAAACTAAAATTAATTTTGGGAAGGTTGATTTTAGTTAGATCTAGCTTGGATAATATAAGTGAATGGTATAGAAATATATTATTAGCTTATACAACCAGTAAAATTGGTGCTTAATTTTAGGTTTTGAAAACTGAAACGCATAGGAATATGTTGATTTTGGTTTAAGGAACTGTAGGCATAAACCATTCGGAAGAGGATTATGCATAATTTTAGGTTGACTGGATTAATTTTGCTATAGCATTTCTACAGCATTCGTAGTCAGATTTGCAACTGAGGGAAAATCAGTAATTCTAGCTTACACCCATCATTGAGTCATAGCATGTAGTTTAGATCTTGCTAAGTTTTGCCTCTTGTTTGCAATTTAATCACACCCATTTATTTTTTATCATCTTTTACAAATTTGGTACTTAATTGACTCTACAAATTATTTTAAAGCAATTGGTTTTTGTAATTAATTTTTAATAGTTTAATCCATGTGAAGACGATATTTTACTCACTACTATATTACTTGTTCGATTACGTATACTTACGTAGATTTATTTGCACACATAGGTCTTTGGCGAACAATAACCAGCTTTAATGAGCTAATAGCTGGAATAGGAAAATTAATTATCAAAATAAGACAATTGTTTTTGAGTTCACGAGCATATAAAAACAGGAATTTAGTAGAGTGGTTGAGGTTGGGAAATTTTAAGGCATTAAAAGTCACGGAATTAAAAAAAAAAAGTAATTTTTTCTCTAGTTTTGATTGCTGCTTTTGGAAATAAAATCCTACTAAAGCAGCTTATGATTCTTGTTATATTCCCTGATTGAAAATGGTGAGATAATCTTCATTTTCTATTTCATTTCTGTACTTGAGCATACTGAAGTGGAACCTGGGAGTACATGTAGGTTGAGGGAATTTATGAGGCATAAAAATGCAAATTCAAAAGCAATGTCAGAGTTTCATAAGAGAAGTAGTCTTTTTGGAATCTATATTAGTCTTTTCAGGGCTGTCTCAATCAAATGTACTTGTCCAAGTTCAACTCCCAACATGGGAAGATGCATTAGAAGCATGTGAATTTCGGTCTTCGGAGAAGACGAGAAATTGAAAGATTTATGTGTCAACCGTCTTGCCGATTGTCTCGCCTTTGTGATTTGGAACTAGACAAAAGTTTAAGAGCCTCTTTTGCAATTTCCAATTGCTATCTATGTAATGTGCAGCAAGGCATATGTAATGCAAATTTCTCGAAGGTGTCCATGTATCTATGGTTAGACAAACTCTTTCACTCGAGTCAACCAAAACATCCTTCAACTTATGTTTTTCTTCCTGATAAAAGGCTCAAGCAATCACGTCTAGCAGTGATGCTAGACGGGAGTTCAAGTTGAGGTTCTAAGATGCTACAAAAGTTCCTAGATCCTTCACCCTCCACGAATTCAACGAGAACCATCCTAGCAATGACTTCCCTAATCTTTTTATTTCAACCGGCATAATCCGACTCATGATCCTCAACCGATCCACAATCAACGGCATCAGATTGTACTTCACAAAACCCATTCCACACTAACGAGGGAGATCTAGATGGCTTTCTTTTACTCACATTGTAAGCCACAAAAGAGCCACCAGAAGCATCTCTATTGGTTAAACAGGTTGTGGCAGTTCCAGGTTGCTCATTTCCAGACGCTTTAGGAATTCCGGTATCATTGCAAGCAGGAGCAGTCATCTGGTTATTGAAAAATAATGCAATATATGTCGGTCAATACTAATAGAAAATTTTTAAATATGTTGCAGATAAAGAAACAAGAAACAAACAAAGTAAGAAAGCTCTGAGCGAGATGTTGTAGCAATTTAGCTTAGTTTTGATATCCACAAAACTTATGGCCTTATGACTTCACCCCATTTTTCATTAACAGACAAAAAATAATAATAAATTGAATCACAATAGGTATAAAATAAAATAAAATAAAATAAAATAAAAATTTGCACAGAACTAAGCCAACAAAAAACTCTCTCCAATAGGGTGAAACGGATTAGGAAGGATGACAATAACCGGCAACTGTAATTTGTGAACAATTTCTCCTTTTCTGTTATGTTTTACTTCTTGAGATTCAAGGCTGCTCAGAGAATAAATTTCTTAAGCATTCAAAATTTGAACACATGCCCTCACCATATAAACCAAAGACAGAAAATGGGTGTGTCCCTCGAAATTTCACAAAAAAATTCACCGAATTAAATTGTAGTCAACGCTTCTTAATTTGTTATACATCGTTCTTCACTCATTCTGTTATTGGTTATATTCCCTTTCCGGAACACACTGCACACCATTAATTTTCCTTATACAAAACGGAATGATTGAAAAAATGAAGAGTACAATGGTATTCCAAATACTAGCTACACACTTGCACCTCATTAGAAAATCAATTATCATCCATCCTGGCATTTCAAATTTCGATTAGCTACGAAATTGGAGCCACAAACACAATATCCTCACCGTACCATGGTTGCCTGTTTTTGTCAGGGCGGAGCCAACCATGGCCGAGTGGCGGTGGGGTCTTCCGGCCCCCCCACTGAATGTTTCTTTTTTTTTTTTTTAATTTTTTTAATTTTTACCTTTAAAAACATTTACCTTTTTTTTTTTTTTTCATTTTGGCCTAACTAGAACTTTATTTTTTTATTAGATGCCTCAAGATTAAAATTGTGCAATTGGGTATTAAGGGGTTTTCTGTTTACGAGTTAAGGCATAAGCCTTAGTGCGGTTTGAGGCGTAAGCCGCAAAATGAAACCATAAAATAAGTCGAAAAAATATGAAAAATCATATAATAGGTAGAAATCATAACATAACATCAAAAATTTTTTTTCAAATGTCTATCTTTCAGCCTCTTGTTCAACTTTATGTAAACCAATGTGTTCATCTTTATGGTAGCCAAGCGATTTCTTTGGACTAGAAAAAACTTTAGAAAAATTGAGGCTATAGCTTCAATATTGCGCAATTGCATGCGTTTCTGAGTACGCCTCAATTCATAGAGGCATACGCAATTTAGAGGGCCATTGAGGCTTAGGCCTTGTTACTATTTTTTTTTCCGGAATTCACTGAGGCGCGCCTCAAATTGCGCAATTTTAAACAATGAGATGCCTAACTAAAACTTGATTATCCTTACATATGCCCCTAAAAGTTTTATTCTTTTGTTGTACGCCCCTGTTAAAACATTAGACCGGCTCCGCTTTGTATCCACGTAGCATGTGCAGATAAAAACTTTAGCACCAAAAAAAAAAATAATAATAAAAATAAGAATAAAAAATAGAAGTCCTTTGGGAGATAACCATAATACTATCAACTAATACAAATGTCTGAAATAATAAATTACATTTAAAGGTCGATAAAAAAAAATTCATATCACAAATATAAAGCAATAGAAGAAAACCCAAAAAACACACAACAGAAAGAGGGGGGGAAAAAAAAAGAACTAACCTTTCAAAATCCTGGTGCTAGTCCATAAAAATGTCACCTTGGAGCTATTGGAGTTGAAATAATGCCAAATTAAAGAAGAAAACAAGAAATAAATAACTTGACAAGCAAATAAATTTTTCTAAGAAATAAAAGTGGGAAATTGAAAACTAAAAGAAATTCGGAAGCACAACTACCTCAAGTGATTCCACTTCTTCTGTTTCAGCATTTCCATTTCCGAATTTCTAGTATTGCAGAACACCAAACGACATTCACCACTCACCAAACGACAAACGATTAAGACGAAAGCGGTAAACCCCCGAGAGAGAGAAAAAGAAAAGATCAATAGTGTTGAACACGTTAGAGAGAGAAATGGAGAAATTGTTTGGGAAGTACGGCCGGTGAATGAGAAAGGAAATTAGAGGAGCAAGAGGAAGAAATTAACATTTTTATTAAGGATTTTTTTTTTTTTTTGGTTTAATTTGCTCCCGCGACCCACCAAAAGAATCTCTCTCTCTCTCTCTCTCTCCCTCTTTTTATTTTTTATTTTTTATTTTTTATTTTTTATTAATGTTATTGGCTGGTAGCTAAACTTGTAATTAGATGATACTTTTATCCTCGATTTTTAATTGGAAAAATTAAGTAAATAGATAGTTTTTAAATTTTTATTTAAAAAATGTCCAAAATTTTCTTATTTAAGACAATAATTATGAATAAGTGGTTTATCATAATCGAGCAGCAAAAAGTACATTATTTTTTTTCTCAATAAAAAAAAGAAATCAAGTGGTGTCTATCATATTCTTAGATAGATTTGAACCTTGATGAAAAGAATAGAATGGAGAGACCTTAAACAAGATCCTCAACCACTACACAACAACCTTTGGTGATTTAAGTACAATATTTATATTGGTCAATTAAACCATAATTTCTTATTGATCAATTCTAAGGTCTCGTTTCACGTTCGAACTCAAACTGTATTTTTTCATATCAGTTTTTATCTTTTTCTGAAAAAGTTTTTGTCTTTTTTTAAAAAAAATTTTGTCTTTTCTGAAAAGTCAACAAAAATTTTCAATTCAAATTGTACTTTTTCAACTCAAACTCATTCACTAAACAGACCCTAAGAAATGACCGATTTACTAATATAATAAAACTTCAAACATTTATTAAAAATTTCTCAAAAAAAAAAGTACATTTATCATCCTTTATAATTATATCAAAGGCTCTTTAAATTTATATAATCATCCAATTCCATTAATTTCTAACTATTCTTGCATGTTACCCTTCATATGACCCTCTTTTTCTACAAAAAGTACTAAATACACTCATATCCAAATAAAATCTCCAACTCTAACAAAAAAAAAAACCAACAACAACATTTGTGATTGCAAGTATAGTTTAATGATAATCTCAATCCTGACTCCCCAATAAATTGTAGAGTTTAAATTCCTTATTCCAAATTCACGGAAAGACAGACAAAAAAAGACAAAAAAAAAAAAAAAAAACTAACTTACTAACTAACTAACTCCTGATCTTAAAATGGGTAAATTGATCTATGGTCTTCAACCTTGTCAGGAAGTCACAATTTGTAAAATTATACTTTTTGTTAATAAATATAAAAATTTTAACTGAAAATATCACGTAAATCATACATAAACCATATGAGAGTAATAGGAAAAAAAATTATATGATTCAACTTATATGCTACACATCTGTAGTCTATTCCATCAATTTTTTAACATTTATTTGGAAAAATGACTATCTTACATCGTTTTAAAGAGTTTAGAGAATTTTTAACTATAAAAAAGGTTAGAGACTAATCAAAATTTTATTAAAAAAAAAGTTAGAGACTAAACGAGCAATTTAAAAAAACAAAGAAAAAAGTGTTGGGAAAATTGGATCCAGAACCATCCCTAGGAATAAGCAAACAACAAAAATATCAACAATCAACTGAGAAAAAAAACCAAAAAAATAATCACAATCATCACAACAAAAGAATTTACGTGAAAAACTATTTTTCCCTTAAAAAGAAATACACTATGTGTCTAGCTGTACATGGATGGGTTTTTCGGGTAACGGGCGGGTGGCCGGTGGTTTTGGAGACGATACAATTTTAAAAGTCCCAACCCACAACCACCCAATATTAAAGCGGGTTAGGCAGGTGGGGGCGGACGGTTTAGCCACGCAAAGATAATCATATTTTAATCCTATGTTTTTGGTTACAGGGCGCTTTTTTTTTTTTTCCTTCTGCAAAAGTAGAATGTCATTATAAATAGCCAAAGTCATAAAATAAACGACAACACAGACTTACCTTCAGATTAAAGATTTACCAAATAAAAAGGCTGGTAAAAAAACCAAGGCTCTCTTTGGGGTTACGTTTGGAGACGATATTTCGGAGGTTAGAGATGATTTGAATTTTGAAAATGTGCGTTTAGTGAAAATAAACTGTTTGGAGTGAAAAAGTATAAAAACTTAAAATGTGTTTAGAAAAAATTTAGCAATATAGGTCTTGTTTCATTCGTCTCGAAATTCTATGTAATTTGAAAAAAAATCATCTCATTTCGACTTAAAATGATAAAGTTATGGACTTTTAAAATTTGAGTTTTTTGAAAATGTTTAAAAAAGTAAATAATAAAACTGGAAGGAAAAGACAAAAAAATGTTTGGAAAAAACTTTTGGAAACTTGTCCCCAAACAGGGCACAAGTCTAAGATACTTGGCTTTCTCCCTCTTTGGGTAGTCGCGGATGTTAAGGGAGAGATTAAAGACACGGAGGGCGAGTCGAAAGGCCAACACTTATGGCATGTTTACTTACGCATAATTGGAGTAAACATGAATCAGAATGGGTAGGATTCGGAGTTGGCTGGATTCGGATTCAGGATTCGGAGTCAGAATATACTGTTTACTTGGGTTCGAGGAATCGGAGTCGGAATCACTGTCAATCTCATTCATGCGTTTACTTACTGTGTGTTTGGTGTGTAAGTTTGAGTTGAAATTGATAAGTTTAAATAGTAATTTTTGTTGACTTTTTCATAAAAGATAAAAAACTTTTTCAGAAAAAGACAAAAATTGAGTTGATGGGTGTAAGTTTAAACTTACACCCCAAACAAGCTCTTAGAACAGGAATCGGAATTAATTACTGTAAATTTATTTGTATACCCCTTTATTTATTGTGTTTTCAAAAATTAAAAAATAATTAATTTTTTTTTATTATTATACTATTAATCAAAAGTAAAATAATCATTATAATATTAAGACATTAAAATTAAATTGTGTAATTTTTTATTTAAAAAAATTAAAAAGAGTAAAAAAAAAAGAATTAAAATAAGTAAAATATAAAAAATATAAAAATAGAAACATAATAATATATTATGATTAAAAAAAGTTATTTATTTACTCTAATAACGTTAATAGTAATTAGGATAGTTATATAATATTAAGTTAATAAAAATATATTATATTTAGTTAATAAAAATAATTAATATAGGTTGTTATTATTTTTTAATATAATTTTTTACAAATGAAATAAGGATAAAATGGTAATTTAATGTTTATAGTAGGAATGAGAGTCACAATCTGGAAGGGGCATGAGATTGCCAATCCCAAATTGATGTGGGTCCCATCATTCTTACTCCCATTCCAGAAAAAAATGAGTAAGTAAACAAGATATTGACTCCCATTCTCAACTCTCATTCTCTACTCTTGATAAGTAAACATGCCATTAGATGTTTTTGAGTATGAGTAATAAAAAGATTTTGAGAATGAGTATTATGAAACTTTGAAGTTGGAATTGAAAGGTGACGTATTAAAATTTAAAACAAAAATCTGATCAGTTATGAGTCCTAAGTAGACTCTTCCAACTATAAGTAGATGTTTTAAAGGAAAGACATAAAAAGTTTACAATATATATATATATATATATATATATATATATATATATATGAATGTGGATGTAGATTGGTGGGCGGGCGGGAGGAATTTGCCAAAATGACTTAACAAGAAAGTGAAATTAGCAAAATGACTTTCCCTTTTATTTTTTATTTTTTTTATTCCAAAAAATGCTGATTGTGTAAATAAATTTTTTTTAAAATAAAAAATTTTATTAAAATCAAAGAATAAAAGAAGAGAGAAATGGGATTGGCCTTCCATCGCTCTATGCTCCTGTTCTTCGAGGTCTTCTTCTTCTTCTCTGTACGTCGAACTTCGACTTCAACCTTCAACTTCAACTTCTGCTCTGAGTCTTCAACTTCAACTTCAACTTCAACTTCTTACTTCAACTTCACCTGTCTTCCTCCTTCCTGTGCTTGTCCTTCTTCCTTCATCTGAGTCTTCCCTGCCGCAAGAGAAAAGCAAAAAATCACCTTTGTTCTTCACTCCCATTGTTCTCTGCCAAACCCGAAACCCCACCACCAGAAATTATTCATTCTTCCTTCATCTTCCCTCGCCGTCGACCTCCCGCAAGAGAAAAGCAAAAAATCACCCCTGTTCTTCGCCCCCATTGTTCTCTGCCAAACCCGAAACCCCACCACCAGAAATTGTTCATTCTTCTTTCATCTTCCCTCGCCGTCGACCTCCCGCAAGAGAAAAGAAAAAAATCAGCTTGGCTCTCAAATAATTTAAATAAAAAGGTGTGCAAATATTCAGCTTTGAAAACTTTTTTTTTGCTCCTAATTTGTATTTTGTGGCCTTCATTGTAATATGTATTTGTTTCAGTGGGGCTTGGCTCTCAAATTCATAGTTCTTGACTAAAAGTATTCAAATAAATTATGTGATGGTAACTCGTAGATGTAAAAATGTTGTGAATTACACTTTCGAAGAACTTGTGTGGAAATTTCGAGGGAGGTGCAGTCTGTGTCTCTAATGTGGCTGGAACCAATTTTGATCATAAGGCCTCAAATATATATATTTATATATATATATATATATATAATATATGTATAGATACAGTGGGGGTGATAATTTTGAATACCAACAACATCCCTTACAAGACGAACAAATAAGAGATGGTGCCGAATATACCCATGACAGGGTAGTTGATATGCAAGATGGTGCCAATGTTGAAAATGTAAAAAACCACGAGGGCCGGCCGGAGAGGCAGCGGAAAAGAGCGGCAGTCTTACTATCACCTTATGTCGTTTAGTTGCCAAAAAAGATTCAGCCCTCGAGGTCTGATGCTCAAATACAACTGCAAGATGCTTCAAAGCCTACAAAAACACTTTGATCACTAACCATGTATTATGAATACTTTGATTTGCAATATAGTTATATTGGCATATGTAAATACAATATTGGATTCGTGTTTTGGTCTTTAACGCTTTAATGTTAAAGTGTTGGTTTTTTTATTTTTTAAGCAAACACCAAAATTATCATATCAAAAATTTAACATGTTCGGTTGGAAATATTAAAGTGTTGATTTGCCTAAAAAATTAATTTTGAAGTCACCAACGACAAAAGTCATGTTTGAGAAGCCTCCAACCTTCGGAACGACCAGGAACGACCACGGAACTACCATCGAAAAGTGTGGAACGACCACCCAAATGACTTGAAAAAGTTGACTTTTTTCAAATTTTCGAACGTTGAGTGAAAAAATTAAAAAAAAGTCACCAACGACAAAAGTCATGTATGATTTGCCTAAAAACCTTCGGAACGACCATCGAAAAGTGCGGAACGACCATCAAAATGACTTGAAAAAGTTGACTTTTTTCAAATTTTCGAACGTTGAGTGAAAAAATTAAAAAAAAGTCACCAACGACAAAAGTCATGTATGATTTGCCTAAAAACCTTCGGAACGACCAGGAACGACCACGGAACGACCATCGAAAAGTGCGGAACGACCATCCAAAATGACTTGAAAAAGTTGACTTTTTTCAAATTTTCGAACGTTGAGTGAAAAAATTAAAAAAAAAGTCACCAACGACAAAAGTCATGTATGATTTGCCTAAAAACCTTTGGAACGACCACGGAACGACCATCGAAAAGTGCGGAACGACCACCCAAAATGACTTGAAAAAGTTGACTTTTTTCAAATTTTCAAACATTGAGTGAAAAAATTAAAAAAAAGTCACCAACGACAAAAGTCATGTATGATTTGCCTAAAAACCTTCGGAACGACCAGGAACGACCATGGAACGACCATCGAAAAGTGCGGAACGACCACCCAAAATGACTTGAAAAAGTTGACTTTTTTCAAATTTTCGAACGTTGAGTGAAAAAATTAAAAAAAAAGTCACCAATGACAAAAGTCATGTATGATTTGAATTTAAACCTTCGGAACGACCAGGAACGACCACGGAACGACCATCGAAAAGTGCGAAACGACCACCCAAAATGACTTGAAAAAGTTGACTTTTTTCAAATTTTCGAACGTTGAGTGAAAAAATTAAAAAAAAGTTACTAACGACAAAAGTCATGCATGAGAAGCCTAAAAATTCAAATCATACATGACTTTTGTCGTTGGTGACTTATTTTTAATTTTTTCACTCAACGTTCGAAAATTTGAAAAAAGTCAACTTTTTCAAGTCATTTTGGGTGGTCGTTCCGCACTTTTCGATGGTCGTTCCATGGTCGTTCCTGGTCGTTCCGAAGGTTGGAGGCTTCTCATACATGACTTTTGTCGTTGGTGACTTAAAAATTAATTTTTTCACTCAACGTTCGAAAATTTGAAAAAAGTCAACTTTTTCGAGTCATTTTGGGTGGTCGTTCCGCACTTTTCGATGGTCGTTCCTGGTCGTTCCGAAGGTTTTTAGGCAAATCATACATGTATTGAGGTGATGGTGTGGTTATTTTTCTATTTCGGAAAAAAAAATCGTGTATTATTTACCCCATGGTTCGTTCATATATAGTTTCCTCTTTTGTATGTTGTGTTTCTATGGTTAGTGAGTTAATGGTAAATTCTATTTTTTTTTTTTTTTCGAAATGGAAAAATAACCATACCATCCCCTCAATACATGTATTATTGGACTTAAAACCCACAGAACGACCACGAAAGTTCAGGAACGACCACGATTTTTTACGGAACGACCACATGGTCGTTCCGTCCGAACATAGAGTTAAATTTTTTTTTTCCGAAATGGAAAAATAACCACACCATCACCTCAATATATGTATTAGTGGACTTAAATGCCACGGAACGACCACGAAAGTTCAGGAACGACCACGATTTTTTACGGAACGACCACATGGTCGTTCCGTCCGAACATAGAGTTAAATTTTTTTTTTCGAAATGGAAAAATAACCACACCATCACCTTAATACATGTATTAGTGGACTTAAATGCCACGGAACGACCACGAAAGTTCAGGAATGACCACGATTTTTTACGGAACGACCACATGGTCGTTCCGTCCGAACATAGAGTTAAATTTTTTTTTTCCGAAATGGAAAAATAATCATACCATCCCCTCAATACATGTATTAGTGGACTTAAATGCCACGGAACGACCACGAAAGTTCAGGAATGACCACGAATTTTTACGGAACGACCACACGGTCGTTCCGTCCGAATATAGAGGTAAATTTTTTTTTTCGAAATGGAAAAATAACCACACCATCACCTCAATACATGTATTAGTGGACTTAAATGCCACGGAACGACCACGAAAGTTCAGGAACAACCACGATTTTTTACGGAACGACCACACGGTCGTTCCGTCCGAACATAAAGTTAAATTTTTTTTTTCGAAATGGAAAAATAACTATACCATCACCTCAATACATGTATTAGTGGACTTAAAACCCACGGAATGACCACGAAAGTTTAGGAACGACCACGATTTTTTACGGAACGACCACATGGTCGTTCCGTCCAAACTTAGACTTTTTTTAAATTTTTTTCCTTAAGCGAAATGAAAAGATAACCACACCATTACCTCAATACATGTATTATTGGACTTAAATGCCACGGAACGACCACGAAAGTTTAGGAACGACCACGATTTTTTACGGAACGACCGTGTGGTCGTTCCGTCCAAACTTAGACTTTGTTTTAATTTTTTTCCTTAAGCAAAATGGAAAGATAACCACACTATCACCTCAATACATATATTATTGGACTTAAATGCCACGGAACGACCACGAAAGTTCAGGAACGACCACGATTTTTTACGGAACGACCGTGTGGTGTGATTTTTCTATTTGTCTTAATGTGGAATTGCCGAGCCATGATGCTATTATTTTTTCTGAATTTATTTTTGTTTGTTCTTATATATTGGTGGTAATATGCTAATTTCGATTAGAAAATTGAAAATTTCTCGCTAAAATTAGTGATTTTTAGTTTTTATTGTAGATTTCAATTGAGAAAATTAGAAATAACATTGCTTAATATTCTGAACTTAAATATAATTTTTTTTTTCAATTTAGTTTGTAATAAACTTAGACGTGTCCCCTTTTTTTTTTTTTGGTGAAGAATTTTGGGCTTTTGGACTGTAATAGTATTGGTGCCGTATATAGAAGATAAGTTTTGAATAACTACTTAATTGTCTACATTGAGAAGGAAATTATTGTAAAATTTAGTAGTGAATCAATTAAAGATGAGTTTGTTTATATGAAAGATCGTCGAGTATAATTTATATTTAAGAAAAGAAAATGATATTTTGAAGTATATATATTTAACACATCTGCTCTTTTATTGAGAGAATAATGTAATTTACAAGTTATAATTATTTTTTTTTTCCATTTTTACAAGTGTTATACTAGACTTAAAGCTTCAAGATGTGAAACTTGAATGACTATGGTATTATGAAGATATTAAGATCAACACTTCAATTTCAGGTTCTTTCTTGAATTAGTTTTATTTTTAATTACATATAACTGACAGTGACATGCTATATTGATATTTACATGTATCAATATATCATGAATTTAATAAACAAAAAATGTTACATATATGAATATATATATATGTTAGTAAAATCTTGATTAAAAAATTTTTGACCCCCTACCAATAAATCATGATTCCGTGACTGAGCAGAGATGTCAGAAAATACAATTAAAGAGTAAAAATTAATAATGTGAAACTTAATAACCATTATATCTATGACAAGATCTTCATCATATAAATCCTTCTATCGCTATCAGCTCACCTGATTCGCCAACTTGTTAAAATAGGAAGAATTACGATCACCTTCTTCAAACCACTTAACTTTTGCATTTTCGATGATTGAAAATTTAAAGCAACATTCAAGGAATTTTGGGCATCAGTCTCATCCGTAAATTTCTCCTAACAAAAAGCTTTTCTATTCATGCCAAGAAGAGAAGGTAAAGAAAAGACTTTCGGAATTGATCGAATTAGTATTTCAGAGCCCATCTCTGCCTTTATTGAGAAGGAAGAGATATAAAGGTTGGACATCCATTGTTGCTGAGATGACACGGTTTGAGTGTTCATTCGATCCACCACCTGAGGCCAGTCGATCAAACCTATCCGTTTTGTGTTTCGAGGCTTAGATAAGAGCAAACTTTCTCAACATATGGAAAACATTCTCGAGCAACCCTCTCGAATGAGCATTCCATACTTTTAAGTTTTATCTATGATCTCCCCTCCCCTTTTCTTTTGGAAATTGAGGGTGAGAGATTTGAACTCTTGTGACGGAGTCAGATGTGAAACTATCGTTATGATATGTCCGCAACCACTTTATTTATGATTTCAAGAATTATAATAATCTCAATTTATTTTATTTTCTAAAATAATTAGAAATAAGCACACAAAAAAAAAGGTAGCAGACATAGTCTCGCGGTAATTCTATATATATATTTTTTTTGAGATTTTGAGAAGAGTTACTATTTAAAGAGCACAATACAATGAAAGTAGTAAGCTATGTTCCGAGGGAGAGTTACTGTCTATTGTTGGTCTTTATGGTAGGATCAGTCGTGGCCCTCATAGGCACTAGGTTATCCTAACTCTATCATAAGGGAAAAGTTTGAATAATCTCATCTCCGAATTATTAAAAACAAATTATCAAAATTGTTACCTGAAAAAGAATAAAAAATTTTGTAAAATAAATTAAAAATACAAAAAGGGTAAAATTATGGTAAAGCCCCTTTTATATACCCTATCAATAGAGCTCATTTTTAAACTGTTCAGATGTAATTAAACTGCTGAAATGTTGCTTGTGTACAGTAATTAGCATACACTTTACCTTACAATAGTATTTGACTAATAAATTAAAAAATAAAAAAAATAATTTTTAAAAAATCCACCGATGGTGGAAGGTTGGGGGGAGGGGATGTTTTTGTTGCCGGGTTCAGGAAGGAAGGAGGGAGTGGGCTGGTCGGTGTCGGGGGAGGGGGGGCAGATTTGGTTAGGGGCAAGCGTCGCCGGCGTCAGGGGGGAGGTGGGTGTGAATTAGGTCTGGAGGGAGCGTCGCTGGCATCGGAGGAGGGGGTGGCGCTTGGGCTCGAGCTTGCGCGGGGGGGGGGGGGGGGGGGGTGTCATCGGCATCGGGGATGTAGGGCGCTTGGGCTAGAGCACGGCCGGGGGGGGGGGGGGGGTAGGGACTGGGTTGGTCGGCGTCGGGGGAGAGCGGGGGTCTGTCGCCGGCGTCAGAGGGGGCGGGACTGGGTCGATGTCGACATGGGAGGGTAGGCGGCGTCCGTCGCCGACGTCAGGGAAAGATGTTGGATTTTTTAAAATTATTTTTTAATTTATTTATCAAATACTACTGTAAAATAAAGTGTACGATAATTACCGTACACAAGCAACATTTTAGCCGTTTGATTACATCTAGATGGTTTAAAATTGAGCTCTATCGATAGCGTATATAAAAAGGGCTTTACCGCAGTTCTACCCATAAAGAAATAAAGAAATAGGTAAAGTTACAATAAAGCTGCGGTAAAGCCCATTTTGTATACCATATTGATAGAGCTCATTTTTAAATCGTTAAGATGTAATCAAATGGTTAAAATGTTGCTTGTGTATCATAATTATCATACACCTTACCTCATATTAGTATAGATTAATAAATAAAAATTAAAAAAAAAAACCCTTTCCCTTCCCCGATGTTGGCGACTTCCACGCTGATGCTGGAGATGGACCCCCGACCAGATCTGCCCCCCTTACTCGATGTCGATGAGGCTAGGCGCCCCCCTCCCCCCCCCCCCCCCCCCCCCCCGACACCAGCAGCCCCCCACCCTAGACGCCGACAAGACCACCCCTCCCCCGCGCTCGAGCCCCCCCTCCCCCCACCCTCAATGTCGACCAGGCCCTCCCACCCTCGACACCCACCATACCCCCTCCCCCAGCGCTCGAGAGCCCCCTACCCCCGATGCCGACCAGACTCCCCCCCGGTGCTCGAGCCCCCCGTCTCGACCCTGGTAATGGAAAATTTTAACTTTTCTTTTTATTTTATTGTATTTTTTAATTTCTTAATCAATTACTATTATAAGATAAAGCGTATGATAATTATTAAATATAAGTAATATCTTAGCCTTTTGATTATATCTAAATAATTTAAAATTGAACTATATCGATAAGGTACATAAAAATAGTTTTATCGCAGATTTATCATAAATAAATGAAAGAGAAATAGAAAAGAAAAGAAACGAAGAAGAGACGCGAAGGACGACAAAACAACGGAGCGACAGAGGAAACCTTGGAGCAGCTCGTCTCGTATCGTATGTGTATTTCCTCTCTCTCTCTCTCTCCCCGAAACCCTAGCTCTCTCTCTCTCCTGAATCTCATACTTCTGAATCTCTATTAAATCTGCAACTGACCAACTCGATCTCTTTCCAACTCCCCCGATCCCAAAAATCCTTACTTTCCCAATCCTTACCCTCAGAGAACATAGGTTATTTTTTTATTTTTTGCCTTTTTGACGCCATGCGAGGCCTCAGAGCTTGACGAACTCCAACAATCGTCTTCGAAGCAGTGACAGAACATGCATAGGGATCGCGGAGGTGGTGGCGGCGGCGGTGGCGGTGGTGGGTCGTCGAAATCGGAGATCGTCGGTGGACCGCTCGATCGGAAGCGCATCAACGATGCGCTGGACAAGCACCTAGAGAAGTCTTCCCCGTCCACCTCTAGAGCCTTGAACAGCAAGGACAAGGAGAGGCTCTCTGTTCCTTCAACTTCCGCCGGCAAATCGCAGCTCGATCACCGCGATTCTCGTTCCTCCGGTGCCGCCATCGCTTCTCTCTCTAAGAATAAATGCTCCGATGGTTTGCCTCTCTTCGTCTTGTAATTGTCTTTTTTGGAACTTAGAATCTCTTTAATGGTGGTGAATTACACTATCCAGTTAGTTGTTAGTTTAGTTGAAATTACATTTGAGTGAATTTACATTTTTTGAGATTGTTACGTTTATAGATGATGTGAAGAAATTGGTTGGACTGTTATGAGTATTCTCACACAGCATATGCCAATGTTCTTCTTCTTCTTAATTGCAGAAGAATCCGAGACGGACAGTGAGGAATCGGATGTTAGCGGTTCCGATGGAGACGACACTTCTTGGATTTCATGGTTCTGCAATTTGCGTGGGAATGAATTCTTTTGTGAAGTGGATGATGAGTACATTCAAGACGACTTTAACCTCTGCGGTTTGAGCAGTCAAGTTCCGTATTACGAATACGCACTCGATCTGATATTGGATGTTGAATCTTCTCAGGGTAAGGAAACTGTCCTTGTTAACTTACGATCGTGGTCTGCAACTTTTTAAGTACACTTTGTGGCGTTTTACTAAACAGCTTGAACTTGGTGGAAATGCCGGATTGCTGAAATTCTTACCACGTTAGACTAGAAAAGGGCTTTTGTCTCCTTCACGAGTCTCTTTCTCTAACCCCTTTTAAAACTCCACAAGTTTTTCCCATTGGGTTTCGAGTACAACTCCATTCGTTTCCTTTATTCAAATTTAATAATAATCAAAGCCTTGTGGAGAGTTTTCCATCCAATACCTTATTCCTTTTAGTGGTTAAATCGATTCAAGGAATTCATTCTCAATAGTTTTACATATCGAATCTTCCTTTAACATAGTTATGTGACTTGACAAGTTTAATAAAATGACTAAAATTCTCTGTGATTTTAATTTGAGAGTTTTCTTGGATGTATAGTTGGCAGTGCCTGGGTGCCCCAAGAAAGCCTAATGCTGTTATGTATTTGTGACTTAGTTCCAAACTTACCCTCTAAGATGGTGGATGTCTGTGTAACGTTGGGATTTGGCTCATATGCCCCCTTATTTTTGTCTCCTCATCACTCCAATAATATTATGCCACGTAACTTATATAGCTTTTCAATTGATATGATATGATATGATATTTTTCATTTAAATGACATTTTAATTGACATGTCGTGACATTGTCAAAGGGACATGAGTGGAATAGGAATAAAAGTATACATGAGTTGAATCCTTAACTTTGTTGTTGGAGGATTGTAGTCAAAGTCTAATTTTTTTACTTTTGTTTTTTTTACAGTTTACTGCATCAAATTTTGAGCTATAGATGTACTTTTTGTAGTATTTTTACGTAGTGCATGTGCTTATCTATTCACACTGTGCGCGCGTTTGTCAATAATCTTTTGTATTGTTGATGCTGGCATATTGTGCTTTATAGCCACCTTTAACTGCTATTAATCACTCAGGTGATATGTTCACTGAGGAGCAAAATGAGTTGGTTGAGTCAGCGGCCAAGATGTTGTATGGTCTTATTCATGTCCGTTACATACTTACTAGCAAAGGAATGTCTGCAATGGTAAGATACTAATTTTTCGAACTTTCATTTTTGCAACTTATTCTGTGTTCAAATTTTAATGTGAAGATTTCCGCAGTTGGAGAAGTACAAGAATTACGATTTTGGGAGGTGCCCAAGAGTTTACTGCTGTGGACAACCTTGCCTTCCAGTTGGCCAGTCAGACATTCCTCGTTCTAGTACCGTAAAAATTTACTGCCCGAAGTGTGAAGACATATATTACCCTCGATCCAAGTACCAAGGCAGTATCCTTATTTTGCAAACTATTATTAGCATGAAAATTTATTTTTGCATCTTCCTCAATGCTGCATGCTCGTATTTGTAGATATTTATCAGCGTTAGCTGTTTGGCTGCCATGTGATTGTTCTTAGAGTTGGCTCTACTAATTTTCTAAAGTTCAAGCAATTTTTGTCCTTCCATGTATGGTATATATGCGTGTATGCATTTTCTGAAACATGTTTTATGATTGCTTATGGACCTTGTTGATTGTCATTGCCGTTTGTCTCCATTTCAAAGTTTCCTTGACATTGCAGACATTGATGGAGCTTATTTCGGAACCACATTCCCGCATTTATTTCTGATGACATACGGGCACCTTAAGCCGCAGAAGGCAGCACAAAGCTATGTCCCAAGAGTTTTCGGCTTCAAGATACACAAGCCATGACCACAGGATTCTTGAAGTTGGAAACTGCATTCAGTTCTTCCTTACCCCATATGTGGTGGTTTGCATCTTGCCTCAAGCCTTTGTTGAAATAGAGGAACGGCTTGTACAAGTGAGGTAAAATGTGGTATGCCAGAGAATTTCACAATTGATTTATAAAAGGGAATGTTAAAGATGCAAATTGGTCTATTAGCGCAGTAAATTTTATCTTTAAATTCACTTGTGAGATTAACGAAGCAATTGTAAGTCTACTTCAGTTTCTTTTCTTTCTTGAGATTGTTTGATGTGCCTCGCACTTGCGTTCTTGATTTATGTATTCCTTTTTTAATGCCTAGTTATGCACCAATATTGCCCCCCGCTTAACTATGCTTACCCTGAATTCTGGACCTTGTAGAGGATTGTGTCTGATAGATGTACTTTTCACAATTTATTCTGTTTTGAAAAAAGATTGTCATCTTGGCTCGGCATATATCCAGTTTGGATGTCCTAGCAGTATTGGTTCTCTGTTTTTGTTTCTGACATTGAAATACAAAATCATTAGCTAGTCGTGCATGCATACATTTCAATGTGTTTCTGGTGATTTTATGGTTTCGTTGGACAAAACTGAGAACTTATATATTTTTTCAAGCTTTTTGGTTAATTTGACTAAAAAAATTTTCTACCATTAGTTTTTTAGTTGGTTAAACAGGGAAGTAAGACCATGTGCGATTGTGTCATTAGTGGATCTCAAATTGACATGTGAGGTTGTGATTTTGGTTACAATTTACAAAGATGTTGAATGAGCATTAGTGGTAATTTAGTGTTTCTGCTTTAATTGCTCAAGTAGTATCTAGTGAATGTTAGGGTCTGTTTAACATAGGATTTGCTGTGGTTTTGTAAATCACATTTTCAAAATGTTTTAACAGGTCAAAAATGATTACAAAATAAGCAATGAAAATGTTATAATGAAATTTATGATAAAATTCCCAAGTTTCAAAATCTATTTAGAAAAAGTTTGTATTGCATGATTTTGCTTGAAGTTCTTTTGACAGAGAGATTATGTAAATTCTTCTTCGAGTAATTTTTTAATCTAGAAACCAAATAGCATTATCAAAACTCCTATCTAAGTTTTAGATTCATTCAAGAGTTTTTCAATAGAATATTTTTTGTTTTGATTGAAAGCTTTTTGACATATTTCAAAGTAGTTTTTGTTGGGTGAGAAAAGACAAATATGCAGTGGAATATGGTTTTCAAAATTTTTCCAAAACACCCAGAAATCGTTCACCGTCTTAATCGTCTTTTATCAGTCAGGAACATCCTTGCAGTGGTTGACTTTTACTTTTGATGGTTCTTGTTATTATTCTCTTTTAGATTCAATAGATATGTGAGAATTGTTGAATCAATCGGGACGTCAGTTTTTTTTTTTTTTTTTTTTAGTTGGTTATGATTTTCTCAACCTTAATGACAGTCTCTAGAGTGCTCTTTGGAAGCTAAAAGAATGTCTATTCTCATGTGATTCTAGTAGACACCTTTAAGGATCTTTTATAACACTAGGGTTGGGTTTCATTTGATGGGTTAGATTACGGCCCTTGTAAAAAATAATTTGCCCACTCTTTATTTCCAGGGAGTGGGCACGAGCGCATATGGCTCAAGTAATGTGCCACGTGTTGTCTTTCTATTTCTATTGCTGCAAGAAATTTCAATCCAGTTACAGTCCAATACTTAAACTAACATGATAATTAATTTTATTTAAAATCGATATATATTTATTTTATACAACAAAAATATATAATTAATTATATTTTATGAGCGACTAATATCAATATTATTTAAAATACTTGTGGCACAAATACATTATTATTTTATAGAAACAAGTTTCCTAGTGTCGCAGACAAATTTTTTTTTAATATTTATTTACCGCAACACCCAACATCGGATCTCTATACGGGAGATTTCCATATTATCTCGAAAGACTAGAGAAAAGTCCAGGTTGATTTTGTTGTATGATTTTTATTGGGTTGTAATCGGTAGATAGACTATCTATCATCCCTGAAATTTCCTTAGTAGTTCTTTATCGAATCTAGTCAAATCTAGTTCATAAATTTCGTATTTCGCATATTCAATCCATAGGCTCTTAAATTAAAACAATAAATTAATTCATAAACTCACTCAATAAAATACAATTTATCACAGTGCAATCAAATTCAAGTTTTCTATAATAAGCCGATATGTAACATTACCGTTACAATAAACAAAATTCAATTGAAGTGCTCAAAATAAAGTGTTCATTACTCAAGACTACTTATTAATACACAAGTTTTGAAGTAATGTATGTTTATTAAAAATAATTTAGAAAAATACATATAGGCATATATATATATATATATGTATAGTTTGGCTTCACAGAATTAATCTATTGAAGAATTTTCAATTTATAATTTAATCCATAAACTTCGGATAGAGAAAATCTAAATTTATTAACAATCCTACAATCTAATAAATTAGATTGGATTCACTCGCAAATTTGATAAACACCCCTAATTTCATAAATAGCCTTATAAGTTGTTTGTTACTTGTTTGAAGGGTGGTTGTTTTCCTATTTGTGCAATCCAAGTTACAATTCTATAGGAAACAAGTTAGAGGTTCGAATAGCATAAATTAGCACCCTTAATGACTTTAAAATGACCAGAAAACTTTCCCTTTGCCGATCACATCTAGACTTTTTTTTTTTTTTTTTTTTTGAGGGAAGATCACATCTTGATAATTCTTTAATAAATAAATAATTAAAAGACATCTGATTGTAATTGCCAGAACTAATTAGTGACTTATCGTATTGTGGTAAAACAAATAGTCAATCGTCAATATATGCTTACATTAAAAAAAAAAAAAAAAGGTCAATATATGCTGCATTATTTCATGGATGACATATGTTTTGGGAATTCCCTATGTACACATCTTTGTTGAAATTTGAAAATGTTTTGTAACTTGTTCATCAAGAGTCAATAAAATACTATCAACATAATTTATATATATGCATATAAATGGGCAACTATATATTTTAGTAAATATTATATTAAAAAACTAATATTTTATCAATGTTATACAATTAAAAATAATTAATATAGGCAACTAATATTTTAGTAATATTCTATTAAAAAAACTAATATTTTGCAAATGTTATACTTTATATATATATATATATATATATATATATATATTCACAAAGATCATACCCCAGAAGGGAAAAAGAAGTATTCAAACACATACTTGATCCAATCACATGTACATGGGGACATGTACTTGGTTCCATGCCTAGCTCTCCTTCATTAAGCAACTCTTAACAAAACCCATCATATTGAAATCATTAGTTATTAAATGATTTGAATGAAATATAAATGTGATTTTGAGGGTCAAAAAAAAAAAAAAAAACGGCAACAAATTTTTTTTTTTTTAAAAGGAAACACGGCAACAAATTGATTAACTAAACTAATGCATCAGCCTCTAGTTTAACACTCTTATAAATTGATTGCTAACCATAGTGCAAATATATGCATCGAGATTTAAAATGTCCAGACCCATTCAAAATAAAAATAAAAATAATGATCCGAATATTCATGATTTTAGTGATTTTCTGAATGTTACGTTTCTGCTTTAAAAATAAAATGCATTTTTGTATTAACTATGAGTTTAATTACAATGTTTTGGTAAAGTCAAATTAATATTTGGAGGAGAAAGTGGTAAATATTTCTTTGTTTTTTCCTTTCTAGTAATTAGCAAAAAAAAAAAAAAAAAAGATTAAAAAATAATTATTGTGGATCGAATTAGATTAAATGATAATAATGATAATGATAAAAAATTGTAGGCCCTTCTTTAAAAATTCCTACAATAGCTTTAAAATTTGACTGAAATAATCTTCGGAGTTTTCTTTTTTTTTTTTTTTTAGGTAATGACTTAAGAGAAATTACTACAGAATATGAAAAACATCTATACAAATCTTGGCCGCTGTTCATCACGTTCCTTTTTTTTTTATTTTTTTTATTTTTATAGATAATTTGATATCACATTCCCGTGGTCAAAACATGTGCGAGAATGATAATTAAAGTCGGATTTTCTTTTGTTTATTAGAATTTATTTTTGAATGATGAACTGGACATAATAATGGGATCTAAACAAGGAACCTTAGTGAGCAAGTTATACCATTCCTTGATTAGCCGCCGCACCACACCACCACCACCACCACCCCCACCCCACCCCCCCCCCCCCCCCCCCCGCCGCCGCCAAAAACAAAAAAAAAGTAAAGGAAAGGAAAGATATACCACTACTTAATTTCCAACAAAATTCAAATTGTAGGGACAAAACTAGACCGTGAGATGGTTCTGAGAAAAAAGAAGGGAAAAAAAAATTTTCAAATATGATATTCTAGAATTTTTTCATTAACTCAACACGTAACACTATATTGGCATCTACGTTCTACAAATGAAATAAAAAATAAAAGATAAAGTAAAGATAAAAAGTAAACACCTGTTTGAAATAATGATTGGAGTTGAAGTTTTGTAAATTAAAATTAAAATGTGTGTTTGTTTGAAGTGTGAATTAAAAATAAAAAGAAGAGTATAAAAATTTTAAATGTGTTAAAAAATATATTTAATATGGATATTATTTCTTTCCTCTTCTTGACGTGAGTTATGAACTTTTGAATATTGAATTTCAAAGAAAATTAAGAGAAAGAAAGACTAAATGTCGATTTGGGAATTTTAAAATTAAATATTCAAAATTTTCACTAAAATTGGTATTCCAAATGGGTCTTAAGATAAAGAAACCCTTCACATTTATGGCCCCATATTTATTTATCCAAACATGTTCATCAAAGTGATATGTTTCCTTCACTGCAAAGTTATTCCTTATTTTCCAAATTACAATTAACTTATTCATATAAGTTTGCACATGCTACTTATATATATATATATATGTATATATATATCATAAGAGGAAGAACATGTTACTTGTTATTGAGCAGGAAAATTTCGTGCCGAAATTCACATTATTTGCTTATCGTGAGTTTCTTTAGAATGCAATTTGATAAACGTAAGAACATTGTTCTTGTGATTTGGTCATGAAAATTTTGTGATCAATTTCATATACATTTTCTTATGGAGAAAGTAGTGACAGATCTATAACTTTGTTTTAATGGGATTACATGTAATCTAAGGATAAATTTTATAAATCAATGATTTTTTAATTAAAAATTAAAAAAAAAATCATAATTCTTATTGAACTGTGTACTATAATTGTCAAGTTGAGGTTCTAATACTTTTAGGGAGTTTTTAGCACTCGTCCCCCGTAATTTTCGTGTCTTTGTACTTGCACATATAAATAATTTTTTTTGATGAAAATCACAAAAAAAAAAAAAAAAAAAAATATATATATATATATATAGTGGGGGGCAAAATTAACAATATTAATGAAATATATTGGTTTAAAAATCTAAAAGTTTGAGTGGGGATATATATTCTTACAGACTCTATTGTGGATCCGTATGTGTGAGAAAGTATCTTGATGCAAAAATAGATAAAGAAAATTCAATTATTAGATATATGTATGTGTGGAACCTTTGACATAAATGGTTCTTAAACTTTTTTAAGTTGTTGATCTTTTAATTAAGATAATCAAGTTCTCGAACTCTTGAAATATTGACAATAACATATCCCTTTTAACTATTACTTGTTACAAAACTTCGATCATTTGTTAAAAAAATATCTCAAAAAAAGGTCATTTACTCACATCATTATTTCAAATAATTCATATAATTAAATTGTAATTTTGGATTGAGTACGTAATTACACATCCTAATTTTAATGATTTATCAATTTATCTATTTATTTTTGAAATCTACAGGGTATCTTTGTATTTGAAAATTTTATTCCAACTTCATATATTAAAAAAAATAAGGCAGAACGGAAAAAAAAAAAACTTTTAATAATTTCTTTGAATTGGAAAAGCCATTCTTTTGATTTTTTGATATAAAATTTTAAAATCATTCTTAAGAAATATATAAAGAAAAATCTATAAACACTAACGTACGTCGGTTTAGTTCGACGGATGGAGTTGAAAATTTTAAGTTAGAGTTCGTTGACTTTTCAAAAACTAATTATAATTTTTATTGACTTTTTAAAAAAAGATAAAAACTAAGATGAAAAAAATTTGAGTTGAAACTAAGATACCAAACGAATGCGTAATATTCGAAAGAAAAAGCTTTACAATTTCGTTATCATTATAAGCATAATCTAGTCATTATAAATTAGGGTTTATTATTATTATTTTTTAAGTGAAGTAGGGTTTAGTATTTAATGTGTATTATATTCAAAGAATGTACTGTTATATCAATTATTGAGGTTAGATATGTGAAAATACTTTTACTTTTGTTTAGAAATTAGAATAATATTTTTTATTGGTCACATCCTAGTGGCATATGATCCCGATCCTCGATCGATTTAAGACTTTTATTAATTGTAGGGATTTTGTCAGAAACATCTTTACATGTGCTCGATCTTAGTTTGTCGAGATACTTTCCCATTTGCAAACTTAAGACATACGTCTTTTTTTTTTTTTTTTTTTTGAGGTTCAACAGAAATTATTGGAGGAATCGTCTAGGATTATGTCTCATGTTATGGAGTCATTTATACTCCTTGTTATGTTTGTATACCATGTTTGTATATCTCTTTTGAGTTGAATAAAATTTCTTCTTTTATATAAAAATAAATAAAAATCCCCCTTCAAAAAATAATAATAATACTTTTTACATTTAATTAAAGTATTTTTTAAAATATTTTCATTTTTTAATATGATATTTATGAATAATGTATTAATAACTAGATTTATTAAAAGGATTATGAAATAGACCCTGACCTTTTCAAAATCGGAAAATTAAATTTAAAAATTAAATATAATATTTTTAAGAAAAAATTAAGTAAATAGATAGCTTTTGAAATTTTACTTGAATAAGCGATTGGAATTTTTTTGAATTTAGAAAAATATCATTAATCAATAATTGATCCTTATTTATCAAACAAAAAATATATATTAATATTAATATTGATTGATTATGTAAATTTAAAAAATATTGATTGATTATGAATCAAGCAATCATTACTGATTTAATATTTAAGAAAATAAAAGATGATTTTGTTAATTTTACAAAATGTGGATCATTTATCAAAAAGAACTTCTTAAGAAGAAATCTACCCACTTATTCTTTTTTTTTTTTTTTAAATCTCTTCTCAACCTTTTTTTTTCTTTTATTTTTTTTTAAATGTCCATATTTTCTTTCTCCGAATATTCCTTTATTGTTTTTGTTTTTTGTTTTTTTTGCCCCTCTTTTAACGCGCACAACGCTCTCGGAAAAACTCATCGTCCTCTCTCTCTCCCACTCAGAAATTCGTAAAATAAATTAAAAGAAAAAAGAAAAACCAGAGAGAAATATCTCTAAAAAAAAAAAAGAAAGTTACAGAGAAAGAATCGCCAAACCCCACATCACGCCCCGAAACAATCGCAAAGACGAAGAAAAGAAAAAAACACTCGGACCATCAAATTTTCTCGAGAAACAAACAAACAAACATTACGAAAAAAAAAAAAAAAACCCCGACACAGCCTACATAATTCTCCCTCTCTACTTTCCAATTCTCCATATGTGATGCATCAGAAGAAATCAGAGGCTCAGATCGGAAAAGAAAGCACCGGCATCTCTTCCGATTTCAACCCTAAGCCCCACAACAATCCGTTTTCCTCTTCTTCTTCCTCTGCAATTCCGATCAAAACCAACCAATTCCACCACAAGATTCACCACTTATCGCCGCCCTACGATCCACCGCAATTCTCGCCGCCGTCTCCGCCTCCGCCGCCGCCGCAATCTCAAGACCTCGCCGTCGCCATCCCCCCGGCGACGCCGTACAAGCGTCCTCTTCTGAACCCTAACAATTCCTCTTCCCTCTCCAAATCCCCGACGCTCTACAAGCTTCGCAACGACGTCGTTCGCCGGGGATCCCCCTCCGTCGTTTCCGCCAAGGCCGTCGTCTTCCGCCTCGTCCGGCGAGTAAACCGCCTTCGCCGCCTCGTAATTCTTCTCTCTCTGCCGTTCTTCTACTTCCTCGTCTCTCATCCGAGCCACTCCTTTCTTCTCGATTTTCTCTCCGCTTTCGCCTTCTCCGCCGCGCTTCTGTTCTCGCTCAATCTCGCCCTTCCTCGCCTTCCGTCGATACGGTTGTTCCTCTCCCGTTCTCTGCCATTGAAGCTCATCTCTCCCTCTTCAATCTCCAGACCTCCCTTGCCGGTTTTCTGGTCAATTGGCAATCGGGCGACCCGGGCCGAGAAGCGACCGAACAGTGGGTGTTGGGTTCAGGTGTATCGAAACGGCGACGTTTACGAGGGCGAGTTTCACAAGGGGAAGTGCTCTGGAAGTGGAGTGTATTACTATTACATGAGTGGGAGATACGAAGGGAATTGGGTTGATGAGAAGTACGATGGCTATGGGGTCGAAACTTGGGCGAGAGGAAGCCGGTATCGGGGCCAGTATCGACAGGGACTCCGGCACGGATTCGGGGTGTACAGGTTTTACACTGGCGATGTTTATGCTGGGGAGTGGTCTAATGGGCAGAGTCATGGCTGTGGAGTTCATACATGCGAAGATGGGAGCCGTTATGTTGGGGAGTTCAAGTGGGGTGTTAAACACGGGCTTGGTCACTACCATTTCAGGTAATTCTTTAAATTCAGTAACTTTTTATTTATTACTTATCAGAGATTCTTGCTTAGTGAATCTGTATTAGATCTTCTAGTGGTTTTGATTTGGTAATTTTATGAATTCAGTTTGTAGGAATCTTTGTATTCTTTAGTTTGAATTATGGTCAATACAATGTGTGTGCGTGCGAATCTCTTCGGTTTAGGTGTTGGAGATGATATCAAAAGCAGCACTTTAGAATTTGAAAAATGTTTAAGCATTCTCATATTTTTGGATTTAGAAACAAAATATATATGTATAGACATATAATGAAGAGTGCGGTCTTTTGAAATCATTGCTTAAGAGAACTTTCACCATTTATTTCGCTTTCGAAAACAAAATACAGAGAAAGAAGTGATTAGAAGAGAAGCCTATGTCTCATTAGTTTGCCAAAGAGAAGATGAAAAAAAGATTTATTTTTTAGTGATGGTAAAAAGCTTAGCTGGTGCAAGTAAGAATATCAAATGATTAAGTAGTTGCTCTCGGCTCTCCTTTATCTTGTAATTTTGGTTAGTTTTTGAAACCGAGTGTCAATTGGGTGGCATTTGAAAATCGTAGGAAGTTATAATTCTATCTGCTACTAATTGAAGAGTTGAAACTTGAAATATAAAAACCAGCAGTCGTTATAGATTTTGTCTTATCTCACTTATGAGGGAATGATCATTAGTACTTGCATAATCTTGGAGTTCAAGTACTCCTTTTGATGTTCAGTTGTTCAATCTTATGGTGTGCCGCAACGGTGTGAATCAGACTATACTGTTGTCTTTATGTTTCCTTGATTTGCGTTATTCATTAGGATGATGTGAAATGTTAAGTAATTTGCTTGAACACAAAATTCTATTAGCTTTATATTTTGGATGTGGACATTAATTTTAATTGACTCTTTCCTGCACATTAATTGTTTTGCTCTTCCGATGTATGTAAAGTTGATGTTGGATTTTCCAATTGCTAGACCTTTCTTTGGTAGCATTAAATGGTTTATGTCAGAGTACAATCCGTAAATGTTACCATACAGGACTATCGGGATATTCATGTATGTACTGTAAATTTTCCTGTATTTCATACCAACTTAACCATCTTCTTTTGTTCAGAAATGGGGACACATACGCTGGAGAATATTTTGCTGACAAGATGCACGGCTTTGGGGTTTATCAATTTGCCCATGGGCACCGCTACGAGGGGGCCTGGCATGAGGGTAGAAGGCAAGGGCTTGGAATGTACACATTCAGAAACGGTGAGACACAATCTGGTCACTGGCAAAATGGAGTTGTTGACATTCCAAGCACACAGAATACAACGTACCCTGTATCTCCTGTTGCTGTCTATCATTCCAAAGTACTCAATGCAGTGCAGGTACTTTTTATTTGCATGTATTATTGTGTGTAAAGAACTCATTCATCATGCTGGATGCAAAAAATAGTAACTAATGAAGCAATTAGATGTGCATCTGTGTATGATTAAATACCCGTGCAGTCACTTTTTAATGATGCTTGATATGAAAAATAGTAATTAGGAAATCCCAAGTTCTCATTCTTGTGATATGATACTCTTGATTGCACCTTGAAATAACATTTGTTCTGTCCTACAATCAGGAAGCAAGACGAGCGGCAGAGAAGGCTTATGATGTGGCGAAGGTCGATGAAAGGGTCAACCGGGCTGTAGCTGCTGCAAACAGGGCAGCAAACGCAGCTAGAGTAGCAGCAGTAAAAGCCGTCCAGAAACAAATGCATCAAAATAATAGCAATAACAATATTCCAATTCCCGTCATTTGAGACTTCTAACTGCAGGTCATTCGTCGGAACAAGTACACATCTCATGGCAACAAGAAGATACTGGCTTTCACAGTTTTCCTTTTCAAGTAAACTTCCATTCAGCTTCATGTTCTGTGCTTTATCTTCTCTTTGGCATCTTGCTTTGGGAGGATTCAATCTGAGTGCCTCTTTGAACTTGGGAAAAGTCGGATGAAGTAAACTGAAGAAAAATGTCCATCTGTATTTTGTTTAGATCCAATGTATACACTCAGAAGAAAAAGAGCGATTTCGCATCCCGAAGTTGAGAGACATAGAGAGAAGAGAGGATGGTGATAATGGCGTCCATGAGTAAATTAATTTTGGATTTGGATGTTTTTTGTGCATTTTTGTATAGATGAGTTTTAGATGTAATGTCAGAGAGCTGTCACCATAGGTTAAATCTCGAGTCAGCTACCGTTGTATGTGAATTGTTGCCATTTTACGAGGTGAAAAACGTCTGATTAAATGATAATGAGATATAACCAATGCTTTATTGGTCCATTGGTTTAATAGGAAATGCAGAGACTTGTTTCTTTCTTTTATTTTCTTAGAAACATTATCCCGACAGCCTTTGATTTTTTTCAATACTAGGACACTTGCTTATTAAACGGCATCCGTCTTTTTAAGTCATTGATCTCGTATCTATGAGCAGGGGGGTCTGCATTCACTATTAAGCCTTTCTGCCTATGCCCGTCCATTCCTTTTAAGCTTGATCCCGCCCTTAGACTTGTTATGTTGTTTGACTGAACTTGTTGGCTTTGCACTCTATTTGGTCAGAACCCGGTTCGAGAATCTTTCTTATAGATCCCCTTCACCGTAGAAGCATTATCCAAACACCCCCTTTTTTTTTTTTTTTTTTTTTTTTTTTTTTTCCAAATACTAGGACACTCCCTTATTTAAATCCCTTGACTGGAAAAATATCAAACTGATACCCCGATCAAGACTTTCGAATATTCTGGTTGGACGATTGAATTGAATTTTCTAAGAAGACCTAAAGTATACTTAAAAAAGTAAGTAGTTCAATCAGCTGATAAGTTTATACCTTTTATTGGTTATAAAACAACCATATTTTTAGGGCAAGTTTTAGGTTTTTAAATACCATTATTTACTTATTTGTTTATTTTTGTTTTTGCATTCTATTTCTATAATTTATTTATACATTTATCTGGACAAGACGCGCAATCTAAGCAATGCTTACGGCCAGAGGATTGGACACTGCGCGGGTGCTAGAAGATAACGATGGGGCGATGTCCTCTATTCAACTCTTTATGGTATTTTTGGTGGGGAAGAGAAAGAATACGGAGGAAATAGTAGATCACTTAGATAATGGAAATGAGAAAGGAGTGAGAGATCTTTTCTTTTATGGTTATTTACGTAGATGTCCAAATTAGACGTATTGATTTGAAATATGTCTTTTTTTTTTTTTTTTTACGTAAACATGTACAAGATTAATTATAAAGATAATTTTACCCTTCATAAAAATGGAGAATTAACAAATTAAGAAATTACGAAAAAGGAAACAAAATAATAAAAAAAAAGAATCTAAGATGTTTACCAAATAGGTTTAAAGTTGATTTAATGAAATTGCAAAAAGAATTGACAGAAAAGAAAATTTTGAAATTTTTTTTTATTTATTATAAAGAATGTATAAATATTCATAATGAATCAAAAAGAGAATATTTTCTCAAAATCAAATTTTTACATTAATGAGAAAAGGCTAAATCACAAAAAATATTTCGTACAATAAATATGTCTTTATCATAAAGATATGTTCAATTTTATTTTTACTAATTTATACAAATAATAGTATTTTTTTTCATAAAGAATTTGATTTCATTTATTATGTTATTCTTCAATTTGTTTGGGACAACCCTTTGATTTGTATTGGATTACATAAATAAATTGGTTTTTTCATAAAGAATTTATTGGTTTTTTATATGAAAAGTATGAATATTTATCAACGTTTATTATGAATATTTATCAACGTTTATCGTTAATATTTTGTATTATGTTTAATATTTAGTATGAATTATCATCTTTATAGTAAATATTTTATATTTATTATAATTAGTTTCATGTTCATAACTAATTTTGGTTTATTAAAGGTAATTTACATTTATCAACAAAAAATACTCATCATTAAAATAAAAAAAAAAGGAAAAATAAAAGAATCTGTATAAAAATAAAATGATACCAATTACAATAAAAGGGCAAAATATGTATTACAGACATTTATTTTTTAAAAATTAGACATGTACATAATATTATTGAAAAATTGACATATTTCAAAACGTGACTCTAAAAATAAACCTTTTGTATAATTATTTCTTTCTCTTATAATGTTTGGTATGAAATCCGCTTAATAATCATTTCAATTTAGA
Organism: Ficus hirta; assembly: GCA_038430175.1. Classification (NCBI taxonomy): domain Eukaryota; kingdom Viridiplantae; phylum Streptophyta; class Magnoliopsida; order Rosales; family Moraceae; genus Ficus; species Ficus hirta. The sequence goes on from CM076587.1 coordinate 19,041,677, forward strand.
AGATAAAATTGGAATGTTTTTGATGAGGACATCAAGGCTGCTAGGAATACTCATGAATCAATTCAAGTTTCAGTTGGTCCGGTGACGAGGGCTAGAGCTAAAAGATTCAAAGAAGAGCTAAATAACTTAGTCCGGAGAGTTCTACAACAAAACGAGAGCGTGTTCACTACTGAGGGTGAACAAAGGTTGGTATTACTCATCAAATTTGATCCGGAAGAGAGCCAAGAATAATGTGGACGTTTTTCCCAACGAAGAATCAAGTCAAGATTACGTTTTCAAGTTTTCAAGAAGTTCAAGATTCAAAACAAAATTCAAGAAGTTTAGAAGATCTGATCAAGATTTGATTTCTTTGTAATCCTATTTGAATTTTAAGTTTTAGTTTAAAATTTGAATTTAGGTATATTTTTAATTCCGAATTTATTTAGATAAATCTGATCTTTTTTTATGTTTTTATTCAAGTTTATCCTTAAGGGTAGATTAAGAATTTTACAAATTGTAACTTTACCTATATAAGGCTGATTTCAGATGGTGGAAATAAGATTTGGATGTTTATTCATATTATGAGTTTTTTCTTCTTGAGTTCTTGAAGAAACTTATTCGAACTTATCAAGGATTCCTTGTGACGTTCAAATCGACTTATCAAACGGACTTCCATCACCGTTTGTGGCGTCTTCACCATACAAAGATTCTTGCTTCGCTAAGCAACGGGTCGCGGTTTTCATCAAACTTGAAAGATCTTGGGTTGTCGTTCCCAGATTTGGTATCGGGTTTCGTCACGTTGTTGGCGTGGTTCGTATCAGTTTTGAAAGACTTCGAGTCCCTTTTTAATCCCTTTGTTTCTCTTTTTATCCAATCAAACAACCATAAATGTCAAAATCCTTTTATCAAACTTTTACCTTTCTCATTCCTTTCACTTTTCTCTCCTACAAAACACACTCTTAGGGCTTCTAACAATTTGAAGCATTTGGTTTCTATTATTCACGTGACATAATATGAGACTTATCTCATTAAGGATGTCTCATTAACAATTAATGCCTAGATGTCTAGTTTTACATTTATTTAACAGCATAGATTAGTTTTCATGAACATTTCAATTATGCGAATTAATTGGATATTTTGTTGTTTAATTTTTTGAGTTAACAAAATCATCCATAAGGGATATACTTGCAATTAAAATCAGTCAAGGGTATCAATTTAAGTTTCTTAATTTAATTATTATGGATTCAGGGGGAAAAAGTCATTTATTAAGATCGAAGTTCTCTTTTATTAGTTTTAATTGCTGAAAAGAAATATATTTTTTATTTTATCTCTATATTGTTTATCCCTACGAAATACTAGACGAAATAGAACGATTTTAGAAGGGATATAATGAAATCTTGTGATATATTGCTATATTAATATATTAATTAATATATTAATCAGTATATTAATTGTTATGTTCTATAATATTCAAATATCCGATATTTATTTAAAATTCTATTATATATATTTCTTTGATTTCATATTATCAACTATGCAAAAAAAAAAAATCAAACATATGGAAAAAGCCAGCTATTGGAGTCGTTTGACAAATACGTACATAGGTTTTGCTAACATCCAGGTACTTCCACTTTGTAAGAAGCCAGGAAAAGAGGACTGTTATTTTTTTTTTTTTTTTAAATATTCAACTAAATAAGGGATGCTCTCTTCCAAATAATAATAATAATAGTAATAATAGTAAATAAAGGATGCTATAAATTGACTAAATTTTAGTTCCATTTCTTGATGAACCTAAAAACAGAGAGAGAAGTATTCTAAGATTTATTATGTATTTTTTAATCTGTATGTACTTATTAGTGTTGGGGGATACTAATTTTAGTCTAATTAATTTTGATTTGTCATTCTTTTTAATATAAATTTCACATCAATTAATAAAAATAAAAGATTGTGTTTATCAATAAAATATGCAAACTCAAAAGTCGGTACAAAAAATTATATATATGATGTTAGAGAGTTGAAAAATTTAGTAGATACAAGAATTACTCGAGGAGGTTTATAAATTAACCTGGAATGTGCTAAAAACAAAAAACAAAAAATAAAAACGCTGTAATGACAAATGACCATTTCTGGTTTAATGCAGAAGCTATATTTAGTTCGAAAGAAAATCTAAATTATTTTGAGAGTTACAAAAGTTATCGTATAAGTTAAAACAATAGCTTAAAAATGGTTCTCACCCTCAGATCATACAGTCAAAGGAAAAAGTATTTACCCTACTAAAATAAAATAAAAAAGTATAAGTTCTATCATAAATTTTTCCCAAAAAAAAAAACCATAACACACACTTTCAAAAAAAAAAAAAAAGTTCTTGATTTAACCAGCCGGCTGCTAATCAGCAAAAAGTTTTCATACCCTTCAATGCCCTTAGATGCCCTCAATCACTAATCGTTGGATTAGTTTGTTCTCGTCAAATATTCCATGTCACCTACTCAACATTTGATGGGGAAATTTTCCTGCCATTTTGAAAGTGGTGGTCTATAGAATGACCCTTGGTTTCTAATAAAAAGATAGTATTTGTCAATAAAAATGTGTCAACTCAAAAGTACAAAAATTTGGATAGAATTAGCCTCCCTAATAAATAAATATATATATATATATAGGGTTTTCTATACGACGTCTTCTATATATCACTTGTAACATATTTTGTGTTATTTTATATAGTAATTAGATGATTTAAATATAATATTTTTTAAAAATTACATATAAATAAGAAGTTACATATAAATCAATTAATTATTTCAAGTTTATAAATAACAAGTTATAAATACTATATGACATACGATATCACATACAAGATATTATATATATCTATGACTATCTTATAAATGAGAGTTACACTTTTTACTATTAAAAAAAATGATCAAGTTACTTACGGTCTTCTTCCGGTTTTTATTATTATTATTATTATTATTATTATTTTCCTTCTTCTCTTTCTTTTGGCTTTTGCTTTTTCTGTTGTTGTAGACGTCACCAAGGATGGCCTCCTTTGTACTTTTTTTTTTCCTTTCCCTCTGCTGCTTCTGCCTCGTTTCCTAATTCCCTAAAATTATTATGTACATAATTAAAAAAATTATGTTTTCTATTTTTGCTAATCACTTCTCTTTCTTATTAATAATATTATTTTTGCCTAAGATTCTCTCTTCTTATTTACATCTATTTTTCGCACATTCTTTTTTTTTTATTCGTAAATCACATTCTTATTTACATTTGTTGAAATAGTTTTTTTTTTTTTTTTTTTCAAAATATGACATGACTTAATATTTGTACTTAGAATTCTAAAATAGTATTTTCAAATGTAACGTTCATAAAATTTTTTTCCCCCTGATTACTCTATAAATATACTTTACTTATGTAAACCTATATAATAATCGCTCAAAGTGCATGTTATGATTTTTTTTTTTTTTTTACTTGGAGATGAAGGGTTCAAACTATACATCTTGAGATAGAGTCAAGTGTAAAATTACCGCTAGATTATACCTGTAACCATTGGTATGATTGAATTAGAAACATGTTTTTCTTTTTTTTCCTTTGAATTGAAACATGTATCTTGGCATATTATAACGCCCCAAATTTTAATTAACCATAAATTACTAACCTGACATTAAAAATTAACATAGAAGATGTGATGAAAATATGTTTAGTTATTTCTGATATTAGTTGAGTTATTTTTCACAAGTGAATGCGACGAGGACTTGATGTGCAAAAACAAGTTCATGTCATTTTATGAAAAGTTTTATGCAATATTATGTCTTAATATGATGATTTGATAATTAATGATATGATCATGATATGATATATTTTATGTTATAATGTATGGAATTAAGTATATAAGGAAAATTATAAATTTTTCTTAATCTTTCCTTTTTCAACAAAAGACCTATTTTACATGACGTTAATTTCCAACTCAATTATGAACCTTTAAATGTCCGAAATTATTTCTATAACTTAGACAAGCTTATAGAGCTTTTCAAAAGCTTTCCAACGCCTATTCATTTGTGCAAATCCATTATCGGAGTAAGAAGTTATGACTATTATACTCTCCGAATACCTGCTTGTCATCAACCAGTTTACGATGTGTGATTGTAGGTACGAAAATTCTGGAAGTTGACCTAGCTTTTTCCCTTTCCTCCCACACGTTTTCACACCCTAATGATAGCCATTCCCCACCTATGAAGAGATAATTAAACCAAAAATTGAATCCCAATTAATCCCAAATCAATCTCCTTAATATTATAAGTATGATGAGTCAACAAAATTATTTTCAACTCTCGCTCTCTCCATCTATTTAACACTGTTCTCCCTCTCTCTCCCTCTCCCTTTCATTCTTTCACATTCAAGACACACAAAAAACTCCATTGAATAGCCACCAAACCTAACCTCTTAATCCCTTATTATTTCTCGATCCTTATTATTTCTTGATTCTTGGAGTCGAAATAAAAGATTTGTCGAGGTATGATTTCTTTGTTCTTTCATATGTGTTTTGGGATTTCATGAGGGAGGGATTGAGTAATTTTCTTGATGGTTGTTTTATGTTGGTTGAAAGAAGATAAGAAGGGAAGACATGAAGGTGTATTTGACGTAAGTTATATGATTGATTGATGATGTTTTATTATTTAAGAATGTGTTAGGTTTTTATTAGAATGATGGTTTTGTTGATTAGAGAATTTTAGGGTTTAAACTTTTTCATCACTTGATTCTTGATTTTATTGGAGTGATGAATTAAGGATTTTATGGGTTAAAAATATGCCTTAGGGATTCATTTTGTATGTGTGAATTATGCACGTTTTGGTGATGATTTTATATTTTTGATGTATTTTTTTAATATAAAATTCGGATTTTACAATTTCTGGAATTTTCAAATTTTATGATTAGTTTTCCAAACTATTTTTAAGGATACAAACAGATTCCATTTTTAACGAATTTGAATTTTTGGAAATCCCTGGATGTCTACTTTTATTTAAAATCAGTTTCAGATCATTTTGAGGCTTGTGTGAATTTTTATGATTTTTCAAAAAAAAAAAAAAAAACAAAGGTCCTGCTGTTAGTTTCTATAAAATTTGAGTGATCAGATTTCAAACTGTTTTTGAGGGTACAAACGATCTCCGTTTTTAATGAATTAGGTATCGTTAGAAAGTTCCGGATGTCTACTTTCATTAAAATTATTTCAGGTTATTTGGAGTCCTGTACAAATTATTATAAAATTTTGAAGGTACAGAGGTATGGTTGCTAGTTTTGTAAAGTTTTGTACTTTTTGTGTAATTTTTGGATTTTCATATTTTGATCTTATTGAAGATGAAATATGTCTATTAGGCACTGTTACATTATGAAGGATGTATTTGATGAATTATTAAGGACTTTTAGTAATTTATTTATATTTATTATTTATGACATAAATGATTTTAAAGGCAAGCACTCGAGACCTCAATCGCGCGTCACCGTCTGAAAAATTAAAAAGGTAAAGGAAGGCGTTTAAGTAAGTACACTCTCACCTGCAACATGAATTATAGATTCAAGAAGTATATGTTTACTTATTGATGATGATGTTATGATGTTTTTTTATACTTCCCTTATGATGACATTTCGATAAAATCATATACATGCATATATATATATATATATATATATGTATTTTTATGTTTTAAAATTGGGTTATACACCTTTGATGATAATGATGATGATGATGTTCTCACCATTAGTTTGGCATTAGCTACCCTGCTCCTTCCATGATTAGCGCACTATGACGGTACAATATCAGGCCCAATATATAACGGTTTTGAAAGTTAAAAAGTTTTTCAAAAATATTTTTATTTATGAGAATAATTTATGATGATAACAAAAATAAAAAATAAAAAAATTACTATTTACATTTGTGAGATTTAAGTGTCTTGTTAAGCCTTTGCTTATATACGTTAATTCATGTTACAGATAAAGGAAAACATAAGATGTGGCAATTGGGAAGTTTGGACCAAAAGCGGGACGATGTGTGATGGGAAAACATGAAGAACGATCATGGAATGAGCACTTTTAATTTCAAATAAAGTTTTGGGACTTTAGTTTATTCTTATTTGATTGAAGGATTAATATGGACTTTCTGAAATTTTATTTCGCGATATGGTTTTAAAAAATTATATTAATTACGAAAGTTATTTTGATAAGTTTTAAAAAAAAATTTGACAGTTTTATAAAATTATCTAAGTAAAGTTTTTTGATAAGTCAAGATTTTTATTTCAAGTTTATTATCTTCCGCAATTATATAAGATATGAATGCTAAAAAGAGAAGTCAACTGTGACGGTCCGTGAGGGGTCGTTACATATATCTATCTTTTTTTCGCTAACAATTTTTATTTCAAGATTTTCTCAAATATGCCCCTACTTAATAATTTTTTATTGTAGTGTTTTTAAATTATTTTTAAAATCTATGATATATAATACAAATAATAAAATATAATAAGCAAATTAAAAAAGTGAAGTTCTCTACCAACACGATTAGGAAATTTGGTTAAATTATTTGGACTTTTTGAGATGATTTTTTTTTTTTTTTTGCTTTTACTTTTTCTTGATTTCTCTCTCTCTCTCTCTCTCTCTCTCTTTTTTCTTTAGTAACTCTTTATAAAATTTGTCTTTTTCTATTCTCTTGTTTTTTATTTCCTTAAAAATCTTCTTTTGATTGATTTACTTTTTCAATCAAATTTGTCCCGATAAATTTTTTTTAAAATATGTATTTACTTTTAATTTTTGTTTTTGTTTTTTTTTTTTTTTATGATAGCCTAACATATATGTCATAATTTTTTTTAATTACCATCAAAAAAACATTATATCACTGAAAGTTTTGACATTTATGTTTATAAAATAAATATTCAACAATTTTAATATAAATGCACTTTACACGTGCGAAACACGTGATTGTGACTTTATTTGTATATGTATATACTATTTGGATCACGTGTCTATTTTTGAAAAGAAAAATTTTCTTATTTCTTGTTCTAAGTATTTGGTTTCCGACAAACATAAAATTAACAATTTGTTCTACTACACTACTATGTAAAGATGATACAAACTTTGTTTACATTAACAATGAAGTGATTTTATCAAAGTGATTGCTTTTATAACAAAGATAAGAAAATCTTAAAATATGCGTGAGTAATTTTTTAAGTTGTTAAATTTTTAGTATCTGCTTTATGAAAAAAATTATTTTGAAAAATTCACCTTAATGTTTTCATTTATATATACATATATAACGCTAAGACAGTCAGTTCAATTATTAATGTACCGTTTACAATATCTTAAATTGCATGAATTGCTCATGCGTGCAAGCGTAGTTAACTAGTTTATATATGATGTTAGAGAAATGATCAATTCAGTGGATACCAGAATTACTTGAGGTTTAAAAATTAACCTTGAATTTGCTAAAAATAAAAAATAAAATAATGAACATCACTATCGCCGTGATAGCAAATGACCAACTGATTTAGTGCAGCAGCTACTTGATATGCACATATAAAACTTTAGAAATATATGAATAATCCTGGAACAGAAATTCTAAATATAATTAGCAATTATACATTAGTCATTGCAGGTGTTAGCATACTTAGAAGGAATAACCTTCATTTTGATAATTGGGACTTTCTGCGCCATGTTGACAGTGTTTATCTGGAAGGCTTGTCCTTGTTCTTGTTGTATTATAACAGATTTTACATACTCTGAAAAGTATATCATCTTCTCAATTATGGAAACCCCAAATACTCAGAGCCCTAGTTCTTCTTCAACCCTTCGGTTGAGATCTGCTTAGGAATCTGAGTACACATCGGGATTTGTAACAGCTCATCAAAAAAGTAATTACAAATATAACTTATTACAAATATAACTTAATAGTAATTTCTCATTTGATTTTATTACAAAATATAAAATTCAAATTCTTATGCTCAAGCGTTTTTTTATTTTATTTTATTTTATTTTTTAAGAGATCAAAAAAAAGCTTTTGAAGTGCATATGCATTTTTCTCCATAGATACTATAGATACTAATCCGTTTGTTGGAATAAAAAAAATGAGTTAAGTTCAGTCACGTGGTCTTTTTCCATTTGTTTTTAATAGAAAACCTTAACATAAAAGGTTTAATAAGACTAATTCTCCCTTTTTTTTTTTTTTTTGGTCTCTTCCCATGTACGGATCATACACTGCGTTGGTTTTTCGGTACCGCTCTACAATGATAGATGAACAATACTTTGAAAGAGAAAATAACAAAACCAATCACTGTAGTCTTCTCTATTGCAAACAAATGTCAACCACAAAAGTAGTGGATATCTAAAGATTAAGCAGCTAAGAACCTTCATCGAATTACGAGTTACGACGCATCATTCAAATAACAAAACTGAGATCTCATTGCTAAAATAAGTCTTAAAAAAGCTTGACATTAATAGCAACAAAAAATCTACATACTCCTTAAGCCATTGGGCATTAAACATCGACTCACAATAATGAGTACCGGAATTCAGCTCTCCGTCTGCTCCCTGAGCCTTCTAATGGTGCTTCTAACTGTTACGGCACTCGCAGTACTGCAAAATTTGAAGATCGAACAGATAAGTACCTGCGCATAAGTATATTTACTCCAAACACAATAATAAAAGCTAAGATACAAACTTAAGAGTGTAAGCGCCTCCAGCTTTAACTTTTCCGCAGTCTTTGCATCCCCAAATTCCAACAGCCTTTCTCTTCACCGCATGCTGTTATAGTGATATGTTTATTAGAGTGTGGTCGGATGCACCAACATTCAAGTAACAAAACGATAGAAATAATGAGGAAACATAAACTCGCAAAAAAACTTGCTGTGCTGACTGACTTCCATCTTCTTAATCTGCTTCCTCAAACTAGCACCATATCGGGTGCCTAAAATTACGTAAAACCATTAGCAACCATCACTCTAAGCCACCAAATGAATAAACTAAAAATTACTAGCCCTCTGAAAAAATGAGGGCAAAACTTAAACAAGCACGCACCGTATTTCCGGACAATACCAGCCTTCTTTGTTCTCTTCGTCTGCATAACATCGTAAATATAAACTTAAATAAAAAAATCTTGATGGTAAATGTACTGAACGTATCGACCGGTGTGCCAAATTTCGGCATAGTACCCCAAGTTTTAAAACCTGCAATGCAGTAACCCCAAAGTTCGACATGGTTGCTATAAAATCCCCCCTCCCTTACATTCAATCCAAAGGGAAATGTACTGAATTTATCGACGGGTGTGTCAAAATTGGGCATAATAACGTAGTAAAAAGCACAAATTCTCACAGAGACATAGTTATAAACTTAACCCTTTTTTTTTCCATAACTAAGAAGTCCAAAAGTACCATTTCAAGTGCTAATAAAGTAGTCAAAAGCAAATTCACACAGAGAAACTTTCACAAAAGAGAAAAACTTTCTGTTACTGAGACCCACGAATTTCCTCTTCTCCTCATCAGCCCAGCCACACAACAAACCCTTTCCAACTCCCTCAAAAATTAGAATAACTTCTCTCGCCCTCGCCGCCTCACTCTGCTCTCACTGTCTCTTTCCCTCGCCATATTTGGCCATCGCGAGCCCACAACGATTTCCTCTCAGACCTCAGGTAGTCTTTTGGAGGGCCAGATCTTTGCTTTCTTTGGCTTTGTAGTTCGTCTCTAGTTTTCTAACATTATAATGGTCTCTCTTTGTCTCTTTTTATTATGCTTCTTTTTTATTGGAGGCTTTTTTACTGGTTTGAATCTTCAGTATGACTAATTGTAGAAAAAGGAATTTGAAAATCGAAGGGGGAAAGAAGTTATTTTTCGTTGGCTTTGTAGTTCATCTCTATTTTTCAATATTGTTTTCCCCTTACTTTTTTATTTTTATTTTTATTTGTTATTATTTTTATTTTTATATTATATTTTTTGCAGATGGATCATATAGGACTTGAAGTGAATCTTGAATCTAGTAGTGCTACTGCTCCTACCGATACAAATGTGCCTATTGATGAAGATGAGGAAAAAGAGCTTGCAGCTATTTCTGAAGATCCAACCAGCAAAGCCAAATGCAAAAGAAGGACTACTTCTATTGTCTGGTCACATTTTGATAAGCTTCCGTTGAGTGAAGATAAGAGGTTAAGGGCAAAATGCAGGGAACGCGGTTCTGTTTATCAAGCTGATAGTAAGAATGGGACAGGAAGTATGCATCGTCACATGGTAGCTTGCCAACGTAAAGACACACGTGATATCGGCCAACTTTTGATATCACAAGAAAAAGGCTCTTTAGCATTGAGTGCAAAAAGGTTTGATTCTGAACACTTTCGTAAATTGATAACAACGACCATCATTTTGCATGATCTTCCATTTTCTTTTGTTGAATATGAAGCTGTTAGGGCCACTTATCAATATTTGCATCCCGACATTAATTTGGTTTCAAGAAATACTTTGAATGCAGATGTACTTAAAATGTTTTCGAAGGAATGAATAAGAATTAAATCTATGTTAGATGCAACCCCTGATAGAATTTGTTTGACATCTGATTTGTGGACTTCTATAGTCACAGATGGTTATTTGACATTGACTGTTCATTTTATTGACAAAGATTAGGTGTTGCAAAAAAGGATTTTGAATTTTTATTTCATGCCACCTCCAAATATTGGTATCGCATTGTCTGAGAAACTTTTATGCATTGCTATGTGATTGGGGAATTGAAAATAAGGTGTTCTCTCTTACTTTGGATAATGCTTCTGCTAATGATGTGTCTGTGGATTTGTTGAGAGATGAATTGAATGGAAAGAAAGCACTATTTCTAATGGTGCTTTTTTACATATTCGTTGTTGTGCCCATATTCTTAACCTAGAAGTGCACGAGGGTCTGAAAGATCTTGATGAGGTGGTGAAAAAGGCCAATGAAAATGTGAAATATGTGAGAGGGTCACAAATTAGAAAGAAGAAGTTTCTAGAGTGTGTAAATATTGTGGGTCTTGATGCTAAGAGGGGTTTAAGGCAAGATGTGCCAACTAGATGGAACTCTACATTTCTCATGCTTGATAGTGTCTTGTATTATCGACATGCATTTTGTCACTTACAATTGAGTGACCCAAATTACAAGAATTGTCCTACTTCTAATAAGTGGGAAAGGGCAGAGAAGATTAATGAGTTATTGGAATATTTTATAATATTATTTGTATTTTCTCCGGAGTTCAATACCCCACAACAAACTTGTACTTTCCTATTTTATACACTTGCTATTGACACTGAAGTCATCTATGGAAAGTGAGGATTCATATTTGTCCTCTATGGCAAAGACAATTCTTAGCAAGTTTGAGAAGTTTTGGAAGGAATTCTCTTTGATATTAGCAATAGCATTAGCTCTTGATCCACGTTACAAGTTAAACTTTGTGGATTATGCTTATGCCAATGTTTATGGAGAAAGAGGATCAAGCCAATTTTTGTTGGTTAAAGATGGTTTGGAAGTATTGTTTGCTGAATATGCTGAATATGCTTGCAACAATACTAAAACCACATCTACCATGGTAGTTCCTACTCATGTTGTAAAGAACCCAACAGAGAAGTTCTTATTGAGGCAAAACAAAGTAATGAAGGTAAAAAATATGTACAGTTTTGTAATTTAGCATTCATTATAATTATTGTTTTATATTTTCTTTTGTTAATCTTGTTTTATATCTTTGTGCTTGTAGGAGTTCAATAGTTTTGAAAGTCAAGAGCAAGCTGTTATCCAAAAGTCAGAGTTAGAGATTTATTTAGATGAGCCAAGAATACAACCAACAGTGGAATTTGATATTCTTGAGTTTTGGAAAGGAAACCAGTTTCACTATCTGAAGCTTTCTAAGTTGGCTCGTGATATCTTGAACATACCAATAACTACTGTTGCATCCGAATCTGCTTTTAGTGTTGCGGGGCGAGTTTTAGATCAATACAGGAGCTCACTTAAACCTGATGTAGTTGAGGCATTGGTTTGCACTAGGGATTGGCTATTTGGAGATAAAGGTATACTCTACCTTTGAGTCTTTGATATGTAGTAATAGCATTACACGTGATATAATCTGGTTTTCAATTTGTATATATATAGAAGTTATTACTTGGTTATATTAAACTGTGAATTTTTCTTTTAATGTTCTAGATATTTTCAAGTTGAATGGAGAGATAGTGTATTCATTCCTTATTGACTGTATAAGATTACATTATGTTGGCCACTTATCAAATTTATGTGCAGACAACAACAAATCAATTCGCATGGCTGTGGATGAAATCATTGAAGATGTGCTTGGTTTGGAACTCAATGAGTCTAGTTATATGTCCGCTCAAAATTCCCACAACCCCAGCTCCTCAAATGCAGAGGTCCCAATGGAAGATAATTTAGACATAGTGACATTTTTTTTAATCTTTGGATAGTTTTTAAATATGTTTTAATTCCATTCTCATAAATTTCTTGAATAGGTTGAAATACTTGGGAACTTTTGAAGATTTGTAGAGTTAGAACTTATGATGCTATCATTCTCAAGCAAAAGAAAGCATTTCCTTTTGCTTTAATATTTTGTTGTCTTTCGATGTTTCTCTTAGTATTTTGGATCTTGATTCTGTGACAATTTGAGACTTGCTTGGGTAGTGATTTGCATATGGACACCAACTATAATTTAGACTTATGTTTTATTTTAAGAAATGTTTGTCTTAATCATTATGGATATTTGATAATTCTAGTTGTTAAATTTTATATTTTATATGAATATAATGAGTTTCTTGTGTTAGTAAATTTAGAATTTTAAGTGATTTTTTATCTAAAATTTTCGTGTTAAATGGGTCAGAAATCAGTTTCGTGTTAAATGGGCTATAAACAGGTTTTTCATGTTAAATGGGTCATAAACGGGTTTGTTTTTGTGCCAACCTGTCATGGTCTGTTTAATAATCGTATTCGCGTGTCGTGAGTGCTATCCATTTATTAAATGGTTCATGTTCATGTTTAGGTTCCTGGTCCGTTTATTAATCGTGTTGTGTTTGTATTCATGCTTATCATGTCGTGCTGTAATCAGGCTAGCCCGAACTTGACCCATGAACACAAATTGCCAGCTCTATATTGATACCCTAAATTTTTTAAATTTGGTAATTTAGCTTCCGTTTGGTTCGTCAATTGGAGATGACATTTTTAAATTAGAGTTGGTTAACTTTCTAAAAAATAGTTATGATTTTTGTTAACATTTCATAAAAAAACAAACTGAGATAGAAATTTTGAGTTGGTGATGTCGAACGAAACGCACCCTTTGTCTATAATTTATTTTTCTTAATTATAAACCCCTAAACAAATAATTTTTGGCACTATCAGTCATTCTTACTTGAATCTATTAAAATTTAAATGGTTTTTTAACACATTATTTTCTCAAAAATGGCATTGCTGATCATTATTACTAAATTTCAATACAAATTATTTTTAAGTTTAGTTTCAAATTTAAATTATAATTGTATTAGGTTTAAGTTTTCAAAGAAATTTGAATTGATCTTAATAAAAATGATCAGCAACACCCTTCTTGGACTCTAATGTGTAAGTCATATGCAAAAAACCGTCCAAATTTTAAAATTTTGAGTGAAAAGGACTGACAAAGACACAAATTATAAGTTCAGGAGGTTAATTGTCTAGAAAAATTTTTGTGGACTAAATTGTCAAATTCAAAAAGTTCATAGGGTGTCTATAAAATTTAAAAAAAAAAAAAAAAAACCTTATATTTGTAATCCTAAAAATTACACAGGATAAAAGAAAACACACCGAAATACACTTTATGTCTATTCAAAATCCACTTTTTTCCCTTTTATTATACAAATCGATTCTATTGTTATTGCAGGCTTTATGCTATAGATCAAATTATTTCGAATGATATATCTCTTCAACATAACATATGTCATCGAAAAGATCTTAGAGACCCACCAATGCACAAAAGCCAGTATCTTTTAAAAAATGGGTTCTCATTCGAATATTGCAGATAAATGTATTGTTATGGAGTCAAGATCTGTTGTACCTAATTTTTTTGGCTCATTGGCTGTCTCCTCAATATTGCATGCTATATCATTTGAATTTAACAATTTAGCTACATTAAAAATGTTTAATACTAAAAATTCTTAAATAAATTGATGAATTATTAAAATACTATTGAGTATACATCCAATAAGACAACAAAATAGGACAGCAGATCTGGACTTATTGTCATAATATTATGTATTTTGATTTAAGTTCTTTTATTTACAAATTGTGAAATATAATAACTTTTGATTTAAGTTCTTAATTAAAATGTAACGGCCATATGTTTGCAATGGTATGTCTCATAATAGGTCCCAATTCTGCTAATGATTTGAACCAAAACTAACTTTTGGGTACAATAAGAATTGTATTCTCAAATAATATCAGAGGGATTTACTGTCATCATTGAAATTCCACTTTCCCTACTATTAGCATCTTGCTTAATGGGAAAGAATGATTCTCATTTTAGTTGATTTCACTTAATTCACTGCTTAAAGTATCTCTTTTCTTATAAAGTCAGTCGCAAAATACCTTTTTAATTGTTAAATTTCATAAATACTGTGACATTTGAGTTAATTAAACAAAAAACATATATATATATAGTTTGCCAATTGAGGTTAGCTCAATTGTTGTTTAATAAATGTGTAAGTTGTTTTTAATATATTAAAATCTAATTTCCTCTAAGAGGATAGTAATTCTTTGACATGAAACCTAAATAAATAGTTCAAAAACTTTTGCTTAAAAAAAAAAAGCATTCGAATTGATTTAAATGATGAACATGAAAAAATACAATTATGATCCAAGAAAAAATGTTTAAGTATAAATATATTTGCGAAAGCTATTTCAACATAGAAATTAAATAACAAAATATTTATAAGAGCCACATTTGAAAAATATATTTTGAGGACTCCACAAAAAAAAAAAAAAAAAAAAGGTGGACATGATGGTGAGATACAATTCGGACAAATTTGTTAACGGAACATATTTGTAGGACACAAGGTTATGCTTTGATATTCGGAACAAAAATATTATAAGGATTATATTTGATAGGAAATTTTAATAATTAATATTAGGGTTTTATAGCTAAATTTTTTTTTTTATAGAAAATTTTTAACAAAAATCAAAATTTTTAAAGATTAGTTAAAAGATCTTTTTTAATGATTAATTAATTTTTTAAAAATAATCAATTAGTAATTGATCATAAATATATTATTAATTTGATCAATTAATGATTGATTTATTGATCATAATATAAATTATTAAATTTCATAGTTAATTACAAACTGATCAAATATGAAAAAATGACAAATAATTATTTACTAAATAAAAAAAATTTGATCATCTATTAAATTGGGTGATTAAAAAGTATCACTTAACTTAATTTTTCTTAATCTTATATATCAAAATACATATACAGAGTAAAAGAAATTATTCCTCATTGATTAGTCAGCAGCAGAGCAAACAATAAAACAAAAAGAAACTTTTGCTTCGTTTGATAAAACGGTTTGAGTTGAAATTTTTAAGTTTAAATTGGTTGACTTTTTAAAAATTAGTTATAATTTTTGTTAACTTTTTAGAAAAAAATAAAAATTAAAATAAAAAATTTGAGTTTAAGATATTTTATTATACAGAGTAAAATTATGTTTTTTTTTTTTTTATTATTTTTTATGGTCAAAAGAAACTTTATGCTGACCCAACTCCAAAGTTCAAACCCCTTTCTTTCTTTTCTTTTTTTTTTTCCGTCCTTTTTTCTCTGTTTCTTCTCCCTCCTCTCTTTATCTTCGTATCTCTCGGAATAATACCTCTTAATTCCGATTCAACCCCTGCGAAGTCTGTGAATTTACAAGATGAACCACCCAATGATGCTTGTCAACTGCTCCAACTGCCAGACGCCGCTGCAGCTCCCGCCGGGCGCCCGATCCATCCGCTGCGCCCTTTGCCAGGCCATCACCCACATCGCCGACCCACGCGGCGCTCCTCCTCCCCCTTCCTCCTCCCACGCGCCGCTCTCCACTCCCCCTCCCCCTCCTCCTCTGTCCCAAGCGCCGCCGGGCCACGACCCGAGCGGCCACGGGCGGAAGAAGGCTGTGATCTGCGGGATATCGTACAGGTACTCGCGCCACGAGCTTAAGGGCTGCATCAATGACGCCAAATGCATGCGTCATCTTCTCATTAGCAAGTTCCACTTTCCTCCGGACTCCATTCTCATGCTCACTGGTACTTTTTTTTTTTTTCATAGTTTGAAAATCTATTATTGATCTAATTCATACGCGGTTTTGACCCCCCTTTTTTTTTTTGGTGGATAAATTTTTAGGATTGAAAAAGATTTCTTTAAGATCGAATCGTATTCCGTTGTCGTTCGATTATGCGCGTCTTGAGCTTGTTTTGAATCCAGGATTTTAGTTGTTGGTTCCTCTTTTAGCTTTCTTAGGATCGGAATTTGGAATTTGTGTCTTTTAAGGTTGTTTTCTCAGCTATCTCTCTGTGAACTATTGAGAGATATTTTTTAAGGTATGATTAGTCTGAGAGTTTTGAACGAGAAAGTTATAAGGTTGATGATTTAGTGCTATTTTTGGGGTTTTTTTTTTTTTTTTTTTTTTTTTTGGAATTTGGGTTGGGCTGATGGATTAAATTTTGCTGACACGGGGGTCTCTCGGAATACGATTTTTATTGTGATATGTTTTATGATTGAAACTTGTGCTATGAGTTCTGGATTTTACGGTACAATCTAAGTCGTTGAAACGAAATTCAAAATAAAACACAGCTTACTAATGTTGAGGGTGGAGCCTAATTATCGTCGTGATGCAGTGTTAGCACACGAAGCGACCTTGGGGTTTACACACGCATATTTTACAATACTATATATGTTTAGTGGCCGGAAGGGGACGTTGCTCTCACATTGAGGGTCGGTGAACCACTTTAAATTTTGTATGTGTGTGCTTGCCTTTGTTTTGTATTTTTGCTCTCATTAATAAAGGATTAGGGCATTTAATCAGTAACAACTAATACGTACTTTACAGATATGCATAAAAAGGTACACATGCATGAGCTGCTTGGTGCATCTGTGTGCTCTGATTTGTAGCTATAGCTTCATGTATGGTACGCTAAGTAAATAAATTTAGATGAGCACAAATTATTCTTTGTGAGTATCATATTTTGACTCTAGAAATTCAGTTAAATGAAAAAGAGCACGGTGGAAAGATATCAGCATTTGAATCGGATTAATGATTATGCTTCGCTTTACGTATGGTTTTGATCACATTTCAACCAAGACCTTATATTAGGTTTAATTATGAACTACTACTTGTTCTCATTATGTTGCTATGTTATTTATGGTTTGGATTCAATGGATTTCTCAAAGTATATTTCAATTTTCATCTAAATATTGAATCCTTGATTCAATGTCTGGTCCCGTGAAGAAGCAAAAACACTGAGGTTACGTTGACTTGTGATGCGTTACTTCATTGCTTGTGGCTGTCTTAAAGAGGATGCTTTCTTGGAAACTTCGGCTTCAAGTGGCTTATATTATGAGCTCTATTTGATTTTTTGGTCAATCTGGAGTTTGGACAAACTAGTTATAATGTCCAATGTCTATTGTTTCTGCTGAGTGGAGTTTGTCATTATGACAGAGTGTTTAAAGAGTCGTTGTTTTAAATAACGCTCCAAGATTGTTGGTTATTCTTTCTCAAAATTATGTATATGTTGTTAATTTCCTCTTTAAAATCTTTAAACTTGAGAGTGTACTACGAGATGCAACTTTGAGCACTGGTTAAAGATGTCTTGTTTGTCATTTGCTCCCACTTGGGTGGGGCAGAGTTGGAACATTGGCCGAGTTCATGGTTTTGAAGCTCAAAAGTCTGTTTTTCTTAAGCTTTCATGATAAAGAAATAGCACCTAGAAGCAGCACTAGAGTTGCCAATGGCATTAGTTTACATTTTAGACAGCTGAACTTCACTAGTACCATACTTTACAGTGAAGTTGATCAATTTATTCTTCAAGTACATGACTCTGTTAACATTTCAGAAGCTGTCGCGTCTTTCTTTGTCTTCAGAAAAGATCCCCTGGAATTAACACTGCTGTAGTCCTGCGTTACAACTGATGAATTCAATTGAGAAATAATAAAGGCAACTCTTAAATACTTGCCAATTTTTTTGGTTAAACATGACTTAATTTGAATTTTCCATGTAATCAAGTGTATTTCTTTTTAATTATTATTATTCTTTTATGTATTTTGCTTCACGGTATACATGTTTAAAGTGTGATTTATCCATACCTAAGTTCAAGGTTAGTTGAACGACCAAGAATTGGCCTTTGGGCTGTCTATTATCCTACAAAAAACCCGAAACAGACATCTTTTTAATTTCTTAAACTATTTATCTTAAGAGATGATTTTTCTTCATTACCACTTTTTTGGATAAAAGATTTTTCTTTATTGCCACTTGAATATAAAGCGACCATGCAACTACCCTTCTCACTTCGTGAAGCCCCTAGGCTAATTTTCCTTCTTTTTTTCCCGATTTCTCTTCTCTTTAAATTTTGTTCTTTCTTTCTTTACTTTGAAAGCATGCTGATATCAGTTTTACTTCTAACTTGAACTGCAGAAGAAGAAACTGATCCGTACAGGATTCCAACCAAACAGAACATTAGAATGGCGTTATATTGGCTTGTACAAGGATGTCAAGCAGGTGACTCCCTGGTATTTCATTATTCTGGTCATGGTTCACGGCAGAGAAACTATAACGGTGATGAAATTGATGGATATGATGAAACTCTCTGTCCCCTCGACTTTGAAACTCAGGGTATGATTGTTGATGATGAGATCAATGCATCAATTGTTAGACCTATTCCTCATGGGGTTAGGCTTCACGCCATTATAGATGCTTGTCATAGTGGCACTGTACTAGATTTGCCATTCCTTTGCAGAATGAACAGGTTAGTTAACTAACACTATACGGGATTTACACCGTCACCCCCTAAAAACTAAAATTTCTTGGTTTGGAAAACATGAAATTCGAATAATGTGATATTCAGAAATTTTCGAGTATTGTAATTTCGTCTTAATCTTTTAGTCCTATTTGTAACTTTGATGCGTCCTGTGCTCTGTCAAGTCCTTCCTTTTGTTTGTGGTGCAGGGCACGGCTACTTGCCTGCTTATCATCTTCAATAATTCTTTTTGATTAAAAAAAAAAAAAAAAAAAGGAATCTCAAATTCTTTATTTGTTTAAAGTCTCATATTTCTTTCGTTGGATATGATTTTCCCATCTTGGTAATAGGAGCGGACAGTATGTGTGGGAGGATCATCGGCCTAGATCAGGTGCATGGAAAGGAACAGCTGGTGGAGAAGTCATTTCGTTTAGTGGTTGTGATGATGATCAAACTTCAGCTGATACAGCAGTGAGTGAAATCTGAATTTAGCAAATATTTTATAGTCTGAACTAAGAGGAAACATTTTTTTATATATGCCCAATGGAACAGGCTCTATCAAAAATCACATCAACTGGTGCCATGACTTTCTGCTTCATCCAAGCAATTGAGCGTGGACAGGGAAGCACGTACGGGAGCATACTGAACTCCATGCGGTCTACCATTCGAAATACAAATAGTGGTGGTGGTGGGCTTGGCAACGACGTTGTTACATCTCTCATTGGCATGCTGTTGACCGGAGGCAGCGTCAGTGGTGGACTAAGACAGGTATTTGCTCATCTAGCACACTTGCACTTGATGAGTGGTTATGAAGTTAAATCGTCATTGAAGCCACAAATTTCACCATTTTCATGACACAAGTTTATTTGTCAAGTACTATACCAATTTATTTATTATTTACTTTTACTGATTCAATTGAATCCATTCCGTTCGTTAAGTTCTTATTATCAACCAATTTTTCCGTTCTCTTTACAGGAGCCACAATTAACTTCCTGCCAGCCATTTGATGTGTATACAAGGCCTTTCTCCCTATGAATGTATGTGGAACGGATTGAATTCAACTATACATTTACTTTATTCGATATTTATGTGTTCTTGGAATGGAACCGTTCTGGCGAAAAATAAATATGTTGAACATTTTTTATTGTTTAGAGAAGCAAGATATGTATATATATACTTTTATGGCATCATGTATCACTTTGTTGTTTGATTATCCAGAGTTAATCTACTGCTTTTTCACCATGAAATTTGGACGGGAAGATGCCGAGAAAAATGGAAGATGATCCAACGAACAACGCGATTCTTGCGTAGATGAAATAATCCCACAATTTGCATCGAACAAAATGAACAGGCTTTGCATAAATTGGAAGGTTTTTGACCATATCTCATTTCTTGCCCATGATTTTCGTTGCCAAGGTGACGAAACTCCACTCTGCTAGGAATTCTTTCGGTGGCGCATTTCCTCTATCATCTATATCACGTTCTGCTAAACAAAGAAAAAAGTTTAGGTTCTGCTATCCTCTTTCTTTCTTTTCTTTTGTTTTGTTTTTAATATTCTCTCGGGTGGAAAAATATCAAAGTTTTGCCACCGAAAGAGAACCATGGAAATCTTTAAGTGAGCATCGTTCTTAAAGCATGGGAATTAGCTTTTGCCCATACCTACTTGACTCATCACTTTTTTGTGAAAATTTTGCAAGCTTTTTATAACAGGGTGTTGCACATCCATAAATGTGAAAGTGACAAAATGGGATAAGCGGGATTGGTTTTGTTTTGTTTTTTTGTTTTGTTTTTTTAAGGAAACCTTTTAATCCTAAAATTTTCCAAACATGTGTTTCTTTTTTTATACTTTGAAGTGGAGTATTATCTTTTAATGTTAGTTGGCCATAGAATCCGGTTGTGATACAACGTTTGCCTTGCGATTCTCAGAATACTCGTCACCAGTTTAACCACTAATTAAGGGACATATTCAATTCTAGCAAGAAGGAAAAAAAAAAAAAATAAATAAATAAGAGGAAACTAACTTTTATTCAAATTGTGAAACATCCTCTTTTACCCTTTCCAAAAAAAATAAAAAAAAATAAAAAAAAAATCCTCTTTTACAAGATACCAATAAACTTCTGTAAATAATCAATTCAAAGAAAACCAACAGAATTAGATAACACAAAGTAGGTAAAATGGTGGGCTATTCTATTCCCATGACGAGATGAGTAACAAACATCGTCACTTCTTCGCTAGAGAAAGAAGAAGTCTAATATCCTCAATGACATTTACCTCGGGAGCGCACACACGTCACATGAGCTTTAATCCTTTGCACAACGTTCGCTACATCCGTCTCCACCACCCAGTCTTGAAAATCATTTTATGGGGAAATTTTGCCACCTTCTCTGACTGCCAAACATTCCCCAGTTCTGACGTAGTATCCCGGCTTTTCGACCTAGGCTTTGAGCTTGTCTTAGCTTTTTATTGAGGTCATGTTGACCATTTGTTCTTTGTTTCTAGGAGTTATTTTTTATTTTAATAAGATTGACTAGAGGGTTTGACACAAGGTAAGTGGATAAGAAGGTTACAACTTAGTTAAGATGTATTTTATTCACTTTGATGTCAGTTTTTTTTTTTTTTTTTTTTCAAATACGCAAAATTTGTTGAAGATGTTATTTTTATATAACTTAGCCAGGATGAGGCATTTTTTCATCTAAGAATTGCTTTAGGAGAAAGAAGTAAATAGCAGTTTTTAGAAAATTATTGAAGTCAATAACAAATTTTCAAAATATTTATAATAAATAACATATTTATTAGGTAAATAATTTATTTACGTCAAGTTTACCATGTAAATGTTTCATTCACCTAGTAAATCTATTATTTACGGCAAATATTTTAAAAACTTACTATATACTTCAATTATTTTTGAAAAATTGCTATTTACTACAATTTCCTTATATTTTTTTTTTAATTAAGAATTGTTGTGTTTTTCTTTTTTCTTTTTTCTTTTTTTTCCTTCAAAAATCTTTTCTTTTTGTTTATTCTATTCCTTGGTTAAGCTTTTTCTCAAAAAGAATTTCTAAAGGTAACCACTTTTTTCAAACTTATGTGAGCCAATATTCACCTCTCAAGTCTAAAATGGTTTCTCTATTTAAAGCCCCACAATTCACGTCAAATGACGAGCGTGCATGGCTTTTGATAAGTGGTCACGTCCAACACATATAGATACAAATGTAGGTGATCAACTGCTCCAACTGCCACACTCCGGTGCAGGCTCCCCTGGGCGCGAGATCCATCCGTTGCGCCTTTTGCCGTGCTGTCACCCATAAAGGTGACGCACGCGCCGCACGTTCTCCTCTCACCTCTCATGCACCGTTGTCGCTGTACAACCATCAGCTGCCGGGACTGCCCCCCGAATGCCCACGGGCGGAAGAGGGCGGTGATATGTGGGATTTCGTACAAAAACTCGAGGCACGAGCTCAAGGGCTCAATCAACGATGCCAAGTGCATGTTGTATCTCCTTGTCAACAAGTTCCGGTTTCCGCAGGATTCAATTTTCATGCTCAGTGGTATGTTTCTTCTTTTAGTAACAATAACATCAGAAACACTATTCCCATACCTTTTGAGGATTTTGTTATGCTGTACTACGTTATTAAATTTTTCTTTTGTTTTTCTTTTTGATGGTTTTAGGATTTTGGGTGGCATTAAAATCTTATGCATGCATTTATTTGGTGAAACCCTTCGAGTTGAAAATTTCCAATTGGTTTTTTGTTTTTTGAAAAATCAAATCAGTTTCACTATTCACAACTCCAATTACAATTTAAAACTCAAACTTTTAAAAATCCATAACTTTGCATATACAAGTCAAAATGAGATTATTATTTTTTTCAAATTGCATTAATTTCGAGACAAACGAAATAAGATCTGACTATGAATTTTTTTTTAAATGAGATTATTTTTTTCAAATGTTTTTTTGAAAATATGTTAAGTTTTTACACTTTTTAACTCTAATTAGTCAAACGCACAATTTCAAAACTCAACTTAACTCTAATAATTCAAACTCAAAATTTTCAACTCAAGCGGACGAACAAAACGAATGTATGAGTTTGTGCATGCTTTATTTGTACCGTGTGTGTATACGTGGGTGTGTGTGAAAAAAGAACTTTTTAGATATCGTTGTAAAGGTTTTGAATGAGAAAGGCATCTGGCGTAAAAAGAACGCTCAAGCTTGAATGATTTGAAACATTTGTATTTTCTTTTTTTTCCTGTAGTAGAAATGGAAATTTGGGCTGAGCTTATAATGCACCTTTTTCTCTCTTGAAAAGTTTAATCAGTTATTAAGAGTCCAGTCACGAGTTTTTGTTTAATTATTTCCTTTTTTAACTGGCGGTGAGGAATTCTAACTATACATCTTGTAGTAAAGTTGGGTGTAAGTTTACCGTTAGGCTATGTTACAAATCACTGTTTAATCGAATTTGATGGTTACATCTATACGTAAATATGAAAAAGAAGCATATCCCGTCATGATAAGAGACCTTTTTTCTCAAAAGAATTTCAGACACGATCAAGGTTTTTGGGCCGTGATCTTTAACTGCAGAAGAAGAAACTGATCCGCGCAGGATTCCTACTAAAAGTAACATCAGAAGGGCACTACATTGGCTTGTACAAGGATATGAAACCGGAGACTCCCTCGTATTTTTTATTTTTTCGGGTCACGGTTCCCAGTAGAGGGACTACAATGGCGACGAGGTCAACGGATATGATGAAACCATTTGTCCCAAGCCTTGGACTTTGAAACTCAGGGCATGATTGTTGATGATGAGATCAATGCCACAATTGTTAGGCCTATTCCTCATGGTGTTAAGCTTCATGCCATAGTTGATGCTTCTCATAGTGGTACTGTACTAGATTTGCCATTCCTTTGCAACATGAACTAGTTTAGTTATCATATACTAACTCGCACGTTTCAACTGGTTTATATTTAGTGACGGAACCATGAATTTTTTGGTCTGTTTAATCTGTGGCGTCCATCGGAATTATCAACTCTACTCAGCTTGTTTTTTCTCTTTGTATTTTATTTACTTATTATTATTATTATTTTTTTTTTAATTTTAATACATTGAGATGAGAACTTTAGTAGGTATCCTAATAACAAGTATTCCATTGAATAAACTTGCTGGGATGCGTTATAATTTTCTGTTTCTCTTTCTCTCTCTTCTTTTCTTTTTCTTTTTCTTTCTTTTTTCTTTTTTCTTTTTTTTTTTTTTTGGCTAAATTGAAATAAATAAATAATAACACATTCCTCTGTTTGAAAATGAACTAAAGTTGTGTTTTGTCCAACTATTCATCACTTTCAGCAGCGGATCCACCACCATTCTATTTTAATAAGGACGCACACTAATTATTGTTTTGAAATTAAAAAAAGTAAAAATAAAAAAACATAAGGTTCAACGGGGGCATATATGAAAATTTCACATCTATGGAGGCAAAACAGAAAAAAATCATAAAGTTTTAGAGATTTTTTTTTTAAAGTGTCAGTAGAGGCAACCGCCCCTAATTCCCCAATTCGGTTTTAAGTGGGTCCGTCACTGATTATCTTTAACTATGCTTCTTTCTTTATGAAAGAAAATCACAAATTTCTTTTCGACTTAGGCTGAGTTTTTTGCCACCCACCTTGGTAACAGGAGAGGACGGTATGTGTGGGAGGATCAATGCCGTAGGTCGGGTGTTCGGAAAGGAACAAGTGGTGGAGAAGCAATCTGTTTCGGTGGCTGTGATGATGATCAAGAATCTGCTGATACATCTGTAAGTTCAACACACCATGGATAATTTAAACACAAGAATTTTCTATTCTCAAATCTCAAAGCCTTGTAACTTTTATGCTACAGAGGAAAGAACTGTTGGAAATTCTAATGTTTTTATTTATTTATTTATTTATTTTTAATGGTCCACATTAAAGAGAGTTCTAAATTCAGAAATTAAGTGGGTGATTAAAGGAAAATAGTAACCGCTCATAACCTATGAAATTGAGGGTAGGTTTTTAATTCTTTTAATATGGTAATAATTATAAAAGAATTTATACGGTAACTATTACAAAAGTTACAAAAACCTTTTGTATTCATTCTCTTAATAATAATAATGATATTATAAGTGAATGGTTTTCTGATCTATAAATGGACCAAGGGTCCCTAGCGTACCATTGTGAGAATGGCGTGTGAGTTTCCATCTTCAGGCACTCCTAAAAGTGATATAGGTTAGAAGATATGAGGTAGTGTGATTCGTTATTTGTTCTTGTGGCCGGAGGTTAAATTCTAAATTTCATTTCCTATATATTTTGTATTTATATCAAGAACAACTGTTTGATATATGCATTTTCTTGGAACGGGCTGTGTCAAATGGAAAACCATCTGGTGCCATGACTGCCTCCTTTATCCGAGCCATCGATCGCGGACAGGGGAGCACATACGGGAGCATACTGAGCTCCATGCGCTCTACCGTTCGGAATTCGGGCAACGTTAATTCGATCATTTAGCATTAATGTTAGATTGTGTTTTGAAGCTCGAAACCATATATTTTTGTCGAGAGATTGTAATATTTGTTTGGAAGTCTAAAAAAAAAAAAATGCAGTAGTCCTACATTAACAAAAGAATTAAAGGAAGCCTTTTTTTTTTTTTAAGGAATAAAGGCAAGCAAATTGGTTCTATAGGAATTTTATTAGAGGAACTAATATCTACGATAAAAAGTTAACTAAATCTAATCATTATTAATGTATTATAAATTTAAGGGGCTTTGCAATCTAATTTGAAGGGTATAAGACTTAATTTTCAAATTTTTTAGGAGGCTTGATGTAACATGTGTACGCAATTACTTGTATATAGGTAAGGGGTATACAATTAGTATACACCATGTCAGTTAATTAATTAATTAAGTTTGTTGTATGTTGAAGATAATAATTTCCATAACATTCCGTTTGTAAAATTTCGACAAATAACATCTTAATCAAAGTATTTATAACACTTCAAATACACCATTTTTATGTCTTGTTTTCCTACATCCAAACAGTTTCCTGTCCAATTTTCTTCAAAAATTATTTTTGTCTATATCCCCTGAATTTTAGGATCATTTTTACCATCTCTTGAACTTTTAAAAAACTCTCATTTTGTCTTCTAATTTTGAATTTGTCTCACTTAACCGATTTTACTAGAATTTTAGTTAAAAACAGATGAAAAGATAGGATTATGTTAGGATTTCTACTAAAAACAAATGGAAAAATACCACATGATTGCACTTCACTCACTTTTCTCCTTCTGTTTTTAATTGAAATCTAACACAAGGAGTTAAGTGGGACTAATTCAAAATTTAAAAAGGTTCAGTTGGAATTTTTTAGAATGTAAAAGGCAAAATAGGAATGATTTTAAAATTTAAGGGCAGGATAAAAATAATTCTCAACAATTTATTCACCAATTTTATTTGTTTGCCAGATAGATTCATTATACAACCTTTTCTCTTATGACATTAATGTATCAATACTAAATTATTGTTTGTTAGTGCCCAAGTTAACTTATTCATGGAGGTTTTTTTATTTAGCTTGCGTTTGGTTCGCTTGTTGAAGATGAAATTTTTAAATTAAAGTTTGTTGACTTTTCAAAAACTAATTATAAATTTTGTTGACTTTTCAGAAACAGACAAAAACTGATATAAAAAAGTACAGTTTAATTGGAGTTAAATTTAAACGTCAAACTAACTCTTAATTCTTTCACAGGAGACACAATTAACAGACAGCCAGCCAGCCATATGATGTGTATACAAGACCTTTCTCCCTCTGAGGTCCATGGATTGACTGCAACAACAAGCTATATTCATGGATTTGGGATATTAAGGCTTTCTATAATGAAATAAATAATATTTCAAACAATATGTTTGAGGCGAAAATAAAATGTGTACCAAATGCAAATTATGTAAGACAAAAATAATGGGTCGAACATGCTTGACGTGTTTAAATGAAAACATCTGTATGACTAATATGTGGAACATGTTTCCGGTGTTCAATGAAAATTGAAGATGTATATATGTATCTATTTCCCAACTTCTATATGGCATGTGAAAATACGACATATATATGTGAGTTTTGTTTTTGTTTTTGTTTTTTTTTTTAATGAACAAATTGAAATGTGGAGTTCGAGATAACGAAATATCCATTGTGGTAAACAAAACTTTAAACCAGTAATATGACTAAAGAACAAAAACGATTTCATTAGGCTATTTTGTATGAACATCTCCTAAATTATTTTAATTTGATAATTTAGTCCTTGAAGTTTGATTTTTATTTTTAGCAATCAACTTTCTAAACTCAAAATTCTTTGCACTATTAGACCTTTTTAATCATGTTCGTTAAAATTTAGAGTACTGTTGATGCCCACTTTTGTGCAAGGCCCTTTCTGATGAGACCTAGGTCCACTTTATATAGTGGACCCCATCAATGGACCCATGTCATGCTCTGGAAATTCTCGTGGGTCGTGGTTTAGTTGATTATGGGAAGATAAATTAAACCACTTATTAATTGGTCCAAATTAAACTTGGTCATAAATAAGTGCGTGGTGGAGTATTATCACAAAATAGTCTTCTTTGCCCTTGGTTCTTAAAACCTAAATATTACAGGTAGTAAACCATTAGCCTACTTTTGATAACCTAATATGCCTAGACCGTACTTTAAGTCCAAAAAACCCAAATAGAAGCTAACTCCCCTTAGGATAACTAGGTCCCACAAGTTAAACCCAAGATTTCATCAAGTCATTGTATAATTCTCATGTCCGGAGGAAGCTACGACTGGCCAGAGGAAGATGCTTTTGTCCTCTGAACAAAATAATATCCTTCTTCCGTTACAGTATCTCTAAAGATGCCTGTGGATGTATGTCAGAATCTCACCCAAAAAGTATCCCATTATCATTCTCTGGAGAAACTTTAGACCCTTAAGTGGAAACATGATAGAATAAGGATCTTCTGGAACCATCTATGCTAATGGGGAACTTGCTCCGACCAACTGAAAAGACTAGACACTCATCTTTGTCACATCATTTAGGTGCCCCTCAACCACCAAAATAAGATTCCAATCCCATCTTCAACCAAAAATGACATGAATTGTAGCAGCAGCCCTCGCCAGAGCATGAGACAGTGTGCTCCAGTGCTCTCCCTGTAAGTATCTTTTACCTCAGGCATGTCTTTCCTCCAGATGTTATTTCCTCCAGCTCAGTAGCCCAAAGCACCTTCACCCTCTATAAATACCCCTCATTTGCACTCCAAAGCAACAACCATTCTTTCTCCTTACCTAAGCTCTGCAAAAATCTCCCTAAACACACCATCAAACTTGGAAATTCATCCTTAAATCATCATTTTCATCACACTTAATACATACACCCTTATTAGAATGCCACCAGGACATATTCTTGACTACGGCTAGAGCATTTTCTGGGCTACACCAAAGACAGTCACTTCGCTTTTTCCCTTTCTCCACTACTATTTATCTTCTCCCCCTACCTCTCACGTTGACTTGTGGTTTCTTTTGTTGTGATCTTCCTTCATTTTACAAGTTCGAAGAGGCGCCTTAGTGGTCTACATAAGTGAGGGAGTTCCTAAGAATCACTTTCCTTTAGATCTCTTTGCATCCCGCTGGTCCCATCTTCACGTTGGAAGCCCTGCCAGAGCACTAACCTCTATCCAGTAATGTCTTTGGACGCGTCATCACCGCCATCAACCACTAGGAGAATGCTATGTTTTCGACCCTAGCCACATCATACCTTTGGATCTACCGGGCTCCAACAAGTGTTTTATACACGTGACTTGCACGTGGTAGTCTAAGAAGGACATTGAAATTGGTCATTTTCAGTTAATATATATACAAATTCCTTTTTAAGTTTAGGTTCAAGTTTAAGTTTTTAAATGAACTTGTATTGAAATTTTTTTTAAAAAAAATGACTAGCAATGCCCTTCTTGAACTATCATATACAAGTCACGTGTAAAAAATTATCCTAATTTTATTAAATATGAGTAAAATGATGATGTCAAAAATTATAAGATTAAGAGGTTGATTGTCATGAAAAAATAATTTAAGTACTAAAGTACCAAATTTTAAAAGTTTAAAGTGTTTGTATAAAAAAGCCTGTCATCATCGTGCACTTTTAAGTAATTCATGTTTGTAATGATGCATTTTACTTTAACAAGATGATTGTGGTCTGCTAACTTTTTTGGCCGGTTGAACAACGAACACGGATTACCTAAATTGTAGCTCCCCTATATGCATTTTGGCGGTTGACATGCCATTAGACGGTTAGAATGAAACTGAAAGTTTCATTCATTCGCTTTTGGAGTGTTAAAAAAAATTAATTGAACTAACTAAATTAAATCAAATTTTAGTATTATTCGGTCACAACTAGTTTTTTTTCTCCATTTAAGTGACAGAGAGAGTACTTTTGCCAACCTTCTAAGGTTTGGAGAGTGTGAATCAAATTCGAGCGGTAAGTGAAAAACATGCATATTTGTACCCTTTTTTTTTTTAATGGTTAGGGCTTCGAATTGTGCAATTTTTATCAGAATCATGTATGAAATTGTCACTAATTTCATACATAATTCTACTTTAATTTGTATAACGAAGATGAAAATATCGATATCGATCAAAATATCGAGGGTTTGAATTTACAGAAATATCGATCGATATTATCAATATCGACCAATATTATCAATATCGATGTCAAATGAGAAAAATGAAGGATATTTGCTTAAAATTTTAAAAATTTCAAGTGAAATTATAGGAAATGAAAAAAAAAAAAAAACTAAATAATACATAATTGATATATTCTTTACCATAGAATTATGTGTATTTTTTCATATATATGTAAAGCACAATCTATATAAAAATGATTAAACATTAAAAAACATACATTGATAAAATAACAACTTCATTAAGTGTAAATTTTAGAATCTCATGACATTTTATATAACAATAAAAGCATACAAGATCCATAATTAAATCAATATCAAAATGAATTCCTTGGAGATTCAAATCACAACTATGCAAACTATCCTGATCTACATAATATTTTTCCCGAGAAATAATGCTTGAATAATTCTAAAAACAGTTATTAAGATACCACATGTACGTTGATTGATCTTTTCACACTCAAGCTCCGTAAATTGAATAATTTGGATTTAGCCAAGAAGGTAGATATTGTTCGTGAGCATGCAAAGATATGTCATTTGACATTTAGGGAGAATGATAATAAAAAATAGTATAACACCTTAGATTTTCTTTTCACATTCGTGACAAATTTTTTTTACTTTTTTAAAACAACATTCCTGACAATTTTTTGGCTCTATAGTTTTATTTATGAGTAGAAAGTGTCAATTGCTTCGATGGCTATATAATTCGTAAAGAGAGAAAATTTTCCTTTTATTTCTTTTTAAAGTCTTTTTTCTTTTCACATTCGTGACAATTTTTTTTTTCTTTTTTAAAACAACATTCCTGACAATTTTTTGGCTATATAGTTTTATTTATGAGTAGAAAGTGTCAATTGCTTCAATGGCTATATAATTCGTAAAGAGAGAAAATTTTCCTTTTCTTTATTTTCACGTTCTTAGAAATTAGTAGATATTTGACTAATATATTCATTGAAATATTTGGATAAAATATGTTTGTATCCAAATATTCTAGTAAATTTGTGAAGGAAGATAACGGATATTAATATGTTACAGAAATTTTTCAGAACTTATTGATATCGAGTGGATACTCCGATAAGAAATATTTACTCCCTGTATATGTATCGAAGGTCTCCATTTATAGATAATTTCAAGAAAATATCTATTAAGTTATTGATATTTTCATCATTGTGTGCAACCACTTGAGTTTTGCATAGCAATAAACTACATAAACAAAAGCAAAAAATGCGAAGCCTACGGATGTTTTCAAGTCTCGACTTTTTGGAAAACAACTTGCTCAAGATCAAAAGGGGTTGAAACGGCTCAAACTCATTGGAGTGAAATCAATGACCACTCGCCCAAAAAAAAAAAAAAAAAAAAGAAGTTGACGTTATAGACAGACAACATGGCATATTTTTTATGCTCAATTGAAACCCTTTCTCATAATTGTAGTATAAGAGATATTTGAAGAAATAAATACCATAGGATGGACAAGGATCATCACCCCATTATATAAAATTCCCTCCCGCCCATCAACAAAAATATTTATGCAAATTAAATAAGTATCCTAACAGCTCATGGCATTAGAACATATATATATATATATATAGTTTTTTTTTTCCCTAACAAAGGTTACAATGAGCACCTCTATCCCTAAATGAATTTCTCTAATATTCTTGATTTTAGCGGATCCGGAGGCCGGAAAGCCTCCAACGGCAAGTTAGAGCTCGTAATAATCTCATTTAAAACACCTACTCCTTTCTCCGATTTGATTGACTCCAAGGTGTTTCCAAGAACATCACCTGCAAGCCCCACACTTAGAAGACTCCCCGGTTCTTCTCCACCTTCACGTATTATCCGCCCAATCTCTCCCAAGGAAACCACATCCTCTGTGATCACTTCGGCAAAGATACGACCGAGATACTCTGGAGCTTTCGGGGCATCATTGACAGTATCCTCCAAAGTCTCCAGAACAGATTCAAACCTAACAAGATAAACACAGGTTACTCGTCAAAATAATAATAACAACGATAATAACAGTTGCATAATCAAATTTTGACAAATTTTTCCTACCCTCTAGCAAGATGTGTTCGACTCAATGTAGCATCCCCAGACTTTGCAAGATTGACGAGAAGTTTCCCTAAAAGATCCCTTTCCATGTCTTTCCCATCAAAAGAGTCTGTGACCCATATAGATACCATCGTCGGGTGGAAGCTTGGAGC
The DNA here is from genome assembly GCA_038430175.1 of Ficus hirta. NCBI lineage: Eukaryota > Viridiplantae > Streptophyta > Magnoliopsida > Rosales > Moraceae > Ficus > Ficus hirta. The sequence continues at coordinate 19,073,532 of CM076587.1, forward strand.
ATTCAACTCTTTGATGCATAAAGCGACTTCTTTCTCATCCCTAGCACTGTAACAATTTAAAAAAGAAAAAAAAAAAAAATCAGCAAAAATGTTAACAAGAATGACCAGGTATACATATAAAGAGCTTTCAAACAATATCCACGAGACAAAATATACTGACAATTGCAAAATCAGCTGCATGCATCCAATGAATAAACAGTATTTAACATGAAAACTGTATCTATCTCTGTGGCAACTACGAGGTCTTCTTTGAAACCTAAAACATCTAAAGTTACTTCAGTGTACAGGTTATCTCATCACATAGTAAAGAACAAATGAGGCGGTCATAGACTACTTCTATTTTCCAACAACCTCAAAAGAAAAGAAAAAATATATATATATATATATATATTTAGAAGGTTTAAGCAAACACATGAAAGAAATAAGGATGATGTTGAGACCTTATTTTATTATTAAGCATGCCATTAATTCGAATATGCAAAATAACACAGGCAAAAAGAAACATGAAAAGGAGATGAGCAAACCTGTAGAATTCTTTAATAGCTGTCTTTGACTTCTCCCGAAGGCGTTCTTCGGACCACACCTTCTCTGTAGGAGTACTTTGTGTGGTAGTTGGTGACTGCCCACGTGCAGGTGGTGAAATTGGAATAGATCTATCAAAAGTATGATCTGAATTTCTAAGGTCTCTGCCACCATGAGTAATATTTCTGTCATGTGGACCCAAATGATCATAAGCAGCTTGGCCTGCAAATCTATCTGGCATAAATCTTGGAAGTAGATCCTCCCGTGAACTATAATTACGGTCCGATACAGAACCGCAACCATTCAAACCTACTGTCACTCTTCTCGAGTCTCCAGTTCCAAGTGACAAATCAGCCAGCGCAGCGGACGACATTGAAGGTGGTCCTCTGATGGACATTCCTCTGGCAAGACCACCTTGCGGCCCCAAAGTAATTGCATTTTCACCAACAGCTCTTTGAGCTAAGGAAATCGACAAAGGCCTGGCCTCAAAAGGCTGTCTCTCTTCTTGTCGAACATCCTGACTTCCAAAACCTCGAACCTGTGAGGGCAATGTACGGAAGCTACCCATTTGAGAACTGGGAGAAGACAACATAGTCGAACCTCGGGGACCAAAATCCATAGGAAGACCCCTTCTTCCTGATGCGTTTATGCTTGGACCACGAGCCAGCCTACTCGTTTGTGCTTGTCGTTCTTGAGCAGCATCTCTGTGCACTTCCTCGATCTTCTTTGGCCCTTCAACTTTCCTCCTTTGCTGCCATTTGTTCTTTCTGAGATCAATTGCATCCTTCAACATGAACCTAACCCTAGATGATAGTTTCATATTGTTTGAAAAATTTTTCATCACTTCAAAATATGCATCCATATGCTCCTTCGCTTTCGAATGGTCAATGATCTCCCCAATTGTGCTCATTAGTTTGCATAATGCTTCAACATCCTCCTCATCAGGTGTTTGATGTTGACCCAACAGTTTCTTTATGCACTCGTGCATTATTCTCTCAGTCAGCATCTTCTTCTTGTACAGCTCCCCGATCAGCCTGATATTACCCAACATTCGTCTCCTTGCCTTTATTCTCTTTTCTTCTCTTTCCTCTTCGGATTGTTTTACCTCACCCTCGTCATCAGCCTTGTTGGCTTCTTCTTGCTCTCTTTCTCCTCTCTCAAATTCTTCCTGGCATTTATTGAGAAGTAATCTCTTAAAGGTGATCTTCTCATTGTCTTCGCTAAAATCAGGCAACTCTCCAGAAAGATGGTAGCAGAAGTTAGCGTACATCTCACAGAAAGTAGGCTCCATAAGAGCTTTGTCAAAGATCTGTGCAATGACACCACGAAGTGTCACAGCGTTGTCAATGTTTACAGCTGTCACTTGCTCAAAAAGTTTTTCGAAGTTCTGTGGAGTTAGCTTGTTCAATATGCCCTTTAATTGCCTTTGCTTGGCCTCTTCCTCATCTGCTACTTTACCCACTTCATACCTCTTCTCAGTTTTGTGCATCATGAGTAACGGAGTTTGTGGAGAAGGAATCAAACCCTTCTGCTGAAAATTAGCACCTCGCGACCACCTATCAGCATCAGAATTATTTCTTTGCATCCCTCCCTGAGACCCTAGTGACTGTATAGGACCAGACAGGATTCCTCCAGCATACTGAATAGGTGTTTGCACTCGTGGATTCCTCAAGACACTGTAATTTGCACCCTGGCCAGGTCGAAAACCGGAACTAGGTCCAAAAGCCAAATCCAGGTGCAGGTCACGGCCTGGCACTGGACCAAACGGACTTGGCACTTTACTCCATCTGTCATCCTCCATCATTCCACTGTTTCGACGATCTAGTCGCGGTCCACCACCTGGCCTATCAATAATTCTTCCTGGACTATGGAACGAACTGCGATCAACAAGATGAGAGGCATTGGCATTAGGACTCGTCAAGACCTCCACTATATCAGCAGTGATTTCAAAATCCTCTGGAACATCAGTAAACTGCTCGGCAAATTTCAGGAGAAAATCTCTTGAATACTTTTTGACCACATTTCCATTTCCATCCTTGTCATGATGCAGCACACCTCCATTGGCCTGTTTCCCGTTGTCCGAGGTTTCCAACTTTGGTTTAGAGATGTCAGCAGCATCTTCCCAATCATCAGGTTCAGCTTTACTCCCTACATCTTTTTCAATCACCAGAACCTCTTCAATGGGTACATCTGGTGGTACCTGCTTAGAATTTTCGCTACTAGAAGTGTTTTCAGCTACTTCAGAAGCCACAGCGGTTTCCTTCTTTTCTTCGGGGCCCTTATATGCCATATAAAGATCAGATGTTGTGCCAGCAGCATCTGCCTTTTGAAGACATTCTTTTCTTTTCTTCTTACTTTTTGCAACAGTACTCTTTGACCTGGTCAATTCTGGAAGGGGTTTATCTTTAGAACCTGTTGGAACTGAAACCCCAGCACCACCCAAGTTTTCCGTGCTTCCCCCACCACCAACACTCTCCAGACTTCCGCCTTCATGTTTTGAAGCATCAATGGCCAGAGATTGAGCAGACGGCTGATGCAATTTTTCGGATTTCGAAAAAGAAGCATCATCATTAGTCATGCTATCACCTCTGCTTGAAGTGGCATCAATACCAGATGACTTCTCGAAAGAACCTTCAACATTTTGTTCATCCACGATAACATGTTCTGAGTGGCGTATCCCTGGTTCATCCATTCCTCTTGCAGTGTCTGATGGTGGAACGACACTGCTTGTAGCTGCTTTGTCTTGAACAAGTTCCTTCCCAGGCTGTTTATCAACCTCAACAGACTGTAAGGAGTTAACTTCAGAAGAAACCTCAGAACCGTCAGCATCCTGTTTGGACCCTTCAGACAAGCTTTTTCCTCCTTGTTCTTCTGTTACTACAGAGTCATCCTTTACTTGTTTTTCATGAACGGGAGAACCATCAAGCCTATTATGATGAACGGAGCCAGTAGTGTCGGGAGCAGTCTCTGCACGAGAAATCTCAGATGAAATACTCTGACTGCTATCTGCAATTCTCTCAACCTTAACTACAGAAGCATCAGTAGTGGCGACCCAGGTGGCTGACGGTGACTCCTCAGCTGCTTCTGGCACATCTTTATCACTCACCTGAGTAAGACTTGTCCTGGATTCCACAGATTCTGAAGCAACACTTACAGAAGAAAGACCCTGTTCAGAAGTCTCAGAAGGCGAGCTAGAATTAGGGATCGAATGGCCACCAACCTGTTAATCGGGAGTGCAAATCCACACAAACAAAAAATAAGAGACCAGAACATAGAATGGAAAGTTGCAATCTGTGAAAGATAGGAAGAGGGAAAAAAAAATAATTCACAACTTTACCTGATGCTGTGACCGGGAAGATCCTTTTTTCATAGGTTTCTTCTGTTGATCTTTAATCGAGTTTGACGTACTAAGAGTTTCCTTTCTTCTGGAGTCCGCACTGGCCACAACTGGCACGGAATCAGATGGCACAGCGGAAGAATACGGGGAAGAAGTGGATACCTGGGCTTCAACAGAAACAGCAGCAACTGTACCGTCATGTGGATCAGTCGCCACCACCGACTCAGCTACCACTGTCATCGAGTCACCACCAGATTTCAATTTCTGTGAAGATTTATCTGCGCAAATCTCAGCATCTGCAGATGAAGGAGATAAGCTTGCTTCTCCAGATGACCCTGAAGGCTTGGGCAATTCACCTTTGTCAACCTGTGAATTATTCGATAATGACTCCACCTTCTCTTCAACAGATCCAGTAGCCGGTTTAACAGTCACATGTGTAGTTCCAGATGGCACAGATGAGACTGAAGACTGTATCTCACGTGCATGTTCTACGTTCGGTGGTTCCAAAATACCATGCCTCTGGGTGCCAGACTTATTAACAGACACAGAATTAAGAGCTGATGGATTCACAATAGTTACATTTTGGGGACCCTGGCTACTTGGATAGTTAAACCGTGTTGCTTGAGTATTGGGTGCCATCTGTCCGCTAGTTAAAGGAAGAGAACTAGGATTTGGAAAATACATATTATTGGTATTATAAGGAGAAGCTGAGTAATAGTTCACAGGATGAGACGCTGGAAATGATGGAATAGGCTGAGATTGAGGAGGAACATTGGGATGAGGCCTCATGCCAGATGATCCACCATCAGAATGTCCATCTGGGCGTTTTTCAAATCTTAATTCTTCATGCGTCTTTGGATTAGTAATCTTGACTGTAGTAGTTTTACGAGGAGGAACGCCAAATTTTCCTCCCTGCTGCTGGGGATATTGTGGTCCCATGCCGATACCTAAGTTGCCCAACTGGGGAGCTAGTTGACCCATCTGAGTTGTGAAACTCAGGTTCTGACCCTGGTGCATGATTGCCTGATGCTGCAATGGGTGAGGTTGGAGACCAGTGACAAAGACGGGCTGCTGCACTGGAGGTGCACTTCCTATCGGTAAAGGCAAAGGCATAGGCATTTGAAGCGAATTGGCTGTCACCCCCTGAGATTGTATCTGTTGGTTGGGGCCACCAAATGGCATGGAACCTGGGGACTGGTGAAATGGAATCTGCATGGATATTCCAGTCATTGGAAGACCAGAAGGTTTTTGAGTTTGGCTCGATGGTGGCGCAGGTGAAACTTGCACATCCCGCTTAACCTTGGGCACTGGATGTGCTTCAGAAGTATTAGGCTTTTCAACAGCACCAGGATCCTTCCTAGGTAATTGCTGCTTGGGAACAGACGGGATTGGAAATGTCGGCGCAGCTCTAAAAGATTCATGACGTGCCTGCAAGTACATAAATCACATAATTATTGTGGAAAAAAAATGAAAAAAGAAAATAAGAGGATAATCAGCCAGATGATAACAGAACATAACTTTCTGTTGCCAAATAAACAGCCAGACAAGTGAAAAGGGAAAGAAGAAAACCTGGTCACGTTTCTGCTCATCCAAATTTGGGGGAGCAGAACTTGTACGAGCAGGAATCTATTAACACAACCAAAGCAAAATCCCACAATTTTTATTTTTAGGATATAAAATAAGACTTTGAGTACAGCAAAAGTTAGAGAATAAACAGCAAAGATATTAAGAACATTTCAATACCTGCATCCCATTTACGAAACCGGGACTTAATGAGCCAAACTGAAAAGCAATCCCCTTGGATGCATCTCCCGTTGCTACACCATTTAAAAAGAAAAAAAGAAAAAAAAAAAAGACATTACTACATTAGCTACTTGAATTGCCCTGATTATAAAAATAAAATGAGATGATACCAAAACTATATCTAAGAATTGTTCTACGCTGAAATAACCAAGAGAAACTAAATTAATAAAATTACTGGACTACTTTAAAAATACATTAAAAAAAAAAAAAAAAAACCAGAATGCTTTCCCAATTTAATTATATTTAGTATAGAACATGAAAGACGAGTTTCATCTGCAAACTTACACTTTGTGGGGGTAGTTGTGGCAGTAGTGGCTGAGCTCATGGGGGCATGTTGAGAAGTTGGAGCCTTCGGAACACCTCGGGAGCTTCTTTGAGAAACCAATGGCTCAGTTTGCTTGGCAGCTGAGCTTGTAACCAGCGCATCGGACGCTCCTACAATAACCAAAAATAAAAAATAAAAAATGAAGTAAAATCTGCAGGAACTAGTACATAACAAGCATTCGTTCTCCACCAGTTTTCCAGATTATCATTTACACATCCATGACATAAATATAAATATGAAAAAAAAAGGGGAAAGCCAAAATTTCGAGTGTTTCATACCGTGTAATTGGGGGTGTATATGGGCACCATTTGGGGCACCACGAGGTGTTGAAGCGTTGCTATCAGAAGAATTCACAGCGGGCACACTTGCCCTAGATTGCCCTCCTTGTGCATTGTTATTAATCTTCTTAAAACTGAAAAACCAATTATGCAGAAAAAAACAAAATAAAACAAAAAACAAAAAAACAAAATAAAAAAACCGAATAAAATGCAAAGCCCCAAATTTCACAAAACGAACAAACAAACAAACAAACCCTAATGTCAAAATCGAAATCAATTCGATTGGCAATGGAAATCAGAAGCAAACCCTAGAAGCAGCAAAAAAGAAAAGGAAATTGTAATCTTTTATACCTGCGATTAGACGAAATCGACGGTGAAGGGGCGGGCCCGCCGCTTCCCTTACCGTAAGCGCCTGAGGAGCCCCGCGGGTGATTGGAGCTCAAGGATCGCCCCGATTTCCGATACTGGGTCTCGCTCTTATCGGGCCTTGATTGATTGAAGGACATATATCCCAACCCTTGATTCCTCCAATTTTCTCCTTCGGATTTTCTCTGCAACCAAACACACGCAGATCCGCAAACACTCGAATCAAACCAAATCAAATCCAAACAACAACAACAATACAAAACGCAAATTCCAATAAGAATCTCAAGAACAATATTTAGGGTTCCTAGTGTAAGGAGGAAATACCTGCCGAGTGAGAGTGAACAGAGAGCGGTAGGAATTAGGGTTTTATTGGCGAACCATAACAAAGCAGTGAGAGAAGAGAGAGAGAGAGAGTAATGAAAACTAACAGAGAGAGATACAAAAATGAGGTTTTTTTTTGGAGAGAGAAAGAAGAGGAGAGAGAATGTGTGTGTGTGTGTGTGTGTGTGTGCGGAGTGTGTGGGGGTAAATTCGTATTGTGGTTACAAAACTGACCAGTAAGGGTGGTCAAAAGAGTAGGTTTTTTAGGAGATCAGAATCCGAATGGGTCTTTCTTTTCTTTTTAAGCTTTCCTCTTCTTTTTTTTTTTTTTTTTAAGGATAATCGTCTATTTATTGGTTTATTTCCTTGCTAATAATGGATTTAGAAAACTATTAGAACTTTTTTTTTTTTTTAGTTTGAGGATGGAGATTTTAATTCTAACACTTTAGGTAGAGTAATTATGAAATTATCATCAAATTATATTTATAATCATATTAGAAGAATAATTTGATTGAAAAAAGGTTATTTTAAGAATAGTTTTGTGTGCTATAATCCTCTATGTATTTAGTTTATTTGCTTACTAATTGAAATTAGAAGGCGAATATGAGAAAGGAGATTCCAACTTTAAATCTTTTAATGTAACGGTATAAAATATCACTATATTTTATATGTAATCATATTAAGACTATAATTTGATTAAAAGAGTGATAATTAAGGATTGATTTGAAGTTTGTTACCACTAAAATATATATATATATATATATATATATTGCTGAATTAGGACTATAATGTAGTTTAAACATTAAATAATCACACGACTTTCTTGAAAATAAAAAATTATTGTTATAAACGTGGCTCAAAAGGTAAAACGTGTATTAATGACACAAGGAGCTTTTTCTTCCTAATGTGTCACTAGCGGAACTCAACGAAGGAATCTCAAAAGAGAAGAAAAAACATTAAAACAGAGGAAGGAAAATAAACAAAACCCAAAAATAAAGTAAATGTAAAATAAAAATGCAAGAAAGAAAATCGTACTCTGTTTGTGTTTCTTGGTGGTGCACGCGCCATCCCACGCGCAGCCACTAGGCTTGAAGAAAATGTGGTGGTGGTGGTGGTGGTGGGGTTTAAGGGAGATGGGTAAGGTGGTGAAGTTACCATTTTTTTTTCCAAAAAAAATAAAACAATGGTATAATAATTTTAAATAATAATTAAAAAAGGGAGAGGGGGGGGGGGGGGGGGGGGGGGAGGCTGCTTTGGGAGGAGAGAAGTGAAATTGAAGAAGGTATTTAAAAGGTTCAAGAGAAGTTCAATCTAGTCTAGGGATTTTATGGTGTGATCTAGATATAGTAAATACCATTCAAAATCTAAGCCAATTTTCCAATTAGACTTGGATTTGGGCTTAATCCGTGTAACAGAAGGAAAAAAAAAAAAGGTGAAGCAAAATTTATTAGATATATAAAGAATACCGAATCTGAAGAACCTTTATTAGATATTGCAAAAATCAGTTGGGTGCGATGGAACAATTCTTACTTGCTAAGAAAGTAAAAGTGGTGAAGCACTTTTGAGTTACAAAAGTTATCTCAAGTAATTGTTAAAGTTATGATTTGACATACGAGATGTTTTTTTTTTTAATAAAAAAGATCTGGGGTGACCCCTTCATTTTTAAATTTTCAGTCCTATAGGTAGGAATCCATTTTTTTAAGTATGGCAAAGACAGGCTTTAACAGCTGAAGTTGTAAGAGACCTAAAGGGAGGCAATGGAAATTGAATCCGGATGGACGAATAAGAGAAGCCAAAGAAAGACGTCACACCCCTTTATCAACTCATCCACCCTTGTGGGTGTTTTGACATACAAGATATTGATATATAGGAAATTTTATTAAAATAAACCAATAATGCTTAAGAAATAATGAGGAGAATATGTGGTGGAGCCTCTTTGAGAGTACATACCCATAGTGCTCCATCCAAGGGTTGTTATTAAGTTGCTTTTACCATATATGGTTGAAACCCTCGGCGGCAAAGGCTGCGAGGTCGCACTTGTGACACGGAAGTTGTGGTTGAGACACCATTGAAAACCTCTGTCGTTGTCGATGGTTGCGAGGGAGTGGGTTTGTGATGCTGTTGTTATCGATGGGTCGTGACGATATGGCCTCCGCGGCCTTGCTCCTAAAGCCAACAAGAACCTTACAATCCCTGCTACAGTAGTCATTGGCCTCTTCCTTTTCTGTGAACTGTATGGAAATTTCATTGTTTTGGAAGAAGAAGGATGGGGTAGTATGTGGCAGTTTGCATTTGAACTTTTGTGCAACTCAACCATTTTTTACCATAGGATTTGATCTTGATGGTACACATGGGTACACATTTGGACTCTATGGATAGTTACTCTCAAAGAGCTTTTACCACTGCCACTCCCGAAATAATTGTTGATAATTTGATTGATTATTTTTGTCATACAAAAGCTTTGAAATGAATTCCAATAAGCCGTCAAAAAATTATAAAACTTGTTTTCTTATGTCAGCTTGCGTGATATGTTTTGGTTAGATCTTCTAAAGGGGAAGGAAAATAAAACGGAAACCCTCTCATAAATCATATTAAAATTTCACAAATCTTTTGAACGAGAATGATGGGGTGTAAAGGAAATCAGAATTTGGCATTATAAACTATAAAATTAAAATTGAGAAAAAAATAATAATAAAATTGATGAATTTTTGAGTACATATCATAACTTGCCATTAAAACTTCTTAATGGTCTATGAAAGCCCAACAAACACCAATAAATTATAAAATTTTAGACACGCTTCATATCAACAACATCCTACAATGTTTAATCTAGTGTGATTGTACAATAGGATGAAATCTACAATCACAAAAAGTTAGGATTAAATATCGAAATAAGACGACTGGCGATTCATATGTGAGTCGTTCGTGAATCGTGAGTCGTAAACAATAAAATAAATAATAAAAAAAAGTAAATGGAAATAGAGACACACAATTTTAGAGAGATTCACCTGTAATCTTCAGGATGCGTCCTTTATAGGGCCTTTGGGTGCTTCCACTAGGTATGAAGTGTTGCAATAGTATTTTTGAGTAAAAATGAGAAAGATAGAAGAGGGAGATTGATGTAATTTAGAGAGAGCATAGTAATACGATGTTGCAACGTAGATTATGATAATTGTGTACTTGTTAGGATGTCTCATAGGCTTTTGGAGTAAGCCTCTATTTATGGGGGTCAATTAGCTAACTTTAGTTGACTGATTCTGATTTACAGTTACTTCTTCTTGTATTGATCGACTTTTAATTCGAGAATGACTATAATATATCGGGAAACTATCCTTTCTGATGAGATCCGTCCCCATTAGCTGAGATTCTCCATTGATATGCTTGATATGGTTTTCTTTTTGCCGATCTCGGAGTTAACTTTACTTTTTTAACCTCAAGTGACTCGTTTTTGGGTTGTGAAGGTTGTTATTTCGTAAGTAGTTTTGTACTCCCTGATGACATGTTCATTAACACATATATGATGAGATATCTCTGACCTCAATAAGTATTGTGATTAGAGACATAATATAGCAATAATCATATATTGACTCCACCAAAATATGTAGAGTTTAAATCTCTAACCCCTAATTTCAAAAAAAAAAAAATTTGAGAAAAGTATCTCAATCTAATCATCTACACATCTATACAAATTTAGAAATATCCAAAAAAGACACTATGCACATATTTTCAATTAAAAAAAAAAAAGAAAAACCCTCATAGTTTTGATTCAAAGTGCTTCTTTTTTCTCTTTTTTTTTTTGTTTCCTCTTTAATTTTTCAATTTTTTCCATTTGTTTTCTTTTCTTTAAAATTAGTTGACAAGCATGCACTTCGTACGTAAGCGTGTGCGGAATAAAAAAGTGAAAAAAAATCTCCATGTGACGACTTATGATCCAGTATGTGATATTGACGTGATCTCCACATGGCTGCCACGTGACGTCTAGAGACCAAGAACGAAATCGGCTACTCGTCCTTTTTTTTTTATAGCTTATACACTTATAAATATATATATATATATATATAATAGCATGCGTTTCGCACATGCAAACTAAAAAACAATCACGTGATATTGACTGAGCCACCACATAGCTGATGACATGGTTGTCACGTGCTAACCAGCTATTTCAAATATAGCCATATATAGATAATATACCTACTTTTACCTTTTTTTTTTTTTTTTTTGGGCCTTTCCACCCTAAAATGTTATTTCATTTTATTTTGTTTTATATTTTGTTCGCACTTCTTAGCTAACAGAAGTATCTTCTTTTACTTTTTTTTTTTTTTTTCGCTTTCCTCCCTTTTCTTTTCTTTTTTCTTTTTTGTCCTATTTTGACTTTTCCCTTAAAGTTGTGTATATGTACATTTGTATGTAAAAAAAGGAGAGAACCATATCCGATTTCGTCTCTTTTTTTTTAATTTTTTATAACTATTTTAGTCCCTTTTTTTTCATGTTGATCTACTTTTTTTGGTTTTACTTCTTTTATATTTTTTATCTTTTTTTAAGCCTCTTCTTCTTTTTTTTTTTTTTTTCAGTCATTTGTCACTATTAAAACTTTTTTTTTAACATCCTCACTTAACTATTTTTTTTATAGAAATTTGTAAAATATTATTCTTATTAATTGTGATCTTAATAAATACTTTGTTCTTCTAATTTCTTAATTAAAACTATTTTTTCAAATATGCCCCTTTTAAATATCTTTTTCTTTTTTAATTATTATCCCCAAGTGATTTTCTATCTCATTTTTACTTATCAAAATATACTTCTATCAAAATAAACCATATAAGAAATTTAACATGTTAAATACCCATGTGCATAATACGTGCTTTTTAACTAGCCTTTTCTACCTTATTGAAATATTTTTCTCCTAATTTGTCTTTTTAAAAGAAATTCTCTCAATTACGTCTTCAGTTAAATTTTTAAATTTATATATCTAAAAATTCAATGAATTTAATATGCGTGTCAAACAGACATGCTTCAAAACTAACGGAAAAATAAATTAGAGAAGATTCTGTAACTGGTATCCATAATAAGGATTATTGGTTTTATGTTTATGATTTAAAACATATGACGTTATAAAAATGACTGTAACAATGTCGTCCAAAAAATCTTCCCTTAGTATATACCATTTAATTTAGCTCTAGTAATCTTTATATGTGATAACCCTACTTTTCAGACCGTTAATTAACATACTTTCTTAATTAAATTAAACCTAAGTTCATTTTATAATTTGGTATAGAAATTTTGGGGATTTTTTTTCACCCATTAAAACCAATAAATGGGTAATAACCTGACTTTTTGAACAATTATCTAACTTGCTAAACTCAACATGTGTTTGGTTGGACAACTCAAGTTATCTAACTCCATTTGTGTTTTTATCTTTTTCTGAAAATTCAACTCTGTTTACTATTCACATCTTCAACTATAACTTAAAAATTTAAACATTAAAAGTGAATAAAATTGTTATTCCAAGTTCAAATAAGATGATTTTTTAAATGACATAAAATTTCGAGACGAATAAAAACAAGGTTCATATTGATATTTTGCCTGAAAGACATTTCAAGTTTTTACACTTTTTAATTCCAATAAGCCAAAACACAATTCTAAAACTCAACTCACATCCAATCAAAATAACTCAAATTCTCCAACACAAGTAGACCAACCAAACGCATGCTATATTTATCGGCTTTAATCGTAAACTTGATTACTAAAACTTCAGGATAGAACTTACTTCAAAATACAATCGTAGTGGAAATGAAAGTTATGCGGAACATAGGTTTCAAAAAGACTTGGACTTTAAAAATCACACACTATGATCATGCGATGAAATATTCAAAGTGTGGAACATATATAACCTTCAAAAGATTTTAAGGCTTTAAAAAACATGCATTGCTTAGTCAAAATTAAAACAGACCAAGTATGCACAGAAACTGATGATTATTTAAATCCTTAGACATCACACATCACTTAAAAGCTTAAAACATAAGATAGAAAATCCTCTCAAGTTTGGTTTCATTATGAAACTTGTAATACATAGTCACAGTTAGTTACAACAAAATATAATCTTAAAACTTTCATAATATCACAAAGGTTCCTTTCCTCATGCGGAATTTTTAATCGTGAAGTGGTATCCAATACCCTTTGCCTTCGTTGTCTCTGCACTAACCAACGAGCTCATCAATCAGGCTAAGATATGAGTTTCTTACACGTAATACCTAGCTATAAGAGGAACAAACATGGGTGGGTGGTTCTCTCTTAGGAAGTACAAACTTTTAATTCTCACAAAATAATATGCAATTGGTGATTGGCGAGTTGGCCCGCCTCCCCCCTTCTCTATCTCTCTCTATCTCTCTCTCTCTCTCTCTATCTCTCTCTATCACGCTGAAGATCTGGACTTCAGGCGCAGTGTTTCGCGATCCTAGATGCCCCCACGGGGTGAATGCAGTGTGATTGTAGATTACTCTCGAATATAGATCGGAGATGAGGGATTAATCTCACATTGGACTCTTCCCAAAGCACCGCCTAGGATCACGACGAAGCACCTCGCTGCTGTTACAACTTGCCAACTTGCCCAAGTCTGCAAGATACCCGATACCTCGCGTTTGTGCCATTTTCCGATCTATCTCTTCTCGGCATCAACGCTTTGTGATCTCCCCTGACGTCGTGTTCTCTTTTCTCCAGTTACCATGATAGAATTGCATACTGTTTCTTTGTTTGTTCCCCCCCTCCCTTAATTTTGAGGTTTGTGATTTTTTGTTAATCAATTAGAAAAATAATATGGTAGATCAATTTTTTAAAATAATTTGATTTAAAAATTATGGTAGACAAAAAACAATATAACTTTTTTTTTTTTTTTTTATATAGTAAAAATATGGTATTCCCATAGAATATATTGAATAATCCAGTAGAATACCAACATATTCCATTAGGAGTAGAATACTCTCCGGTGTTGGGCACCGACGACGATTGGAGTCTATTGGTGATCCGTGTTGACTTTAGGTATGGACATTCAGCTAAAAACAAATAAATAAATAATAAAAATAATAATAACAACAACTTTGGGTATGGGCCCATTGGACTTGTATGAGCTCATTCATATTTTAAAAGTGACTTAGTATATTTATTTGGGAGATTTTATTTACACCTTAAATTTTTATAAATACCCCAACAGAATCATTAAAGACTCTTATCATACTTTTACTCTGTAATAAAATTATCTTAAAATCCATTAACAATACTCATACAATCACATACATATAAATTGAAATAATATTTTTTTATAAAATAATTAAAAAAACAATCATCACATTAATTATAAATGGAAATAATATTTTTTAAAGAAATAAAAAAATCTGTATAAATTTAATTGTCTTTTATTTTATTTTATAAACCCTAAATTGTTCTTCATTAATTTTTTCTCTTAAGAAATCTTTATAACAATATGAAAAATTTCAATAAAGAATTCGAGTGAAACAAAAACAAAATAAATTAAGGCCCCGTTTGGAGCACCAACTGAAAATAGTATTTCACCATTTGGATTTTAAAATCCTAACTTTACATCAAACATTCTACTCTTCCATTTTCAAAAAACTTAAACTTTAAAAGTCCATAACTTTCTCATTTCAAATCGGAATGAGATGATTTTTACGTCAAAATACTCGTAACGACGAGACGAATAAGACAAAATCTAGTTTGAATTTTTTTTGGACGCATTTCAAATTTTTGCATAATTTTCTATTTTATATAATTTTTTCAAAATTTTTCCTCCCAAATACATATTTTCAACCCAATCTTCAAAACACCATCTTTAGATGTTCCCACAAACGGACCCTAAGTATGCCTCTTAAAGAGCCAACAACTATTGAAATATGTATTTTTAGTTTTTTAATTCGTTAGTAATGTGTGTTCTTTTTATTTGCTTTTAATATCTGAAAATTATTCATTGTGAGTTTTTTTTTAAAGTGATTCTTCTTTTTATTTATTTTTTCTTGCTATTTTTTTTCTTATTTAGATTTGTTAATTTGTTTTTAATAAAACAAAAAAAAAATGGAAGTAGGTATATGAGAGGGTTAAATATAGTATTATATAGAAAGTATCTATAAAAGGATAGATTTATCATATTTATATTAAGAAACATTTATTAAATAAAGATATTTATCAATATTATGGGTGCAAAGATAAGTACTATTTGTTAGTGCTTATGTGACTTTAGAGTTTTGGGTCCGTAAAATCCCCGTTTGGAACAACTCCTTTTCTAGAAGTTTGAAAATGACCATATTTCCCCTAACTTTAGAAACTTTAACATTTAAGCCCCTTTTAACAAATTGAACTCCTCTTTCCAATTATAATTTTATCTTTGTATATAATTGCAAACCTCTTGGTACTGACATTTCAGTGATTAACCTCTTAACATTTCATTTACCATTTTATCTCTAAATTTTAAAATATGATAATTTTACCCTTAATTTACTTATGCCCCCTATTTTTCCCTATTTTTAACTATCATTAATAGACTCGTTAAAATGCTATTAATGATAATTTTTCCCTTAGTTTACTTCTGCCTCCTATTTCACGATCATTTCATCTACAAAAGAAAAGAATGAGATCAAAATATAATAGACCTAATAATTTAAGGACCTATCGAGTAATTAACACATCCCAATTAGGGGTGTTCATGGATTGGATTATATGGATTAGCCCTCAATCTGTAGTTCAATCCGTGACATTCGAATTGAAAAAAAAATCCCAATTAGTTACCAATTCATGGGACTCCTAATCAAATTCAATCCAGTCCATAAACATCAGATTACACGGATTGGTTTAACAAATTCAATCCGTAGACTCTAAAAACTAAAATTAAATACTTAAACATCGAATAGTTCAATAAAAGTACAACACAATTAACTTTAAGTCTTTGATCATAAACTAAATTATAGCATATCAATTTATTTTAACAAACAGTCATCAATTAAACTCACATAAACATCATAAGCTAAATTCAGCACATATTCAATCTCAGACTACAACCTATATGTTTATTTTATTAAAAATGTTTTAGAGAAAATATATATACATATTTATGAAAATATTTGTATTTATATAGTTCGGATTTATGGATTATTCGGATTGAGATATCTTCAATCCGTAAATTTAGGATTAGAAAAATTTAAATCCGTTACCAATTTATAAGTCTTTTAACCCAATCCAATTTGAAGGATTGGACAAAATTCAACGGATTGACAGATTATGAACACCCTTAATCCCCTAATAAAGAAAATTATCTAAATAATTATATTTTTTTTCTATTTATTCATCAACATGATATAAATTTTAATTATTTTAATTTAATTTTATAACATATTAATTAAATATTAATTATAAATATTATATTAATATAATAATTTATGGGGTTTGTTTGGTGAAGTAGTTTGAGTTGAGATTTTTAAGTTTCAATAGTAAATTTTTTTGAATTTTCAGAAAAGACAAAAAAAATTTTGAGATAAAGATAAAAATTTACAAAAAAAAAAACAAAAAAAAAAATTTAAATTAAATGATTTGAATGATTATACCAAATACCCCCTAAATTTATGTTATTCACGTACTTTTCTCATCCCTACATCAATCTCTACTGAGTGGACCCATTTCGTATATGCATTGGAATTTGATGCAACTTGAACTAAAAAATTAAAAATAAAAGAAATAAATAAATAAGGTCTCTGCCTTGCTATATGGCTGTCGTACACAACATAACAAACAAGCCAAGGCAAATTGTCGTCCCTGAACTGTAGAGGTAGAAGAAAGCAGAGTTTTATTTGGATGTAGTCATAAACTGTCAACTTTAAATTACAGACGACCGACGTAGTAGATTTGGAACTTTCCTATCAATTTTCATCGCTGAATTTTCTTTTCTCCTGAAACTCCAAAATCTGAGAACAAGACACTCCAGTCCCCTTAGTCAAGACAATACCCATCTGCCAATCCCCAACTTCATTAATTTCCTTTTCTCTTTTTAGAAGCCAAGAAAAAAGCAGAGCAAAGACAATAATGGAAAAATAATCTCTCCACAGTAACCTTTCTCAACAACTTCCACTTCTATTTAGAGTACAAGTGGTAAAGGTAATCTCTTTGGAAGAATTTTTTTATTTTTTATTTTTTTGCTGTATTTTTCATCTGGGTTTGCTTGATATTCAAGTTTCCCATCTGGGTTTTAAGTTGCGTGCCTTGTATTTGCATATTCTCTATAATTTTCAAAGTTTCAAATATGATTTCCCATCTGGGTTTTTCATTGCTCTGAAGCTTCTTTCCCATTTAACATCTGGGATTTCTTCTTCTTCTTCTTCTTTTTTTTTTTGAACTTGGGACTGAGATTTGAATTTTAGACTTTGTAGTGGTATCAGGTGTGAAATTACCACTAGATTACGCTGCAAGCACGACATCGGAGTTTTCTTTATCTTCTTTGTTAGTCATTTCGCTTTCTCATCTGGGCCAACCAAATCCTCTCTTTGATTTTCCTTGTTTGGTTTCTTTGTAGTCCGTTCAACTACTCTGACCTTTTAATAACCATTTTCCTTTAGACTTTCGTGGTTTTCTTGTTTAGCACTTCTTAACTACTGAATAATTTCATGGCAGTCTATGCAAAATTGTTTGCAATGGAGGTATAGAGACACTAAATTTGAGTTCTAGCAATGAAGTGTTTCTACTATTTCAAGGACAAAACCAAGAGCAGGCAACAAAGGTCAGCTCCGGAGCTGAAAGAGCAGAGCAAATCCCAACATTCAGGAGCTAATGACAGGATAATCAAGTCTTCCTGCTCTGCTAATTCGCCTCGCGGAATACTGGAATTATACGAGGAGAAGGCGCAGAATTTGCGAGTATTCTCATTCTCGGAGCTCAGACACGCAACACATGATTTTAGTAGGCTTCTTAAGATAGGGGAAGGAGGATTTGGAAGTGTATACAAAGGGTCAATTAAGCCTGCTAATGGCACGGGGGATTCGCTTGCCGTCGCCATTAAAAAGCTTAATGAGGATGGCTTGCAGGTATTTTGGATATTTGTGATTATATTCTATCTCTTCGCGGGTTTAGAAATATGGTCTGTTAAAAGTTTTATGCCAAGCTTAGCTTATTGGAAATTCTTACACTTCTCTGTAGAATAGCACTTGTTAGAATTTATTATAATTTGTTATGATCTGTTCACATTGACATTATATTCCATTATTAGGATTCACTCTTACTCTTGATTTTTTTTCCTAGTGCCATTATAGGTTAATATGGAGTTTTCATTTATTTGTTCATTTTTATAAAACTTGTCAGTTCGATTTGGATCTAGATCATGATTAGTATAATCCTACCTTGGGAAATTTCAAATTTATTTTTTCGATATAGGGTCATAAACAATGGGTGGCCGAGGTGCAATTTCTTGGTGTTGTAGAGCATCCGAATCTTGTGAAACTCATAGGATATTGTGCCTTGGATGGAGAACGAGGGATCCAACGGCTTCTTGTTTATGAATACATGCAGAACAGGAGTCTAGAAGATCACCTTTTCAATAAGGTTTATCCGGCCCTTTCTTGGAAAATAAGATTAAAGATAATACTCGGAGCAGCTCAAGGATTGGCTTACTTGCATGAAGGATTGGAAGTACAGGTTTCGCTCCGACACTACTCACAGTATTTCGTATCAGATCAATATAAAATACGTAGATGAACATCATTCCAATTTTTCCTGAACGTAATTCCGTTGTTAGCCCCAACTTTATATTCGGCCAGATCATTCGAAAATACATAGATAAACATGGTCTGTTATTGGAATACATTTTGATATTACTGAGAACTCATCTAGTACTCGTGATGTGAAGTAAGCCTATAACAACTGTGGGAGACTAGTTCTTTTACATGATATGATTCGAGTATCACGTCAGTTTATGTGCATGATTCAAGTTTATTGATCATCATTGTTAACTACTGTTTGTTTTCCAATGGTGTAGGTGATATTTCGAGATTTTAAATCCTCGAATGTGCTGTTGGATGAGAACTTTAAACCAAAACTGTCAGACTTTGGGCTTGCTAGGGAAGGGCCAGAGGCTGGTCATACCCATGTTTCCACTGCAGTAAGTATTTTCTGCACTTGTTTTAAATCTTGATTGGAAAGCGACATATTACGTCCCTAATATAAGATAGTTTCAAACGTAAATGACAGACAAAAAAAAAAAAAAAAAAAGTCAGAAATAAGTGCTTGTAGATTCATGATTTGTTCAGCAATCCGTTACTAAAGCGTATATTCGCTTATGAAACGATTGCTTACGTGACTAATTTGGGATCATTTTCTCGAAAAGAAAAAGGCGAGAGACAATTTTTTGCTGAGGGGAACTCTTGTTTGATCAGGTTGTAGGAACATATGGATATGCTGCTCCAGATTACATAGAAACAGGACATCTCACGGCGAAGAGTGATGTGTGGAGTTTCGGAGTGGTGTTGTACGAGATTCTTACGGGCAGGCGGTCATTGGAAAGGAAGCTCCCAAGAACAGAGCAAAAACTTCTGGAATGGGTGAAAAAGTTTCCTCCTGATAGCAAAAAATTTGGCTTGTTAATGGATCCTCGACTAGAAAACCAGTACTCTTTCAGCTCAGCAAGAAGAATTGCTAAGTTAGCAGACGGTTGTCTGTCGAAGGGTGCAAAAGATAGGCCGACAATGAGCCAAGTTGTTGAGACTCTGAAGCAGATTATGCAAGTTTCAGAGGATGGAAACCCGTCGGACAGAAGTCTCGAGTCATCTGACAACGACCAAGCTGACACAGAAACAAAGCCGAGTGAGTTGGGGCCCGCAGAGTCATGGAAAAGACGAATGTCGCACTTGGAAAAACTAGGTGAGCACGTCGAGAGTGCTAGTAGAAGAAGATTCATGATCATGCAAAGAGCCAAAGTCAACTGATAGCTCGAAGGAAAACACAATTTATGAGATGAGAGTCATCGATTGATGCTGCTGCTGCAACTGAAGGTGGAACTATCTATGGATTTGGAATGCCGGCTTTGTGAAATGGTAATCTTTTCGGCGAAGTTCTATGTCTGCTCTGTTTATGTATATATTGAGTTTTGAGGAGACTGAGGATCTGGTTTAACTCGTCTTCTTCTTCTTCTTCATAATTGGTGCTTCAGCGGATTGAGGTTGAGAAAAGGGTTGCAAGAAACGAAGTTTACATGTAAGTTTGTGACCATTTTCATTCCATTCTTACATATAATATATATATATATATATAGATATATATTAACCTAAAACTAGTGAGAATTATACGGGTGTTTTGCATTGAAGATTTGAGTTTGATTTCTTTATTTTTTGGAAGTTGAGTTTTCCTAATCACTTTGGTTCACGTATGTGTACTTACTTGGTAGTTTCACATCTTTTACTTGTTTCAAGTTCTTGATCAAATGCATAATTTACACAATAACTTCTTAATATTGCAGAAAACTAAAGGGAAATTTTGAATGAAGACTCAAGAGTACAACCGTGCTTTACTTGACCAAATTGCTGACAACCGTATGCCAAGTATGACTAGCAATGAACCAAAAACACAATCTTCAATGAGAGTACCAAATACAAAGCTTTGATTTTTATTTTGTTTTTTGTTTTTTGTTTTTTTTGACATGAAGAAGACGACCAAAGGTATGGTATCGTGAGGATTTAATATTTTAAAGGGTAAATTGCTCATTTGGTTCCTAACTTTTTAATGAAGATGAGATTTAGTTCTCAATTTTTCTTGTGACTAAAAGGTCCCTAAACTCTTTAAAAGGTTGCAAAATGATAATTTTTGTTAACAATTAATTGCACATGATTTACTATTTAAGGGTAATTAAGAAAAAAAATTTACATAATTCAACTTATATATGTCGTAATTGCGATCTATCCCATTTAATTTTTAACATTTTCTATTAAAAAGATCAAATTACACCATTTTAAAAAGTGTATGGACCTTTTAACCATTAAAAAAAAAGAAAAAAAAAAAGAAAAAAAAAAGGGGAAGATCTGAGGGCCAAGGATTTGGGAGGAGTTGATAGCGTACATGGACACTGTTGGGTAGACGGTGAACAATGGTGGACATGGGCAGCCAACGAAGGGTTTGGCTGATTGGAAAATGTGAATCTAGATGGTCGTGGTTTCTTTTGGGTTATTTATACAAATGTTTAAATTAGATGCCATGATTTAAAAAAAATATATCTATTTTTTGTTTTATATATATGAATATCTAAATTATTACTTATAAAGATCGCATAACCTTTCAATTAATAATTGATAATAAATAAATAAAGAATCGATAAAAATATAAAGGAAAAATCTCTAAAAAAAAATGTCAAACTAAACAAATTTTTTAAAAAGGAAAAAAAAACATTTTATTTGATTTATTATAAAAAAAAAAAATCAACCACGTCAGACATATGTTGTATGGTAGCGTATGTGAAAAAAAAATCTTTATAATAAATAATTGATCATTAAGATAAAGTTCAAAACGAATATAAAAAAAAATTGTAAAAAAATATAAAATAATTTAAAAACCTAAAAAAGACATCATAATAATAGAATGATTATCATAAATAAAAACATATCACATTTTAAAATATCATAATGATATTGTAGTTATCATATATAAATAAGCAATTTCATACCACATTTAAAACTTAGAAACTAACTATTAAAACAAGACCAATAATAATAGAAAAATATTGTTATAATAACATTACAATTATCATAAAGAACTTAAATCATACTAAAAAAAATAGGTTTTCAAGAAACCAAAATCATACTTAAGAAATATGTTTATAAAAAAAAACCTAAAACATACTAACAAGCAATCGTTATAATAAAAAATTTGTCATTTAGATAAAGATACAACAATGATAAAAAAAAATAAGGAAAATAATGTGAATCATAATGAGGGAAAATTATGTTAAATAAACATTTTATTCATGAAAGAATATTCATGAAATGTTGAAACAAAAAAAAAAAAAACATTTTATTCAGAATCAAAAAGAAAATATTTTGATCACGTATTATGAATTGCAAAACGTGAATGAAAATAATCATAAAATACTGCATTGGAAAAATCAAGTTCAATCAATAACCAAAAAAAAAAAAAAAAAAACAAACAAAAAAAACATGAGTTTTCTTGACATTCCCAGAATACAAAAGACAAAAAGTGAAGGATGAAAAAATGAATACCACAAAAAAATAATATAAATGAGGGTATTTTAGAATAATTTCAAAATACAAAAATAAAAAAATTAAAAAAAAAGAGGAAAAATTAATTTGGGTTTATTAAAAATAATTTACATTTATCAGCAAAAATATATATATATATATCGTTAAAGTCAAGAACAAAAAGAAAAAAGAAAAAAAAAAGATTCTATGTAAAAGAGAAATGATGTCAATATAGTAAAAGAATAAAATAAGTACTACATATATTTATTTTTTTAAAAAAAATAGAAATTTACATAATATTATTTAAAAAATAGATATTTTTTAAAATGACATCTTAAAAATAGATTTTTTTTGTGTAATTATTTTTTTTCTGGGTATTAGAGAGAGAGAGAGAGAGAGAGTAATAGATGAAGAGTTTTCCAGAAAAATTGAAGGAGAGAGAGAGAGAGTGAATGTTGAAGGTCTTGAGATTCAGGCCCAAATGATTGTCATACTCTGGAAGGCCCAAATGAGTTCAAGTAGTAGGACAATAATAGGTTTCTCACTGAAAGAGGGGATTTTTGGTGTTTTCCCACCCTCTTCATCAATTTCAAAATCTTAGGATTTGTCTATAAAATGAAAACATAAATTTTATTGTATTGATTGGTCCAGTTTTCACTCACCGCTATCATAGACTCGGCGTTTACGAACCTATTGATTGAATAGGGGTTTTAGCATGGGGTAAACCATAAACGCATCTTACAAGGAGAAAAGGAAAAGACATCCTTATCGTTATACCAATTCATTACTTGAATTCACTTTATGTTTTGAAAATGATGAGATTATTCTTTTCTTTCTCT
The DNA here is from genome assembly GCA_038430175.1 of Ficus hirta. Taxonomy (NCBI): domain Eukaryota; kingdom Viridiplantae; phylum Streptophyta; class Magnoliopsida; order Rosales; family Moraceae; genus Ficus; species Ficus hirta. The sequence continues at coordinate 19,096,550 of CM076587.1, forward strand.
AATCACGTAAAATTCAATTTTATATATTTTTAATTATGCAAAATTCATCGTTAATATTGAATTTACTTAAATCAACAATGTAAATATTAATTTTGCTGCTGCATTGAATAGAATCAGTGGGTTTGATTCTAAGGACAAACTTGTTAAGTGTGGGCAAAAATTAAAAAGTTTCTAAAAACAATTATCTTGATCCAATGCCGTGAATAACTTTATGTAAAGTTAATGCGTTTAGTATTTCTTCCTCAAAACACCACAATTTGGTTTATAAAGGTAGTTTTAGCTATGTTTTAACATAGCTAATTTTATTAAATATAACATTAAAGGTGGATTTTGTGATAATAGAAAACTTCTATACTGGTAAAGCACGTCGGATAGGGTTCATTTGGTATTTGTTGTAGCTTTAAAACAATTGTCGTTAGTTTTATTGGGGTGATATTTAGTGGGGATATGAAGCTGACTTAAATTCTTTTTTTTTTTTTTTAAACTGTTGTAACCTCTAAAAAGTTGTGTTAAATTACAAAATACAGTTTTTTTTTTTAAGGAAATTACAAAATATTGTTTAATACAAATAGTTTTATTTTTGTTGCACCAGATATGTATTGTGTAAATTTCAAATTAAATTAGACTGTATACAAAGTGCTGTCAATACTGTATTACTATCAGTAAATAGTATTTTTACAAAATAATAAAAATAAATAACATATTTTAAAAACTTTTCGAGTACACATAGTAATAGACAATAAATTTATCAAATAAATGATTTTTTATTACTTGAAAAGTTTTTTCCTTGTTGATTTGAATATTCATTACTTCTCGTAGAAAGTATACTATAACAAAATACCAACAGTTTAACTCTTCTAAAAAATTATGATAAAATATTATCATGTTTCAGTTTGTATGCTCATCTTCTTCTTAAAAACGTTACTATCTAATTACACACGAACCATATCATTATTGCGATTATTTCTATCTTTCTAGGTAAATAAAGACAATTTAGAAAGCAATTATAAAAGAAGAAAAAGATAAAGACATTAAAGCGATAAAACGATAAGCATGACAGTAACGTGTCTGATGATATCCATCTCGTAGTGTCTTTTTATTTTTCTTTTTACGTTTTCTTTTAGAACTTTTTAAAAGAAGTGCAATACAAATAGAAGTTTTTACACAGAACCTCTTATTTTATATTAATAATTTTTAATAGTTAATCTTATAATTAGAACATTTTTTTTTTAAGAAAATAATTAGAATAATTTTATGCCGTGAGGTAAAGTTTTTTAATAATTTGAATACTCATAAATCAAAGGGTTAAAAAAATAACTTTTATTAGTAATATAAAATTGAAAATCCTACCAACAATAATAATAATGGAATAATCCATAAATAAAGTTTCATTTCCGACAACTGAATATGATGAAACATGTAATATCAAGACTAAGATATTGTAACAATACTTTATTAATGTGTAATATTTTATATTGAAGTAAAAATTTCAAAATATAATGTATTATACATACTATAATAATGATCTATGATACATAATTCTGACAATAAGTTCTTCATTTACTTACTAAGAAAAAAAAAACAAAAAAAGTTCTTCATTAATCATATTAATTTTGGATCTCTTTTTTCCCTTTTTAAAATTGTTTTTGAACCTGATGAATATTTATTTAATTCCCGTATATCTATTAATCTCTCCCTTAAAATTCTATATAATCCCCTTGTGTAATTTCAATAATTAGAAGATATTGGAGAACGTATACTACTAGAGCTAGAAAGCAAGAAATTAGTATAGAGTGTTGTAACTTGTAATCGTAATCCCTTTCTTCTGTAGAACTGAAATTAAAGTTTTTTTAAATTAATAATTTCAGCGATATTTATATATTCATATATTCTATATATATATATATATATATGAATTAATTAACCTCACAAAATTTTGGGATAGTAAACAGAAAATATCAAGTCTCTTTTAGAAACTTGAATATGCCACAAAATTTCTATTCCAGAAAGTAAAAATGATCAAACATCATTACAACAGCATACAACCCTGATCCTTTCTTCCACAGATCGCTCTTATAAACACCGATCCAATCCAACCAAATAAAAAAAAAAAATCAAAAATCAAAAATCAAAAGTTTTTATCTCTTCCAGATGATCTCAAACCAACCCCTTCTCACCTTTAACAGATCACAAACTCATGATGCACACGCCTTCATCAAATTTCCAACAAGGGAAATCCGATTTCACTTTCTTTTTCATTTTCCTGTTCTTTTCTTTTCTTTTTCTTTTCCTTTCCTCCAAACACTGAAAAGATAAGTCAATATACATATAGAAGTTAATGATCATCAATGGTACTCAAGCAACTACAACGGTGCCAGTCCGTGAGGTTTTGCTTGGGGTACTAGAGTTCTTGTTGGTGTCTGATTTTCTGAGAGATCTACTTGATATTTTCCAACTCTTTTCTTTTGCCTCATCAAACTCTATCTGCTCTTGTCTGCATTCTTTGCTACAAAACGGTGTGTTTCCCCTGCATAATTTCATATTATCTTAGCAAACAAACAGAAAAGCAAGAGAACCCTTATAAATTCTCAAAGTAGATTAAAAAACCACATCTGTGGTATGCAAAGATAAAAACCATTTGATCCGGTGAAAAACTAATTACCTGTACATGTATATGTCTGTATTATACCCCAGGGATTTTCTGCAAAGAAAACAAGCTTCAAGATAGTGGGTCTCATTATTGTTGCAGTCTTCACTCCCGGAAAAGTGAAACATTCCACTTGACATGATTAAGAAAATGAAGATGAAGATGCGGATGAACCCAAAAATTGGATTGGTTTCAGAAATGAAAAATTTTTTTTGTTTAGAGAGAGAGAGAGAGAGAGAGAGAGAGAAGAGGGGGGGGGAGAGAGAGCCTGAGTGTAAGGTCATATATAAAGAGTGGTTGGAGAAGACTGGGTGGAATCTAGTGGTTTTGGTGTGTTATGTTAATGGTGGACTTGCAGTAATAGAGTCTCTCGTTAATGGTTAATTTGGTAAAGTCGATGAAAAGTGTATGGACTTGGTTGGTTGGAGATAATAAGGTTTGTAATCTTCTGAGTAGTTGAAAAAAATTTTAATTAATCAATATCAAAAAAGCACATGGTTTTTAAAATATGAAAACCAATGGCGGTTTTCCAAAGATTCCATGGGGATTCAATCTTTTGGCTACAGTTCATGCATCCGTTTCTCCAAATTAGAATGGCCTTTTGACCCTTTTTCTTTTTTTTTTTTTTCAATTTGGGTACGCATGAAATTCTTTATTTTATCATTTTGGTCCCCTTAGTGTTGGGTTTTCTTTAGGCATCCATAAGTTTTGCTCTCTCTTATTTATTTCACTCGTGTCTTATAGGTTCTCTTCACCTATACTCTCTTAAAAGAGACACGTAGCAATAAATGTATTTCATAATTTCCAAAGTGTTTTGGGAATCTATAATAGTTTTTTCTCTGTGTTTGTTTTCTCCATTGATCTTAAGAGAGAGTTTACTATTATTTACAAAAAAATAAAAATAAAAAAAATAAAGAAATGTTCAAATCTCAATGTGCTTGTAAGTTAGATCAAAACTGTTAAACTAAACAAATAAGAGAAACAAATTAAAGAACTAATTGAGAGTTATATTGTATTGTCATGTTTGCTTTAGTTTGAGTTTGCTTTGCATGTGAGACTACACTCTAAGGTCGGTATCTAGCCCCAATGTAAAGTTTGTTTGGTGGCAATTCTAGAAACCCTAGTTAATTGTTAATTAATTTAAGTTTCATTCTTAGCCTCTCGTATTACTTGACATCGATCCGATGAAAGATAATAATTATTTATAGAATTGCAATGTTTTTAGAGCTAAACTTGTTTGCAAACTCTCTCACTTATTATAGCTTTCATGTTGTTAATTAAAGAGTTTAATTTTAAATAAACTTTCTTTATAAGTTTAATTAAGTCACATATCATGATTGATCGAAAGACTTTTAATCACAAATTATCTCTAACCGAATCAGATACGTATATCTTAAGATTGGGGCATTATCATCTTTATAACTTGGAAGTAAAATTCTCCACATATAGTTTGACACATTTTTACAAAACTTGACAAAACAAGAACAGAAGACGGATAAAACAAAATTAGATGAGGGCTAGAGCAAAAGCCATACGAAAATATGTGGAAACAATAAAATTGCACAACATTAGGAGGATGGCATGTTAAAATGCGCAAAAAGTTGAGGCTTGAATTCCCCGAAATATCCTTAAGTGCTTCTCATAATTACCAATTTTGCCATCCATCTAGATTCTAGAACGTTATAAAAGTCTCAAAGCAACAACTGAGTATAATGGCATCATAGAAATTTCTCACAATACCAGTGGCAATATATATATTAATTTCACAATATGAGGATTCCTCTTTAGACGCCTTTAATGATGATGTTCATTTGTCACTTGTCAGCCATTGCTTTCGCAAACTGGTTCATGAGCGAAGGAATATGGGGCCCACGGCCCCCAATAAGAAAAAGAAAAAATTAAATAACATAAAATAAACATATAATTGTGAAAAAACAAACAAAAAACCGAAAACAAACACCATAACGTTGGAGCTGACTAGGAGTGGGCCCCAAAAACCGGTTCGCAAACAAACAAAACTGTGGGGCCGGTCTGAGTCAGGACCATGCTGGCTCTACTCCCTAGGTCGTTGTCCCCGGGCCCACCTCCCGCTGCCCATGAAGCCGTGGGCTGGACTGCCCGTCACACGTGCGCTACAGCCCGAGCACCAGCGAAGCTCCCAAGGTAATTATTAACGATTACAAGTGGCGCCTGATCGAGAGAAGGATAATAAAGGTTTGGTTTTGTTTTGCTTCGGTTGGATCTTGCCACGGTGACCGACGTCAGTGAAGTGGACGGTTGGGATCGATCCACGGCTGGAGCTTTTTGGAGGGTCTTCAATTATTGGTGGTGCCACTTTCACCCTTCCTCACGTTGTGATCGGTCCTTGCCCTTTTTTTTAAAAACAAAATTTATAATGGAACCTGGATTTTTTTTTTTCCAGGAGAAGCTGCCATACGCCATATTTATATATTGTATTGATAAAGTTTATTTTTTAAATAATTAAGATTTAGTTTGACAAATATCTCTATTTAAATTAAATTATATATTTTACATCATATTTTTTATTTTTTTTTTCAAAAATTTTTTATTTTTTCTGAAAAAGTCAATCAAAATTACTATTTAAATTTACAAATCTTAACTCAAACTCATACACCAAACACCCCCTAAGATATAATCAAACGATTTAAATGTTATTTTTATATAATAATTATAATATATTTTATCTTATATCAGTATAAATTAAAAAATTAAAAAATAATAATAAAAAAGAAATTATCAAAAACAAAAAACCTATATCGTTTATAGTTGACGGCATCCGTTTGGGGCCAAGGGGGGCATCACCGGTTCCTGGGTGAGCGTGGGGCTCGTCGTCGGTTTTTGGGTTGGGTACCGACGGGGGGAGGGGCACGAATTTGGCTTGGGCGAGGGGGCACGCAGATCTGTTTAGGGGTGGGAGAGGGCGCGGTGCAGATCTGGTCGGGGGAGGGAGTCTTCGTCAGCTTTGGGAAGGAGGGCGCATAGATCTGGCGTTTGGGGATGAGACTAGGTCGACGCGGGGGGGAAGGGGGGGGGGGGGGGGGGGGGGGACAGTGGGTCTATTGCCGGCGTCAAAAAGGGGTCTCTTCATTTGCATTGGGTGTGGGAGGCACATATTTGGTTGGGGGAGGGGGGTCTGTTGTTGGTGTCGCTGGGGTAGGCTCGTTGCCGGCATCGGGGAGGCGGCTCCTACCACCGGCCAAATGTTGGTTTTTTTAAATTTATTAGTCTATACTAATACGAGATAAGGTGTATTATAATTATTATACACAAATAACATTTCAACCGTTCGATTATATCTTCGCAGTTTAAAAATAAATTCCACCGATAGGACATATAAATGAGACTATACCACAGTTTTCCCCCCTTTTTTATAGTTAAAATATAGTAAATTTTTTTATATACTGAAAATATGTAAATATTATTTACAAAATTTAAAAGAAGTAAATGTTATGATTTGAAAATATTTAAGTAAATAATACTGAATAATGTATGTTTATAAATATAATTTAATGATAATTATACATCTGATTCTATCATGATAAGTAGAGTTTGAATCCCAACTCTAAATTCAAATAAAAATAATAATAATCTATTTATTAAACATAAATAAATAATAAATTTAGGAAAATTTTTATTTATTTTAAATATTATTTATTTCGATTATTTTAGTGATTTTTTTGGAGAAAATTTATTGAAAAAAATATTATTTACTTATTTTCTTAAACTTTTTAATTTATTGATAGACATTACGCTTTTATTTCCTAGATTGTATGAACATTTTAACGGTCTCATGGCTTTATATGTTGTGCAATAGATTTTTAGTATGGATATTCACATATCAAACTTTTAAAAAATTAATAACAGTAATTATAGGATAAAAGTATCGATTCGATGGAAAGTTTTACATTTATTCTAATAGTTAATTATTGAAGTCTTGAAAAAATAGATTTTTTTTTTAATTTTTACTGGTAATTATTGTTTGTGCTGGTCGTGAGGTGTATTGCACGAGTGTGACTTGCTTATTGGAAGGACTCATAACGTGCTTTAGAATGCAATAATGCAATTTAATACATTTTTGGTTGAAGAATATAAAGATAATTAGAACAATAATAATTACAAAAATAGGAATAATAAGAGCCAATAGAAAAAAAAAAACAGAGTAAAAGATATCGAATCTATTTATTAAATTATCGAGAGAAAAAATCTATCTATTTAATTGTACTTAGTGAATTGTTACGCAATTCTGCACTGATTATAAATTAGAAACTTACGGAAAAAAAAAAAACTTTTTTGTATTGGTATATTCAAATTTATTGTAAAGTTTCAATTTACACCTTAAATTTTTAATTTTAATAATTTATATCTTAAATTTATAAATATGTAGCATATTGTACCTTATTGATAATAATATTAATCTTTTAAAAGAAATTGATATGTGATTTGTACATGAATTATTAAATCATGACATAAATAATCATTTTTATCTTTGTTAAGATAATTTATATACAAATGAAGTATCAATTTTTATTAAAAAATCAACATTATTTATCAATGGAGTGTAAATTATTACAAATTTGTAAATTAGAGTGTAAGAGGAAAACAGTCCGGATCACCAGTTAAGGCCTCTAAATGACTGCTCAGTGATAAAGAAGATAGGGGTGCAGAGACAGCCAGAAAGTTTGCCTAGAAACAATCATTACTAAAATTAAAAATTCAAGATATAATTGTAACTTTATACACCAATAAAAAAAATAAGAATGATGATGGTGTTATAGTTGATTATTAATTAATTGAAGAAGTTATTTTCCCACTTTCAAAAAAAAAAAAAAAACAAATAAGTTAATTCAAATCACACACGTGGAATTGCTGCTTTTCTTCTTGTTGAGGTTTTTGATACATTTTCACAAGAAAAAGTAAGTTGTGAAATGTTATGAAATTGGAGTAATTTTTTCGGATAAAACTTTGGTAAAACTTTTTTTATATACTTTATCAAGAGAGTTTATTTTTAAACCATTCATATGTAATTAAATTACTGAGATGTTGCTTGTATCCGGTAATTATTATACATTTTACCTTACAGTAGTATTTGACTAATAAATTAAAAACTAATTAAAAAAAAGAATTAAAAAAAATCCACCTTCACCTGTGGAAGGTTGGGGGCGAGGGGTGGCTTCCATCGCCAGGGTCGGGAAGGAGGGATGGACTGGGCTGGTCGGCATCGGGGGGGAGGACGCCTGGGCTCGAGCACGGGGAGGGGAGGGGGGGGGGGGGGTGGGACTGGGTTGACGCAATGTGGAAGGGAGGAGAGGAGAGGCATGGTAGATCTGGCTCGGGAAGAGGGGGTTCGTCGTCGGCATCGGCGGGGAAGGGGGTTGGTCTTTTAAATTTTTTTTATTTATTAATCTATACTAATATGAGGTAAGATGTAATATAATTATTATACACAAATAACATTTTAGCCGTTTAATTATATCTTAACGGTTTAAAAATGAGCTATATCGATAAGTTATATAAATGGAGCTCTACCGCAGTCATTCTCAAATTTTTCTACTGAATTCTTTTTGGAAAAAGTTTTAAGTAAATTGGTTCAATACTGACATGTGTTTAACAACATTTATATTTTTTAAAAAAAAATTTGAAAAGAGTATGAAACAAATTTTCTCTATAAAACAAGAGTAATATATATAAAATATATATATATATATATATGTATAAATTGGGAGTATTAAAAGGGGCACATCTTAATCATCAATTTCTTGGAAACGACGTTGTTGAAGAGAATAAGAAGTGGTTTGGCAGATTAGTGATTAATGCACAAAAAAAGATTGATGTTAAAATTCATTCTAATTCCTCTATGCTTGAATGAAAACTATGTTAGTGAAAAATGCCAAAAAATAGAATAACGAACAAATATCGGAATTAATAAATACGAAATTCGTTAGCAACAAAATTACATAATAATACAAGATAACGGAAATTGTCGATGAACACCGAGGTTCATATGTCACACGGTTTCCTTAAAATAGATTCGCCTCTTCACCGTCGGTGCACGAGGATAAATCGGCATCTGCTTCCCAGTATACAACGGTTTACAAGCGGTAATAACACACCACATTACAGCTTCCGGCGAACTTAAAAAATGCCCGAACTCTATCACACCGAAACACACCTAGCTAGACTTAGACTAAGAGAAGAAGGAGATACTCTATATTTTTTTCTTGTGTTATCTCGGTGTTTTTTTTTTTTCATTTTTCATTTTTTTTAGACTATAGGAGGAGTACCTTTTATAGGCACAAAAACATGGCTCTTAATATGCACAATACAACCAAACTTTTGGCTATTATACAGTTTTGAATTTCGGCTTAATTGCCCATTGAATTGTGGCCATTTAACAACTAACCGTTTAGGTGTTCAACAATTTTTTGGTGTTCTCCAAAACATTTTTGAGGCATCAAAAGCCAAATTAATTGGTATTGATTTACTAGCAATTAACTCAACTTAATTGCTTGAATCTTTATAACGTTTCAGTTGGAATAGAAAACAAAAAGAAATTGTAGCAAACCCGAGCACCCACGCAGAGAGAGATACAGAGAGAGGATAGTTTTCCTGTATTAGATTTTTACTTCCATTCCCCGTTCTTGATATGTAAATATGGTCAAATTTCATTGAATTTGTTTGTATACATATATTTTTTGGGTTACGAAATGATCCTATGCTGAAAACCGAATCACTTTTTTATTTGGTACTCCAAATTATCGAATTAAAACATACCCTAGAAAGTTATCTTGCTCATTAAAAAAAAAAAAAAAAAAAGTTATAGTCGCAGGTCAAGGTCAAGGTCAAGGTCAAGGTCAACAGCATGGCATTTTTTTCAATTCAGCCCATTACAGTGAATTTCTACAAAGAGCTGTGCAAAACAGGTAAAAAGGAAATAGGCAAAGTAAAAATAAGTACATATATATTTTTTTAAAAAGTTACTGCTCAGCTCTCTCTCTGAAAGCATGATACTGAATCAAAGATTATTATTAAAATCAATTCCACATTCAGCACGTAAAGCGAAATACTGAAAGATATTCAACACATTTGTGGCTCCATAGAACAAAATGAAGCGTCAAATGAGGCAACCCTTAAAAGAAGCAATATGCGAGAATCGGACTAAACCAACAAAAAAGTGCGAATCAGCAAAGACTAGTTGTAACAAACTAGCCTGATAGGGCAAAGTTGAGGGCACTATGCACTTCGACTCCAATTTGGGCTTCGGCTTTCTCCAAGTCGGTTGTGGCTGAGTTTAACTTCTGGGTGAATTCTGCAAGCCCCTTCTGGACCTGGTTGGCATCAATTTTGTCAAGTGGAACAGCCTCCACCGCGATGATGTCGGTGAAAGAATTTGCATGGATGAATGCAAAACCACTGCTGACAAAGTACTTTATCACGTCATTTCCTTCGTGAACTGAGAGGACCCCAGGTTTGAGCTCTGCGATTGTTGATACGTGTCCGGGAAGAACACCCATCTGCCCTGTTGTTGCTGGAATTATAACCATGTCAACCTGTTGAGTAGTCGAACGTGATTCACGCAAAGTAAGACATGGTTGGACATAAAAATTAACCGAACTCTCTTCTAGTATCAGAACAGAAGTTCTCAAATCACTAGACGAAAAACATTCTAATTCCCCATAAAAAGTGCTTCTCTGTGCTATGCACTTTTGTCTATTTGTACGTATATGACATAGAATTGCACTGTGAACGTACAGATGTTAAAAAAAAAAAAAAAAAAAAAAAAAAAAAAAAAAAAGACAAACCGCGAAAACCAAACTAAACTGATTGGTTGGTTGGGTTATCCCTTCAAATCGACATGCGATCTGTAAACACGGACACTTGAAGAACAAAAGCCATTTTACGTTGTAAAACAAAACCTAATTTTTTGAATGAAAAAGTCCCGGTTGTTATTTATTGATGTCAATGAAACACTAGGCTTTGCATTAAAAATATGCAGCCACAAACTTCAGCAGCTTTCTTTGAATAGAAGTACACGCAGTGTATTCTTTATAAGAGACCTTTATAGTGGGAATCATTTACACCACACACAAATGCAAATACCAATACAAATAGTCAAGCAAAAGGCATACATGTAAATCTTCATAGATATGCACATGTTTTGTGTAAAGTCGTTTTAGGATGGAAACAAAATTTAAAAATATGCAAGAACATACGCATCTTTGTAAACTTTCATATGTGTATCTTTGTATGCTTTCGTACATGTAAAATGTATACGCATATATATATATATATATATGTGTGTGTGTGTACACACACACACTCATGCAGCATGCTATGCATGTGTGAAGTGCACATAACACATACATAAGCTCAGACACATGCTGTAAACATGCCGCAAATGTTTGCCACGCACAAATTTTTTTGTCACTTACATTGCATGCGTACATTCGTATTCGTGGCATATCAACAGAGTACATGTAGCATGCAAATTGGTACATACACACCAATTTATATGTTGCATGTGAAGCTGTGTTAATATTTGGATCCGATTCTAAGTGGACGTGTACCATTTCTACGAAAATTTAGAGTTTCCCGCTGAATCAAGTCTTGGGTTTAAAGTTAAGCACTATCTCTTGCATCTTGCACTTCTCACGGCTTGTTAAATATCAGTTAAAAATTTCAAGCTACAACTTCTGTGCCCATGTTTGAAAATCGTTAATCCTAGCACCTAAATCAATTGTTTATATTATTGGCACAACAAATATTTGATTGTTATGAGTTTTATATATCAAAAGAGGCAATCAAACAATGTCAAATAATCTTATCAGAGCTTAAACTCTATCAGCTACTGCTAGAAGAGAAGAAGAAGAGTTGGCAAAAAAAAAAAAAAAAAAAAAAAGAAAAACTCCTTCAGCAAGATATGGCATTCAGGGTCTGAACCCGGAAAGAAGGGTGGCACCGTATGAGAGGAAAATCTAATGTACGGTTCTGTAATGGAGGTTTCATAATCAAACAAAATCTTACCAAGAGAAAAACTGAGAGTAAAAAATATAACCACTGTGGCAAAGAAACAAAGGTGAAGTGGAACACAAATCAAAAGGGAAAAGCGGGGGGGGGGGGGGGGGGGGGGGGGGCGCCGCGTGCCTTAGAAATCCACAACAAAAATGTCAGACGTGGTAATGGAAATAGATGTGAGAGTAGAAAACGAAAATTCCTAAAAGAGGATGAGGAAACAAGAGAAAAACAGTTCAGAACCATATATTTCTTTTGTTCGTCAAACAGGGATGAGTACCCCACATGAAGAGAAAAATGTTAACTCAGTTGGGCTTAGAATAAGTCATAAAAATTGTAAATAAAAAACAGATTTCAATCCAGCTTATTTCCCACAAAAGGTTCTCCACTTTTTGAACTTTGTGTTAGTCAGAAAAATCAGAAACGTAAAAAATAGAGGAAAACAAAATGTTATCCAACACGAAACTTTCACTTGATCTTTTTACATAATTGACCTAAACATTAAATGAACACCATACACATGTTCTCTATCTAGATTCCAAGTAGAAACAAGAAAACTAAAATACTATATCGCATTTTTATAAAACCCAGCTCGCAACAAGAAACCAAAGAAATAATTGACTCAAAAGTTTTCCAAAATCCATGTAATTTTGAATCTACTCATTGTCCTGAAATGCTAGTTGAACTGATTTAGCTGTAGCAATCATCGTAAAGCTGCATTTCATAGAGTAATTAATCGTACAAGTGAAACTGCAACGACCCAATTCTACTCTTTTCACCGTATCAATTTTATATTAGACAAATGTAGGACAAAAGTATTAGGGAATTGTGTTTTATTAGGATTTCTGTTAACTTAGGAGTACGTTGTTTATCTATTTAGTATTTTATATGAATTGGGACATCTAGTGACACTAGGATTGATTAGTCCACTAAGGCTATAGGCTTGTTATTCAAAGGAGTCTTTTTTAATAAATACCAGAGAAATCTTTATCTTTCAAAATTTATGTTTATTTTATTTGTCCTACTTCTGCTGCCTCATTTAAAAAATGTGAAATAGAAAAGAAATGTGTAATTTCAACCATACAAACTCTAAATTTAAAAAAGTAACCATACGAGTTCATACACCAAATCAGCCGGAAAAACTATAAAAATTAATAAGTTAGTTGTACAGTGTACTTTATCAAAGCCTCATTTTCTCAGAGCAACAAATACTGTACCGCCCAACCATCAAAAACCCTTTTCTCAATATATCAACTTTTACCGTTTTAAATTAAATAAATGTGCAATAAATCGAAACTTATAAATCAAATGACATAAACCCTAGATCAATAAACCAAATCCATTAGAGTTCGCACCAAAAGCAGATTCCTCCTGATTAAACGAAACCAATCAAAATCCAAAACAAACAGAAACCCTTCACTTCAATACACAAAAAAACCCAGAAACAGAAAAGAAATTTATAATAAAAAAAGAGTCCCAAATCATCACCAACCCAATTGATCAACAACAGAAAGAAATGAAACCCAGAAAAGGGTTATGAGAAAAAGACCTCTTTAGCGGAGAGTTCGGAGGCATAAGGAAGGACGAAGTTGACGGTGAGCTTGGAGGGCACGGAGGAGGGAGTGGGAGGGCGAGGCTTCATGAAGGAGAGAGGGGTCTTGGGCGGGTCAATGTTGGGGATCGCCTTCTTCCAGGCCTCCGCGAAGGCCGAGTCGGCGGTCTGAGCCGCCGGGACATCGGTCGAGAAGGGTCGAGCCCTGCCGGAGAGGGCGGTGGCGCGGGCCAAGAGGGAGGTGGTGGCTCGGCGGAACATGGTGAGGGAAGGGTTCGGGGGTTCGCTCGGCTCTCGCAAGGTCGGAGTCGGAGGAGTCAGCGAGACAGGGAGAGTGAGAGAGAGAGACAGGGTTTGGTTTTGGGTTCGGGTTCGTATTTTGGTTGGTAAAAAGAGAAGAGTTGGGCCTGGTTGAGTAGGTCACCCTTGTGCACTTGATCATTTAACTTGGGCTTTCTTTTGCCCCTCAAAGAGCACACATGTAGAGAGGAATAGAGAAAATTACCCAAATAATTACTTTTTTAATCTATTGATTAGAATGACGCAGATTTTCTTATCTTGACCAACATGATACTAATTAAGTCTAATATTACTTTTTTCTATCATGTTAGTACAATGATATTTAATTGATATCATTTAGATGCTTTCTCAAATAGAATATTATCTCATTTATAATGAATTCAGAAGTTTTGATCTTTTATAAGACAAATCAAATATCAACATACTATATTTTCTCATAATTAGCATTGGACAGTCAAAAAAGTAATTTGGTAGATTACTAATACCCTCCGACAATCGGAGTCAACACAATTTTCCACAATTTTATCTTTTGCTAATAAGGCTCAACACTACTTAAAAAGGAAGTGTGATTGATTGGTGCTGCTTTTTTAAGTGTTCAATTCTTGTGTCTCTCGATCCTATTATTGTCACGTTTTTTTTTTTAAATAATATCAGGACATGTTAATTAAAGTATCATATCAATTAAAAACTCATATCATTCAATTAAAATACCGTGTGTTGGAGTGGTGGTCCTAACACCAATTCGTACCCCGTCGCCTTCACCATTGGTCTTCGTCTTCCGCCTTGTCATATGTCAGATTCTCGATCATCGGTGTCGAGTGCTACAGTGGAGTGCAACGTGCGTCTGGTTATGATCCATCTCCTATTCATAGTGGAGCAAATGCTTGGACTTCAAAACCCTAGACTTACTGCGGGGACCCTTTGAGATTTGTACCTCGGACATGTCAGTTCGTCCTTTTGGCACCAAGTTATCGTCCCCCGACATCCTGTGTCTTATGCATTAATGCAGCAGGTTGTCAGGATCGTACCTCGGATCACCCATACGTGCATGGGACTATAGCGAAGTCCTCGCTATCGTACATACTCGTACCTCGACCTCGAGATACATGCCATGTGCATGTGAACACTCGAACCCGTAGGATGAGTTGTGTGTGCGTCTATCTCAAACATAGAGAAGGAATACGAGGGCAAAAGCATGTTGGATTCAAGCCTCTGGGGTTCCGAACTCGAGTATGGGACCACGATGTATTACATGTGTTGTTGCGCGGCCTTGGCAGAATATCGACGTTCGGTCGATATTAAAATATGACGGACACATGTCATGTTATTATAAGTTGAAGGAAGTGGTCTAACACCATGTTTGTTAATTAATGTGGTATGATATTATTGGAGAGACACGAAAGTGGATATGAAAAAAGGGAACATGTGTTGAATCCCCTTTTTTTTTTTTTTTTTTTTTCTTTTTCTGAGTGGTTTGAAAGCGTATAAAAAAACGATTTTGAAATTTTAGTTGTATTGTCAGAAATTAGGAAATTTGTTCAAATGGTGTTTCCAAAACTTCCTCCATATAAGTTTAAACTTATATTAGAATACCAACCCACACA
This sequence comes from Ficus hirta, assembly GCA_038430175.1. Lineage (NCBI taxonomy): Eukaryota > Viridiplantae > Streptophyta > Magnoliopsida > Rosales > Moraceae > Ficus > Ficus hirta. Next base: position 19,111,683 of record CM076587.1, read on the forward strand.
ACTCTGCTAGTCTTTTTTCAGTCAAGTATTGACAAGGCCATCTTTTTATTATTTTTATTTTTTTATTATATATATTTAATCTAAAAGAAGCAGGATTGTAGTGATGCCTGACTAGAAACAAAGGATTATTGGCCAAGATAAGTACTAGCGTAATATATACATGTAGATCGATTGGATATCTGTTTTCGAAGTCATCCTTCTTTCTTTCAGGATCCTTGCTATCGAGACCATGTGACACGATTGGGTAACCATTTGTGTTGATAGCTAATACCCTGATATATATTTTTGGAGAGTCAAAGAAAAAGAGGAGGGATGTCTAGTTCTTGCACATAGGAAGGGGTGAATATCAGGTGGGTTTTTAGGGATTTTTCAACCCACTCCCAAACAAATTTGGGTGGGTTAAGTTTTAAACTACCAAGTCAATCCAAAATTTAGAATCAACCCACCCAATTAAAGTCTGATTGGGTGGGTTGATCATGTTGAGCATATAATTAAAAAAAAAAAACTAATAACAATTTTAAATAATAAATATGTGAAAAAAATAACAAATTCATAACATATTTTTGATATCAAGATCAAATCTAATTCAACTTTTAAAATGATAATAAAACAAATACAAAAATAGAAGAACAAACAATGCAAGTTTAAATAAATAAATATATATATATATATAAACACACCATATATATCATAAATTATAGTAAAAAGCTTAATATATAAGTAAAGTATACTTCAAAACTATAAAATAGCTTGATTGGGTGGGTTAGGTTTATGTCGAGTTACTAAATTTGAACCCAAACCCATCCAATGAAAGCTCAAGTTAGGTAGATTGGGTTAAGCTTAAGATCGGATTAAATTGGGTTGGGTTTGGGTGGGCCAATCAGGTTATGCATTTTTTGTTCAACCCTACATAAGATGTTGTTCTCATAATGACAACTTGATTGTGAAGGAATGATAGAAAGAAAAACATACATCGGTAGAAAATATTTGAAATGCTGCGAGAGAGAGAGAGAGAGAGAGAGATATATATATATATATATATATATATATATATATATAAAAGAGGTCAACTGTTCAAGAAATGTGTAAAAGATGAGGGGATTTCGTGTATAGGGCTTTTTATGCTTGGATGTTAGCAGTAGGTGGAACTTCAGAAACTTAACGTCGAATATCGCATTGCAATCTTAAAAAGGACGAACCAGCTGATGAACTTGATCAGTAAAATGCTAAAGTTTGTATAGTTTGTTGCTATTTTTTATGAGATAACTTTGAAGTTTATCTGACCAACAATAAATACTTTAAGGAGACTTGTCAAATTCAAGAGCATTGTGTATTTATTCTTTGTTGGGAGCAATGGCTTTCAACATGAAACTCAAAAATGAAAAATAGAGGAAAAGCATAGCATGCTAATGTATGCTTGTTGCTTGCCATATACATATAATAGAAGTCAGTCACATTTATGAGAGCATACATTAAAATAATTTAATGAAGTTTTTAAAATAACTTAAATAGAGAGAATTTATTTTTAGTTGGGCAAAATGAGAAAATAAAATTTTTAGAGGTAAGTTAAGAAAAATAAAATAAAAGTTCACTGCCCCAACTCGATCCTAGGTGGTTCCGCCCCTGTCTTGAAACACCACCAGAGCATCTATCACCCTTGTTGCTAGCCACCAAGGCCACTTGCCTGAGTTAGAATTCAGAATAATAGCTAAACATTAGAACTACTTCTAGTAATGTTCTTCGTTTTGTCAAAGACTCGGAATAAAAAGAAAACGTTGGTCGTTTCATATTAAAATTTCAACCTTACTCAATGCGAGCATTGCCAATCAAAAAGAGGATTTCATATTCTAATTAACAACTTCAGTCGAGTACAAAATATACTAATTCAACCTGAAGGTACATAAATTTGCCTAGTTACATGACAAAAGAATTACCAAGAACAGCTTTATCTGCAACAGAAAAGCAAAACACCCAAACATCCATTTCCTCATCTTTCCAAAAACATTACGGAAAAGACGACGAGAAAGGCGGATGTCGAGCTGGTGCCAAAGCCGAAGAGTGGTGTGGTAACAGGAGGATGTAGAGAGGAGAATCGGGAATATCTATTGAATATTGATGATGTTATATATGTCAAGGCGAAGGTCAATGAAGAAGAATACTCAAAGAGAATTGAGTAAATCAAATATATCATTTGCCCTATTTAAAGTTTCTCTTGTACTTATATGTAGCAATAAAAACAAGAGAAATAGAGCATGGGCAATCGAAAAGAAAAAAAAAAAAAAAAGGTTATAGTTAAATTTTAACTGGCATTTTTAATTGACGTGTCTAAAATATTTTGTCTAAATTTTAACCAGTCAATAATTTTGACTCAGCTTTTTACCATTTCATGTTCCTGTTGTTTTTTCACATATCGATTTATTCTTGACAAATAAAAATATATATATATAAAAAACCAAATATTTTTCATGGTAGATCCCCACATTTATGAAGTTCAGGACTGTAGTCTTCTCCTAGAAATTAATGGCTCGTTTGGTGATCCATTTCAAATCAAAATTTTTATATCAATTTTTGTCTTTTTCTGAAAAAGTTTTTGTCTTTTCTGAAAAGTCAACAAAAATTACTATTAAAACTTAAAATTTTCAACTCAAACTTATTCACCAAACGGAAGAGTGTAATATGAAAACCCTTAAAAAAAAAAAGTGTGTAATATGAGAATGTATAATACATGTGTATATGAGAAGGCAAGAGAAAGTATTAAAAAAAATAAAAAAAAATAAAAAGACAAGCTACAAACGGGAGGCAAGAGGGGGGTTGGGGGCGGGTGGCAAAGGGTTGCAAACTGAAGGCAGGGAAAAAAAAGGCCACTAAAAGACAAAATAAGGGAACTAAAATTTTGAACAGCAAAAAAGTGGAACTTCCCTTTATAAAATATAGATGTAGAGTAATAGATCTAATACAAGTGTACAGCTGCACATTTAAGTTAACGTTTCATCTTTTTAGTTACCGATTGTAGAAACCAAACCAAACAAACAGAATTATAAAACCACTTACCAAAAATAAATAAACAGTCATTATAACTGTACACCTGTCAATTAGAAATTGAAAAAGAAATTAAAAAAATGTTAGCAAGTAAGTAGGTCATCCATCCTTTTTATATATGTGAAAGAGGGAAAACAAAAAAAAAAAAAAAACAGCAAAGGGTTACAAATTGAAGACAAGGGGGGGAAAAAAAAAGTTACAAATTGAAGAGAAGGAAAAGGGAAAAAAAAAAAAAAAAGGGAAGGGAAAAAAAGAAAAAGGAAGACGCTAAAAAACAAATTAAGGGAACCAGAATTTTAAATAACAAAAGGTGGAACTTCCCTTTATAAAAATATGGTCAGAGAGTTTTAGGGGGTGTTTGGTGTGTAAGTTTGAGTTGAAATTGATAAGTTTAAATAGTAATTTTTGTTGACTTTTTCAGAAAAGACAAAAAACTTTTTCAGAAAAAGACAAAAATTAAGTTGATGGGTGTAAGTTTAAACTTACACCCCAAACAAGCCCTTAGATCTAATACAAATGCTAAGTTGCCCATTTTAAGTCAACGTTTTACTCTTTTAGTTATATGTTATAGAAACCAAACCAAACAAACAGAATTATAAAACCAGTGACCAAAAATAAATGAACAGTCGTTAGAACTGTATAGCTGTCAATTAGAGATTGAAAAAGAATTAAAAAAAAAAAAAGTTAGCAAGTAAGTAGGTTATCCATCCGTTTTATATATGTTATTGATTATTGATTTCGGAGGACTTTTTGAATTGATTTTCGTGGTAATGTCAGCCGCCCACTCTTTTTCCCTAGATTTCGTGTATTTTTGTGGTGCTTTGTTCGTTATGTGATTTTGATTAATTTTTATGGTTTTTTTTTCCCCAAATTTTAGTGACAAAATCTAAAAAATATGACGAATTTGGTCATTACAATATGATAACTAGCAAGGTAGTTACTGACCAGTAACTAGCTAGCGATGGTGGTTATCTAATTCAGATGGAAACCAACCGGTGACTGTTCGCTAGCTGGAGTGGTAATTTAAGAGTATAAATGGTATTCTAAAATAAATAAAATAGAAGATGGATAATGTGTAATGGCATGGCATGTCACTCTCAGCGTTTTTTTTTTTTTTTGTTTTGTGGAAAAACTCAATCCTAGGCATGAATCTATGACATTTTCCTGACTTAAAAAATCCAAACACTACCCGTTCAAAACAAAACCTGACTTAAAAAACCCAAATGCTATCCGTTCGAAACAAGACCGCCGTACCGCTTTGCTCGCCTACTGAGTACTTACACAAGTAACACAAATCCTTTGTTCATGGGACAAACCAAATTCAATGGCTAAGAAGGAAGATTAAAATTACTAACATCTGCCACTAATAAAATTAGACATAACTTGTACATGTTCAACAATTATAATAATAATAACAATAACATTGACGATGAACGACTATGGCATTTTCGTAATTCTTGCATTGCTCGTTACATGCTTCATTTCCTCCTGAACATCCATTCACTATTTGGCTCATCTTGGTACAATGCTTTCCTCTTGCATATGCTGCTAACCATATAGAAATGAAATTTATTTAGAGAACATACAAAAAAAAATATCTGTACATATACATATACACACACACACACATACCGGATTGCATTAAAGAAGTAAATATGAAGAACCTGTATTTGAAGAAAGAATGAAAAAGAACAAGACAAGCACATAGAGAAATTTGAGAATCTTAACCATGTTGGCCTTGTTTGCTTTATTGAAATAGGAAATAAGCTAAAATACGACTACATTTGCTTTCCCCCCCTTTCTTTCTTTCAAATTAAACAATCTTGATAAATAAAGAATTATGCATATGTTGTTCTACACCTTTACAGAACTAAAAGACATTTTGTTTTATTTTTAATAAAATAAGTTGGTTAGTACAATCTTTCTTGTTTTCTTATCTTTGTTAAAAGCACAACCTTTTGGGAAATAAAATGTTAAATTAAACAAATAAATAGTGTTGATTTACCATAGATGATTAATATTTAAATATTTAGATTTCAAATATATAACTGAAACAAATTGTGGAGAGTATTGTATTAATTTATAGTTTATTCACCGAAAACTCACCCCTGAAACTCTTCACTTCGACGGATCAACATTTGGGCACGTTTAGAACCCAATATTACCTTTTAAGGACGACAATTGTCATCTTAAAAAAATATTAAGAAATGAAATAAAGACGATAAAGACTGCTGAGATCGAACCCGATATCATCAAGCACTTAACATTAGACCTAATCACTTCTAGACATTATAAATGCATATTATTACGAAAAGAAAAGCATCAAAGTTAGCTATAATTATATATTTGTTTGGTCCCCAATGGAAGGAGTTCAATACTCTTACACTTGATACGTAAATGTTTGACAAGACAAACCTCGCATTGATCAGCACCGTCTTTGTTCTTTGTTGTCCTATTGATCTCTGTCAGCTCTCTACTGTTACATCCATGTGAATTAAAACGGCGAAAAAACACATGAACCGAGAAACAAAACTATAAGTTATGCGATAAGTGAGAACGCTACAAATCAACAGATCTAATGATCATTTTTAACTGCCAAATCCAAGAGTACATGACCCCTATTGTGCAGTAGATAGAGATCAACATGAGAGGTACAAAAGGAAGCTTATCATCGAGAAATAGAGGGTGCAAAAACTGACCCCATATCTCAACAATCACCATACCAACCAAATAACCCTTCTCAAGCCAATTAACGGTAAATTCTCCCTCTCGGGTAGCCATGCTGAAACTTGCGTTTCGTTCCAGTTCAACATCTCCCTTTTTAACCGAAGTCACTTCAACTGCCGCAGCATTTGCAAATAGTGCAGAAAAGCCTAACCAGATCAGAATAGAGTGCAATAGTAGCAAAACCACTTTTATTGGATATTCTTGGACTTCGAACAGAAGCGGAAAGATTGAATAGCAAGACACTGCATAGAAAAAGTGAAAAGCATAAAAAAGTTGGTAAGAAAATGCAATAGTAAGAACCAAGAATACCATGGATCAATTTCATTTCACAGTTTAATTATGGATTAGACTATTTTATTCCTAGATATTGCATCATACATGCTATAATTGGAGAAGCAGGGAAGGTGGTAGCAAATACCACCGACGGACAAGCCCTATTGATTCGTTGTTATTGCCATGCCAAAGAACTATTCAACAGATTGCGCATGGCAAATTAACTGTTTCACAGAATCCAAGCTCAATAACTACGCTAGTTCTCGTCAAATGATGTAATTGTCAAGGTGAAATAATACTTGTTTATCCTTAGCAAAGCCCATACTCGTTTAGGATTTTCCTCAATCGATTTATAATTTTATCAGCAGACGAAGAACAACACAAACGCAATCAGAACAGGAAAAGAAAAAAAAAGCAAACATGAAAAAACGTTATTGAAATGCAGCATCTCATGACTCATGGAAATATAGGCCAAACCATTGATGTTTTGAAGCAAAATAACCATTAAAAACAAAAACCCTCAAAATTACACTCAAATAGCACTAAAATAATAGGGTGGGGAACCATAATAAATACCTATTGATAGCATGAAGTAATGTCTTGCATCATCCATACTCTGCACTGCAACAATCGCGAGGGGGATAACAAAATGAAGTGATGCCTTCTCGTGTACATGCCACCCAAATAAGAATCCGCACATGTACGCATAGGCTACCCATCTTGTAATCCTCCTTGGCCGTGGATCCTTCCAAGCTTTGTAAAGGCAGGGAGATAAAGCAAGAAGAACTAGAACGAAAGTTGTCAATGGGGTGATCTGTCATTTTATCGATCAAGTTAATAAACAATTAGGTCACCGCTGAAAGTTTGAAAGGACAAAGCTCAATCTTATTAAGTCAAATAAACGTCATCAACCCTCCCACAAAGGCAAATGGTAACTTGTTAAGGAAAAGAGGCAAGCCATGACACATAGGGTAATTGTCCTATAAAATATTTAGAAACTTGAGGAATAAAGGAAAGGAGGTTTCTTCTTTCTCAATGCTTGGGCATATGTTGAACTTGATCATCTCATGGTTATGGAGAACGAATCAAATCAGATGGTTCTATTTCTCAATCTTTCTGTCTTGTTCCTACAGAACCAAGGTTGAAAAGATTGAAAAATATCAGTCATTCACAACCACTGATGAAGGATTCCTCGAAAAGTTCAGGATTAGAAATCCTTTTCAGAAGAGGAGGCAGGAGAAGTATGATTAGAAAAGTTAAGCTTCTCATACTTCTCATCTATGGTTGAGATAGAAATGCTGGATAAAAAAGAGGAGGCAGCAAATCTCAATGAAAATGAATTATTAGAGCGGAGAATGTTGAGGAACAAATTGGAGGAGTTGATCTTCAAGGAAGCAGTAGCGTGGACGCAAAAAATGAGGATTAGGTGGGTCCAGGAGTGGGATTCAAACACGAAACTGTTTCACGGATTGGTGGATAATAGAAGAAAAAAAAATTGCATTTGTAAACTAGAAAGGGATGACGGGACTACGGTAGAAAATGTAAAAGAAATTGAAAGGAAGCTAGTCAGGTTTTATACAAAGCTTTTTATGGAAGATGAAGATCAGGGTTGGTCGTTTGATGGTAAAAATTGGTGTGCTATATCATCGTAGAAAGCTAGATGGCTAGAAAGTAAATTTCAGTTGGAGGAGATTAAAAAAGCCATTTTCAGCTGCGATAGATACAAATCACCGGGATGGATTTACAATGGCTTTTTTCCAGGATTGTTGGGATATTGTGAAAGGAGACATTCTTAAGGTCTTTGAGGAATTTTTCAAAAATGGTCTGGTCTGCTCATCCATGAGCCATACCATTCTTTGTCTTATTCCGGAAAAGACAGATTCTAGAAGTGTGAAGGATTATAGACCCATTAGTCTTGTCACGGGCGTCTACAAAATATTGGCAAAAGTTTTTGCCAATAGATTGAAATAGGTACTTGGCGACATGATTTCCACGACACAAGGAGCTTTTGTGAAGGACCGACAGATTTTAGATGTGGTTTTGGTGGCGAATGAAGCAGTAGAAGAATATCGATCCAAAAAGAAAAATGGATTGGTATTTAAGGTTGATTTCGAGAAGGCCTATGACCATGTTAGATGGAGCTTCTTGGACAAGGTGTTGGGAAAGAAGGGATTCGGTAAAAAATGGAGAAAATGGATTCAAGGGTGTTTGCAATCAGCTAATTTCTCAATAATGATTAATGGAAAGCCAATGGGTCATTTTGGGGCTACAAGAGGGCTAAGACAAGGAGACCCACTATCTCCTTTCTTGTTCACTTTGGTGGCGGATGTCCTTGGTAGACTCATGGATAAAGCTGTGGAGGAGAGAGTGGTAAAAGGGTTTAAAGTTGGGAGAGACGAAGTTTATGTTTCACATTTACAATTTGCCGATGACACTTTGTTTCTATTGGAGGCAGACTTAGAACGTCAAAAATGTAAATTGTTTCTTGAAGTTTTTTACAATTTGTTCGGGATTGAAGATAAATATGGGAAAAAGTATTTTGGCAAGAATTAATATGGAAGAGAATGTGCTAAGATGGTTTGGCCTCAGAGTTGGGTTGTGAGGTTGGAAAATGGCCATTAAAATACTTGGGTCTTCCGTTTTGGGGAAATCCGGTTTCATTAGAGTTTTGATCACCGGTGGTTGACAAAGTCTCCAAGCGGCTGGATGGTTGGAAGAAGGGTTTGCTTTCAAGGGTGACTTTGATCCAATCCGTTCTTGCTAGTTTACCGATATACTACTTGTCAATCTTCAAAATGCCAAGTGCCATTGTTAACATGATTGAGAAGATGATGAGACGTTTTTTATGGGATGTTCAAGAAGGAGGAAGAAATAGAAGTTCAGTGGCATGGGATCTAGTTACAAGAAGTAAAATGAAAGGAGGCTTGAGCTTGGGAAATTTGAAAAAGAAAAATGTTGCTCTTTGAGGAAAATGGCTTTGGAGATTCCCTTTAGAGCAAAATTCACTTTGGATAAGAGTCATTAAGAGTAAGTACAGGATTCAAGCTAACGGATGGGATTCCAACATTGTTACAAGAGGATCCTTTAGAAACCCTTGGAAATTTATATCTCATGGTCTTCTTGTTTTTCTTGACAATATCTCATGGAAAGTGGGTGTGGGGGATAGGATTTTGTTTTGGAAAGATAAGTGGTGCGGTAACCAATCATTTGAGTCTTCTTTCCCTAGGTTATTCTCTCTTTCTACCATTCCTAATGCTTTCATTTCAGATATTTTTTCGTTAAATGGTAATAATGACTTAAATTGGGATTTTGGGTTTAGAAGGGGTCTAAACGATAGGGAAACAAAGAAGCTAAGTTCCTTGATGCAATTATTAAATTCTCTCTCTCCTAATTCTATGTCTCCTGATTGTAGAATTTGGGTGGGTAATAACTCAGGGTTTTCTTATAAATCATTCTTTGAGTCACTAGTCGGAATGGAGAGTTATCCAAATTTTGAACCTTTTCGATTTATATGGAAATCTGGTGTTCCCTGTAGGATTAAAGTATTTGCTTGGCTCGATTTTCATGGAAAATTAACTACTGTGACTTGGTTCAGAGAAGAAATCCTCCTTTGGCTCTTTCACCTTCCTATTGCGTGATGTGTAAAGAAGAGGGAGAAACTCTAGATCATTTGATGCTTCACTGCAAGGTGGCCAGAGGATTGTGGCAAAAGATATCAACTGAAGCAGGTTTCTTTGGGCGTTTCTGGGTAATTGTAGATCTATGATGATAGAAGAGATGGTGGGTTTGGGCTTCAATAAGATGGCTAAAGCGCTTTGGCAGTGTTTGGTGCTTGCTGTGCAGTGGAACATATGGATAGAAAGGAATTCAAGAATTTTCGAGGAAAAAGAAATGGGGGTGGACGATATATCTGAGAAGGCAAAATTTGTTGCTTTGTTATGGGCATCGACAAATAAAACTTTCAAGAATATTCCGTTTTCTCTGATTGCACTAAACTGGAAGAATGTGATAGGAAATTAACTAGAATGGGATAGTTACGATATGTCGTAGTTTGTTTTTGTTGTGGTTATTATCATTGTCTAGTTTTTGTTTTTGTTTTGTAGCATTGGTTATGTTTCTGTCCTAATTTACGAGGATACCTTATCCTCATTCCCTTGTAATTGATTTGCATATCAATAAAAGGGGTTTTTCTTATTTTTTTTAAAAAAAAAAAAAGGAATCCTTTTCAGAAATTGAATGGATTCAGTCTTATCCATACGCGTGGAAGGTAATCAAAAAAGAAAGAAGATGAGTTCTTTCTTTTATCACTTAGGAGCCATGCGAGATGAAAGTCTCATGCACGGTTTTGAATGAGAGAAAGATGTGAGGAATCCTCTTTTCGACTCTGACTCTCCCACTCTAGTTGTTGCTTTTCTTTTTGTTACTTCGAAAGTAGCTACTTCAGCTACAGCCACTCGAATTACAAGCTCAAGAAAATGATAACTACAGTTGGATTGACGGCAACTAGTGAACCACTATAACTGATGGTATGAGCCACTTCGATTTCATTAATTAATTGCTTCGCAGGAAATGGAACCGGAACATAAACTTGGTTACGAAGATTATATTTACTAGCACGACCTAGACCATCTACATCTCATTTCATTGGATCCTCCACTGCCAGATTATTTAGTCCAATGGTACCCCCTATCACAGACAATTTCTAAACTGCCAGAGATAAAACCAACCAATTGGAAACCTTGATTTACTAAACGCGTATACGAGTAGCAGTGGAGGTAATACAGCAAAGGGTAGAATAGACAAGTTATTCAAACTTAGGTCTTAACTCTTAAGCATAATAGAAACTTGTGTTTTTGCCTGAAATTAAGCACAAGAGAATTACCTGAGGTAACACAGCAAAGGGGGAGGAATCCCCAACTAGCCCCCCTGTGAAAGAAGCTGCAGGAGCCCGAATACTGAATCCAAGCTTTCTAAGCAAGAAAGCGAGTCCTTTGTCCAGTATAATATAAAGCACCCAAAAATTTGGTGCCCAGTATGCATGACAAAGTCCCCTGCCAAACGGAAACATGCGGCTGATGACTTGATGCATCTGCAAAGTTATATTGGCAAATCAAGACACAAGGAAAAGTAAAGTAAAAGAAAAAAAATAAAAATAAAAAAGCACTAAGGTTTTTCATCCCTGGATTTATAGTCAACTTATAAGCAAATATGAGAATAGGTAAGGTTAAGCCAATTGTAAAAAATGGCATATTTTAGCGACAAGATGTTTGCTTGCATTCCCTTGTAACACTTGCTAAAAGATTCCCTCAGTCGTGTGCTGTAACATGATTAGTAAGGTGGACTATGAAATACTTTTATACATTGTAAAGTCACAGAAACAACAAGTAAAGGATTCTCCAATGTAGAAAATTCAATCCTCTTTTTTACCTGCTTCTGGTAGAGGCTTATTTAGATCTACATTACTTAAATTCAAATGATTTTGCACTTCCAGGAGAATGTAGATCAACAAGATTGACTATAACTTTCAAGTAAGGAAGGAATCACCTGTCCGTGATATATGAATGGCCCATATGCTGCAGCAAACACTGCCACAACCACAGCCCCCATAGTCGAGAGACGCCCAAAACCCCTTACAAATCCTCCCCAACAATAATGCCTCAGCAAGTACACAAAATAAACTGGTGCAGCAACTGCAAACAAGTGCTTAAAGCACAACAACACTGCAAAAAGAAACCCACCCAGCAAATCCCTCCCTTCTTCCAGATAAGAAAGCGAAATCATCAGAATCCCAAGGAGAAATCCGTTATACTGAAAATGCAAATGGTCCACAATCACAAGCATTGGGGACCAAATAACCAATACCCAGATCAATTTTTGTCTTCTTGAGTCCAATTTTCGTGTGAATCTATGAATTCCATATAAAAGACACAAATCAGACAGAGTCACAGTGATTCTTTGGAAAGAAGTTACTGTATTTGAGCTGTAGTTCAAGCCCTTTTGGAGGTGAACAATTTGGGGATCGATGAGATTGGCAAAAATAGAGAGGAAACGTTCAAAATAGGCAAAGAACGGAGGATAATCAAGGGTCCAAGGGCTGGTTTCGTTGAAGTACCATTGAGAAAGAGGGAGAGAGTGTGTGAGAGCAAGCCAGTGGCGATGCACCTCAAAGTCTGTGCTGTGATAGGATGGAATCAGAAGAAGCTTTATGCAGGCAGCTATGGCAAAGAACCACCAAAGCTCTGAAATGGGACTATGGGATTTGGAAGATGCATTTAGATTTCGCTTTCTCTGTTCTTCCATGGACTCAGAAACCTACAAACCTGCCAAAAAATTCACTTCAATATGATTGGATTTCCCGAGAGTAAGTGGATATAATGCAGAAGTTAAAATTTCAAAAGCAGGTGAAAATGTGACTTCTAAACAAATCATAATTTTGCACTTCCTCCCTTTTTCTCTTTTTTTTCTCCTTTATATATATATATATACACACACACACACACACATGTATATATATATATTTCCCCTTTGGTAATCTATGAGATAAGAAACTGCAAGTTTACCGTAAAACAAAGCGTAATTGGCACGCCCGGAATTGTTGATTGTTTTAGTAATTGATAGTTTACTCTGTATTTTTAATCATGCCAATTACCCTTAAAAAAAATGAATAAACTAACAGAATAGGGAAGCCCGAGATCTACTAAAAAGATAAATAAATAAATAAATAAATAGAAAGGCAAAACTCGAAGTTACACAGCATTCCACCAATCTTTAAAGTCATAGAGAAGCCCAAAACAAAAATAGAATTTGCTTTGAGCCTTTGAAAGCGCTTCCACATTCTGATAATAGTCCTAAAAATGACAAGAATGTCTCCAACCGCAATATATGAAGGCACTATACACTACCACAAGAGGTTAGTCCAAATATCAACTCCAAAATCTGAAAATCTTTGATGAACAAAAATGTGTAACTGGGACGCATTACGCCAACACCTACACAAAAAACCACAGTCCTGCCTCATTCAACACAACATTGAACAAATAAATTCTATATAAGTCACGTCAAAACTGAGACAAATCAGAGAGCTTTAAGCTTGTGGTTTCCACATCAAATTGTGGTTAAAACAATGGACAAGACGGATCATCAAGCATTGCTTGAAAAAAGACTTACAAGTAAAATATCTATGGACATCAGGAATACCTGCAATCAAATGAAAACCATCAAGGGTTGAAGATGAAACACAGGATCAAAAATTTCCCTTTCCATGAGATTGAGCAAATATTGAAATGCCAATACCAGGATTGAACAAACTCAAGAATAACAAAAGGAGGAAATAGTAGCAATTTGGGAACTGGATGGTTGATAAAATCTAGGAAAATACTCCACAAAGAACCAGTATTATATTCGAATGCTTTAGAGGAGGATAACAAAATTGAAGCCAAAAATGGCACTCTTTCTAAAAGAATTGCCTTCAAGCACCTACTGTTTTGCACAAGAAGCCAAATCCCATTAATTTGTCCACAAACAAGAACAGATAACCATTACTATAAAAAATACCATTACTAAAGTTCTTTATAACCATGACATCCAATGCAAAGTTCAATTCTTGAAAATGGGATGCAAAAAGTATAGTGGGATATAGGATGCTAATGTCCCAGCTTGAAAAAAATTCTTGTCTAAAGCAAGGAAATGAATTACCTTACTAAAGATTCCCTATTTTCAATTTTTTCTCTCTCTTAGATCAAATAGATTGACTTCCAAATGGTATTTAAAAATTAGCACTAAGTAGCATACAATCTACTTTTATTTGGAATCAATTACCATGCTGCCTACTCTAAGTAACAGGTTAACATAAATGGCTTATTTAGTGGGAGCGGCAGCACATAGCATTCCGGTGTAGCAAATTTTGATTACTGACAGTAGCGACAAACTGATTTGCTACATGTTATAATGTTTAAGTTGTTCATAATGGTAGACGTGGAGAAATCTTGAAATCCCCTTAAAGGCCATTATGAAGAAAGGGAAGTAATTAAGCTGAGTATCTGATTGTTGAAAGAACTAGAAGGCATTTACAACAATGTTCGGGTTTTCTATTTCACTTTTGAGTGAAGGACCAGGAACATCATCGAAAGGGCATCTTGCCCTCACTATTTCAATAATTCAATTACATATTGCTCAAAAACAGTTAATTATTTACTTAAGTGAATTCAACTTCAACAGAAACCTTGAACTTATGTGGTGCCAACTGACTGAATTCACCCGCTTACAAAATGTCAAGATTCATCCTTCTGTTATGGAATGATTAGTGATGATATTGGTCGCAAAGATATCCTGAAGAAAAGCCCTTTTGTCTCATCTCTCTCCCAAACATCAATTTTCGATTCAGCTTCCCATAGTTATAAAACCAACGAATCAAAGAATCATATGACAAATAACTAGGCACAAATCTTTCCCTTGCTGCTTCTAGTAACATGTCGTAAGCATCCATGAGACCTACTCTAGCAAGTCCATTGATAAAAACTGCAAAAGCAACAGCATCAGGAAATATCCCTCCGCTATGCATCTCTTTCCACAGGCTCCGAGCACCTTTATGATCCCCCATCCTGAAATACCCGTCTATAAGCACTAAAAAAGCCAATTTGTTAATAGGAAAACCTTTTTCTATCATCTTACACAAAAGTTCTCTCGCTTCATTTAGGTGTCTTTTCTTGCACAAACCCAGAAGCAAATAACTACATGTGGAAGATGATGGGGCTAATCCAAATCCTGTCATAATCGTATAAGCTCTATAGGCTTTTTCATCCAACCCTGCTTTACTATAAGCTGCAATAATAGAGTTAAAAGCAACCACACTTAGAGGAAATCCTCTCTCAAGCATGTTTTCTACAGACTCCATGGCTTCATCCACGCATCCTGCCCAACACAAACTCGCAATCGAAACATCAAACAATGAATCATTCTGAAAGAATCCCGGTACAGCTAAATCCCTTAACAGCTTGCACCAAATCCTTTCCCTTCCATGGTCGCAATGACCGCCAATCAAGATATTAAACGTCATGCCATCAGGTGAAATACCCTTGTACCTCATATCTTCGTAAAGCTTTCCCGCCTCAACAAGATCCCCAGCCTTAACATACCCATCAATCATTATATTGTAGGTTATGGTATTTGGAAAAATACCCAAATCAAGGATTCCATCAAAAAACCTCCTGGCCTTAAACATCTCCCCTTCCCTAGACAAGGCATTTATCACTACATTGAATGTAACAACATTTGGCTCACACCCACTCCAAATCATAAAATGTATCCACTCAAGCGCATTAGAAGTCTCTCCCCTCATGCAATTCGCATTGATCACAATGTTGTATGCGAACACATCCGGTTCACAGCGGAACTTTCTCATCACATGTAGCAAACTCTCTCCAGTTCCAAGTAACCCTTTTCGACAGAACCCGAGAATCATCATGTTAAAAGTGTGGGTAGTCGGGAAAGGTCCCTTTCTAACTATGTCCTTGAAAAACTTCCACACACTACCATAATCACCAACTCTAAGCAACAATTTCAACAAAATCCTACTAGCTGATGAAGTTGGGCTCACTCCCACTTCCCTCATCTTGCTCACAATCTCCAACGCCTCGCTACCCATCTCCGCGTTCAAGAAGCTGCGCATAAGCGTATTAAGAACCGAGAAATCCGACTCGTAAAACGAGTGATATTTCCACATGAACTCAACTAAATTTCTACTTCTGCTAGCTCCAATTATCCCAATAACAAATGAAACCATGTCCTGGGCAAGGAATTGGAGATCCTCTGCCGCCAAAATCTGCGCAGCAACACAACAAGACTCCACAATTCTATCAGAATCATCCCTAAATGCTACTTTAAAGAATGCAAAAGCAGTTTCTCGAGTTCCCAACAGTTTCATTATATTAACAAGAAAGCAAGGACGAAATTCTCTAGAGAAGCCCTTCAAGACATAATTTTTCTCAGATTTTACTATTTTCGTCAACCCAACAGCGATTTGACGCCGTTCGTTAGAGTTTACAGAATCCGAAGAGACCGAATTTGGACCAGCAAAAGGCAAAAACTGATTCAGAAAATCAAAGGTATGAGAGGTTAGGCCTTGGGAGGACTTAAGTCTGTGGTAGTGTATCTGAGCAATACTGTGCACACTGCGCACATTAGCGGGCATCGTCCGGTTGCCAGAGACTTAAGAGTGTATGGACCAGTGGAAGACCGGAAAATATATGTTGTGCTGTTTGGGGAAAAGACTCCACAAAAGAACCAGTATAATTTTCGAATGCTTTAGAGAAGGATTGCAAAATTGAAGCCAAATATGGCACTCTTTCTAAAAGAATTGCCTTCAAGCACCTACTGTTTTGCACAAGAAACCAAATCCCATTAATTTGTCCACAAACGAGAACAAATAACAACCACTATTTAAAAAATAATAATAATTAAAAAAAAAAACACAATTTTTGCTAAAGTTCTTTAAATCCATGACATCAGATGCAAAGTTAATTCTTGAAAACGGGATGCAAAGAAGTATAGTGGAATATAGGATGCAAATCGAATATGTAATTATTCAGACAAATCCAAACACCTAGCACTAGCAAGGGAAAATGGACCATCTTTTTTTTCTTTTGAGAATAAAAAATTGAGAATTTTAACTCAGCTGATACTAATCTTCTTAAAAAGCGTCATTATATGGCCAACGAAACATTAAAATAATCAAAATTTCTACAAATGAAAGTACTAAGCTTACTTGTAAATTGTTCAAAATATTCAGAATTGTTCATAAAAGTCTCAAAAACATTAGAATTAATCAAACTAATTAGGTTTAAAAAAAATCAATCATTTTAATTAGGCCAACTCAAATTTTTAGGACTGAAAATGGAGGGATTTGTATAGCTCGTGCAAAAACAAAACCAATAATAACAGAAAGATATTTCCATCAGTTTTCAGAATTAACAAGAATGATCAAGGGAAAACAAACTCAATAGCACCCATTACTAAGTACTAACTACTAGGAAACACGAATTCAACTAGGAAATCTCAATATTGAGATTAAGGCCATTGAATTAAAAGAGAGAAAACCCTACCTCCTAAAAACTTATAGTTTTTGCTCCAAATAAGTTTCTTTGGCTGCAGAAATAGGTCTTCTCTTCTCTTCTAGTCTCGGGGGAACGCTCAGGGGTGAAGCCAAGGCACAGAAATGTGCTTCCGTTGAGGGGAGAGATAGAGAAACCGAGAGAAGAAAGAGGAAATTTGAGAGGAGATCAACGACGGATCTAGTGAGGAAAGCAGATTCCGTCGAGGAGGAGGAGGGGCGATTTGGGCAACGAGAGTGGTGGATAGCAATGATGGCTAAGCGAGCGACAGTTTTGATTAAGGACACCGGCGGCGAAATGGACAGACCTGATACGGAGTGTGCCTGGGCAAAAATATGCAAACGAAAGTAATTAAATTTTACATTCAGAAACTAATTATAAATTTTATTGATATTTAAAAAAAATAAAAAATAAAATAAAAAAATATAATTTAATTAAAATTAAATTTAGATATCAAACAAAAGGCTTAAAATATATACACACGCAATCGTGGAAACATTTGACAAAGGATCTGTTTGGCTACCGGTTCTATTTGAATTAAATTGTATTTTTTTCATCATGATTTTTATCTTTTTTTGAAAAAGTTTTTTATCTTTTTTAAAATTTTTTTTTGTCTTTTCTAAAAAATTACTATTAAAACTTAAAAATCTTAAACTAAACGCATTCACCAAACACCCCCAAAATCTATCATCTGGTTTTTCTGTCAATGGACTGCCATATTCACAGACAAGTCTCTGTTTGTTTTCTTGTAATCATCCTTTTTTTTTTTTAATCAATACCCAACTCTCAACCATGAAAACATGAACATCGACAGAAATATCGAGAGTTTAGATTTACCGAATATCGACGGATATTATCATTAATATCGATATCAATAAAAATAAAAAAAATGAATATTTGTATAAAATATTGAAAATTTCAAGTGAAATTATAGGAAATGAAAAGGTACTAAACAAAATATAAATTGATCTACTTTTTACCATAAAATTATGTATATGAAAAAAATATATGTAAAATGCAATCTACATAAAAATGATTGTAATTATTAAAAAAACATACATTGATAGAATAACAATTTTATTAAGTGTAAATTTAGATTCTTATGACATTTTATATAACAATAAAAGCACAATAAGGTCCATAATTAAATACAAACATTCTTTATACATCTAAAATTTAACTTTACAAACTATCCGGATTAAAAAAATATTTTTCCTAAGAAATAATGCTTGAATAACTCTAAAAATAGTTATTAATACCACATGTATGTTGATTAATCTTTTCTCACTGAAACTTCATAAATTGTGTAGTTTAGATTTACTCAAGAAGGTGGATATTGTTCGTGAGCATACAAAAATATGTCATATGACATTTGGGGAGAAAGATAGTAAAACATGACATAACCATCTTGATTTTCTTTTCACATGTTGACATTTTTTTTCCCTTTTTTTAAACAAAACATCTGACTTTTTTTTTTTTTGGCTATATAGTTTTATTCATGGCTAGAAAGTTTCAATTGCCAAAAGCAAATCATTCATGTGAAGAGAAAAAGTTTTCCTTTTATTTCTTTTTAAAGTCTTTTTCTTCATTTTCATATACATGGAAATCAGTAGATATTTGATAGATATATCCTTTGAAATATCCAGATAATATCCGTATATATCCAAATATTCTAATAAAATTTTGAAAGAAGATAACGGATATTGATATATTACGAAAATTTTCCGTAAATTATCGATATCGAATTGATACTCCGTTAAAAAATATCTTTATCTCTTGTATCTGTATCAATGGTCTCCATTTTAGGGGAAATATTTCATCATTGCCTAGCTTTGCTAAATATAATTGAATAATTGGAATGTTTATTTGACTGGAAAAAATATCAAACCAATCAAACTTAAAAAATAATTAAAGTAAAATAAAATTTGAAATCCTTATTTGACACTTCGAACTGAATGTTGAACAAAACATAAGCAACACAATTTTAACATTAATTAATAAACTGAAACACAATCATGTATGTTTGATTAGAGTTCGATACTGCTTCAAGAGCAGAGAAATGATTTAATCATCCTTGTTGTACTTTACCCAGCCCCATGCTGCCACGGTGCGACGCCTTTTTTTTTATTTTGATTTTGTACTATGGTAGGGAGGGTCTCATTGGCGTTCTCCCTCTCTCCGCCGCGTAGACCCGCCTGTCGAACCTCTGTTGGCTTGAGTTCCTCTTCCTTCTTTGGCCTCCTTGATGTATCTGAAGCATTTTGATATTTTGTTTATGTTTTTTAGTCTGGTAGAGAGGGCTTCAATTATATGAGAGGTTCTATTTTAACCAGTCTTTAACTCTTTTTAACTCTTAGATTTAATTATTTAAAGAAAATTTCCCAAATAGCCACCTAATAGAAGGGTTAAATTTGGTAAAGTTTCAAAGTTTAGAGAGAATGGATGTTACATTTTAAAATTCAAAAGGTAAATTGTTAGAAAGTTCAAAGTTCATGGGAAAATATAATATTTGTCCTTTTTTTTATTGATTGATTAATATAATACAAATTTCTCATTATTAACCAACATGACATGAACTTTAGTTTTATTTTTGACAAAAACTGATTCAAAAGTTCCAAGGTTTGAGAGGTTAGAACTTACGGGGAGTTGATTGTGTGGTAGTGTACCTAAGCAATGTTGTGCACATGGCGCACATTAGCGGGCATCTTCCGGTTGCTAGAGACTGAGAATATACGGATGGACCAGTGGAAGACCGAAAAATATGTTTATGTTGTTTGGGAAGTAGTAGTCGTGTTTAAATTTTTTTTAGCAGATAATTAGGCCATATGTCATAAATTTGAGTATGGATTGATTTTTGCTACAGTTTAAAAACTATAGTTAAAAATGTCACAATGATGATGTAATGAATTAAATTTAAAATATTTAATTATCCTAATTTTTGCCACAACTTAAAACCTATAGTTAAAATATTTAATTTCTCTTCTCCCTCGCTCTTTCGATCTATGATGGTGAAGATCGGGCTCACCTACAAGTGCCCGCATAGAGGAGATCGGCATCAAGCTCTTCCTCACTCTCTCTCCCCACTGCGACGCCGGCCATGCCAAATCTTCAATTTCGTCTGCAATGGGTGCCGATTGGAGTTCCAATCTTGGATCTCCACTGCATGAGGAAGAGATAGGATTTCCTCCTCATGACCGTGGTCGCCCGTGTAAAGGAGTTCCAATCTCATATATCTTCCGCGGAGGGAGAAGATTGGCTCCTCCGTATATGGAGGAGTTCTGCTCCTCAGTGTGAGGAGTTCTACTTCTCCACGAGGCACCGTGGTTGCATGGAGGAGATTGGATCTCCCGATCGTGGACGACGAGATCTGAAATCGACAATGGACGTCAGTGCAAAGGTGTTCCTATGGTCCGGAGCAATGGTTGGTGTCTTTACAATGCGACGGTGTGTGATGGCATAGATGGAGGAGCACGAGAAACATGGATTGTTGGTATTTTTTGTGGTGCTTGTTGGTTTTTATGTTACTATTTCAATACTCAGGTGAGAAAATTCGTTAGATTTATCAGTTACTGATTGGTTACTATCCGGTTTCTTTCCCGTAGGGATA
Organism: Ficus hirta; assembly: GCA_038430175.1. NCBI lineage: Eukaryota > Viridiplantae > Streptophyta > Magnoliopsida > Rosales > Moraceae > Ficus > Ficus hirta. Next base: position 19,132,437 of record CM076587.1, read on the forward strand.
GTTTCCGACTAGTGACCAGTTGGTTACCAAGTGATATCTAATTGATATTTTACCAATAAAGGTGGTTACCAATTGGTATATTGGTTATCAATCAGTTATCAACAGGAGACTATCGATTGGTCGGGATCCATGGTGGATACTAGCCCATATTAATATAGAAGCCACACATAAATGAACAATATAATTTATTTTAAAATAAATATATAAATAATGATGTCATTTTTTTACCATAGGTTTTTTTTTTTTTTTTTTTGGGGGGGGGGGGGGGACAAAAATCAACCCCAAGGCATATATCTGTGACATGTATTTGAAGTTCCCTTTTTCGAGAGTGAAGAATAGGATAGATAAGTTATAAGTTGGTCTTTCCAAGACCAGTTACTCAAAAGGCCCAATGGCCTTGGACAACATTAATGTGGTTCTTGTGGAAGAACAATGAAAAATCCACGGGGGGAAAAAAATTTGAAGTACATGTTTTAAAATATTTAAAATAAATAATAAATTTATTAGGTGAAATAAAAAATTTATTAGACAAATAATATATTTACAAGAAGTAAACAAATCATGTACATGGTAAATTTATTATTTATTGTTATTTATTTTGTAACATATTTACAAGAAGTAAACAAATCATATTCATTATAAATTTATTATTTACTGTTATTTATTTTAAATATTTTTAAAACATGTTATTTGTTTTAATTATTTTTTTTTAAAATGTTGCTTACTTCTTTCTCCCGAAAATTGCATTAGGTAATATGTTTATATATTCAGAATTAAAATATGCAAGTTTATTAACGATTTTTAAGAATAATTAATTATGATAATGATGTTCAATTTTTATGCTATCATTTTTTTGGCTATTGGAAAATTATTTATTTATTTATTTAAATTTGGAGCTAGGACAGTTGCAGATATTTTTGGTGAATGTTTTAAAATGTTCTTGTTGATTTGGTTAAGAACATGAAGTTCTGTTTTACCATGAAAATGCTTCCAATTAAGAAAAAAGGGACGTTATTGACACCATTATGTTTATTTTTCTCACCTATTTATTAAATTACCCACTAATTAAATGTTTAAGTATCAATTATTACTTGTTGCACCTATTTTATTATTCTAATATATTTTGCATTTTTTGACCCACTAACTTTTAAATAACCCTATATTTTTTAAACAAATCTTCTTTTTATCAGTTTCATTGCTTCCCCCCCCCCCCCCCCCCCTCGACTTCTTCTTCTTCTTCTTCTTTTTTTTTTTGGACAAATCCAATTATTCTTTTTTTTTTTAGATATCTTATTTTACTTGAAATCAAATAATATCGTAGTTTTTATTTGTATCCTTTTTTTATTAGTTGTTGTTGAAAGTAGTTGCTCGTGACATATAGGATTAAAACCCATATAAAGTTCTTACTTTTAATTACATATTTTATAAATTAAAAAAAAAAGAATTTTTTTTGTCATTTTTTAGGAAAAAATTCAAAATTTTGATTTTTTTTTAACATTACATCATAAAAAAGATACATCTAAAATTACAGATTTTATTAGTCTTACTAAATCGTATGTCAAGTAAAAGATGGATATATTAGCAAAAAAAAAAAAAAAGGTAGAAGAAGAAGTAAAATATGGATGTCTCAAAAAAAAAAAAGAATGTATTTCTAGAAACCAAAAAAAAAAAAAAAAAAAAGAATACACAAAAATGAAGAAGTCGATGAAGAAAAACAACAAACATGATAAGAAAAGGAATATTTAGAAAAATAGAGGTTATTTATTGATTCGTAGGTAAAAATGATAAAAATTAAAACTTAATTATAGGGATTTGTTTGGAATAATAAGAGGGGGTGTGAGAAGTAATAATTGATATTTAAAATTTAATTAGAGGGTAGTTTAAAAAAGTAGGTGGGAAAAGTAAACAGAGAGGTGTCTATTGACACTCCCATTAAGAAAAGGGAAAAACATCTTAATGATACAAATTTAAAAACAATTACACTAATATGGTACAAAAAAAATAACGCTAGACTAACATAACACAAAATTAAATTAAAATAAATTAAATTTGTGTCATGTTATTGAAAAATGAGGAATTTATATCATGTTAATTAATAGATAAAAAATATGATTATTTAGATAATTTTCATTTGGTTGGAGAGGGGGCGCGGGGCTGCTGTGGTGTTTGTACTTAATTTGTGTTGCTTTCAAAGACCGATCAATGCTTGCGGCACGATTTGTTGTAAGTGTAGATATACATGCTATCAATAAGAGGTTATGTATTCTTTTTAAAAAAAAAAAAAAAGAAAAGAAAAAAAGCTATGTATATTAAGCGTTGGACAAATTTCATAACACCCCTCGACTTGGTTTTTTTTTATTTTTTATTTTTTTTTCTCTTTGCTCTTTAAATTTGAGAATATTTCACTCTCCTTTAAACTTTAAAACATTAATAAATTTGCCCCTTTTTTGTCACTTAAAAGCATCTGTAATGTAATACTAAAATATTGTGTTAATGACCAATTTTAGAATTTGGATGAAAAAAGTGTTCTTCAATTTCAATGGAGTACTATATTTGATGTCAAATTTATCATATTCTAGATTTTGTGACAAATTTATCATAAGATATATCTAATGGTAAATTTAATATTTAATTATTATTGGTTATTGGCTTGACTTTTATCATGTAGTTAATATAATATTTTCATTTTTACTTTATAGAAATATTAATGTGGTGTTTGGAACACTATTCCAATATATTACAATTAATTTTTGAATTTTTCTAAAAAGTCAATAAAAATTTGAAGTAGTTTTTCAAACAATTCTAATCTAAATATTTTAACTCAAATCAGACTAAACAGAAACTTAAATATTCACTTTTATAAGTATCAAAACACTATAATAATGACAAAAAGTAGAAATAGCATTAGAACTAGTTTTATGCATTGAAATATAAAGTAAGCTAATGTTACTTTTCACCTTTTTTTTTTTTTTTTTGGTAATCAATATAGCATTAACATAGACTAATGTGTTGGAGATGATCTAAGTAGATGAAAAATTGAGATACTTCTATATTTAAAATGTTAAAATAGTTTTAAGCTAAAAAAATATCTTTAGAATTAGAATTTACAACCACCCTCCTTTCCCGTCACTACCCAACCCTTGAATCTGCTCATTTTTAATTATTAAAATTAGTTTTTTAAGAGTAATTTTTGTTAATTTAGTAGTTAGAGTTTTTTTTTTTATAATTTGATTATATTATTTTATATATAGTACCACTTATGCGATCTAATGGAAAATTCTGTTAGGTTCCGTTTGGTGAAACAGTTTGAGTTGAAATTTTTAAATTTGAGTTGGTTGACTTTTTAAAAACTAGTTATAATTTTTATTGACTTTTCAGAAAAAGACAAAAACTGAGATGAAAAAATATAATTTAGTTTGAGTTGAACTAACTCACCAAACAAACCCTTAATGTTTGGAAGTTCAAAATGAGCGGAGAATGATTATTATTATTATTATTATTTTAAATCAAAGGAGCAAAAGTGCGAAAATGATCGAAGTTGGGGGATTTATGAATTTGTGGTGGATGTTACACTTTTAAACGTTACTATTACTATTTTGCCGGGAGAAGGAGGTCAGGTTATGACAATTAAAATCGTGCAGCAATAGAAGCCGCTGTTTGTCTGCCTACAAAACAGAAGCCAACCCTTGTCATTTGCCCTATAATTCTCGTTGTCAACACAACATCCACTACCTACTCCCCAGAAAAAAATAAATACATAAATAACTAAACAAACAAATAAGGGAAATTATAGTACATAAAACTTTTACGAAAATAATTAAAGTAAATAGTAAGATATTAAATATTATGAGTAAATAACAGTGAGTAATATATTTATCAAGTATATAATTTATTTATCCTTTTTAAATTTGTTATTTATTAATAAACTTATTGTTTACGGAGTAAATTCTTTATTTACATAATTCAAATATTTTAAACCTTGCTATTTACTTTAATATTTTTCATAAAAATTTTATTTACTATAATTTCTCTTCAAATTAATGACTAACATAAGCCCGTTAAGTAAAGTGTTTGCTTTTGATTTTGATTTTGCTTTTAACCGATGGAATAAGAAAAGTAAAATATAGGGTTTTTCAATAAGCATTAACTGTAATTTCTTAATAAATATTTAAAATCATATTTTTAAAAGAGCTTAATAAATAAAAAATAAATTTTAAATTTTATAAATAAACAATAAAAGTGACTTTTATAATGCCCTATGGAAACTCTAATATAAATTTCAAAATCTATCCAAAAAGCTTCTTTGAGTACGTTTTGTGGTTTTGATTGGAATTGCTCTTATAACTGGACATCCAAACAATTTTTGTATAAGCAGTTTTTAACTCCATCGAACCAAAAACAACTTTCAGAAAAGTCATGCCAAATCGAAATTGATAGCATAGACTGATTACACTATTTCAGCATTAGCAATGCAACTTATGATTACCACACTTATTCTTATTTGACTAACTATATATTTACATGTCAAATTTGGATTGACAAATTATTATAATACAAACACATACACGGTTTTACATGTTTTCATCTCAACATGACTCATTATTTTCTAACCCCTTACGGCCTTACCTCTATTGAAATTTTATATATATATATATATATGGGTATGTCTATTGTCCTTCACTTGAAAAGTTGAAGGTCTTTCACCAGAAAAGTTGAAGGACCATCCTCCTTTTAAATTTGGACCATCCAGATTTTATTAGATGGACAGGATCATGTGAGGGGTAAGGCTGTGGATGGGCAACTTGCTATGCAACAAACCGGTTAATCTCCCAATTAATGATAGAGAAAACGACAAATCGTTTTTATATGTTGGAGAGATTTTTGAGGGCCTCTTCCAACTGAAAACAGAGCTTTTCAGATGTTCATCCAAATTCAGGTCGTGTTCGGTAGGATCTCGGGCTACCGACGCGGTGTCTGGGTCCTTCTCCGGCAGATCAAATTTGTCATCAGCTCCCTCCTTTTATTCACTTCAACTCTCTTAGGTGGAGGTTTTATTAGCTTGCGGAAATCCAAATAATAGACTTTTCAGTGGGAACTTGAACTTCTCCATCCATCTCCACTCTCCACTAACCGAAAACAAAAATTATAACTAGTTTTTTAAAAATTAATCAACTCAAATTTAAAAATTTCAACTCAAACTGTTTTACCAAACGGACCCTTATTTTCTCTATTTCATCCTCGTACTTGCATTCATGAAGGGAAAAAATAGTTAAGATGTATTAAGATCACCGACGGTTATTTAAAGATCTTGACTGGATTTTTTTATTTTTTTTATTTTTTTTTTTTTGAGAAGGGAGGAGTAATTGTTCCATCCCATTTTTGGATGCTATGGAGATGAGTGAAGAAGATATTCATTGCCAATTTTTGAAACTCGGCATCAAACCAAGAAACTCAGCATCTAAAGGGAGCACTTTTTTGTCAATCTTTTTTCCCTTTTTTGCCCTTTATTTTTCTGCTTAATTACATCAATAAGTCACGCTTGGTTACCGTTTGCTTCAACTGAGGGTTAGAGTTGGAAATGAAAAAGGCCCTTAAAAGTCTTGCAAAGCTGAGTTAGTGTGAACACGTGTCCATATGAGTCTTTTCATAGAGTGAACACATTGGTAAAAAAAGTTTCTCTATTTCGGTAAAATTTTTTTCTTTACCCCGCTAACGAATAACTATTTTTTCGGTATGGTGGATGTAAACAAATAAGTATTGCCTTTTCTGTTTTATTACTGTAAAATTTTGTGAGGTAAATTTTTTTTTTTTTAACAAAATAAAAAAACTTGCCATCTATTTCTTTATAAAGACATGCTCTGTACAAGTGTCACGAAGAGGAAGAGGAAGAAGAAGAAAACGGTGTGCGGGTAAAAAGGTGATTAGTTTCTTTTGACACGTGTTCGTTTGAAACTTCCATTTAATCTTCAATTAGAATTCAGACCTTCTGGAATCTTCTCTCCCCCATCATTTTTCTGTCAGTGCATTTTTTTTTTTTTTTTTGATGATTAGCTGCACAAATTCTCATAGGTAGTTTTGTTATGAGACTGTGCTTTTTTTTCCCCCCTTTCTTGCCCTTGCACAAGTTCACTTATTTTCTTCTTCTTTCATCCTCTTGCTTACAGTCATGAAATCTATCTCAGGTCTTATGTTTTATGTTAAAAAGTTACAATAAATTCACATTATTCATTCATTTCCTAGTTATTTTAATAAAAATATTGTTTACTACAATTTCTTTCTTTTATGACAGAAAGTATTAGGTAATTTATTTTTATAAAGATTTTAGATTGTGTATATTGGTAAGTTGTGTTTATATAGAAGCGTATTTATAATGTTCGCATTCACGTTTAATATCTATGTATTATCTTCTCTTATTACTATTATTTTTCTCTTATTTAATTATTATAGAAAGATCTTTTCTTCTGTTTTTGGAAACTAGAATGATCTTCCTTTATATATTGTTTCCTTCTTTTTTTTAATTTTTTTTAAATTTTTTTAATTTCCCCCCTCCGTTCTCATTTAGTGATGAGTTTGAGTTGTACACCTCCGTAGTGATGGGAGAACGTGAGTGTTTTTAGTTTTGTACTAGCATGCTAGCTAAGCCTTTGTTTTTTTTTTTCTTTTCTTTTCTTTTCTTTTTTGCTTGCTTGGTTTTTTTTTTTTTTTTTAAATGGGAGTTTTGTTTTCTTTAATTTTTGCATTTCAATTTTTGTACTTCAACATGCATTATGCATGCTAGCTTGTTTTGTTTTGGGTTTTTTTTCCCCTCTTTTTTCTTTTTTTGCTTGCTTGTGTTTTTAGTAGAAATTTTGTTTGTTTTAAATACTTTGTTAAAATATTTTTTCTTCTAAGATCGGGCATTCATCAAGTTCCTTGCGATTTTTGTCTTGATGGATCCGCGCGTTCTTAATTACCTTATCCAATATCACCTATCACGTATTTCTAATCACAGATCTTTAGAAAATGGGAGGGAATCATGTTGCTGACAAACTAGCCTCAATGCGGTTCACTTACAAGAAGCCACATGGTGGTTTCATACTCCATCATTTTGTGTAAATGAAGTCACGAAAGATTTGCAGGGTCTTCCATACTATAGATTTCACAAGTAGATGTTTGCTTCGTATTACCGTTTCAACACTGCTGGCAGTGGATTTGTTTGCTTTTAGCCGACCATGGTAGTAAACAAGTACTCTTTTTTCCCTTTAGCATTTTGTTCATTGCATTTTTTTCATTGGATTTTGGCTAGAGGCTTTTTAATGAAACGTATTTGAAAGCTACTTTCAAGGCGAAAATTCAGGTTCAATCATATGAAACTGCTTATCAACTTATCTTATAAGGCTTCATTAGGCTTCTACTAGCTTTGTTTTGATCTTTGCATTGTTTTTGTTTACCCACGATTATGGACACTTTTGTAATTACTCTTAAAAAAAAAAATGGGAGATGAGAATTTGATTAGGGTGCCGACCTAGTCAGATGCACCTATTTATTTCTATCATCAACATTTATTTACAAAATAAAATATGAAAACGAAATGCGTAGTTGGGAGGTTCCCAATTTCCTATATAGTCTATTATTTGACGAGAAAACATAAGAATCCAAAGTACAGTGATGAGACAGCTGAGAAATTGTAATACAATGCATATATATATAGTTAGGTTTGAGCATTTAGGGTTTCTAGTACTAGAAATGAAATGGTAGCTCACACTAAATTAGGTGGACCACAGTACATAGCTATTACATTTTATTAATTTCTAGCTTCTCTACAATATTAAAGATTAGTTGATGAGCACATGCTACCATATGTGGAATAGACAAGTAAAAAATAAATAAAAAAGTGTCACGTGGTGGTTGAGGACCCACCACTTGACGACCCAAGAGAAAGAACGAATGCACTGTAAAAAAAAATGCATTTGTATTTTAATTAAGGATAATAGATTTAAGAGAATTAGGGTATACTAATCCCAATGACTCCCTCTTCCCAGGAGAAGTGAGAATACATTAAAAAGAAAAAATTTATTCGTGTTTTTAATATTCGGTATTGGATTTAAGAGTGCTAAAGTTTAATGATCGCAATGACTCCACCTCCTACTCTCTTTCCTGCATTGTGATTTTGTCCATTCTATTTGGTCCCGTTCGGAGCACATCTTTCACGCTTGATTGAACAAATCAGGTAGTCTTTAATTGAACAAATCAGACATCAAATCCTTGGATCTTTGCTATCATGTCTATTATTTGAATTAGTTGGATGAATACAGTGATTTTTTAGTACAAGAACACTTGGGGATTTTTTTGGCCGGCTGATTCCATAATTAAATTCTGTCACTATATGCATAATTCTCTTTCTGATCTTACTATTCTGAAGAAGCTTAATCTTACCAACAAGATCAATATAGCTCCTAAGATTATTAAGTTCAATCAGTGTATACTCCTCTACCAAGCTAGATGCAAGATCAAAATCAATACGGATAGGGCGGTTAATGGTTCTCCAAGATTGCCAAGTTGTTAAGGTATCTTTAGAAATTACAAAGATTTTTGCAAAGGATGCTTTGCTAAGGTGTTATATCGTTGCAATTGATTTTGTCAGAAAATATGATTGGGATTTCCTTTGATTTGAGTATGATTAATCTACTTGGATATGTTGTTGATATTCTTCTCTCAAAACAGACACGTCGCTGAGAGATTTCAGGAGAGATAGGACTACGCTATTTATCTCAATAGATTACCTATCATGCTTCTCACATTTTCAAGAAAGAGAATCATATATGTGACTGATAAGACTTCCTTCATACGTTATTCATTTCGAATAAACTACATGGTGCTTCAATCCTCCGCCTTTCTTCTCTTAATTGGTTCATAAGATATGGTGGGTTTTTCCTAATACAAATTTAAGTAATTATTTACTATTTTTCTCCTTTAGTCTTTTTCTCACTAGGTTGTGGCTAGAAGATTTTTGATGTCGAACATTTGAAGCCTACTTTCAAGTATAAGTCCAGATTAAATTGATCGTCTGAGATTGGCTTTCTGCTGTTGTCTATTTTCTTTCAATTTTGGTTCTCAATTGCCCCACTTTCTCTTGGACTTTTTTTTTCATGTTTTTTCCAACTTTTTTGTATTTTTCTTTTTTCATTTTAATAATATCGAGTTTGAAATTCAATAGATTATTAGTGAGTGTCAACTTAGTTGGGATGCACTAGTAATCTTTGATATCGAGTATTCCCTCTCAGTTTATTAAATATACATAGGATTATTTTCATTTATATCCCCTGAACTTTAAAAACTCTTACTTTGCCTTCTTGAAATTTTAATGTAGCCTCACTTAACTCATTTCTATCAGAATTTCAGTTTAAAGCAAACAGAAAAAATAGAGGATTTAGTCTTACAAAGTCTGTTCTGTTATTATTTCTAATAAAAACAAACGGATTAAGACCACATGATTACACTTAATTCAAAAAAAAAAAATTTGGTATATTTTTAATTGAAATTCTAATAGAAGAAGTTAAGTGCCATTACATTTAAAGTTTAAATAGTAAAGTGAAAGTTTTTAAAATTCAGAAGTAAAGTTAAAGTGAGAATGATCACCTTAAAGTTCAGAGGCTGAATAAATGAGAATTATATATATATATATATATATATATATATATAGAGTAAACGTAGCACATATAAAAGGACATCTATGTATATCGAGAGTATAGTCAATATATGCATGTTTGGGATTATATCGTTATTTGTTAGGGGGCTGCATCTATTTAGGAAACTGTGATATGTCGAAGAATTGCAACATCTCCGGCATATATATATAATGATATATCTTATATTTCTCGTCTGTTAGTGTTTCCTAGATCTGTTTTTCCGGTTTTTATTAATTCATTTTTCTGATACCAAAAAGAATGTCATATATATATATATATATATAATGAACTCCATTAATAAACAAACAATAACAATAACCTACACAACTAGTTCTCTAATGGGTTGGTTTACTGAAAACAAAAACTTAAAATTAATTAAGCTTATATAAAAGATTCATGTGTATGGACTTTATATAAATTAACAATTTTTGAACTTCTAAGTGAAACCGTTGACTTTTTTATTTCCAGTTGGGACGTTATAAGGAATTCTTTGACCTCACGTTCTGTCGTCATTTTCTTGCATTATATACACATATATTATTTTTATTCGGGGCTAAAAAAGAATAGAAAAAAAAAGTGATTATATGTTATAGATCCTTATACTTGATCCATCATTTTCCCCTTTTGCAATATTAATGGAGTTGATATCAAGCATGCAGATCTTGTATTATATCTATATATATACTGTGTGTGCGCGTGTGTATATATGCTTGTAAAATGGACCGACTTTTTCTTCCTTTTTTTTTTTTTAATGACAATTTGATGGAGCTAGCTAAGTAAAATAGCCAGTGTTGTTGTCGTTGTTGTTGGTGTTTTTATTTATTTTTTTATTATTATTTTTTTTTTTCAGCTAATAGAGCTAGTTTGTAGGTTAGGGTAATAGTCAGCCAAATATATGGAATTTTCCAGTGACATGCATGAATAATATTTGAAAGCGACTTTACTTCTAATCTTTGTGATTGCGAAATAATGGGATAGGAAAATTGAGGAGGATGGCAAATATATATATATATATATATATATATCCAATATCCATAGTTAAAGCAACCTGCAGAAATTATTTTCTCTCTCATAGTATAATAGAACACTCTTATCATTATTTGAGTTGCAACAATTTTTTAAGAAAGTTCTATTAAAAATATTTATTATTGTTGTTATTTTCATAGGGAGGTTGTTTTTAAAAATTGCATTCCACGATGCACGACTCTTTAAGTTATTTTAGTAATATTGTTTTAATTGGCAAACCCATGGAATAGATTATAAAAAATTATAATTATTCAAAAAAAAAAAAAACGATGACGTATTATCAAGTTATCAGGTAATGGAACGTACTTTTCTATGTTTCTTCATAATTGCACAAAATCATATCAATTTACACGGTTTATCACCCAAGATATCTATCACGTCTTTACTTTGGTTTTCTTTAAAAGAAATTCATTTTATCTTTTTTTTTTTTTTTTGAATTTATCATAATAGGATTTAAACTATACATTTTATGAGGACACCTGATGTGTAATTAACACCTCTTGAGATTAAAAATTGTAAGATGTTAATTTTTGTTTGTTTTTGTTAAATATGCTAATGCTCATTAAGACTACGTGGCCAACCGTACCAAGTTAAATTAACTGCCAAATAGTCATAAAATTAAGTAGACGCCACAACTCCACCAGAGAGGAGAGAAAAAAAAAAAAAAAAGTTTGATTCGGTGTTAAATATTTACCAGTGTGGTTACTATATTAATGTCCCCATTATGTATTACTTATTTATCACTACTGTCCCTATAATAGCACTTATTAGTAATTATATTATTAATAAATGATGCATATTTGTCATTGCTGCACTACAGGTAATTTATATGTAGAATTGAATTATCATCTTATTTGTAAGAAAAGTGGATCTCAATTAAATATGTTTTTTATTTTTACGAAAATTTGCAATTATTTTTCAAGTGTTTCCTTTTCTGTATATATCTATATATGTTATATACATTTCACCACGAATAAATTGGTTAAAATCTCTTACGGTATCAGATATAATCTCTTAAACGAGCAACATTTAGGTCCTAATCACTATGCTCTAGTAAAGAAAGTGGATCAATAAAAACATGCAAAAGTCAAGTTTTATATAATTGACTTCGTATCCCATTAATTACATATATATGATTGAGATTCACTTTCTTCATGACTTATTTATAAAAGCTAAAAAAAAAATAAAAAAAAAGGTAGAAATGTGGTTAAATTAAATTTGATGATCCTGTAATGTATGTTCCAGTTGATAATTCCACAATAACTAGACGTAGTGTCATTCATGGTCGAGTGAGTACTTTCACTCACAGAGAATTTTTATTTTTTAAAATTTACTTTTAAAAAAATTAATTTTTTTTACATTTTGCCCATTCAAAAACTAGTTATCTTTATATATTTAAGCATCCGATTAGCATAATCATTTGTAAACATTTGGGAAATTCCATTTGATTGTTTATTCTAAATATGTACTTGTTAGAAGAAAAAAAATTAGAAATTGAGCATCCAAATGTCATTTGGGTTTTTGTTCTTAAATTGCAAAAAGTCCACCCAAAATTTAACTCCATTCTAATATATATTCTACAATGATTTTAAAAAAAATGAAAACTATTTCAAATGTCATTTTTACATCTCTCTCGTGTGTGTATATATATATATATTTTGGATAGCACTTCCAAACACAAACTAATATTTATGTTCAAATATTATGTTAAGAATGTTAATATCTAAATTCCAGTTCTGATAACAGTTCAAATATTTCTCTTCAAAAATTTTTATTCAAACATTTTCATCTCAGATACTTCCATTCAGATATTTCTCCCAAACAGAGCATGTCTCCTTAAAAACTTTATATTTACAGTAACATACAAAACTAGCTCCGTTATATATGCAATGTTACATCAAAATGAATGAATGAATGAAAAAAAAAAAAAAAAAGGATTGAAATTAAGAAGAGAGAAACATGACAATTCCAATTCCTATTCCAATTCCCAAGCCAGTCTAAGCATGGGCCATGGGATTTAATACTGCCTTACTGGCTGATGATCATTTCTCACTCCTCTCAATTGTAAACAGTCTTTCAGTCCCTCCTCTTCCAAACACCTGCACTCGCATTTACTCTCTCTCTTTCTCATTTATTTCTCTCTCTCTCTCTCTCTCTCTCTCTCTCTCTCTCTCTCCCCCCCCCCCCCCTTCTTCTCTCTCTAACCCACACCAAACCAAACCAGATCAGCTCCATATGACCGCCATCGCAGTTATATATATATATATATATATATATGTGTGTGTGTATGTATATTATCGCAGTTGTATATATATTAGCACAGTAAATAAAACCACCACCACCACTCCACTCCGTACTGCTACTCCCTCACTCACGTGCACCTCACGTGCCTCTTACATTCCAAGTAATACTACATGGCACATGATTTCCTTTTTTCGTTTTCTTTTTTCCTTTTTTTTTTTTCCTTCCCCGTGTTAAGATACATTTTTTCCAGTTTCCTTATTACATGAGCGGGCGACCGAGTGCGACATACTAAACGACATTTATAAACCAAACCAAACTCTACCACTTCTCTCTCTCTCTCTCTCCTCTCGCTTTCTCTCTCTTCTTTCACCGAAAATGGCGTCCTCACAACCTCCCACGCCGCCGAGCGTATTCGTTTCTTCTCCGGCGGTTTTCACCACCACTCCTCCGCGCCATGCGTCGTCGTTGGGCAACCTCAGCCCAAGCATCTTCATCATCATCCTCATCCTCGCCGTCACCGTCATTGCCTCCGTCGCTCTCTGCTTCCTCCTCCGCCACCTCAACCGTCGCTGCCTCCGTCACCTCGCGCAGTCGTCGTCATCCTCTTCTCCTTCCTCCTCCTCCGACGCCGCCGCCGCCGGCGTCGGAGACTCTCAGCGAGCGATCTCCAGTCGCCGCGTCTCGCCGGAGACGAACCCTAGCATAGACTCTCTCCCTCTCTTCTCCTTCTCCTCCATCACGCGCCGAGGCGGCACCGCCACTGCAATCTCCGGCGCCGATTGCGCTGTCTGCCTGTCGAAATTCGAGCCGGCCGACCAGCTCCGCCTCCTCCCTATCTGCTGTCACGCCTTCCACGCTCTCTGCGTCGATACTTGGCTCCAATCGAACCAGTCCTGTCCGCTCTGCCGATCGCCGATCTTCATCTCCGACGCCGACATTCTCAAGACCTTGGGAGCCGGAGAGAGAAATAATAACCACGGAGACAGCTTCAGAATCGAGATCGGCAATGTCAGCCGCCACCGCCAAACGACGCCGACATCCGATAATAACTTTTCCGGCGACCGATCTAGGTCCTACTCCATCGGATCGTTCGAGTATCTTGTGGACGAAGACTCCGAGGTCTTCGTCACCAATGCACACCAAAGAAGCGTCTCGGACTTCAAGGAATTGCTTCCATCGGAAAGCATTCAAGCGCTGCCGCCGCCGCTGCCACTGGAAGCGATTGCGGCGGAGGTATCGACGTCTGGGAGGAGTTGGCTTAAGGAGTATGTGGACCGGCTTTCGATGTCGTTTTCTTCACGAGCGATGTCGTTTAGGAGCTCTGGGAGGTTCTTCAGCGGGAGTAGTCGACGGAGCGACGTCGTTTTGGGAGCCGGAGAGTGGGACTTGGAGGCCAGCCGAGTTGGCGAGGAGATTAGCGAGCTCTTTCGGTGGGTCTCCGGGGTATGAATTGTAAATACCTTGCTGCTTTAGGGTTTAAAAGGGGCAAAAAAAACATTAAAAAAATTGAATTCGTTTTAACTAGTAAATTCCTCTATTTTTTTTTTTCCCCGTGTTCGTTCCTTTTTTTTTTTTTTTTTTTGGCTGAAGTGGATTTTGTAAAGGTTTTTGGAGGGGATTCCGGGAAAATTTGGTTTTGCCCTTTTTTTTTTTTTATTGGAAATTCTTTTTGTTTGAGTGAAAAAATCACGGAAAATCGACGTGAGAAGTTACTTCGGAGAGATTGGCGGTTGGGATGACATTTTTTGGTATAGTCAACGGTTGACATTTAACGTTGGAGATCCTTTTTTGCATGATATGGTTTGGAATCATAGGAAAGATTGAATCCCATCCCATGGCATTAGTTTAATTCGCATTTTTTTTAAAGGACTGTAAGAAAAAAAAAAAAGGTAAAAAAAAAAAAAAACAGTCAATGTGGGATTTTTGTGATTTGGTGGGTGAGGGCACACGGCAGTAAATGATTTGCTCACTCATTTATGATAGATCATCTAGTCATCACCAACCTTTCCATGAAAAAAAGCTAGTACTTGCCCCACCTCCATTCAATACTCTTTTTTATTTTTATTTTATTTATTTATTTTTAATGAAATGGGTCCATTCAATTTTTTTTAATATACAGTAAATGAAATTTTATTCCATGTATTTTGCTACGAATTTGCCTGTTTAGATTAATGGTGGCATTGAGTCAATAGACTTTGTTCCCATTATAATATTATAGTTTAATTTGTTGAAAATATTGGAGATAAATGCTTAACTAGGTGTACTTCTTTTGGAATCCTGACTTTGCTTGCTTACATTGTCAATGGAAAAGAGGAAAAAGAAAGAAAGTTGGCGGAAAAAAATAAACAAAATTGAGGAATTAAAGAGCAGTGCCAAAAAAATTGGGTGGGAAGTGGTGTCGTGAGTTAGAGCTTTCAATTAGATTCCGACGGTTGGACATATTTTTTTTCGGTAAGAAGCTCCTTTAGCATGTTATATTTCCTTCTTTTTGGCCAATGAGTCCTTTTATAGTCATAGTTTTATTTATTACTAGTTGAACACACGCATCGCGTCGTGCGTATGAATAATATATTGTGTAAAAAATATAAGATTTTAAAAAGAAAATGTAAAAAAAAAAAAAAAAAGAGAGAGAAAAGAAAAGGTACAAAACGACAAAATAAGAAAAAGAAACAGAAAATCAAAACTCCATAGGAAACTTAAACAACAAAAGCCAAAACTTATAAAAAAAAATTCAATTAAAAAAAATTAGACAAAAACCCTTTTTCAACCATATTAAATAAAACATATAAGTTATCGAATATATATATATATATATATATAGAATTGTGTATATGTATATATATATATATATAGATAATGAGAAATGAAAAAGATTAAAAAAATAAAGGATAAAATAATAAAAAGAAAATAAATAAGAGAATAAAAAGAAAAAGATGAAAGAAAGAAAAATGATGAAAACAAAAAAGAGAAGTTAAAAAAAAAAATGGGTTGACACATGACAATGACAAAAAGAGAGAAAGAGCATCATTGATTTTTTTATATATGTTAAGATTAAGATTAAAATAAGATAAGATTAAGATTACAATCTTGATTTTCTATGCTCTTGACTTGATATGATTAACAAACATAATTTTTAGCTAGGTACACGAAAAGAATTCAGATAAAAATTATTATTGCTGAAATCATAATTTAAAAAAAAATCATTTTGTACAACTCCAAAAACAAAAAACAAAAATTGTGTTAACGGGATGAATTTGTGCTTGACTATTAATTCTTTAATAAAGTTGGATACCAAATGCTTGATTCCAAGAGTATGGTTAAGGCAGCTGGCTCAAAAACAAGTCCCCATGCCATGCATATATTATATATATATATATATATATATTTATATATGTGTGTGTGTGTGTGTGTGTGTGTGTGTGTGTGTGTGTTCTTTTTCCCTTTTCTTTTCATTGTTTGGTAACAAAATACTCGAAAATTTTAATTCCAAAACTAGAATGCAGTAGTGAAGAAGTTTCACAAACTTGTATACTTTCAGTCCAAGTGGTTTTCAATGGATACGTGATTAGGGGTAGCCAATCCAAGTTCCAACCTAATTCAAATAGCGTATACCTACCTACTCTATTAATTCAAGTCAAATCTAAAAATCCCGTACTAAATAAAGATAGATACCTGTAAATAAGTTATTGATATGATACTTTTGTTTTATTGCCAAATCAGTTCCTATTATTGAAGGTCTTTTGTGGTTGAACTGTAAATGAGTTTTGTATGTTGTATTTTCTTTATGTACAAAAAAAAAAAAAAGTTATTTGGTGAGTCCCACGTCAGTAGGAGTGAGGAGATAGAGTGGCTTATAAATGTCCATGGATTCTTTTACAGTCAGTAATTATCTGAAAGTTATAACTTAGTAGGATCCACCTAATTCATCTTCCTGAAGGTCTTTTGTGGTTGAACTACCATTGGGTTTTGTATGTTGTACTTTCCTTGTGTATCCAAAAAAAAAAATTTGCTAATTTGTTTTTGTTTTTGTTTTTGTTCTTTTGTTTTCTTTTAATATGATTTTGATGAAATCTAATATTTAGACACATATATTACTGATAGGGTTGTACTGTATGTAAAAACTCTTTATGACTATTTATTTATTTGCTAAGAGCTCTTTTTTATGATTAAAATGTATTGTTCATTATCCACAGGAAGGAATGTGAAACTAAAAAATATTGAGAGAGAATTGTTAGGTGAATTAGGTTATTTAGTGTTCTAACTACAATAAGGAAATGAGAAACAATTCTTATAAGTTAGGTCACATTTGGTTGGGAAGGTTGAGTATATATTGTATGAGTGTGGGTATGTACGTTATACATATATGGTTCACATCCCCGTAGCCTTGTCTTTATGTATATACAGGTTTTTTTTTTTTTTTTTTTGGTCGTCAGCCTCTATTCCATTATAAACTTGTAGATTTTGTTTCGTTGGAAAAGGTTCACATGAAAGTGACTCAAGAGAACAACACCCGAAAATTTAGAAAGATAAAAGCAATCTCTCTCTCTCTCTCTCTCTCTCTCTCTCTCTCTCTCTCTCTCTCGTTTAGCTTCCTTCGTTACTCTTCTTTCTGATTGTGGTTTTGTCTCTTTGTCAAAAAGACCAAAAAAAAAAAAAAGGGCTGGTTTTGGTATCTCGGCCGTGATTTTGGGAAATTAACTTCAGTCTCAAATAATACTTCATTTGTTGAGAGGAGTTTAATTAACACAAATTTTTTTTTTGTCTATTAGATTATTCTCTATATATTACTAAATATAAGGATCATTTCTCGCTTTATCCTTTAAAATTTAAAATCTCTCATTTTGTTCTCTAAATTTAGAATTTGTCATCCTTAACCCGTTTTATTATAATTTTAGTTAAAAATAGACAGAAAAATAAATGTATTAGTCTTACTAAACCTATTATGTTAGGATTTCTATTAGAAATCAATGAAAAAAATCAACATGACTGTACTTAACTCACTTTTTTTTCTATGTGTTTTTAACTGAAATTCTAAGACAACGGATCAAGTCGGGATTAATTAGAAGTTCAAGTCATGAATTGAGAGTTTTTAAAGTTTAAAAATAAAGTTTTTAAAGTTTAAAAATAAAGTTTTTAAAGTTTAAAAATAAAGTGAGAATCACACAAAAGTTCACTGAATATAGATGGAAGCAATCCCTTTTTTTTTTTTTAAGTAGATTTTAAGCAAGAGAGGGTACAGTGGATTATAATTAGGAAATGGATAATTAGTAATATTAATGTTAAAGCTAAACGGACAGAAATTAGTTGCGTATAAGGTACGGCATAGATATAATGATGTAGCATGTATAATATATATATATATATATATATATAGACACACACGACTTTTCGATTAGTGTGTGTATGCATATACATATGTACGCTTGCGAAAATATATAATATGGAATTACGTGATAATAGTGTAGGAGAGATTGCAATATGTTTCTCATTTGACATAAGATTAAACGACACAATAGGGCTGAGAGGGCTATGATGGTTGAAAGGGAGGTGCAGCCGCGCTCCCTGTAGCCTGCCCAGTGGGCTAAGAGAGCGGCGTGGCCATGCCACACAGGCACGCGACCGCACTCCCTGCAACCCGCCTAGCAGACTGAGAGAGCGGGACGACCGCGCCACACAGGAGCGCGGCCATGCAATTTTGTGCTGTTTTAGAATTTCAAATTTTTCTTTTGAGTTGTTTCGAACCATTATGTCTATTGATTATATATTTTCATATAAAACTGAGTTATTAGCAATAACTGATATATCGGTTATTATAATTGAATAGATACAAAAAGAGATGTGCTTGCAATGAAAAAGGAACCTCTTGAAAAAGGTTACATGGATTGTCATGGTCGTAACTGTTCATAAAAAGACACCTCTATGGTTTTAAAAACTTTAGAAATTTAAAAATTTCAAATCTTTGTTCTAGAATACAATATTATCGCTAGATATTGTATTCAAGGATTTGTTGTATCATAGGGGTAATTGCCGTTAAACTCTTTAGCAAACAAAAGTAGTGAGGTCAAATAAAACCTTAAAGGAAAGTACTCTTAATACGCCTTAAACCTGAAAATCCATGTAACATTTTCCAAGAAGTATCTCTTCATTACAAAGACATCTATTTTAGTATCTATTCAATTATTATAATTGATATATCAGTTATTGATAATAATTCAATTTTGTATGAAAATTTACATTCAATTTTGTATGAAAATATACAACCAATAGACATAACGGTTCGAAACAACTCAAAAGACACATTCAGAACATCTCATATCAGGATGTATTGCATGGCCGAGCGCCTGACTGGTGCGGCCGCCCTCGCGGCCCTTTCGGCCCTATTGGTGGAGAATCTGCATCTTAGGCATCCAAGAAACAGAGTTGCATAACTCACTCAACAATGGAGTCTGAGTTTTTAGCTCTAGCTGTGGCATGCAAAAAAGCAGAATGGCTGAGAAATTTATTATTTGATATTGAGTTGTGGCCACAACCGTTGCCATCTATTTCTTTGTACTGTGATAGTGAAGCTACATTGTCTGTAATTTATAATAAAATGTATAATGGAAAGTCTATACATATTAGCTTGAAACATGAATATATGAAACAATTAATAACAGATGGTATTATTAATGTTTTTTACGCTAGGACAAATAAGAACCTAGCGGATCCCTTAACAAAAGATCTTTCGAGAGACTTAGTTAAAGAGACATCTAGTGGAATGAGACTGAAACCTTTCTTTGAAAAAGTCATCGGTGATGGTAACCCAACTATGTAGTAGTTGTACCGCTATTCCATAATTAAATGGGTAAGAACAAGTTATTGTTATGTGAGCGATAAGCACCGAAAAAATTTTAGTAGTCCCTTCCAAGATGTTCGGTGCAAGTAGCTACGTGGTTGAGGATGAGTGTATACTTTTAATGAAGTTCAAGTCTCAGGGTAGCTAGAGACATGATTTGAAACTTTACCTAAGTGAACATAAGAAATGGTGTCGTTTCTAACATGATCGTGGTTTAGTCTTGTAATTGTTCATGAATCCAAGATAGAGCACAAGGCCGGAGTAGTGCTAAATGATTGGAACATAATTTTGAAATCTGGAATAGTTCATATGTGATATGTTTCCGGTATTTACTTAAAAGACAAAGTAAAATTTAAGCACACTATTGTCTTATGAATACTTTGACGTATTTTCACTAATTGAAGGTTAAAATCGAAAGATACCTTATTGTATGCATGAGTTTATTGTTGTTGATTCTGAAAAAAAAAATTTATAATATAGTGGGGGATTGTAAGAGAGATTATAAAATGTCTCTCATTTGACATAAGATCAAAAGACACAATAGAGCTGAGAGAGCCGAGAGGGAGGCAAGGCCACGCTCCCTGAAGCCCGCCCAGCTGGCCAAGAGAGGGGCGTAGCCGCGCTCCCTGCAGCAGGCCCAGCATGCCGAGAGGGCGACGCAGCTGCGCCACATAGGTGCGGCAACGCAATTTCGTGTTGTTTGAGAATTTCAAAATTTTCTTTTGAGTTGTTTCAAACCATTGTGTCTTTTGGTTGTACATTTTCATACAAAATTGAGTTATTATCAATAACTTATATATTATTTGTTATAATTGAATAGATACAAAAAGATATGTCTTTGCAATGAAGAAGGGACCTCTTGGAAAAAGGTTACATGGATTATCATGGTTGTAACGGTTCATGAAAAGACACCTCTGTACTTTTAAAAACTCTAGAAATTTACAGATTTCATATCTTTGTTCTGGAATACATTATTATTGCTAGATATTGTATTCAAGAGTTTGTTGTATTTTGGGGGTAATTTGCCATTAAACTCTTTAACAAACTTAATAGTGAGGGTAAATAAAACCTTAAAAGAAAGTATTCTCAATACAACTTAAATTCATCTTTGTTTTTCAGTTTTCTTTGCCTCCATTGTTCTTGTTCTCTCTCATTCTCCAACAATTAGTACGTTCATGTAAGTTGCAACGTAAATTACAAAGAAGTTTTCTGATAGCGATATAAAGAGATAATAAAGGAAATTTAGTCACCAACTTCCATTTGATCCGCCAGTTCTATTTCCACAAGTTTGTGATTAACAATGGAAAAGCTTCGAAAAGTAAGCGGTCAACAAGGATTAGCGCCATTCAATTATTAAAAGAAGGATTAATTATAAGCTAGATTTCTTTAGAGTTAAGGGCTGGCCCTTGATTATATTATTATACGGATTATACTCTAATGAAAATGTTAAATTACTTGGCGTTGACGACTTGCTGGTAGCACAACAAACCCAAGTAATTAAGAGGTCACATTTGATAGGGTCATTGATCTTCAAGTTGATTTTCTTTTCTCTATGTATTGTATGAAAAATTCTACAATACTACGGCACTTTGTTTTTTGCCTTACCGGTAAAACAAGTTTTTTTTTTCTTTTTTTTTTTTTAGTCTTGAGATTAAATTTTAATCATATGATTTATAAATGAGAGTATTTGTCATAAAAATGATTATTTTTATTTTAGTGTTGTTAGTAAAGCTCTAAAACCAAAAGGGAAATATGAGCTAGGTTAGACACATAAGGAATCCTGTCCGACCAGCCAACCCACATATTTAAGGAGAAATAAGTAAATAGCAGTTTTACAATAAATAATTAAAATAAATAATAAGTTTTAAAATATTTTATGTAAATAGCAGAAAACAAAAAATTTACTAGGTAAATTATTGATTTATATCTTGTAAATAGATTATTTATCTAGTAAATTTGTTATTTACTTTAAATATTTTAAACTCTTGTTATTTACTTTTTTAATTTTGTATAAATGTTGTTTACTATAATTTATGCACATATGTATAACGAAAATTGATATTTTTATATTGAATTTTTAAAAATTTAAAAGAAAAAAAAGACTATACGGGTCAGTCCAGTCCGACTCAGGTGCTAGTGCTAGGACAATTTGGCCTGGGCATCTAAATGGGTTGTGTCAGGCCAGCTCATTTAACTCGATCAGTATTTACTTGTCTAGTTATCAAGATAATCTAGTAGTAATTTTATATTTGACTATATCACTAGGGTTAGAATTTGTATCTCTTTAATTTTAAGTTAAAAATAATAAAAATAAAAAACATGACTTATAAATTTGAATGTGTTTTGAGAAATCTTGATTTTTTTTTTCGTCTTTCTTTTTTAGCTAAAGTATGTGCTATTTAGTATTTACTATAAATTTGAACATTTCACAAAAATTAATAGTTGGTCAGGTTGGACCATTATACTGAAGGTAATATTCTCATTTCATGGATGTCACTTGGAAGGCTGCAACATCTTGATCTAACTTTGAATTTTCTTTTTCATATATATATATATATATATATATGGTTTCAATGATTACTCTAATATTTATTTATAGATGGTTATCGTTATTTTAACCGTTTGATATAAATCAAACAGTTGTAATCAATTTAGTAGTTGGTCAAAAATATTTTATGATAATTAATAAACATTGAGCTTGTAAAGGTATTAAAGACAATTTAGATAGGTATCTTGTTGTTAATTTGTTTATATGGCTTTTCTAAATGATTTTTTTTAATTTTAATGGAATTTAATTTGAATATTTATTTTCTAATTTTTGACTTATATTTCTTAAGTTTTTCTCTAAAAGTTACCATTATATTTCAATGGTTTTTTTTTTAGTGCATTTGTTTAGTTAGTTGCATGTTTATTTATTTATTTATTATTTTTTTGGAAACACGGTTTTTTGTTTTAGTGACGTTGCTCAATAAAATGTTCTCTCCAACAATTTCTTTTTTTTGGCTGAAAATTTTGTCCTCTGACTTACTCTTTAAAGGTATTTTTTTCCTCAAAATTTCTTCAAGCGTTTATTGTTAAATTATTTTTCCTTAAGTATTCTTCATTGTATTTTTTCTCACACTATACCACTATTTATACAGTCTTCCATACAATCATTTCAATTTATTTTTTTTTTCCGAAATATGTCCCTATAAATTATAATAAATTTTTTTAAATCAATTTCCCTAGAGATAATTTTCTTTCTTGCTTCTTTTCTTTTCTTTGTTTTTTGGTTTTTTTTTTTTTTGGTAAATATACTATTCTTAACATTTTTTATTCTTAATTTACTCTTTCAAATAATCTTTTTTTTTTTTTCAAATATCCCTACTAAAATATTTTTTTTTGAGGCATTCGTCTAATTTATTTTATAATATGAAATCTGATCTTTAGCTAAGTGCCCCATTGAAATATGTTTAAAGTTTTACCTAGAAAATGACAAAAATGATTTTTTAATTAATATTTAAGATTGGTTGTTATTTATCTTTTAAAAGGAAATTGGTTGTTTAATGTACTATAACAAGTCATGAAAAATGACACATCATCAATAGAATTAAGGTAGACACCACTTTTTATAATTTTGTCTTGTAATCATGGATGATTATAAAATTATAATAACCATTAAAACCACATATATATATATATATATATGGAAGAGTTTTCAATGGTTACTCTTTTTTTATAACCATGAGTGGTTACAGAAAAAGTTATTGAGATAAGTGCATGCCTTAATTGTATTTAATAACATGGCATTTTATATGATTTACTATAGCAGGTTAAACAATAAGTTAATGTTTTATATTTAATTAAATTGATTTTTTAAATTGGAGAATAATATCTAAAATGATTACAGTAAGATAAAAAAATAAAATAGTCATTTATGAAAAATATATATAAAAAAAAAGAAAATACTTGTGAACGAGATTGTTTTTAAGGAAAATTATTTTTTATAAAGCTCTATTTTTTTAGCATATATAAAAGATGGTTATTTAAAAAAAAAAAGATGATTAAAAAAATTAATTTGTGAGTTTGGTTTCAAAAAATGTGAAAAAGATATCTACTATACATATAATAAAATGTTCAAATTCACCAGTCAAAGGATAGACATTTACAATTTATATGTGATTTATTCCTACACTAAATTTACAGCAACCCAATTAAAAAAAAAAGAAAAAAAAAAACTGATGGCAACCAATCATTACTAGAAATTTATTAGAAAATTAAGAGAACCTAATAAACGCTGTAAAATCCGATTATGTAATTCTTTTGTACGTCCTTGATCTTTTAACTTCACGTAACTTTGATTATTATTATTATTATTATTATTATTATTATTATTATTACTATTTGTAGTTGAAAGGCTCCGAAAGTCTTAAAATGTTGTTATAATAGTTTTTTATGTTAATTTTTTGACAGAATCTGTTAGTTACCATCGCTTTTTGATCAAATTACTAACGGATTAGCTTAAAAATTAACAAAAATGACTATTACAGTAACATTTTAATAGTTTAAAGACATTCCTTGTTCTTTTTTTTTTTTAACTGAAATGATCATAAACTATTAAAAATGTTGTTACAGTAGTCCTTTCTATTGAATTTTTCAGAGAATCCATAGTTAGCACTATTTTTTGATCAAATTACTAATATATCTTGTCTAGAAATTAATGAAAAGGACTATTATAACAACATTTTAAAAGTTTAGAGGCATTTTAGTTATGAAAAAAAGTTTAAAAACCAAAGTTGCACAATGTTAAAAGTTGAGGGACTAAGGTGAGCAATTTACCCAAAATTTTTTTTTTATGAGAGATAAATATGGTTTTGTTATTATGAAAAATGGAATCATACCATGAACAAAAATAAATAAATAAAGACTAGAAAGGTTCTTCTTCTTGGCCTGTTGGGTCTAGTAACAGTAAATGAAATTTGCAAAAAGAAAAAGGAAATTTGTGTTCCACCTACTGTATTTGGAAAGCCAAAGAAAAACTAACATTAAAAAAAAAAAAAAAAAAAAAAAAGGCGGTTACTTCATCTCCTTCTCCCAACTGAGGAAGAAACTTTCGAGTTGTACAAACTCTTGAGCAAAAAAGGAATTTTTTTTTTTCAGATACTCTATAAAAGAAAAAAAAAAAACAAAAACAAAAACAAAACTTAAAAAAGCCATGTAAAATAGGTAAATAACAAGTTGACAATCCAAAATATATTTAATGAGCCATATTAATCCCCAGTATATAGTTTATTGGCTCGAATTACTACATTTATTTGAGTGATCCACAAACGACGAAAATCTCTCTTCTGCCTACCTCTATCCTGATGAGCTGAAACCAAAGCTCTTATTTTCTGTTGAGTAATACCATAAAATAATAACTATAGTATTTAGACTATAGTATTTAGTATATCTAATATACTTAATTTATACTTAATTAAACTAATTATAGAAGAATACATATATATAATTTGTAGTCAAAATTTATTAATTAAGTTTAAAATGTGTTTTAAAATTTTCTAAACCATTTTTTCTATAAATTATTATGATTATATATCCCTAATTTTTAATTTAAGCCAATTCAATTAAGAAAAACCATTTTTTAAGTGATTATACTAAAAATATGATTTTACTAAAAATATGATTATACAAAAAATACACCAATTTTAGGCCCTATGTTTCCACTGAAAGATCAATCAACAAATATATATTTCTATAATTAATATATAAATATATGCTTAAATAATATACATAAATTGATTTATAAAATAAAATAAAAATGATTTTTTTTAAAGTACACTACAATTATGATATGAAATACGATATACTTATGATAGAAGTTGAAATTTTTTATAACATAATATACCTAGCATGATCCAAAACCTACCAATATTTTGTTTGCTAAATCTTAAGACAAATTCTATACACAATTAAAATCAATGCTGACATTTAATACAAAGCTATGTAAAGAGTTACAATCCCCTACATATATTTAAAAAAAAAAAAACCAAAAACAAAAACAAAAACAAAACAAAACTTAAAAAAGCAATGTCAAGTAGGCAAATAACAAGTTGCTCGTCCAAAATATATTTAATGAGCTCCCTAAGTTCAATGCTCATTAATTTTCTTTAAATATTTTTTTGTTAACTATCCAATTTCTTACATCTATTAGATCTATATCTAACTGTTAAAACGACAATATCCGTCCGTGGATATATATACATATCACAAATATACAAAGATTTATATAAGAAATATAAAAAGTTTTATATGTCCTTTTTTTTTTTTTTTTTTTTTGGCTTGGAGATTTATACAAGTCAAGTCCCTATAATCTACCGAGAGGCTAACGTGGGTGTGATCGAATTGCCCTTTATCGCATCCCCCAAATAATGGAACTCTCTTTGATAACTTTCAAGAAGAACAAGACAACCAGGAAAAAGGCCCTTTTGTATATGACTTCCAAGAAGAACAAGACAATTGTGGAAACTAATATCTGTTTTATGCATAAAATATATATATATATATATATATATATATCTTGTCTTCTAGGAAAGAACTAACGGGACATTTTTGCAAGGCACGTACGTAATGTCAATAATATAGTATGTCTGATCTTCATTCTTTCATCTTTGTTTGGTCAAGTTGTTCATGTTTATAATGTCGAGCAATTGCATTTCCTTGACAAAGAACAAAATAAATCCTCCTTACTAGTTACTACTACTCTTGTGATCAATGACGGAGCTGTTCAGGATTGAGGGAGGTACCCATCTTCACTGAAAAAAACAAAAAAACAAAAAAAGACAACAATTTAAAAAAAAATTTTGACTTGTCCGTGTTGCTCTCTTTAAGATTCAACTTTGTTATATTCGCCTTCATTAAGTTCATATTTTGGTATAAATGTATTTGATAATTCTTGAAAAATATTACAATATATTTATTTATAACATAAAATTATATAAATCTTTTTGCAATAGAGAAGGACCGCTCTTAACAACGAAGCCATAAATTATTTTATTTAATTATTTTGGAGAAAATGACCTAAGTAATCACATTTTTTTCATCTATTAACGAACATGACATAAATTCTCTATTCTTGACCTACATAACACAAATTTTAGTTAATTTTAGTTTAATTTTGTGTCATGTTAGTTTATTACTAATTTTTTATGTCATGTTAGTGCAATAGTCCTTAAATTTATGTCATTCAGGTGCTTTCTCTATACTATTATGAGGGGGCTACATGTAAATTTATATAAAAATATATAGGTTAAAAAGTAAAAAGAAAAAAAAAAGGTTTGAGGTTGGCTGAGAAAGAGCTATATGTAAATTTATTCAACAATACATGGGCTAAAAGTTATTTAAAAAAAAAAAAACAATACATAGGCTAAAAATAAAAAATAATAATAATAATAATAATAAAAGAGAGAAAGTTGAAGGGGGCTTCGTCTTCAGTGGCTTCATCCTTACTCGGTTTGTTATTAATGTGATTATGACTGTTACGATTATGACAAATATTGATTTTTAGTTTAATCATACACTAATTTATGTTTTGATACAAAGCATCAAGTCAAGCATAATTAGAACATGCAAAACGTAATTGAATCAAAATCAAGTAGTGATCATCAGTCTATCACCCCCCGTGTCTGGTAATTTCTGCGTGTTCTTTTTCTTGCAACTGGAGGATTAAACCTTATCATTGAGTTTGAGCCAAATGCAACAACAATTTTGTAATAGAGAGTAATTACTAGCACTACACAATTCTCAACGTGAAATTATTTCGGAATTAGCAGGGTTAAAAGACGTGCCTATGACAAAATCTATTTAGATAATGGACAAATTTCATTTTTACTCCCTGAACTTTGGTGTTCTTGTGACTTTGTTTTCTAAACTTTGAAAACCGATAGAAATGATCCATGAACTATGAAACGTTATCATAATTGCTCATTCCGTCAGTTAAATTGATGAAATTGTTGATATATCAACAACTAAAGTGTAATTTATTAAAAATAAACTTTTTTTTTCTCATTGATCTTTAATATTCTTATAACTTTGCCACCGAATTATTGAAAACTAGTGTTTATACCCTTAAACTTTAAGTAAGGAAAAATGTTCCTCGAACTTTAAACTATTAGTAAAAATATCACTTGTTTCATATTTTAGCACTAGTATTATAAAAAGTTAATTTAAATTAAAATATTTATAATTACAAATAACCTTAAAATTTTTTATAAATTTATTTTTGAAAATAAAAGTAATCGTAACAATTAAAATTCAATTCATTTTAAAATTGAAGTCGTTACACAAAAAATAAATAAATAAATAAATAAACTTGTATATTTAAATCCCTTAAAATTTTATAAAATTTTAAGCTTATTTTTGTAGTTATAAAAATTTTAATTTAAATTAGCTTTTTTATTTTACCAGTGCCACAGTCTGAAATTAGAGATATTTTCTGCTAATGGTTTAAAATTCGAGGGGCAATCTTGGTAACTATTTAAAGTTTGAGGGAGGGTATAAACACCAGTTTCAAAGTTCGAGGTCAAAATTACAATAATATTAAAGTTTAGGGGGTAAAAATAAAGTTTGTCCTTATTAAATTACGTTTTAGTTGTTATCATGTCAGAAATTCCATCGATTTAACTTATGAAAAGAGCAAACATGATAACATTTCATAATTTTAGAAAGCATTTCTATCAGTTTTTAAAGTTCAGGGAGTAAAGTTATAATAACACCAAATTTCAAGAAGTAAAAATGAAATTTGTCCTTAGATATAAACGTCACTAATAAGATCAGAGGTGGAGGGAGGAGGGGATGCCCTATGAACTTCTAAGAAATTCTCTTTTAGGCCATAAAATTAAGGATTCTATATAATTTTCTCTACATGACAATTTATTTTACAATTTTATTCCTTAGTTGTCCTTTCCCAAAATTTTTTTAATTACTACATTTGCTTAATTTTTAAGACAACGTTAATTTGCACCCAAATTTTTTATTTTAAGTACTAACCTTTAAAATTTAGTATATCAAGTAAATCAAAATTAGTTATACTACTATATATATACACAATTTTTTGAATTCTAAACTTTAAAATTAAATTAAACTCTATTATTAACTTAGTTCATTTAGGGGGAAAAAAAGATAAAAATCGAAAAGCAGTGGTGAAAGATTTTATCGTTGTGATTTTGGTTCAAAATTTTTTGTTCAATTCAAGCCCTCCTGAAAACATTTTCCGGATGTGTCACTGAATAAGATATCTTTTCGTACCTTAATAATACATTTTATAAAACAAAAATATAGGATCACTTATCTATAAATTACTACCCTTATTTCTTCTACACATCTTTTTCTTCTTCTTTTTTTTTTTTTTTTCCCCTTTTGCCTCTGTTGAAATAATTCTTTTCAAATACATCCATACTCAAACATTTTTCCCCACTGCCCTCTTAACAATTATTTTCTAAAAATACCTAATAATTAATTTTCTATTTGATTTGTCAACTCCTTCGATTATCCTCAAAAATCATGTTGTTTCTCACCTTCGATTTCATCCACGTGTCAATCTCTTTTCAGTGTGTTTTCTTACATTTTTTTAAAATATTATTTTCTTTTGTTTTTTTGGCCCTGTTAAAATAAATTTTTTCAAATGTACCCTTACTAATTTTTGTTTTGTTTTGTTTTTTTTTTTTTGGTTTTTTGTTTACTTTCTCCCTACAACCCCATCAGCTACTTTTTTGTCATAGTTCCTTTAAACTAATTTTTTATCTGACAAATTGAATATGCACCTGCCTACAATTAATTAGTACTGGTTTAAAGGCTCAACTCTGTTTTTAAGTGATCATTCTCTGTTCCTTATGCAAAGCAACTCTGTTAAGTGTCGGATTCAGAGCTTTGGAAATTATGAGTTGTTTCAGTGTGTCTTCAACGTGGACACTTTATCTCAAGTACAGTTTGTTTGGTTCAGAGGTTCAAACCCACAATTCAAACATTACATCTAAAATTTTGTTAGAGAAACATTGTAGAAAAAAATTGAAATGGGGTATCAAATGGGTGCTTTAGTCTCTTAAAAGTCGAGATTTGAGGAAACTGTTTTGTTGAAACTGCACATGCTTGTAGAAGAAAGGATGGTTCACAATTTAATGTTGACCACGCAGCATAAGAATAGGAAAACAAAATTTTCAAGGAATGAAACTCGGAACATGCAACAAAAATTTCAAACATCATCGTATCCAATTCTTACACGGGGATGAATATATTGGCAAATAACGGTTGCAACTGATGAACAAGAAAGCTCAAGATCAAAAATTTGCTCGGAAAAACAGCAGCCTTGTGTCCTACACCGCATGGAATGCTGCTTCCACTGTAGCATCCTTTCTTCTGCTTGATTCCAAGACCGTGATTTTCAAGAACAAAGGTTGAATTTGTCCATCCGCTGCTGAACAGAACGCACCAAAAGAAAGGCCCTTTATGGACTCCAACCATGCCTACTCCCACCTCAGAGTGCGACTTGTTGCTAAGAATAGATAAAGCATGCTTGTCTTGGGCAAGAACATCTGAAAAGGCTGGCGATGGCTTGAGATACTTCGATCGACAACCAACAATGCGGCCGGTGATGGTGCCAAAAGTGGGAAGCTCTACGCCACAGTTTGGAGCAAAGATTTCGGTGAAGTCGTCTTCTGAAGGCTTGCAGTTAACAGTGTTGTCACTTGTGCAGTTGCTTTTACAGAATTCAACAAATTGCAAGGCCATACACCCTAGTCCGGGGCTGTCATTTAGTTTGGAAAGCTTATGGGCTGTTCGGTTATTGTTGATCATGTTGACAAGATCGTTTGCAGGGTTTCCTGTGGAACAACCAGCAAACGATAACCTATTAGTAGAAGACATTTAAACGGGAAAATGCTTAATGCATAATCGTTAGTTACCAATCCATACCCAAAGTTTAAGCTATTAGAAGGTGGACCAATAATAGTTTTATATTTCAACACTCTCCCTAACGTGCAGGCAGACAATGGGCAAATGTGCGGACAAATATAAAGTTGAAAGTCCAACACATTGCCAGCACGCAATGATGATAAACGAATTAAAGAGTGCAACCGCAGGGGTTAGAACTTAGGACCTCTCGCTCTGATACCATGTTAGTTTACCAATCCATCCCAAAAGCTTAAGCTGTTAGGAGGTGGACCAATAATAGTTTTATATTTCAACAATAATCACTTAATACCTAGGACTCTTTCTTGTTGAGTTCAACAAGTCTAACACTACATATCCCTATCGCTCGTTGCCTCTATTTCTGGAAAGAAAAAGGGAAAAACAATACAAGTGTATTTTTGCACAATGAAATTTACCCTATCGCACTTTGCCTCTATATCTGGAAAGAAAAAGGGAAAAACGATACAAGTGTATTTCCATTTGGGGATGTCAAAATATACAGAAGAAGAAAAACAAAAGTAATTGGACACAATATAATCCCTGATGCAACAATATCTATGAGATATTTGGAGGCTAGTTTGGTATTGCCCTTTGAGATCTCAAAAGTCCTTTACACATAATACGACGCAACTAATCTTTCAGTAAAAGTGTAAAAGTACTCCTGTACAGACACCAATTCACTTTAATGGCAATTTGAAGGAAACTAGAATATATAACTTTGATGATGAGCCCCCATCCCGTACCTATGTTAGAAAGGCTAAAGGGAGTAAGTGAAGCATGGGAGTTTTGGCTGCGAGAATTTTGAATATGTGTGCTGTGAAGATTGTTTTGTAAAGCTGCAAGATGGATTAGTTAGGTAGCAGAGAGGTAGTTAGAGTTGTCAGAGAGGATTCATGGAACATTCTAGATTCTATTGGCCTTGGTAAAGCCAAAAATAGGGAGAGCTGGGCACTCTCTCGAACTCTGCCTCGGTTAGCGTCTTCCTAGCTGCTGGTTTCTTCAAGTGTTCATGAATAAAGCTGATCTTTTTCATTCAATTTGGAAAGAGTGTCGTATCACTTGACGTCTGCTTCTGAATAAACGTTGAACTTCTTCTAAAAACACAAGAATCCCAAACTAGGCATTACTAAAGAATGTAAAAAGAAGAGTTAGTTTATGATGCTACCGAATGGAGTAACTATCCAAAGTAAGGAGTTTGAATGTCGTTCCAAAAAATCGTTCTTAAGACGACATTTCTTCAATGAGAGAAGTAAATTATGCAACATAGAGTAGCTGGACTGAACAAATGAATTAAGTGAATATAGAAGGTTCATTTACACGATTTTCTGTTGTTGCCTTCAAAAAATATTTTATACTTGGCAAGTTCCACTTGGAATCATGATAAAACTTGTTTAATAGTCAAGACGGGGTTCTATAACAATATTCGATTTATCTCTACTAGCACAAGAAGGAAAAAAAATGTTGTCAAGTCGGATCAGCTATATAGATTCTGACTTCGTTAGCTGTATCCGCAAAGTAGGCCGAGATTGAATGGCTTTAGGTCCTGTAGTTTCCTTGAAGCAACTAATTTTACAACTCCTAAGTTCCAGCTTGCAATTCAAAAAAAGATTTTCTTGTCTTTATCAAAGAAAGGCAAATAAACCGAGGTTTTAGAGTTCTCTCTAATCTATCGAAAGGGTCACCATGAACTAAGGGTACGTTTGGTTGAACTGGTGGAAACGGAATGATAATGGTAATAGAAATGAATGGAAACGAATATGAAGCCGAAATTGTTGCAACTATCTTAAATATACCGGAAGTTTATAGATCCTACACTTGAAACCATAATATACGTAATTTCTGATTCTAAAGTCAAATAGTCGCTTCTATTTGGTGCTCATCAGAACAGAAGGAAGTGGGATTCAAAATTTTCATTTGTACCCTTTAAAACCTCCATAGCTGGGGACAAAAATGCAAATGTGTTGAAATTAGTTAGGGATTAATTAAAACAAGATACAAACGACTGATGATTTTCTTCTATATTTAGCAACAATAGGATTATAAAAGTTCAGAGAAAGCAATAAAGTTTATTTTTCCTTAAATATTTAAAGATTAAAAAAAAAAAAAAAAAAGAAAAAAACCATTTGGATAAATCTATTCATAAGCAATACATTTACAGCTGCTAGAATCACAGTTTCAGAAACTACAGAATGAGAAATGAAAAAAAAAAAAAAAGTGAAGATAAGAACCTCTAAAAAGGTTTTAGGTGAAGAAATTCAGACACAAAAATAAAAAAATGAAAAAAGAGAGAGTAGTTAAGAGTACCATGGTGGTTAGAGGAAACAAGAGCCGCAAGGAATAGTTGACAAAACGAAAGCCAAACCAGCTTCTTCAACATGGTCACCAACCAAATTCAAGGCCGGAATGTGAGTTCTTCTTAGAAAAGGAAAAGGGAAAGAAAACCCAAAGAGAGTAAGGTTTTTGGAAGAGAAGCAATGCGGGAGGTGATGAGAAATGGGAAAAGAAAATGAAAAAATAAAATAAAATAAAAAGAAAAAAAGAAAAAGAAAAGAAAGTCGAGGAAAGTGTGGGGAGGAAAAAGCAGTGCTTTAGTAGTGATGAATTAGTGTTGCAGAGTTCGAGGACAAAAAATGTCTGATGGTGGTGGTCCCTAGTAGCCGTTGTGTGTGTTTTCTTTTAGGATTCTTTTTCCTAAAAAAATGGAGCAAATTTCAACTCCAAGAATTGGAACTCGAAGGCCTTTTTTTGACAGCAGGTTCGCACAATTTTAACCCCAAACTGTTAGGGATGGAAACTGGGCAGGGTGGGTCCTGAAATGCTTTTCCCATTCCTATCTCCGTGCTCGAAACAGTCCTCACTCTCACTATGGCAGAGACGGGATTAAATAATCTTCACTTGGGGGACATTCTCTTACCTGCATAATCCGCATCATGATAACAGACCGAAGATAAAAATATGCAACCGAGTTAAAAACAATCAATAAGTTAGGATGCCTTTTAAATTAAATCTGAACTTTAATATGGGACAAGGATTTGAACTCTATACATCTTAAGTTGGAAAGTCAAGTATCGAGTTATTGTTGAGTTACATCGGTAATTATTAGATTATGTTTGGCTTTAAGTCTTAAACTCACTTTTTAAACTTTTTTTTTTACCGTGTTTTCTCTATGATTCAAATAGGTCCTGAATATATGTTAATAAATAAATAGAATGTGTGTATACATATATATATTGGTCTCAAACTTTTCCATCTCAAAATCCTTTCACATTTGGGAAGACATATTTTTATGGGATCCACCTTCAAATTCTTTTCTCCAGTTTTCCTTTTCATCCAAATTTCTATCCTACCAAATACTCTTAATTATCATTTTCCGTCCTATAATCTCTCCCATAATTTATTTTCTTCCACTTTTCACTCATACCAAACAGAACATTAGTTTATTTATCTCTATATTCAGATAATCATGATATTTAAGATTTATTTAAACTTTTTTTTTTTTTGCTTTCCATTATTTATGGATATTCGTGAATCTTCGAAAAAGATAAAGAAGCAAAATATAAAATTTTTTTGTTATTTGTTAATTTTAATTTGCCATGAGCCATTGAAGATTAATGTGGTACACCTCACAATACATGAAAATCTTGGCAGAGAAAGCTTATGCATATATCTACATAGATACTTTATAAATGTGAATATTAATCTGCTTGTTGAGGTCAGATTTCATATATCATCTCTCACCGTCCACGTGGCATCATAAAACAAGGATGTCAATTCAAGAATCAAGCACCTTCCTGAAGTCATCATATGGAAAGATCACAAAACCTGTCATATTTACTCATACAAGCAATCAAGAAAAGAATCAAGCCTAAAAAGGGACATTCCCTAATTCAATAAAGAAAGCTATCTATAGAAAGTCAACCAAGACAAGAAGAGGCAACTTCTTATCACTAAATATGGTAAGATCTATACCAAATCAGGCAACTGAAACTACTAATCTCCACCTACAAATAGGAGGCATCACCACATGTGCAAAGGGAGAACTTTCGCCCATTCTATATGGAGAGCATGCCCAAATTCACCCAAGACATCCAATATCATCAAAGATCATTGGCTCTTCGTAAGAATCACGCCCAAAGAGAGATTTTCGCCAAAGGCATAGAGAAATCATTGGAGATCCTCCTAGTTCATCGAACATCATCTCCGACCACATCGAGATCATCCCGAAGTCATCTCCGATCATCTCGCAGGAGGCCAAAGCATCTTGAAATCATCCCAAAATTCCCGCAATTCCCACATCTTCACTGGATTCTCTCTACTCCCTGCTATCTCTCTATTTCTTGTATTCTTCATTTCTATTCTTCCCATTCTTATTATCACGACATCAACTGTACTTTTTATCAACTAGAGTGAAATCCCTAGAGCCATCACAGAGGACTAGTTCTCACATTAAGAGTGAACCTCTATAAATCTCTTGTGTTCTTTGTCTCATTTACTTTACTTTACTGTTATTTTGTAGCTAACACGCTTGGTTAACTCAGCAAGTGTTCAGTCGGCTCAACAATACAGCCATAACCCCTAACCCGACTCGATCTGATTCGACTGTAGATTTTACCCTCCACAGTTTGGTGCCCACCATGGGGCCTATGGATGATATTTGCGGATGTCGACAACACAGCAACCACTATCACTTTGACTGAGACAAATGTTGCTCTAACTGACCTGACAAAAGATACAGGAACGTCCGAGTAACCAAGAAACTATACTATTGCAGATATAGGATTCCAACAAGCAGGTGCAGATCAATCCCAAGAGGCGATCGACCGGAGGATCACCGAATGGATGGCAGAAAACGAGGAGTTGCAGGTAATTCAACGCATCCACCATCTTTAACACTCTGATGCCATCCATCGCTGCAACCTTTGGGAGTTCTACACAGCCCAGCTCAGCAACTCCAAACTTTTTCCCAAGTGGCTTCCAACTGACCATTGCTTTCACACCATATAGTCCGCTCCACTCGATGCCATCACTCTATTCAGTGATGATGCCACAAAGAACATCCTATGTGGTCAACAATTTGATTAGTCTCTTTAGACACGGTGCTACCACAACTCTACTCGGAACTCTTTCAACTGAGGCAATCAACCTGTAACAAGTTATCACCAATGCAGTAAGCAAACAGGTCAAGACCATGGAGAAGCGTGTGTTCCAAGCAATCGGACACCCTGCCACGTATGAAGACTTGCTGGAGGACATGGAGCAACCACCTTTTGCTCAAGCGTTTGCAACACCACCTTGCCAGTCAAGTTCCGCACACCAACTTTATTCAAGTTCGAAGGAACACACTGCACTTGCAAAAGTATCACACCTAGCGTCGACCCAACAGAGCACACCATTGCTCGAGTCGATTCACATATCCTTCGTATTATTTTTCTTTTTGCAATCCTTATTTATGCTATTTTCATTCTAACATTTCAAGTTTTTTGGCTTTCTCTTAACAATCGACACAAACAGGTATAAGGTTGTAACAATTGAACTACATTCGGCTTGATCCCTATCTATGTGTATGTAGATAATCCGTGGTCTACAAACAGGTGCAGCCACTTATCATTAAAAATCCTATGTTGCCCATCTAACTCTGTTTTGCAATAAAGACGAGTCGATTTCCTCATGGGTCAAGCCAACACGCGTTGTTCAGTTTCCATAGCCTCTAGTTGACGTCAACTTATCATGAGCTTCTTTCAACTCAACATTCAGGAAATGTGAGACACACCGACTCTTAAGTCAACCGCTTCACTCCCGAGTCGATTACAACTTGCCACGATAGCAGCAATAACTTTTCACATGTGTTTCAGTCGACCATGACATAGCATGTTGGGCACTCTTCTCAACATGATCTATCTCTTGCACTTATGAAGACCCCATCACGAGCTCATCATAATGAGTTCAACATCACTCGGACCGACTCGGGGTAGATTCCTTCAGTTTTAGTTGCTACGGCTACTGACTTGATGCCAACTCCGCAACCAGCTATGACTCTGTCACATGGCGCTTCCATGACAACATTCAACCGTCTCCAAACCTAGACAATGCCATAACATGGGTTCCTTACAACCCATCATGGTAGACGCAACGAGTCTCCTTGGGTCGACTCGACTTCAGTTAATTCCACAGTTGATGACTTCTCCAAGTGCCATAGCCAGCATGATTCTACCAAGATTAAATTAGTCAATTTTCTAGCAATTGACTCCAACTCATATAAGAATCAATGCGGATTATGGAAACTCAACTGCCTCAGGTTGTTTCTATCCTTTTTTTATTTAATCATGTTATCATCGTTTTCAGTTTGATAATTTCTTTTAAATGTTGTAATTTCCAACAAGCGGAGAAATCTTCTTGAGAGGTGACGCCAGTACAAGGCCCAACTTGGTATCTATTTCCATGCTTATGGAAGAAGTCCGATTATAGGACATGAAACAATGCCCCGCCAATATATCATGCTCTCGCCCAACGAGCTCACCAAAACGACCCCTCATCAGGAGGTCAGCTCGGGCTACCAACAAGTCAAATTGACTCTTTCATAGGTAATCAATTCATGTCTTTTGAAACATAGAAATACTCCTTACTAAACAAGTCAATTTCGGCTCCCTGATGCTTTAAATCGACTCAACGATGATGACAACTTATCATTCTCTGGTTGTCTCCATCCGATCTCTACTTAATTATGTTGTGACTTTTTATCTAGTTCGGTGACTTGTTTTTAAATGTTTCAAATTTTTAGCAAGCTCAAGGAATCTCCTTAGAGTCGACTCCACCAAGAAGAATACAATCTTCCAATCAACCAAATCGAGATACATGTATCCCTGAGATGCACAAATCAACATGCCCAACCCAAATTGGAAGACTTTTATGACAGGCCATCATTCGGCCTTAGAGTTTGTACTGCACATGGAGCGAATCAACCAACGACTGTTGCTACTACACAACTCTTCACATCGACTACCGCATCGATTAATCTCACTACAGTTGATTGATCACATTGACTTGATTTGTCACATCGGCTGTCGGGTTGATCAGCCACATTGACTTCTCAAGGCATTCAACTACATCGACCCACTGAGTCGATCAACTACATCGACTCCCGAGTCGATCAATCATGTCAGCTCCAGTTTCTATCAAGACATCAACTGACGGGTTAATCTCCTACATCGACTCCCAGGTCGATACATAATATAATAACCTACAACATCAATTCATCCTACTTTGATTCCTCCAAACATTGATTTCTTTCATTTCAAGCTAGTCGATTATCCAATAATCAACTCATAAATCAACAAGACTCTATGCCAGCCAAGCCAACTTTACAAAATAGGCTGTGTTTTTCCATCTCTTTTTTATAACATCTTTAGATTCTTTATCAAATAGTGATTTGTTTTTCACATGTCTTAACTTTCAACAAGTATCTATTCTAATGGGATCGCCACCGTGACACCCCACACAATGTATATTATCACATTCAAGTCGCCATGACAATGAGCTCTTACAATCATCACAACACGACTCTTTATGCATTAGCTCTTACAGGAACCGCTTCATCTTACAAGTGATCCCTCCAAGATAGAGTCAACTTAATTGATTCCTCTTGAGTTGACTCTCCAACAGTCAAACACGACTGGCAAGTCGACGACGACCAAATAATCAATCATGGCGCTCTATTTTTTGTGCTATCACAGCCACCTCAGGGTCTATTACACCCAAAAGCCTATTGTGACTCAAGTCAAGTCGACACAGCACTCGATCGCCACAACCTCAAGTCGATTTCATCATACACGAGTTTCAGTCAACTCGCTAATCAGGTTTGCGATCTATTTGAGTTATTCCTTTTACTAAGAATCTCTTTTATTGTAGGAGATGACTCAATGCCGCTAAACTTAGAGTAAAAATCCTCCAATCACGGAGCAAGACCCTCCAATCACGGAGTGAAAAGCGTCTAACCATGGAGCAAACGCCTTCAATAGCAAACCGAAACCCTCTGATAATGGAGATGAGAAAGAGAGGGACGTAAGACGTATCGTACTACCGTATAGGAAGTTTGGATGATGGGTGACCTAATCACTGGAACCCTTAATTAAACAACCGCAGGGTACCTGCCTCACTGGTTTCCTCCAACCACATGAGGTCCCCCACAAACACATGACATAACGTGGGAATTAATCTACCCCACTGGTATGGCGTCTAGGCTGGATTAACAATATGCTTAGCCACTCTAAAGGCGGCCATATCCTTCATGTCTCGTATTCCCACATGAAGTATCTGTGGTATGTCAAAGCCAAACACCCACTACCATTGTGAAAGTCCTGGTACAGCTTGAGGACCCATTTACCCCTTATCTAACGAGGTAAATGCATCGATCTCCGGATCGAAGTCGACAATCATGTTGATGCCGACCTGACCAGTCGATGCTGGCACCATGCCGATACCAACCACGAGTTGATGCTAACTCAACAGTCAAAGAGCGACCAGCGACATCACCTCGGTTGAACCATCAAGAAGGACGACGGGTTATGTCGAATCACCGATTATCTACAACTCACACAACGAGTTTGCTTTATTGCATTGAGTCTTTTTCAGGCCGAGAACCTCGAACTCTTTATATATCAAGAATCGATACGGCTTTCATACAACTGCCTAATCAACAGCTAAACACATGCATCTCGATGACTATAGGGCAAAACTCGTGGATTACGGTACCTAGTCGAAGCTTATTAAACAATAAGCGATGCTCAAAGTCTTTCTCAAAATCCAAGCATTTTTGACAAAGACTTGGGGAGAAAGAAGACAAAGATGGCCAATCATTGGCATATTAACACGTTTCACGAGTCGAATCAGCAACTCGTGACTCATCATTCAAGCAAACAGTGCACATCAACCTATTAGTCGATCAATTTCATCAACACCCAGTACATATTGTGGAAGCCCCAGTTTATGTTAAGCGCCCTACGCCGGGAAGACCCCTCACCTAACGAGGTATACCGATCTCCGGATCGAAGCTGGCAATCACGCTGCTGCCTACCTAACAAGTCAATGCCGACACCACACTGATGCCAAACCCGAGTTGATGTTGACCCGAGAGTAGAAGAGCGACCGACGTTGTCACTCTAGTCGAACCATCCAAACATCTTATCTCTCTTGTGAGCCCTGATTCTCTAAGTTCCTCTCGATTTTAAACTATGACAGGAAAGGTTACAGGATAGTTGGGTGTCCTAATCATCCTAAAAGTTCCCATCAATCGATCAAATATTCAACAATCGACCAAACAGTTTATCATGATCTACTCATACAAATATCATGTACGAAAGCATATATATAACACACATTCATCTATTATCCTATTGCAAATGTCATAAATGCTGGAATCAAGTCAAAAGGTTTCCAAAGTGCACTAGAAAAACAATTCATAGCCCAAGTCGACCAACAACTCATGACTTTTCAGTCATGCCAATCAGTTACATTGACTCACAACTCCTCAGTCGAGTCGATCAGATGCTCCAACTCATGAGTCGATCTATCACATCGACTCCCACTTCGATTAATTACTTTCTCAAAGTCGATAAGGGATTCATGACTCTTCCATCACATCGATTTTTACATCATAATCGATCATATCGATCCCCAAGTCAACCAATCACAGCAGATTCTATAAGCTACTCACTCGAGTGGATGAGCTAATTCTGACTTTCAAATCAATCAACTTTATCGACTCATCAGTCGATTGATCGCATCGAATCCCAAGTCGATCCATCACATCAACTTCTAGGTTGATCTCTCCAGTTGAATCAACGACTCAAGATATACAATTTATCCATACAGACTCACAAAAGCATATATAGTCAAATCAAAACGACTCAAAACAAAGAAGCTTCAAATGTACTTGGAAGTGAGTTAGCGGAAATAAGAAGCATTTGACTACACATGTTAGACATTCAACAACCTGAGATCAACACAAGTAGCAGGATGAATGATTGACTCGATACCAACACGAATGCAAAAAGGATAATCATGTCACTCTTCGTTGACTCTTACATCTACCTTTTCAAGTAACTAATTCGAGTTCAAGCTACACAATAGTAGTCTCTCCAATCGACTCTATCAGTTTTTCATCAACTTTAAGGTCAATAAACATCTTCTTCAGCTGTAACCGACCAATCGATGGCAACATGGAGAATCATCTCTTTCTTTCACTTTGTCCCGCCATCTACATCATGAAGTCTTTTGCTCATCCTTTCTCTTACAAAAGGAATTGCACAGCCTTGCCAAGATAATGACACAAACATGAAGAAACACCTTTACACAAGGTCAACAACCGCTCTTCTTGGGGACTATCGGTTTCCACACCTAACTCAGGGGCTCGAAATTTAACTTTCTCGTGGTGTTAAAGTCATTCTTCATCCTCTTGACATCATCATCACTCAACATAGAGGAAATACAAGACACCAAGAAGTCATAACCAATGAGCTTGTGATCGCAAGCTGCCGAGTCACCTTTCATCGGCTTACTTTGAAGAACCCTTCCATCAAGGGACCAGCTTCCATCGGGTCCTCACGACCCTGATACTGATCAAATCCATCACCAAGATAATTTGCATTGAAAGAAAACTAACAATGTTGAGGTATATCTTTAAACTGAATTCAAGTTTGTTTTTCTCTAACTTTTCCTCTGTCTTTATATTTAAGAAAAAGCAAAGAAATTTTAAGATCTCCAATGATCATGCAACGAGATCTTAAGGAACAACATCTTTTCCATCGATGCATTTCAAAATGGACGGCCACACTCAACGTGATCTTGAACGGCCACAATCGTCTATTTTTGCATCTCAAGGGAAGCCATCATCTCAACAACACCAAGAATATATGCATCAATTCGTGTACATCACTTTGCTTCTCGTCGACATAGCAATCTCAACTCAAATCAACGAAAATGACTCAAATGCCAACGAACCACATGGTCACGGCTTAAAGCAACTCACCAATTAAGTTGATCATCCACCG
The DNA here is from genome assembly GCA_038430175.1 of Ficus hirta. Taxonomy (NCBI): domain Eukaryota; kingdom Viridiplantae; phylum Streptophyta; class Magnoliopsida; order Rosales; family Moraceae; genus Ficus; species Ficus hirta. Next base: position 19,174,196 of record CM076587.1, read on the forward strand.
AAAAGCCGATCCCATGATCACAACATCTCCTACCATTGGAGATTCACTCATATAGGCCTCACCTTGGCCAAATATTGGTAATCGTGTCACGAGGTATGTATTCCAACTTTGTACTTTAACATGAATTCATTGCAGGCTATCATGCAATTCGAGGAACAATTATCCTTCACTTCCTCTTGCAAAGCAATTACATCCAACATATTACTCGTCCACAATGCTCGAGCAAAAAGCCAATTTCAGCTCAACGAGTCACCAATCAACTCAAGTTTCATAGCTTACTCATCAAACATCGGTGTTATGTCCATCGGGGAAATGCTCACCCTTCGGGATGAGGCTTTAATCAATTCCAACCAACGTTCATTTTCCCATCAATCACATTGGCTCCTTGCACAATGAGTCAACAACTCTTCAGCCTGATCAACTACAGACTCAACGACATCAGAAATCGGGGGCTCGTTCGATCGATTTCTTCTCATCGACTCGATCTCAACACAGATCCTCGATGATCATCGCTCCAATCGAGTCAACATAAATCGGTTTGGTAAGTTCCTACATAGAATCAAAGTTAATTTTCACTAACAATCTCTTGTTTTTTAGGAATTCTACAGGAAAACGAGGATATCCCCTTTCAATTACTCAACATCAAGCAAAATGGTCTGGATATCAACATCCCAACAACCACGACTGCTTCGACTTCAGCACAATCAAGTGCGATCAAGTCAAGATGCGGTCCCAAAAGCAAACATTAGCTTCATCCTTCAGTTGCCACTTCAACGATGTCAAGATCAATATATGATGGATTCCACAAACCAATCAGTCCGATTCAGTGACAATAGCAAGCAACGATCACCCAGATCTCACTTCGAGACATCGGACAACAAAAGCATCTGAAGACAATAGTTCGCGATTTCACAGAAGATTGACTTCAAGAAAGGACATTAGATCGAATTGACAAATGACTCGACAAGACTCCTATGTACGTAACATAATTTGAATCCTGGGAAGCGTACCTTGGCCCTCACTACTTACTCTACATGATTCCCCATCATGGATTGCAACCGCTCGACTTGCAGTGATGCCCCACGAGGAATCAGTTGCTGAGCTGCCACATCAGGTGACGCGAGGAACGATCGAACCAAGTCATCAGCTCATCAGCCGAACCTACACCTCAACTACAAGACACTCATTCAGTTGATTTTCATCAACTAAGGAGTGGGGGGCTTACATTTGAGGTCATATTTTATACCTTATTTGTTATCGTCAACGTGGCATCATAAAGCAAGGAGGTGAATTCAAGAATTAAGTACCTTCCTGTGGTCATCATATGGAAAGATCACAAAACCTGCCATATTTATTCCTACAAGCAATCAAGGAAAGAATTAAGCCTAAAAAGAGACTTTCCCTAATTTAATAAAGTAAGCTATTTATAGAAAGTCAACCAAGACAAGAACAGGCAACTTCTCATCATCAAATGTGACAAGATCTACACCAAATCAGGCAATTGAAGCTACCAATCTCCATCTATAAGTAGGAGGCATCATCACATGTGCAAGGGAGAACTTTCGTCCATTCTATAAGGAGAGCACACCCATATTTGCCCAAGACCTCCAATATCATCAAGGATAATTGGATCTTACTTAGAATCACGCTCAAACAGAGATTTTTGCCCAAGGCATATAGAAATCATTGATATCTTCCTAGTTCATCGAACATCATCTCTGACCACATCGAGATCATCCCGATGTTTAGTCGGCTCAACAATACAGCCATAGGCCCTAACCCGACTCGATTCGATTCAACTATAGATTTTATCCTCTACACCGTTCATGTAGATAATTAAATTACAACTGTTAATAACAATATTAAATTATCACAAGTATATGCAATAAAGACAGAATATCCAATGTAATTATTTAACGTGGTTAAAAACCCAATTTGAAGGGAAAAGACAAACTTACTCCAAGTGATATGTTACAAAACACTAAGGTTGAGAGATATATGATTTTAAGTCTAAAATGCTCTTATATTTCTCTCACAATATAGCTCTTTGGAAAAAGACTCACAATGTTACAGATGAAAGAAACAATCCACTCCTAATGCCTAGGGTCGCAGTTTATAGTGCGAAGCATGAACGAAAAACGACCAAAAGGTCATCTAGCCTTTTTCCTCTTCATCATCATTTGGGAAAGAAAATTAGCAGCATTGACTCCAAGAATGATGCTCCTTTGGAATATTAAAATCAGACATTTCATTTTTGGTATGCAGAGTCTTCTATCTATCTCTACAAATTCTACAATTTCAACATTGACTAATGCACGCATAGGGGCAAAATCGTGATGTCGGGTGGCACAAAATTTGCACTGAAAAAGGCAACTCGAATTTCTCTTATTTGGATGAGATCAATCCATATCACTCCTGAATTTTATAGCACAAAACCTTCTAAAATGACTCACGACATATCATCAGAATTATATGCCGAAAAATGTGTAAGATAAAAAGAAAAAAAAAATGTAAACAATTCATTAGTCAAAAGTCAAATGGTCAATGAAGAAAGGTTCCAACATTAACATCAATGAAATCTGACTAATATGGTCTATATTGCTCAACTAAATTCATGCACATTAAGAAGAAGTTTTATTAAACAAACTTTTGAAGTCTGAAATGCTCTTACATTTCTTAAAAATTAATCACACTTTATACTTTTATCAAATATTCAATATATCCACATATGTCAGAAAACTTATATATAGCGGAGACATTTTATATATGGATTTATTAAAATACTTCAGCCTGTTAATACAAGTATTCTTACTGATTAAGACAAGTTTGAATCACGTCTTGCAACATAAAAGAAAGTTTTCTTTAAGGAAACTTCTTCTTAATGTGCACGAATCTGGAAAGTCAAATTAGAATGCTTTCTTAATATAAATTTCAAACTCATAAAATCCGATTTTGTTATTGCTGTATCTTCACAAATGCTCATCTGAGCCCAAAGGAGTATTCTTAGATGGTAGTTCTCACTTCAATCTTCCTTGGTGGTGGTTACTCTTTCTCTAAAGATGAGAGAAATAGAAGCTGTAGATGGAGGGCGGGTAAAATCCTATTCTATCCCAACCGAAGAAATTGACCACTCCTTTCTAGAAGTAGGCACGCCTTTCTAGAAGTAGGCACACGATCAGGTTCTCTCATTGAGGTGTCACAAGTCAATTTTTGATTGGTCAATGTAATTGCACCAACAATAGTTAACATTGGACAACCAAATAATTTGTTTGTAATTAAAACTGATATATATCTATTTTTACAATCAAAATAAGTATTTTCAATACTTTTTATAATTTATGTTTCAATTTTTAAAATAAATTTATTTACTTAGTAACTTTGCTATTTACTACTATTTATTACTATAAATATTTTTTTAACTTGATACGTCAATAATTTCTTATTAAAATAAAAAATTTTTTAGAGAGGCCTCACTTCATTAAAAATTAGTCTCTTTATTTATAAATCATCACATATATCCATTTTCAGGCGATGTGAGACTACACAATTTACTCTTTTTTGTATAAGGACTGGTGATTATTACAATCATCCCTCCTTTTAGGGTCCAACGTCCTCGTTGGCCACACTTCCGATTAGATATAGGCTCTAATATCATTTGTAACGATTCATGCCTCTTTTTGGTATATTATTATCCGCTTTGGGTCTCGGTCTACACAGTTTTACTCATGAGCGTAATCCAAAAGGTCTCATACCATCAGATGGTCGTCTCTTTATATATGAACCATCATATATATCAATTCTCAACTAATGTGAGATTACACAGTTTACCATTTTCCTTATAGGGACTGATGATTGTCACGGCTTGCATTGAGATCTACAATGATGTGACTTCGACATCGTAAACATGAGAGGTCATTGGCGATCTATTGCATCACGAGACCTCTGCAACTGGTGATATGACAATCTCTATCGTGATCTCAGCCTCACGAACTCTCTCCTCGTGTTCTCGGCATTTCACAATATTAGCCGCCGTGATTTCTTCTCTCTGGCTACCGTGAGAAGCGCACAATTTTTGTTTTTTTTTTTCTTTTAAATGTTTTGTTTTGTTTTTGTTTGTTTGGTGGTATAATTATTTTGTTATCTTAAATATTTTTTTGGTGAATTTTTAATGATGATTTTTGTTTATTATTTGGGAGAATAATATGATAAATTAATATCTGAAATTTGGTATATAAAAAAAACAAAATATAGTCAAGTAATTTGATAGATGACAAAATATAATATGATAATTTAATAGATAGCAAAACATAAATTCTAATAAAAGAGAGGAGAGAGATAAAGAAGAAAAAATTTCTAAGAAGTTGGGTAAAAATATCTTATATATATTAAAAGAGTATCTTTCTTGTTTTACTGTTCATATTTGTCCTCAAAACGCAAATAATGGTTATGTTTTGGTACTTTGTATATATATATATATATATATATATATTTCCTTTTAACTACATATTTCACTTAGCACTTGTGCTTCTTTACGAGTCACTTGTTGAGTTTGCTTTTCTAAATCTTCAAGCAAACAACTTACATGAAAAGAAGGCCCACCATAATCAAATATAATTACACTATTGCCATTGGTGTTGTTCAAAAACTTTTTCAACTTAAACAATAATTAGATATGCATATGTTAATTAGTACTAATAAAACGATTAATATAATCTATCATTTTAGAAATATCACTCTCATAGTACCTCATTTAATCCTCTTAAAGTCCCACTTTAATTTTCTCCCTAACACTACTAATAAGATAAATTGATAGGTCTCTTTCGTTGGAAAAATAGACTATATGTTAACGTCTCAAGCTAGATAGTATCATAGGAAGTGTTGAAGAGAATATTTATGACATTCTCCTTTTCTTTAATATATTATAATCTCTTTTTTTTTTCTTTTTCATTTTCTCTCCATCAGAAGCTCTACTTTCATGTTATCTATCATATATATATTTCTTTAGAGATCTCTTATCTCAACTTTCTCGTCGAAAATTTTAATTTTTGTTGTTTGTGATCAAATTTGATTTCTGATTGTGATGAGTATTCTTTCAATTGTTTTTATGATTAAATTTGTGCTGTTTTTTTTTTTTATTTAACTTCTACTATTATAATTGTACATTCTTGTTGAGTCTCTAAGTGCAATTTTTACTTTTATTTTTTCTTTTCATATATTATTGTCCGTATTATATGTTATGAAAATTTTCAATTATAACTCAATACGACCTCAACTAGTTTTTTTTAAAAAAACAACAAAAGTAAATTAGTATAAGTAGAGGTAAAAAATCCAATCATATTTAAGATGTGACAAAATTTCTTAGTAGGTCTATTTAAATTTCCATAATTTTCTCAAAATAATAAATAATTCAGTAAAATATAAAAGTTATATAGTAGATTATCAAACGTAATCTATCAGAATACTCTCTGGGTCCAAACATCAGTGCGGGCGGCTAAAGAGAACCCATGTTGATTCCTACTACATCTGGTAGATTACCATTTGTAATCTATCAGATTACCATTTCAGCTTGCGGTTATAATTTTGAAATTATATATGATGTCCTTTCCCCAATATTCTCACACTTGTTTTAGGACTTGGGCCGTCTCTCCAAGCAAGCATCTCTTAGCCCTCCAAATAAGCTTTGGAAAAGAAAGCTTGCTTCCAAGACAGAAAACGACGAAATAATCGGAACTCTTATGGAATTTTTATCGGACCTGGATGGAAGGATTCAGGGACGCACGTGACTCTTATCCCACACGTGCCTATAAGGTCTCATTCCCTGTCTCCTCTCAGTTTCCAGACCAAACCTAGACCCAACCCCAAAGCATTTCTCATCTTTCTTCTCATCTTTCTTTTGTTCTTCTCAATTTTTATTGTCAATTTTCTCTTTCTTTCATCCATGGCGTTGGCGTCCAGTTTCGTGACACTTCCGAAACCCTTTCTCCCCAAACCCACCTCCACTTCTCTCTCTAACCCCACACTTTTCCCAGGTTAACAAAGCTAGCTACTATCCCATCTATCTATTCTTCACACAACTTGTTTTGTTCTTTCTTTTTCTTTTTCTTTTTTCGGGTTTATTTTTTCTTATTTTCTTTTGTGTTTTGAACAGCCCTGCGAAGAAACTATCACAGAGTGTCTGCAGCTTCCAAGAGATGGGAACCCACCAAGGTGTCTTTTCTAACTTTATCCTTTTTCTGTTGAGGCTTTTTTTTTTTTTTTTTTTTGTGAAATGTTATCTGGGTCTTTTCCATTTGATCACAATTTTTTTTTTAATTTTGCTTTTTTGGGTTGGATTCAAGGTTGTTCCGCAAGCTGATAGAGTCCTTGTTCGCCTCGAGGAGCTTCCTGAGGTATTTTTATTCTCAGTTATCACATTCTTAGTAGTTTTATTCTAGATTTTACTTTTCTAGTTTTTTTTGTTGAGGAATTAGAAGCATGTTAGATAGCAAATGTCCCACATCGAATAATTACAAGACAACTAGTGGGTTTTTAAGCCCATGCTTCCCCTTAGGGGTTTATAAGTCCACTTCATTTTGACATTTCTTGCCGTTTTGATACATTTTAAGGAAGTTCAATTCTATTTTAATGCCTGAAAAATCGCTTTTCGGTTTCAAAAAATTGCCGGAATTTCAAAATTTTTGTTTTAAATCTGATAGTTCTTGTACTACTCTGATATAATCTCAAATTCTTTATGAATCAGAGCTCACAATTTTGTGCATGTTTTCTTGTTACTCCTGGGGAGTTCTTAAATAATCAAATATCTCATGTCATGTCGTGTATAATATGGTAACGGTTCAAGTGATGAAATGTTTTGCTTACAGAAATCAGCAGGTGGTGTCTTGCTGCCGAAATCAGCTGTCAAATTCGAGCGGTATCTTATGGGAGAAGTAAGCAAAATGCCAACCCTTTTGTGCTAGCTATCTTGTGAAGACCTTTGATTTTCTTTTTCTCGTTTTATTTGTTTTAACGGCAATAATCTACACTAGTATATAAAGAAAACATCTCCTTCATGTTCGGCATCCATTCAAGCTGTGTTAAACACAGAACACAAGTTTTTTTGTCATTTCAGTACACGAGTAACAAAAGTTCATTTACTCAAACTACACAACTATTTTGTTCCAACTGCGAATCTGTGTCTAATCTCTTTTCTTCCAATATTTCTCTTAGTCCTAATCTATAACAAACACTACATATATATATATATATATATACACACACACATACATACAGTCTGAAACAGATCAGTGGCCTTACGAAAGTTTTGACAAGAAATGTTGTGTTTGGCGTAGATTCTCTCTGTTGGTACCGAGGTTGGGGGAGTGAAGGCAGGGACAAGGGTCAGTGACTCGATACGTACCTTATGAAGGAAATTGTTTTGTCGAAGTGTTATTGGCTTATGCAATTTTTTCCTCCCCTTTTGCAGGTCCTCTTCTCGGACATAAATGCTTATGAGGTAAACAGTTCAATAAATTAGTCAACATAATTTATAGGACCTTGGTAGCGTTATAAGTCTTATACGTCCTTTACAGCAAAAAATCTTAAACATCCTTAGAGCAAGGATACCGATTTCTTTCAGCTGATGTCTGATGTTTTTAATAGTCATGATATGAGCAAGAATGATTGGTTATGTTCCCTATAAGCTGGTTTTAAATTATGTGTAATCTCGTCTTTAAGCTGTGTTTAAAAAATATTTTAGTTCTCTTAAAAATAGACTACTAATAGGCTCAGTTGCGTATCAGGTGGATTTGGGAACTGACATAAAGCACTGCTTCTGTAAAGAAGGTGACTTGTTGGCTGTGGTTGAATAAAGCTTCAACAGCTCTCTTGCATGCACGATGCCCGAAGGCCATGCTATTTTTTTCACTTGTCAAGTTGGAGAAAGAAGGAGTTGCACATTTGCACTAGCATAGACGATTTTGTAATAGTCACTATTGTCATTTTATCTTATTTGCTGTGGTATGCTGTACTTTGAGTTATTTTGGACGAAAACAGCTTTATGTTGGTAGTACAAGAGGATTCCGAGTTGCTAATACTCGTTTTCCGCACTTTTTATTTTCCGCCCCTAATTGGTCTGTTAGGGCACTTGATTTTTGAGTGAGTCTTCTTATTTCTCCTCAATAAAAGTAGTTGGAAAAGTGCGGTGTGCGGGTATGGATGAGCTATTATTTGGGTTGAGTAGCGTTCCATTTTTTGATCAATTCAATTCCATGCTTAAGCATTACGTTGTGAAGTAGATAGGGATCATCGTGCAGGTCGTGACAATTCGGGGTTCGTATCGATTCATATAATCATGTTGTTTTCGAGTTGACTTATGTGTCAGTATCAACAGACATAATATTTTTGCATCTAATATATTTCAAGGTTTAAAAAAAAGTTATATATTTTTTCCTTTTTGAAATTAAAATTTAATCAATCAAGTTAATTAAAGTTCAACTTTGGGTCAATCCCATAAGTTGTTGGGTGGAGTTGGAGTTGTGTTATCATGTTTTAACTCGAATTGTCAACCAGACTCTACATTTTGATTATTTATTTGTTTTTTCTTTAGCATGGAACTTCATTAGGAAGAGGAAAATAATATAAAGGGAAGAAAATAATGAAAGAGAGAGAGAAAATCAAGAGAATCTGTAAAAAGGATTTAAAAAATAAAAAAAAAATCACAAAAATTAGGAAAAGAGTGCCACCACATCCTTTGGAAGTTGAAAAGGAAAAAGAATGGTATTAATGAGAGCCCATAGTTCCACTTCAAAAGTAAAGCAATCACCAAGAAAAATATTATTACCCCCCACAAACAAAACCTCAAAATGTTATTTAAAAAAAACCACACGCAGCAGCTTATCAAAAAGAAAATCTCTTAAATTGACTGCCATTTTGAATTGTGATGATTCGGTGTATGAGGATTCGCTGCAAGTTCGTTAAGGAGAATCTTGCTCGGAGGATGTCATGGACACAGAATGCGAGCACTAGAGACTTGGAGTACATTCAAGTCATCAAGGAAGGAGACGACGAAGGTTGCAGTTTGGTCAACTTTCTCAACAGACGTATAATTCCAGACCGCTATAACTCCAGACGTATAATTCGTAGTTCGATTAAATTCTTTTATTTGAGTTTTATGTGTATAATCCTTTTGGGTTTTAAGGGTCTAATAACCATATTACTGAATTTATTCTTTATTTATATGGTTATGTTGTTTTCTGCTTATTACTTAATTTACCATAGCTACAGTCTAATCGTTCCAAACCTGGCTTGTCTTAACTGTCCATTCAGGTCTTACACTATTTATAAATAAAATGTGCACGAGTTTTTATTTTGTTTCTTCCACCTTTTCTTTCATTTGGATTCAGCTCTTTGAATTTACATGGATGGTGTCTTGGGTACTCAAAACCAACATCTTCCCTTTTTTTTTAACTTAGGGATGGATATTGTAGATGCCGGTTTTCTACAGTCAAAATTTAACAGAAAAGTTAAATGTAGAGAATATGATAATTAATTAACTGGGCCCTTGGACATCGTAATGAAATTTAGCAAAGCAATATAAGAACAGATTTTCATGTCAGAAAATGAAAGTAAAGGAAGACAGAAATTAAATTGACACCAAGAAGTAGAGAGGTTCGCCCAACTAAGTGCTACGTCCTCTGTCGGTGAGTAATTTCACTATATATGAATGTTTATGAGTACAATGAAGAGTTGAGAATTCTTTAAATGGTTTCTGAAGAGATTTCTGCAGAGTGAGAGTATGTTCAAATGTCAAAAAAAGTTTGTCTAGGAAGGAGAGAATTTTCAGATCCTTCCCCGTGGGGGGGTCTTCCTTTATTTATAGAGGAAGATGGGCCTGAGCCCGTAACTGCTCATGGCAGTTCAGATGTTGTCATCAGAGACACGTGTAAGCATGCCATTGGAGATTTTGAATAGACGGTTACCAGGGTAAACCTTAATCTCGGACAATGGGCTTGGCGGTTATTGATGTAATATCGTTGTTGATATTGAGTTTGATGATTATAGGAGAGAGGTCTTAATCTGTCAAATGAGCGACGAACGATGACTAGGATACATGTATTTGTTATTGTGATCCATCGTTCGTAAATTATATAGAGATCGCGTTTGATCTGTTGGTTCGACGTTCGAATGTGAACGAGCGTTATATTATAATGAATTAGAATCGTTAACTGGGTCCGGCCCATGTTAATCGAGCGATCATCGTTCGAGCTTGAACGGAATGGATTGGGTCTGGCCCATGTTAACCAAGCTATCATCGTTCGAGATTGAACGAAATGAATTGGGTCCGACCCAAAAGTAAGGAGTTCATCGTAAGTAGGGTCTGGCCCAAGTATAAAGAGTTCATCGTTCGTTAGACAAACTGTTAGAAGCTAACGTCGTAAATGGAAGACGAAGTCTAACCCCAACAGATATTCGAACTCAGTCGCTTATAGTAGAATTAGAATTAGATATAAAATTACTACTAGATTATGTCTGTAACCGTAATAACCTTTCATTTGACTGGTCAATGCTGTCCACCACTTCGGCTAACAAAACTTGGCTAACAAAACGTGTCGTTTGGCTAACTACATGTAGAATAATGTCGTTATCCTTTTTTCCCCTACGTAGTTATGTTGTTACTTCTTGACCATAAAAACGAGATGTCTTTACCACGCGGAGTAAAATTCGTTCACAAAAATGCAAAATCAACACTAACAGATAAAAAGCATCTTACAAACTCTCTACAGTCAATTTCCCTTCGGAAAGTCTACAGTTCCAAAAAAAAAAAAACTCTCTCTCTCTCTCTCTCTCTTTTCCCTTTGTGAGAAAAAAATGTGGGGTCAAAACTCGAACAGGCGTAACTCAACCATGCCCTCTTTTCTTTTGGGAGAATACCAGAAAACAGCTTTTCCTGATTCTAGAAGTCTGAAGGAGTAAGTCAAGCTGCATATGAAATCCTCCATTTGCGGCCCACGCTTGCCGGAGGATGAGTTGAGCAAAATCCTCGAATCTAGTCGAACCGCTATTGGCCCTGCAACCTACAAAGACAAGGTGGTAAATAGTAAGAATTACCTGATTGCCTTCAATCTAAATTCCACATCAAGCATTCTATTATAGTAAAAGTTTAGTACTATACATGCTACAAAAGACTAATGTTTCCGCTTTAAAAAGGAGGTCGATTGGACACCAAAAATTACCTTACGATTCTAAAGCATTTCTATGTCAATCTAAACATGCAAACAACAGGGCCGAGGGAGAGAAAACATAAGGAAAAGATGTATATAATCTAGGTGAGGAAAATGGAAATGAAGGGGAGGTTGTTTCTCTTGTTGTGTATGGTATGGATTCCCTCCCTTATATCCTTCGTATCGGGAGGGATTAAAATTGATTCAATCCATTTCCTCTTCTTTTTCTCTCCTACAACAGAATTAAGCCCCGAAAACCTTTTGCTAATCCTCTCATCCCCGTCCCTCTTTCCACTTCTCCCTCCTACCAAACAAACTTGGAAAGCTAGTCTTTCGAACTTTGATTCCTCATTGCCTCTATAATTGATTCTCATAATTCAACACCTATGCATTAATTTTTGCTCCCATGAGAGACACTAATCATTTTTTATTTTCCTCGAGTTTGTTACCTTAAGGAAAAGGTGACCTTATCATCTGCATAATCTTGTACAAAAAGTAACGAGACTAAAATGTAAGACATAAATCGGAATACCTGCTGTTGAAAGATCAGATTGAATCGGGGATGAGAAGTTGGGTCATCCGTATTATTAGAAGAGGAACTTTTGAATCCATTGAGAACCCTTTTGGCAAGAGCTGAAGCCGAACAAATATCCAAGCGAGCATCTAGCCTGGTAAGATCACCATAGTACTTTCTAAAACTCCCATGCTGGATGGTATAGCAAACAGAGCCAAATAAATCAGCACTTAATGGGCTTCTCTTCTCCTTGTCCCCATACCAGGCAGCACAGGTACCACCTACAATGAAAATTCAACAATTAATAACAAGAATCAGAGTGCAAAGGTTTGTTTTACTCCTATGTCACACTGGAACATACAGAGCATGTCACAACGGGTAAACTCTCTAATCTACTAAATGGATCAAGATGAAAAGTGCATATTTTATACAAAATAATATTTTAAAAAAAAAAAAAAGCCTAGGATGTTAAATCAGCACCTATAACTGTAACTTCTCACTGTATGATACTCGTTGATTGAAACAACAACGAATAGATCTAGATGATACTTTCGTCTATGAGCTTCACTTCAGAAAGAGAAAATACAGTTGAAAATGGACGAAATATCCAACAACGCAACATAACAAAAACGTTACGAAACAAGGAAACGGTACTTCTCAAAAACTATCAAAACTACAAAAACAAAAAGACCTTCATTTAATACAATGAAACAAGTAACATCAAACAAACAGAAAACAGAAGCAAATTCGTAAGTCTGCAACATTACCAATAATTCCAGATATTGCAGAATGAGGTTCATTAAGACGCACATCATATGAAGGTCGCCAAAACAAACCCCGATCAGTCTTCTCAATTATGTCCTTTTGTTGCTCCTCTTTCCTCCAGATGTCCCTGCTTTTCTCATAAGAAAAGGCGGCCTTTGCACATATTCCAGGCATTAAGGAAGCAGGTGCCTCAGGACTTGTGGCATTAACTGCAAGAGGATGACTACCACTTTTATGCAAACCAAGGCGATATCGCAATCCAGATTCAGAAACAAGGGATAATAGATCCAAGGAAATTGACTCTGGAACATCCCAATATTGCCCTTTATGATCAATGAACAGCTGAGGCCATGCAGCCTCGAATGTGATATCATGATAGGGTAGCTGAAAATAAATTGGGATCAAGAAAGACTGATCAGTTATTTGTTTTTGTGCAATGATATTAAAGCATGAACTTGTCAGCTAATATGTTTGAATGAAATATATTCGTATACAGGATATGAAAAGCATAACCCATATTCAACTATCAGGAGACATAACAATATTAGGAGAGAAAATATTTGAGATCATGCAATCAGTAATGAGAACACAAATTAGTCTTAAAAGCTACATCAAGTCGCAAACTATCCAACTAACTAACATTGACATATTCAACATTGGTGTTTATAATACAAAAAAATTCAATGTGAATGCTTGCCTTATGAAAGAGCATCAATTTGTGGCGTCGTCCCTTTTTCTCACCATGCCCTTCTGTGCTCCACTTAATGGATGTTGAGGGAGTCGGAGAAAGCTGTGTGCTTAGTCCAAATGAATAAAGTGACTTATCCAAGAAATGCCTTGCCACATCTTTGAAAGAAGGTAACTCTCCATCATCACCCTTAAATTCAGCTCTAATCGAAGAAAACAGTTTCTTAGGCCGGAACTGCCCGATTAATCCAAGCCACCTATACTCGTCACCACAGAGATCCTTAATACAATTATCATATTGTTGAACTATAGTGAAATCCCACAAGGTAAGTTTGAATTCTCAATTTTTTTGCCGAGCCATAACTCATGCCTTGTTTGGCATAATATGTGCTCAAAGATTAGGAAGATCTTACTACAATATTATGCATATCCAATGCAGAACAAGAAGTACAAGTATTTATCGATACACACACACAAACACACACACACACACACACATATGTATGCATATGAAGCCAACAACCAACTTCCTAAACGAAATTCTGCAATTTTGCAGACCACTTTTCCTGATAGAACTTAACATGAGAATCAAAATCTCTCCCACCAAAATCACTAAAAAGCAGGCTCTACACAAGAGCCCCACAACAAAAACAAGATGCTATAAACTAGAAAAAACCAACCACTTGATTTCCGAGAACATTAAACAGCAAAACAAAAAATCCCCCTCTTTCTAAATCCCTGTTTCACAATCAGCACTACAATGAAGAATCCACCAACAACCCACATTTCCATTTCATAGCAAAAAGATTCCCACAACTCCATTTTCAGAAACCAAAAGGAAAGGGAAAAAAAAAAAAAAAGCGAAAACAAAAGTCAAAAACAAAAGAAAAAAGAACCAAAAACAAGAAAGAAAGAAACAAGAGTTCACCAGTTGGAAGTGGATGGTCCGAGCAAGAGGGACTGAAGAGTAAAGGAGCCCAAGTCCTTGGAAGAAGTAGGAGAGTAAGAAGGGATAATGCCGAGAGGAAACCCATTTCCCAAGAGCGAGACTTGCTGAATCCTCAGAGCTCGGCTGCCTCGAGCGCCGTCCATGGGGAAAGGCTCGCCCGGAATGGACTTGGCGGTGCCGTCGAGGACTTGGGGCGTCGCCACGTTCAAGTCCCAGAACGCCGAATCCATGGCCGTCCTCAGTCTCGCCATGGTTTTGCCTTCTTCCTTATCTCACTGTGTGTCTGTACTGTTCTGTCTCCTTTGGGATGAAGGGCTTTTTGTGAGGTTTTTTTATTTGTTTTGTCGGGTTCAGGTTTGGCTCTTTACAGTAACCCTTTTTAATAGGGAAAATTGCACTTTAGCCCCTTAATTATGGTGCCATTGAGACTTCATGTCGTAAATTTTTTTAATTGGCGCATTAGCTCTTTTTATCTATTTAACAACCGCCCCCCCCCCCCCCCCCCGCCCCTCCTTTTTTTTTTCTTTTTTCTTTTTTCTAGGGATGACAATTCATGATAATGAATTATAATTGTATTAATCAGTTCATTAATTGTGTCGGTAAATATCAACCCTAACACGATCTATTTATTAGACTATGTTACCTAATAATGTTAATCGCGTCAATCTACATGATCTATATAAACTAATAATTGATACAAGAATCACTTCTTTAATATGATTGTAATTTTTTAACATGTTTATTAGTTAACCATATTTTTTTTGAAGGCGTTAACCATTTTTTTTGTAAAAGAAAAACAATTGAAATTTAATACGATTTTAAAATTCATATTATTTGTACCTAGTTACTTATATAAATATTTAAATTATATATAACTAGGTTTATGATATATGATTAATCATGTCAATTCGTGTCCATCTATGTTTAGATAGGTCTTGTTTATTAATTATATTAATCGTGTCAACTTATTATTCATCTAAATTAATTTATAAAAAAATCTTTTCATTTCGTGTCGTGTAATCCAAATTGTTTGCACTAATTTTTTTTCAACATGTATACAAACTGTAGTTAATTTTCCTTAACGAAATTGTTGCATAAACAGCAAGGGAATTATTCAACTTCGGAATAGTTTTAGGGAAATGTAACTTCTTCACAAACGATGTTTTCCTTTTATTATTATTTTTTTTTCAAAATTTTCGCATGTCTTTGTCATTTTTAAATAGCAACAAAAGCCCGTTCTTTTTTGTTCTTCTCCTAATTTTTAACAACTACCCAATTATTCTCATCTTTAGGAGATTTGATTAAATGGAGGTGTTCACTGGCAAAAAAATCCGCGAACCTAAAAAAAGTAAAAGAAAAGGATAATAAATGATAGAAAAAAGAAAGAAAAGCAAATGGAATTTCACTATTAACGAATTACACCCTCAATTCCTCACTTTTTTTTTTTTTAATCGATCTGATACAATAACGAGCACTATCCAAACTTGTGATTTTTCAGAACCCCAATATATGTCTCTCCCTCTATTTACAATGATCTCGTCTATGGTAAACCTTCCTTGTAACCATCACTTCTCCGCTACTTGTTTGAGCATGCCTCGCTCATCCTCTCCTCCTTTCTCTCGGCGCGGGAACCATACCCGGAGTTTCAAGGGCGTGGGCTATGGTAGTTATCTGGGGTAGTTTTCCCGAATAATAACACGAGGATCGTGGCAGAGTGGTGTTATTACACTCATATGTGGTCATGAATGGGGAGTATGTGAGAGTGAGTAGACCCTTGTCCTGTTGGCTCGTGAGCACGACCTTGGCCCTACTCGCTCATGAGCAAGACCTTGGCCCTACTTGCTCGTGAGCAGGATATTGCCCCTTGCTCAGGTGTGGATAGGACAGGGCCTTGCACCTTCTCGTTTGTAAGTTAGGCCTCTGTTTTGTTTGTACAAAAGTAAGGAGATATTTATTGATGACGTGACGTGGTGCGTTGACTTTGACTATTGTGAGTTGTGGTTCAACAGGCGGTTAGAAATTCAACATATTAGTTTTAGGATTACTTTTCATCCAAATCATGTACAACTCAAATTAGGTTCGTCTAAGTTTTTTCAAAATTTTTCCTTTCTTTCCTCTCTCTTTTGTTGGAATTTTTAAGTTCGATTTGTGCAATTCAAATAAGAGATTGTTTTATATTTTGATTTCATATTTCATTTAGTTTATTTTTGATATCTTTATTAGTGACCGTCATGGTATTTTGTTGATTTTAGTTTACGTTACATACCTTCATTTCCTTGGACAAGTTCAGCTGCTAACAGATCTTATTTCTTCACAGCCATTATTGAAGCACTCAAAACTGTTCCCTGAAAAAGTTGAAATTCAGCAGCCAAAAATGAGGTTTTTAGGGAGTGTGTTGCTTTTCTTTGTTTTTCTTGTTAGCTCTGGTTCGTTTCCTGAACCTTGGGCTCATTTGTTTGTTTAGTTTTCATTGAATGAAATTTCAACCATAAACAAAATAAAAAATAAAAAAAAATTCAAAAAATGAGTTTCATTTTTCGTTTTCCGTTTTTGATTTTTTTTTTTTTTTTTTGTTGGGAAAAAATATTAAAAAGTTTGACTTGACAAAAAATAAGTACCTATTACAGACCTTCGTTTCCATGGACAAGTTCGCCTGCTAACAGATCTTCATTTCCTTCCAGCCATTATTGAAGCACTCAAAAACATTTCTTGAAAAAGTTGAAGTTCGGGTGCTAATAAAATCTTTTGGTAACTTCTCTTTGCCACTTAAATTAAAATAAATAAATAAATAAACAATAAAAAGTTTTTAGGGAGTCTTTGTTGGTTTTCTTTTGTTTTTAATTTCTTGTTGTTTCACATTTGTTTCCTGAGCCTCGGGCTCCTATGTTTTAGATGGAAACATTTGAATGGAAATATTTAAATTATCACTTAAAATGGTGTTTTGATGTTTGTAATATGAACAAAACATTTGAAAAGAGAATTTGACGTGTACGTACAATGAGTAGATGTAGAAAACAGTTTTACCAAAGTTTACAAAACCTCAATGTCCATGGAAAATTTTGATAGGGTACATGGATAAGATTTTGTTCCTCTTTTTAGCGTGAATGCATAGAAAAAAGAATCTTCAATCGGATTTGAAACGAACAAGTTATGGTATTTTTAAACTTGTATTGAAAAGAGAAAAAGTTTTGTTTATGATTAAGGAGAATCCAAATAATATTATTGTGTGTGTGTGTATATATATATATATAAATAAATTGGAATGGAACAAATTTTGGGGAGCAACATTTTATTTTTCTAGTTGAGGTTAATGGACCATTTGAATTAGTTGCCAATGTTTTGCTTACAAATGAAATAGCTAAAATATTTTTTAAATGGTTGAAACAAAACGGAAGCTTTCGATTTTCCAATTCTCAATTACCAACCCAAAATCCTTCCAATATTCAATTTCCTTTCACGTTTTAATCATACCAAACAAAACATGAAAGCACGAATTGAAGGTACAATAGATAGAGAAAGCAAATACAAATGGTTCGCTAAGCCACGTGTATATCGTGTCATCAAATCATCACTAGCGTCGTCTCTACTTATCGATCGTCTTTGCGGCATAACCATCGCATTAACATCGGATGATTGTTCTGTATACGAGGTTCACCAATCAATAACCACCACCATAACTCTACGCCGAATCAAGGGACCCAGTACAAATCTTTATTAATTGTTCTGTATATGAGATCAATCAGCCAACCATGGTCAGCAATAACATAAATTTTGCTAGCTCATTATAAAATATGCTCCTTATGTGAAATCAGCTTTTGCTACAATTACCTTTATCATGTTACTAGTAAATACATATATTTAAAAATAAATAAATTAATAAAAATTTTGTTTCTGCTAAGTCAAGCATGATTTCGATCGGTACCTTTTACATTTACTTCATGTTTCTCAACCAATCATCATTATTTATAAGGATAAATTTTACAAATTCCCCATGAATTGTATCTTAATACCAAGATATCAGTAATTTTAAGACATACTTATTGTACTCTTAATTATTATACATCTTTAACTTCACCCTCCAAATTTTGAAGCAAGATATATATATATATATATATATATAATGAAATAGGATATGCAACATGCATAAGAGTGCAAATTCATCAATTTTTTAAACCCTTAATTAAATGAATTAAATTAAGGTTCGTTCAGGTTCGTTCGTTCTTTTTTTTTTTCGCCCATCTTTTCTTACTTCTAAGCACCTTTTCCTATGAGAGAAAATATCTAAAACTTGTTAGCCAACTAATTTATTTTAAAGTGAGGGTCATTAACCTATAGATATTATACCTAACTTTAAACTAAGCAATAACTCAATAATTTTGTATAAAAAATCGGACATTTCAAAGTCTGAAGGGTGAATCTAGAGATATAGTATGGTTCAAAAAACACAATATACACATTTTAAAATTCGGAAAATATACTTACACTAGTGATATAATTCAAAAGGAATTTTAAAATTTTCCTTACTTAAAATAAAAGCAAAATTTAAGTGAAGCTCTTCGTATAATTAAAAGCTTCACATGACGAGCGTCAGAAAAAGCCATACACTTAATTTTTTTTCGGTTGCGAATAAGAATGTGACGAATTATATATGTTTAAAGCAGTTGTCAGACGGAATTCAATTCCCTCTTAAAAGCCCTTAAATTAATTTTTAAAAAAAAGAATTCTATTTTTGTCATTAATATTAAAATAAATCTTCCATAAAATATTAATATAAAAACATATCATTCCTAAAATTAAGTCATGATAAAAAGAACTGTCGTCTTCCAACGTTTTTGAAAAGTTCATGTCATACATAACATTATACAATAAGTTTTTGAGTTTTTTGACAGAGTTTTTTAAAGCTGGTTTGGACTTTTTTGGTCCAAAAACAACTTATGAAAAAGTTTAGATGATTTATAAAAAGAGATTTCAGTCTTAAAAAAAACTTCATGTTAAAGTAAAAAAAAAATTATGACTTCTGATAAAAAATATTTTGAATAGACTTATTTTTAACAAAAGTTAAGTTATACATTATAAAATACATTATAACATTTTTATTACTTAATAGAAAACTTTAAAATTCAATTTGACCTCATAAGTTTTTTAGTTCTAAATATTTACTAAGAAATCACAGCTTTTACGTCTCTTTTTACTTATCAACCAATAAAAACAAAAGTAAAGAGCTTTGTCAAAGTTATATTGTTGTGAAAATACACAATAAACAATATATCCACATGCATCCTAGATATTACACAGTAAATCCCTTTGGACCAAAAAAAAAAAAACTACTAACCATGTTTGTCATTTTTAGGTAAAAATGTATTTTCTTTTGGGGACCATTAATTTATGATGGCCTTAGTACACAGTAAATCCCTTTGGACCAAAAAAAAAAAAACTACTAACCATGTTTCTCATTTTTAGGTAAAAATGTATTTTCTTTTGGGGACCATTAATTTATGATGGCCTATGTAGCCAGCTAGTTTATCACTAAGAAATTTACGTCAAACTTCATTCATTGATGATCAGCATCCAACCATTTAATGGATTATGTAACAACAGCTTTAATCCAATAAGTAATTATCAAATTTTGTCACTTTTAAAAAAGCCAAAATCACGAATTTTTAATTTGTTTCTAATTAACCCTAACAGAGCAACCAAATTGAGGGGTATCGATGAAAAGAGCAACCCACCATTTTTTTTTTTTTTTTTGTTATTCCATGCGTAACGGCAATATTTTTGGCAAGAGTTATTAATTTTTACTTTATATATTTTGTTAATAAATGATGGATTTGTTTCTGGTCCTTCTCACATTGTAACACATATGCGGATTTGTAAAAACGCGCAACACTAGTTTGCAACAAGTAAATTTCTTGTTGTTGTCATTTTCAAAATCATTTTCGGTTGTTAAATGAGATAAATGACGTCATATATATCTCCTGCTTCTATATGTTAGAATGTATGATCAAGTTTTCCTGAATGAAAAATAGATTCCGCCTGCTACTAAGTTTTCACCATTTGAAATTGTTTATGATTTTAATCTTTTAACTCCATTGAACTTAACGCCGTTACCTTTGTCTGAACGTGATAACTTAGATAGATAGAAAAAGGTTGACTTTGTTAAGCAGATACATGAGAAAGCGAGACTCAACATTGAGAGGAAAACGGAGCAATATGCAAAACAAACTAACAAAGGGGGTCAAAAGCTTATTTTTGAACCCGAAGATTGGGTTTGGTTGCACTTGAGAAGAGAAAGATTTCCGACACAAAGGCGTTCTAAGTTGCTTCCAAGAGGAGATTGACCTTTTCAAGTGCTTGAGCACATCAATGACAATGCATACAAGTTGGATTTGCCAGGTGAGTACAATATTAGTGCCACTTTCAATGTCACTGATTTAACTTCTTTTGATGTAGGTGATGATTTGAGAACAAATCCTTTTCAAGAGGAGGGGAATGATGGGGGCATGGCTAAAAAATGGATTGCAAACCTTATTCAAGTTCTAATTGAACCGGTTACAAGGGCTTGATCAAAAAGGTTCAAGGAAACTCTTAATGGGCTGATTCAAAGTATTTGGACTGAGGTGAATTCGTGCAGGCCCAAGGAAGATGTCCCACATGTTCCACAAGGTTGGATTTCCATGATTCAAGCTTTGGAACAATCTAGAAGAGTTCTCAAAGAAAATAACTCAAGATTGCGTAAATTAAGCTTACTTTCCTAAACTTGTGACTTACCCGTTTTGATTCATCAAGAAGGATAGCTGGCTGCAATTTAGGTTGTTTTCTTATTTGTTATTGCTGAGTTGTAAGGCTTGCATGCCAATTTAGGTACTTTCTTTTTTTGTTGTTATAGACGTGTTTTTTTTATGAGATAATTTAGGACTCAATTTTCAGAATTGAGAAACTTAGGATATTTTAGTTTCCTTTTTATAGATATGTGCAAATTCGTGGACCTTTTCTATTTAAAGACCATTAGCTTATTGAAATAACAATTCAGATTTAATTCATAACTTGGTGAGGGAAAATTCTCTTTGGTTCTTTTAATACTTCTTGAACTTATCGGGGTTTCCGTGGCGTTCCTTCAACTTATCAATTAATCATTTCATAATTGATTGTGATGTCTTCATTATACCAAGGTTCTTGCTTCAATATAGGCAACGGGTTATGGTTTCATACAAATCTAATTTCTAAACGATCTTGAAGACTTTCTTGATTTACAGGTTTTGTCGGTTTCTTGGCGTGATACATATCACTCTGCGAAGTAAAGATGAGCACTTTGACTTCGGTAAGACGGTAATATTCGTCTATTTCGACACTTGTGTGATAGTTTATCTTGACTATTGGAATGAGGTTTTCCAAGTAGAGATATTGATATATATGATGAAATTTATGAGGAAATCTTGAAGAATTGTGACAATATTCATGGGGTTTTTCCTTCCTATGTTTTATCTCTTTTATTTTTGTAATTTTGGATGAATGAACACTTGATTTGCTTAAATTTGTTTTCAATTTTATTTATGGTTATTGTGTAGTTTATTGGTTCTAAGGTTTAATTTAGTCTAATCTTGAAACTTTGCTTATTCCAATTTTTAATTTAATTTGTGTTTGCCTAATTGTGTTATGTGATTGCTCTATGGTGTTTTGATTGAACTTCTAAATAATTGACCACCATTTAGTTATTAAGGAAACCATAATGAAATTGAGAAATGGATTTATACGTTAGGTCAACCATAAAGTGACATAATTACTAGTAAGATAGGAATATACCTATTAGAACTATGTAGCCATTAGAGAAAATGTAGAGCTTAATAAATTCTCATTAATTGGTACTCAGAGGAGTATAATTTACCATTTTAATATTGGATATTTCTACTTGACTACCGGGAGGGGGTTGAAAATTGGTTAGAGGTATTCCGGCGGTCACTTAACTAGGCAAGCAAATTAGGTTGAAATTGGGTGGTTTTGTGACTTGGTTAGGTGAGATTAAATCCCTAGAACCTTATTTATGTCTTTTTATTTTTTTTTAATTTTGGTTTTGTCAATTTAGTTTATATTTTTATTTTAATTAGCAATTTTTTTTATTTTTCAATTGGCTGTTCAAATAATTATAGAGTTAATAAATTTTGGTAATTAACTCAAACTTAAACGCAATCCTCATGAGAATGATACTTGTACTAATCTTATATTACTTGTGCGACTCGTATACTTATGAGTGATTTTTTGCAACAATAAAGATCACAATTTAAATTAAATTTAAATGCAGATAATATAATACCTTGGATTGGATATTCATTAGAACTTGAAATTAAATAAATGGATAATTATCTATGGATATGTCTAATTTTTTATTTCAATTAATAGTTCAAATTTTGGAGGTAAGGTTATTGAAATTTAATTAATTAAATATTAATTTGATGATATAAATATCTTGATTGATAGAACAATTTTTGACAATTAATTGCCTTGGTTTATTTTGTTTTTGTTTTTTTTTTTCAAGAAAGAGGAGAGATAAAATTTTAGTTTCTTCTAGTTCAGGAATTCTCCATAAAAGTTAGTGTTCTCAGGATTGAGAAACATGGAACCGCATTAATAGGAGTATTGTTTCTTGACTGAAGATTATACTAAGTGTGCCCACATACACTCGTAATTAAGTGGAAGAGTCATAGCAGTGATGATTAAGTGGTTGGTGCTCATCGTCTGAAAGCTTTCTTGATAATCTAAAATTGATTACCAAATCGATACATATTGATGTGAATTAATTATTTTATATTGTAATATGGATTTGTTCGATCCTATTTGTATAGTAAATTTTTTAAAAAATAATTACACAAAAAGTCTATTTTTATGACCCAAATTTAAAATACGTTCATTTATTAATAATATTACATAAATATTTATTTTTATAAAAACAACCATTCATACTACCCATATTGCCCTTTTACTATATTTAATATCATTATCCCTCATTATGATTTATATTCATTTTCTTATTTGTTCATCATTGTTATATCTTTATCTTAATGACTAATTCTTTATTAGAGTGATTACTTGTTAGTAAGATTTAATTTTTTATGAATCTATTTCTTAAGTATGATTTAGGTTTCTGGAAAACCTTTTTTTTTTAAGTATGATTTAGGTTCTTTACAATAATTATAACATTATTATTATTATTTATTTCATTTATTATTATTGGAATTATTTTAATAGTTAGTGTCTAAAATTTAAATATCATACGAAATTGCTTATTTCTTTATGATAATTATCATACCATTATAATACTTTTCTAAATTTAGTTTTTTTTTCCTCTTTATTATTACTATATCAATATGATGTTTTTTTCCTTGGTGATAATTATTATATCATTATGATGACTTTTTCTATATTTTAAAGTGTTTAATATTGATGTACAATTATGTTCGTTGTGAGTTTTATCTTAATTATTAATTATTTATTATAATGATTGTTTTTCATATACTATACAATTAATATCTGTTAAGGTCCTCTTTTCTTTATAATAAATCAAGTAAAATGTTATTTTTTTCCTTTCATAAAAGATTTGCTTTGTTTGACATTTTTAAAGAGATTTTTTCTCTCCTTTTTGATCAATTCTTTATTTCTTTATATTCAATTCTTGATGAAAGGGATAATGTGGTCATTATAAGTATCAAATTAAATATTCATGTAAATAGAAGAAAAAATAGACATATTTTAAATTATAATCTTTAATTTAGACATTCATATAAATAACCAAAATTTTCAAAATCCATCGTATTGGGTTTTTACCTGCGTATAATATTTTTCCCAAATTTTCTTTCAGCATGGGTCATGTGACGGCAATGAATTGGGCGACTGGAAGCCCTGCACGTGCTAGCTAGTTGGGCAAGGGCAAGGGAGCATGGCCACTACAGTGGAGCGCATCACAAAATAACTGGTATCCATTGCTACGTGGGCCTGCCACTCCACGCACGCATGTCTGGGCGTGCGATCAATGCACGTGCTGCTGCGATCTGGAACGGGTCAACGGCATGAAGCAAGCGTGACCGCGTCTTTGGAGCCCGTACGCTTGGGAATGAATTGAGTCTGGTGTGATTTCAATTTCTGATCCATTTTGCACCCTTTTAATGAATATTTTGTTTCCAATTTGACTCCATAATTCACTTTTAGCCAATTTTCACCTAATTGACCTACACAAATGAGAAAAATAATTATTTAAAGGGGCAAATTGAATAAAAATTTTCAAGAACATAGTTCAATTAAATACACAAAAATTATAAAATAACTCTATTTCATAGTGTTATCAGGTTTCTATCGAACCTTGGGGCCACAAGGTAATAAAGTACTGACATGCTTCAGATGGCAAATACAATAGTCGAATCCAATTTATTGTCAACTGATGATGCTCTTGAATTTATCACATAGTTAAAATTGCATTCTAAAAACTTTTAATTATAATAATTTGCCACTACTACAAAAACGGGATTCCACGACAGTACTTCGACGACCGTTTTTTTAAAAACCGTCGTGGAAAAGTAACAAAAACACCGCGCGCGAAAAAATTTACGAAAACCGTCGTGGAAAGGGACTCTTCCACGACGGTTTTAAAAGACCGTCGTGGAAGCCGACCGCTTCCACGACGGTTTACTGGAACCGTCGTGGAAGCCATGGCTTCCACAACGGTTTCGGCTAAACGGTCGTGGAAGCCATGGCTTCCACCACGGTTTCCACGACGGTTTGTGAAACCGTGGTGGAATCCATGGATTCCACGACGGTTTAGCCGAAACCGTCGTGGAAGCCGGCCAATCAGGGGCCGGCTTCCACGACGGTTTCGCCTAAACCGTGGTGGAAGCCATGGCTTCCACCACGGTTTCACAAACCGTCGTGGAAACCGTGGTGGAAGCCACGGCTTCCACCACGGTTTCGGCTAAACCGTGGTGGAAGCCATGGCTTCCACCACGGTTTCACAAACCGTCGTGGAAACCGTGGTGGAAGCCACGGCTTCCACCACGGTTTCGGCTAAACCGTGGTGGAAGCCATGGCTTCCACCACGGTTTCACAAACCGTCGTGGAAACCGTGGTGGAAGCCACGGCTTCCACGACCGTTTAGCCGAAACCGTCGTGGAAGCCGGCCAATCAGGAGCCGGCTTCCACGACGGTTTCGGCTAAACCGTCGTGGAAGCCATGGATTCCACCACGGTTTGCACAAACCGTCGTGGAAGCCGGCCAATCAGGGGCCAGCTTCCACGACGGTTTCTTTAAACCGTCGTGGTATCAATGGCTTCCACGCCGGTTTGCACAAACTGTCGTGGAATTTTCCTACTTCCACGACTGTTTTTTAGAAACCGTCGTGGTATGTTTGTGAAAAAATTAGACAAAATGCCGAGGTTGTCTATGCATGGTTGTCTACTCTAGCTTTCTATGCATCCCAAAATAATATCTGATCGCTCCGAGAACAGGCAGGACACCGTTTGGACGTGACCACCGCCATCTACTATAGCCATTATTATAAAATCACCTGTAAGTGATATCTAATTATTGATTGACTTGTTTTTGTTCTTCTCCTTATATTAATATTATTGATGATTTGTAGATATGATTTTATAAATTAAGGTTTTTTTGTTTTATATATATGTTTTGTAATGGATTTAGAGTTAAATTGTACAATGGGTGGTAATAAATTAATTAAATGATCAAGTAATGTTATGTTTTCCCCGGTATTTAGACCTTAATTAATTATAGTTTTAGCTAGATGGTATTGTATTTTAATTAGTTTTATGTTCTTTTATAATTCGAATTTCAAATTGTGTTGATGATCAATAATGGGCTTGTGTTAATTAATATTGAAAATTATATATATATATATGCATGTTACATGCATTAAATAGAGTACTCGACCTTCTAATATAGGATTTAATTTTTAATTCTTCTATTTAGGCGTTGCAAATCATGGATAGGAAATGGATGTGGTTTGATAGATTGTCTAAAGCATATGAAGCTGGTGTTGAAGAATTTTTGTCATTTGCCAAAGCTCACATAGAAGATGATAAGATTCCGTGTCCATGTCAAATTTGTGGTAATCATAGATCTCATTCCATTGATGATGTTAGAGGGCATTTGCGCGCTTATGGGATTATTTGTTCTTATCAAACTTGGTATTTACATGGCGAAGCCTTTTTCAATGTTAAATCTACATCGACAAGCACTAAAGGTAAAGAGCCTATTGTTGAGGAAGACGTTGGTGATAATATTTTCAATATGGTAAATGATTTGGAAGAAAACTTTGTGCACCGTCCGGAGTTATTTGAGGCAATGATCAACGATGCCGAAACGCCCTTGTATGCCGGGTGTACAAAATATACGAAATTAGGGGCATTGGTTAAATTATGGAATATGAAAGCGTCGGGAGGGTGGACGAATTCTAGTTTCACGACTCTTTTAGAATTTCTAAAAGATGTTCTACCGGAGGATAACAAAGTGCCACCTAGTATGTACGAGGCGAAGAAGACGTTGAGCACTTTGGGAATGGAATATGAAAAGATACATGCTTGTCCAAATGATTGCATCCTTTACCGGAAAGAATATGAAAATTTACAAGAATGTCCGATTTGTAACGAGTCAAGATGGAAGAAGGGCAAGATGCCATCGAATGGTAGAAAATGAGTGCCGGTTAAGGTGTTATGGTACATTCCACCGGCTCCACGTTTGCGTCGTTTATTCCGCAATGCCGAGCATGCTAAAAATTTGACATGGCACCATGATAAACGTGTTGATGATGGCAAACTTAGGCATCCGGCCGACTCACCACAATGGAAGACCTTTGATTACAATCATCCAGATTTCAGTGCAGAGCCAAGGAATTTACGTCTCGGTTTGTCGACGGACGGAATGAACCCACATAGTAACATGAGTAGTCGGCATAGTACCTGGCCAGTCATACTTGTCAACTACAATCTCCCTCCAGAATTGTGCATGAAGCGGAAGTTCTTGATGTTGACATTATTGATCTCAGGCCCGCAACAACCGGGGAATGACATTGACGTCTACTTGGCACCATTAATCGATGACCTCAAAATCTTGTGGGAAAACGGGTTGCAAGTAAAAGATTCTAACCGTCAAGATACGTTCAATCTTCGTGCAATGTTGATTTGGTCAATTAATGACTTTCCTGCACTTGGCAACCTATCTGGTTATCCTGTGAAGAGTTCGATAGGTTGTCCAGTTTGTATGAAGGAAACATCTTCCATCCGGTTGAAGAATGGTAAGAAAACCGTTTACCTTGGGCACAGGAGATTCTTGCCAACAAATCATCGATACCGCAAACAAAAGAAGGCTTTTGATGGGAATACCGAAGAAAGATCTGCTCCTCGGATTTTGTCTGGCGAAGCTGTTTTTGAGATGGTTAAAGATGTGAAAGTAGTTTTGGGGAAGAGAAAACGTAAAGCTCCAGTTGTCGATGGACTTTGGAAGAAGAAGTCAATCTTTTACGAACTACCATATTGGAAGTCACTTTACATTCGTCATTGCTTAGATGTTATGCATATTGAGAAAAACGTTTGTGAATCGATAGTGGGCACGTTGCTTGACATTCCAAACAAAACGAAAGATGGTGAAAAAGCACGTTTGGATCTTAAAGAGATGAAGATTAGACCAAATTTGCTCCCCGAAAAGAGATCGAATGGCACCTACTTACCTCCGGCAAAACACACATTATCGAGACAAGAGAAGAGAAAGCTTTGTGAATGGCTTGCGTCCGTGAAAGTACCAAGTGGGTACTCTTCCAACTTCAAAAGGTTGGTGTCGATGAAGGATTTGAGGCTCATTGGAATGAAAACACATGATTGTCATATCTTGATGCAACAATTATTACCTCTTGGTTTGCGGGGAGTTTTAACGAAAGATGTGCGATATGCAATTACGAAGTTATGCTCATTTTTCAATTCAATATGCTCGAAGGTAATTGATCCACTGATGCTGGATTCGCTGCAATCGGAATTGGTGATGACATTGTGCATGCTTGAGAAGTATTTCCCCCCAGCCTTTTTTGATATCATGATCCACCTAACGGTGCACTTAGTTCGGGAAGTTAAGCTATGTGGACCGGTCCATTTGAGGTGGATGTATCCGTTCGAAAGGTACATGAAGGTTTTGAAGGGTTACGTGAAGAACCGAAATAGGCCAGAGGGATGTATAGTGGAGAACTACATAGCGGAGGAGTCAGTTGAATTTTGCTCTGAGTATTTGTCCAACGCGGACCCAATCGGTTTGCCAAAGACCGGGCTATTTATGTCGAAAGGACTGTCCGTGGGCGCTCATACACCAGTAAGTCGAGTTGAATGGGAAAAAGCTTGTCTGTATGTTTTGCACAATGCTAAGGAAGTCGAGCCTTTCATTGAAGTTCACATGACGGAATTAAGAGTTGCGCATTCAAGAAAAACGAGATCTGAGAAGTGGATTCAAGATGAACACAACCGGACATTTCGGGAGTGGCTAAGACAACATTTGCATATGAAGGCTGGCCATTCCCAAGACTTAATGAAGCTAGCAAGAGGACCGTCATCGATAGTCACAATATATACAGCGTACTTTGTCAATGGATACACATTCTACACTCGCGAAAGAGATGAGAAGCATACCGTTCAAAATAGTGGTGTCAGCCTTCGTGCCGAGTCTATGCATATTTCATCCGCAAAGGACAAGAACCCGATATACGGTTGCATGAACTACTTTGGGTTCATTGAAGAAATTTGGGAACTAGATTATTGCGGCTTGCGGATAGCACTTTTTAAATGCAAGTGGGCTGACAATAATTTTGTCAAGATTGATAGGGACGGCGTGACAGTGGTGGACTTTAGGCGTTTGGGATACAGAAATGATCCTTTCATTATGGCGTCGCAAGCGGTACAAGTCTTTTACACAACGGATCCCGACAATTTAGAGTTATCTCTAGTTGTGCCAATGAAGCCAAAAATGCACGGGGATGACCAAGAAGATGTTGAAGATTGCACCGACATTCCATCTTTCACAAACGGTTTGCCACCGGTGGAGGAGATTGATGATTTGGACGATGATGCATCTCACTTGCTTCGTTTAGATGTCGAGTGGACACGCGTTGATAAGACCAAAAAGAATACCAAAAAGACTTGATACATATATGTAATTTTCGTTGTATATAATTTATAAATAAGTTGTGATAAAAAAATCCTTTATTAATTTCTGCACATGTGCAAGATATGAAGTATAAATTTATATATATGCCAACTATGTGTGAATTAATAGAATAACAAGAGTTATGTATGTTGGCAGGTTCGGCCATAAATGTGAAAAAAATAAATTTTTTTAAAAAAAAAACTATACCACGACGGTTTCTTATAGAAACCGTCGTGGTATCTCATATACCACGACCGTTTCTTCCACAAACCGTCGTGGTTTCTTATGAAAAATTTAAGAAAATTTGAAAAAAAAAAATTAAATTTTTAATTTTTTTAATATTAAATTTTTTTTTTTTAATTTTTTATAATGAAACCACGACGGTTACCGCAGAAACCGTCGTGATTTGTGATGAAACCACGACGGTTTCTGCAGAAACCGTCGTGGTTTGTGATGAAACCACGACGGTTTCCACGGAAACCGTCGTGGTTTCTTATGAAAAAATCAAAAAAATTTGAAAAAAAAATTAAATTTTTTTTTTATTTTTTTTAAATGAAACCACGACGGTTTCCTTGGAAACCGTCGTGGTTTCTTATTAAAAATTAAAAAAAATTTGAAAAAAAAATTAATTTTTTTTTTATTAAAAAATTATTTTTTTTAAATGAAACCACGACGGTTTCCTTGGAAACCGTCGTGGTTTCTGATGAAACCACGACGGTTTCCAAGGAAACCGTCGTGGTTTCTAAAAAAAGTTAAAAAAATTTTTTTAAAAAAAATTTTTCGATATTTTTTAAAAAAAGATACCACGACGGTTTATTGAATAAACCGTCGTGTTATCTCTAAAATTTAAAATTCTCCCGGGAATTGAGCGCGCGCAATGATTTATTTTGCATTGGGTCTCTTAATTCCAATCTCCATTTCTCTTCTCATTTTTTGCACTCTCCCTCCATTCTCTTACTTTGCCCGCCCACGCACCTCTCTCTATCTCCCCTTGCCGTCGCCTCCAACGCCCCTCTCTCTCTCTCTCCCCTTGCCCTTGCCGCCCACGCCCTCTCTCTCTCTCCCCTTGCCGTCGCCGCCCACGCCCCCTCTCTCTCTCCCCTTGCCGTCGCCGCCCACGCCCCTCTCTCTCTCTCCCTTTGCCGTCGCCGCCAACACCATCTCACAATCTCCCTCTTTCTCTCTCCCCTTGCCGTCGCCGCCAACGCCCCTCTCTCTCTCTCCCCTTGCCGTCGCCGCCCACGCCTCCCTCTCTCTCGCCTTGCCGTTGCCATCCACGCCCCTCTCTCTCTCCCCTTGCCGTCGCCCAAGCCGTGGGTACGTTCTCTCCTTAGCCGTCGCTCACTCGACTTCTTGGTAAGCCGAAATATCTTTTTCACCCGATGGTTTTTTGGAATAAATTTGGTTGATTGTTGTTATGATTTTGGGTGATTTTGTCTTAGGAAATATTCAATGATTTTGCATGTTAATTTTTTGCATTGTACATGTTCGACAAAATGCCTATTTCATTGAAACTTATTTGCTTGTTGTCCAATGTTTGGGTGAGGCGACGGTTTACCAATTTTCCAGAAAAAAGTGTTAATTTAGTGACATATATGTTGATTTGGGATGTTTCCGTCCAAATTCCCGTAAAAGGGTATACTTATGTGACATCTATATATGTTAGCATTAACATTTTGACATGTGCAAACAAATGCCAATTTGAGTTCGATTTAGTTTTAGATTGAATTAAAAAGTTTGTGTTACGAACGGAAAATGTCTTATTCTCGGATAAGTTTTTGATTGTATTAGTTACATTTTCTCATATGCCATTTAGTGACATATATGTTGATTAGGTTGGTTATAATTTCCGTAATTATAAGTATATGGTATATGTGGTCTTGGACGAAAGATGATTTAATGTATGCTTTAATTTGCTTTTTATGTGTTTGGTTGGCATGATTATAAGTTCAATTCGATGACAAATATTTTTTAGTTTCTAATGTATTTCGCTCTAGAGTTGCCTTAGGTTGATTTAAAATGTCGCAATCTAACGAGGAGGAATGCTCTACGCAAACTGAAGTTGGAAAACCGCGCCGAACCAACCCAACTAGATTCAATCCCGATGAGGATGGTAAACGAAGAGCTACTCTAATGAGAAGAGTCCACCAGGTTAGGACAAAGGGACAACGAATTGAAGTTTCGTTTGACGCAAAAGGGCAACCGGTAGGGAAGGAAGGTGATGAATTACAGAGTTGGATTGGCGTGCTTGCTCGAGAGCACATACCCATTTGGATATCTGACTTCAGAAGCGCCGATTTAGCTCCAAGGAAAGAAATAGTATGGATGGAAGTTGTAACTTCATTCACTGTTGAAGCATCCTTCAAAAAACAAGCTTTAAAGTGTTGTGGGGAGTCAGCTAAAGGTTTTAGACACGATCTCTACCAATCTTTTGTCAGAGATCATATTGATGACGAAAATGTGTGGCAACGACCGCCAAAAGTTGTTCACAATTACCCCACCATCACACAAGATGATTGGGAAAGATTTATTCAGTATCGACAAACCCCGGAGTTCAAACGACTATCCGAACAAGGAAGTGAGATAAGAAAGAAAAGCAAATACGGATCAACCGGGGGTCGAGACGGATATAGGAAACGTGACCAAGCTCATGTAGGCTATTTACTTGGACAATATGTGTAAATGGTATGCTGTACTTCCAATTTCTACGTTTATGTTTACTAACACTAATTATAAAACTGTAGTTCGAGAAGACGGGAAAATTTGCAGACCGGCATGAAAGGTGGCTGGACATGCGCACCAAACCCGATGGTCAGTTCAAGAAGGAAGAATTTAAAACTATTGCCGAGACTATAGTAAGTCTTCGAATCCATTTATAATATAATCATTCCGTACGCTCTTTTATGTTTAATTATGTTTATAACTTTTCTCTAATTGTTACAGGATGAGTTTACTCAACAGGCGACACAAGGAAGTTTTGAATCTGTGGGGACAACGGACATATTGACCAAGGCATTAGGCAATGCCGAGCATTCGGGCCGGATTCGGGGTCAATCTAAGTTTGTCAAGCAGATACAATACTTCAACCAGGTGCGTCCTCACTCAAGGGAAACCGCTGAAGTCTCGGCGATGAAACAGCAGATTGCCGCATTGGAAAGAACCGTCCAGGAACTTTGTGCGAAGCAAGGTATCAACCGAGAGACAATGGCCGAGGATATGACCGGCCCGACTGTAGATCAACACAACAGCTTCAAAGCTAGTTGCACAGTGAATGAAAAAGAAGCTGGGCCGTCGGATCCGAAGCCAACGCCGAACGCAAGTAAGGAATGCCAGCTTTTTATGCCTGATTTAGTTAACGGGGGAGTCGTGCTTGTTGCAATCGGCAGGGCATACACAGACTGTGTTCCAACCGACACAGTCCATGGGACTCCTTTAGGTGAGGAGAATGTACGAGTGTCAATTACAGTCCCAAAACTAAATCGTGCACTCCTACCTATTCCGACGAACGAAGCGACATATATTGAAGAAGCTGTCGGTGGGTTTGTTGCTTGGCCGAAAAGTTTAGTCGTCGTGCAAACAAGTTTGAGCCAGGCAAGTAAAGGTCCCAGTCTTGCTCCTGACCTAGAAGCTAAGGGAAGCAAACGTACGAAAAAGAGAGCAGGGAGGAAGAAAATACAGTCACAACCGGAGGTAGAACAACAACCGGCGCAACAACAAATGCCTTCGTTCGACTTTAATGATATTTCCTTCGAATTGAGACCTTTGGCATATTACGCACAAAGTTCCATGCGGGACGGTACACAAATAGTCTGCCCACAACAACACTTCGTCATGGGCGATGAGATGCCCATATATATTGGGTTTGAAGATGTATATCATTTCATTTCATTTAAAGAAATTAGTGCAAACAGCATAATGATTTACATCAGGTAATACTTTCATACTTAAACAATTTAATTAATTGTCTTCGTAATTTTTATATATGTTGTTTTTGCATAACAAGTGTGCCTAATTATTTTGCAGGTACTTAGTCGAGTGTTGTGCAAGAACAGGTATGGATCAACGGTTCGAGTTCATTTCACCATTCCTTGTCTCACCAGTTCAGCAGAATGTAGATCGTGCCGCCTACGTTCGAGAGAGGGCGGAAAATATTATACGGAGCTTAAGAAACGCACCGAAGGGAAAGCGCTTTCTGATGCCATATAACAGCGGCCAACATTGGATATTGGCAGTTATTGATCCGTGGGATGACTCGGTCTTGTACTTCAATCCTCTAGGAAACGAACCGGGTGATGATTTTAAAGACCTAATTACGACGTAAGTTTTCCTTTATATGTTCATATCTCTGATTAGACATAAAATAATTGTTCTTGTAATTGATTTGAGATTTGTCAACTTGATAGGGCACTTAATGATTGGAAATTGTTGGTGGGGAGTGGAATGAGACAGCGACGCAACTGGCAGACGTTGATTGATACCGTTCGATGTCCAATACAGGAAGGTTATGTAGAATGTGGTTATTTTGTGTTAGCTTACATGCGCGAAATAACCTTTACTGTTGATGGATTAGACGGGCTTCAAACCAAGGATTTTTATACTGATGCTGACATGAGTTTGGTTAGGCACGAGTGGGCTACATTTGTCATGCGGTTTATACAATATTAACTAGAAACAATATAGAGAATTTTAATTTCATTATCGTTATATTAGTTGTTGTTGTACATTGTTATCAAAGTAATTACATAATATTTTATTAAATTAATTTGAATGTGTACTAACGTATTAACACATGGGATTTACTACCCGTGGGGAAATGAAACAAATTCGCAATCGAAAATGTTTTTTAATAATTTGGCTACCACGACGGTCACGTTGTCCGACCGTCGTGGTAGACCTGGCTACCACGACGGTCTCCAGGTTAGACCGTCGTGGTAGCCGCGGCTACCACGACCGTCTCCTGGTGAGACCGTCGTGGTAGCCGCGGCTACCACGACGGTCTCCTGGTGAGACCGTCGTGGTAGCCTGGTCTACCACGACGGTCTCCTGGGGAGACCGTCGTGGTAGCTCCGGCTACCACGACGGTTTTTCAGTAACCGTCGTGGTATGTGCTTCAATTTAGCCGCCGCACTTCTATTTTTCCCGATTCCACGACGGGTAAAAAACCGTCGTGGAATCTTAAAAGTTTCCACGACTTTGGATTCCACGACGGTTCGACAACCGTCGTGGAAGCGATTCCACGACGGTTAAAAACCGTCGTGGAATCCCATAATTGTAGTAGTGTGCACCTTAAATTTATAAATCTGTAGTAATTTACATCTCATTAATAACATTATTGATTTTTGTTTTATGAAAATTGACTCTTGACTTACACATAGGTCATTAAGTAAGAGCATAAAATGTCCTTATATTTAAATCAATATGAACCCAAATTTATTGAGTTTTGTTTTATGAAAATTTACTCTTGACTTACACATAGGTCATTAAGCAAGAGCATAAAATATCCTTATTTTTAAATCAATATCAACCCAAATTTATATATATAACAAAGGTAATTCAAAATTTTTTATTTTGATATTATAAAAAAATTTTCTATTTTGATAAAACTAAATTAAAGTCTTGAATCCCCATAAATTTAGTTAAAATAGATAAAAATGACCATTTATAACATTGGTTAGTGATGTGTCAATTGCCTTTAAAAGATTAGCATTATTATCGATGGAAGGTAGATTGATACATATTTATAAATTTATAATGCAAATTGTCAAAATTAGAAGTTTAAGATGAAAATTGCAAATACGCTATAAGTTCAGGGGCACTAGTGTAAAAAAACCTAATATTTACTTTACTCTTTTTTTTTTTTTTTTGAGGAATTCTTTTAAGTGATTTATTATTATTGTTGTTGTTGTTGTTGTTGTTTGAGGACAAAGCATACGGATATACAGTCGTGTTGTGAAAGGAAGCATGTAAGAATACAAATAATACATACAATCCTGCAATGAGATAAGATAATGCAATAAGATAAGATAATGAGTAAATTCTTACGTTAATCCCCAAATTATGTAGTAGATGACTGTTTGATACAAACTTTTTATTGTTGTTGTTGTTGTTGTTATTATAACTATTATTGTTATTGTTTTTATCATTAAAATTCACCCGAACTTTTTAAAATGAAGCATGACGATTCTTTCCTTTATCTTTTGGACGGACTAAGTAATTGACATAATTTTTTATTGAAAATTACTATCATAACCCTCACGTACTGTAACCTTTTTTTTAAGGGTAGGAAACAAAAAATACATTTCTATAAATATCTCTCTCTCACACACACACGAACCAATCCACTCCTATTGTCGAACTCCTCTCTGCGACTGTGGAGATCTCATACATGACAAAGAGGACCAATGAAGATCACAGTCATTTGTTTTGTGATATATATATATATATATATATATATATTGTCTGGTTCAAACAGATCTCACGATCAGACATACCATCTTGTTGTTCCATTACCTCGCGAGCCCAACCTCGTCAGACGATCTTAATTATCTTTGATCAGTGACCTCGTTGCACAGATCTCGGCCTCTTGGCAGTCTCGTCACTTTTTTATTGTATCGGTGTCGGTCCATCTGCTTTATGTGTGAGCCCCCTCCATTTTTTTATTTTTTTTATTTTTTGGGGGGATGGAGAAAGGATTAGGTTTTTTTTCAGACATTTTTCTTGATTTAGGGTGGAAGGCACCAAAAGAAGAAATTTGGCCTTTGTTTTTTGTTAATTTCTTTCTTTACTTTGTTTTAAAAAAAAAAAAAAAAAACTATTACTCTAATTTTATTGAAATGTCCTTAGATGTCAGTATCATATGCCATAATGTGATTTGTTTCATCCAATATTTAACATCTATTAGTTAGAAGGACCGTTTGCACCTTTTTTATAAATTCAAAGGTATTTTAATCAAAATTGAAAGATTGGGAATCAAACAGTCACCTTCTTAATAGTTTGAGGATCAATATAACAATTTACTCTAAGATAATTTGGAAGCAAAGCATATGTATTAATTGTAAATGACAGCCCCATCGTCCTCCCAAGTTCCACTTAAGAATTCATTTTAGCCAATACTTAAAATAAAAAAAGTTTGCCTCACTTACCTAAAATTTAAAGGTGTGCACAAGATCCAGTCATCTAATAGATCTAACAGAATCAATCCAATTCATAAATAAATAAAAAATTATCGGATATCCAAAGGCAATTGAATTGGATTTAGATAATAATTTTACTCATCCAATCGAAGTAGATTGAATATTAGATGTGAAATTTGAATCCAACAAATCCAATTCAATCCTGTTACTTATATTTTATACAAAAATAATTATAAGTTATAAGCTATACAAAATACTTTCTTCTATACCTGTATATATGTTTGCTTCTGAATCAAAATTTTTACACGTGGTAGTATCTTGGATCTATTTAGGAGTTTTATATCACTTAAGATGGTGAAAGCACTTATTTGTACTCAAAATTAAATTTGTGATTGTGAATCAATTGATGTGTGTGAGTCATTGGAAGAAATTGAATAGTTAGAGTCAATTCACGTGCGTCTAGTAGAAATTGTGGATTTCACGACGGTTTTTAACCTGTGTGTTGGTTCTTGTAAATTTTGAACTTTATATCTTCTTACTCATTTTTTGTTATTAATTTTTTTTTCCTTCTAATTTGTGTAGATATCTTAGCTGAATTAAAGAACCTAAATAGATTGACAAATTGGAAGAGGCTTATTCTTGCGGGCTTGTCATACCAATGGTGCGATGATATTTGCTTTTGTATTTATCTTTTTTTTTTTTTTAACTATTGTTTGGTTTTTTGATCTGTACAAGGATTATGTTCTATTAACTTACAGTTTTTAGGTATTTTTGTTTTAATGTTGTATGATGAATGAATGTTGGAGAATCAAATTGATGTCAACAAAGTGTGATTTGTAGCTTTTTAAATAGATTTTAATAAGTTCATAATCCAATCATCCAACCCAATCCAATCCAATGAATTTTGAACTAGAAAATAAAAAATAATATAAAGAGAAAATTGCCTAAATAGCCACCTTGTTTTCATCTATTGACCAACATAACATAAATTCTCTATTCTTGACCAACATGACATAAATTTTAATTAAGTACTTTAGTTTAATTTTGTGTCATGTTAATCTAGTGTTAATTTTTTGTATCATATTGATACAATGGTTTTTAAATTTATGGCATTCACGTGTTTTCTCCTAAAATAAGTTGGATCAGATTGATTAGATTCAAAAAGATATTTTCATAATTAGATCGGATGATAAATGCTAAAAAAAATGTTGGTTTCCATCCAATGCCCACCTCTTAATATCATTTACGGTTACCACAATAAATAATGTTTATTTTATTATCATTTAAACGTCCAGCAGTTGACATAATAATTTCTAATATATACATTAAAAAAAAAAAAATTAACCCACACATTAAAGATTTTCTTGAGAGAGAGAAAAGCCATAACAATCATCCACAAAACAAACTATAAAAGCCCCCCCTATGCATTCCTCCACAATTATAATTAATTAATCCAAACAGCACAAAAACAAAAACCATCATGAGATCTCATCACGCTCTCTTCTTCACACTCTCCTCCATTTTCTTCCCTGTTTTCTTCGTCATCTTTACTTTCCACCACACAACCAGCTCCACAACCCTAATCCGCGATACCTGCAAAAGATGCTCCGATACCGACCCGAACCTCAGCTACAACTTCTGCACAACTTCTCTTGAATCCTCGCCTGACAGCCGCCGCTGCCGGGATCTCCACGAGCTCGGCTTGCTCTCGATGAAGCTAACGAAACAGAACGTGACAAGCACGAGGAATTTCATCAAACACCTTCTCAAGAACAAGAAAAAGAAGCTTGATCCGTACGTGAAGGCGTGTTTGAGCGACTGCATGGTGCTTTATAGAGATGCGCTTCTCTCGATCAAAGACGCCATGAAGGATTTCAAGGGCCAAGCTTATGATGATGCGAATATCGCCGTGAGTTCGGTCACCGACGCTTCGACGACTTGCGAAGATGCGTTTAAGGAAAAGGAAAATGTGGTCTCGCCGTTGACGAAGAGGAACAATGATACGTTTCAATTGACTGCTATTTCTCTTTCCATCATAAATATGCTTAATTAGTGGTAAATATGAAATAATGTTGAGAAAAATCCAAGAGAAGAGAAAAAAAATCGAAAAAAAAAAAAAACGAAATGAATAAATAAAGAAGAAGAATAGTTACCCATAATTTGTTATTATCATTATTTATATTTTATTTGGTTTCTTTTATGCAAATTTGTATAGATCGATAAGAGTCCAAATTAAAGAATTATGATTCATGAGTTAATCGTGATCATTGGTATAACAGTTGAGATTTGTAACCTTGTTTACTTACTTTTTTTCACCATGTATTGTAGATTTATGTAAAAATAAATAAATGTGTTCGATTTTTTAAAATGTATACAGCATGTCATAATTAATAAATAAAGGGATTTAAAGGTAAATAGCATTTTCGAAGAAGTTTTTTAACAAATAACCCGAAATTTTTTAAAATTAGCTAAAAGCCTTTTTTTTTTTTTTTAATGATCAATTAATTTTGTTAAATGGTCAATTACTGATGATCACATGATATTGTTAATTGGTTAAATCAGTGATTGACTGACTATAATGTAAATTATCAATTTTCAAGTCAATCATATGAAAAAAAAAAATTATTATTATTATAAATGACCATTTTGTTAAATTAAAAAAAAAAAGTTTGATATTCTATTAGATTGGATGACCAAAATAGGATACCCAAACTAATTTTTCATAAGTAAATCTATATATTTTTCTTAGTCAACTTTAGATTTGATATTTGAAATTTTCAAACGACATGAGTGGCTGTAACCTTGATTTTAGAATGCAACACCTTGATTTTAGATTGTTGCAAGTCTACATCGTTAGATTGTATTTAATAGGAAAATTTATTATTGAGAAAAGAATGAAATTTACCTACTAATTATTAGGTATAAAATAGTAAATATCCCTAATTTAGCATCGAGAATTATAAAAACCAGAAGAAGAAGGGAAAAAAAAAAGAAGTAAAAAAGTTTAGATGTATACCTAACGAGCACATAAACAATGGTGCAATTGTAATTAATAAATCATTTTATAAACGTGGCAATTAATTTTGTTTTGACGAGCTTTGAAGTTAAGATTAGGAAAGTAAAATGACTGACTTCCAATAAACTAAAACTTTTTTCACACTCTCATAACGTTATTTTTGCTTGGTTGATAAATGAGAAAATGAACAAATAATTAAATTGAATTTTCAAGAGATTCCTTACTCACATTTCCACCAAATTGTGATGGTTTGCTTATGCAGCAATTTAATCAGGCTAGAAAATGAGTACTTGTACTCCACTCACACGGAGACCAATTATAAAATAGGAAAAAAAAAAAATGAAGTCAATTTTGGAGTAAAATGTTGCATTCAAGGTGGAAATCATGAGATTAGACTAGCCCACTACTATTTCTTCAACCACATAGGTGGGGATGTATACCAACTAAAGTATGATCCCAACAAAGCACTACTTTTTTTTTTTTAAACAACAAAGCACTAGTTAGATCAAATGGAATATACTTAGTGTGTACATTTACTTCTATTTTTATTTAATATTTGTTAAAAATGAAAGCTTATAAGGATAGAGAGAAGAAACATACACTTAGATGATTTTGAGGAGAAAGTTTTGACATGCCATAAAAAAATTGGGTAAATTGTTCACTTGATTCTAATCTTTTTATAAAGTTACCATGTAGTTCTCAATCCTTTTTTTTTTTTTTGGCTAAAAATTCCCTAAACTTTTTAAAAAGACACAAAATCATCCTTTTTGCTAATATAAGTTAAATATTTAGCATATTTAGCAAAAAAAACGTTTCGTAAATCTCACATAATTTACTATTTAAGATTTATTTATAAAACAATAATTTACATAATTCAACTTATATGTGCCATACACGTTATTTATTTCATATAATTTTTAACCTTTATTATTAAAAAGATCCAAATTGTATCATTTTAACGAGTTTAAAGACCTTTAAATCACCAAAAAAAAAAAAAAGTTGGGGATTAAATCGTGACTAAGAGTTACCAACCAAACGAGTAATTTACCCAAAAAATGTTAAGGGGAGTTATTGTTTACCAAAAAAGAAAGAAAAAAAAAAAAAAAAAAAGCTACTTCTTTTTCATTTATGAATTGGAACTCTGACAGAGAAAAACTTAATTTTTAATCAAATTATATTTGGAGAAAAAATTAATTAGCAGGAATTTGATGGTGCATTAATTGGAGTAACTTCAAGGCTGGGTTTGCCAACTTTGTTGGTTTGTTGCTTTATCTTAGACTTCAAATCTACACAATTTTGAGGTCCTTCTAGACTCAAGATAATTGTTATTGTTATTGTTATTATTATTATTATTATTATTATTATTATTTTGGTTGAAGAATCAAGCTAGCTATTATGATAACAAAAACATTCACTATTCCAGCCTAAAATCAAAAGTTGGTATAGTTTTTCATTTTTTGCTAAAGAAAAAGTTGGTATAGATTGGATAGATAAAATTTTTGCTCAGAAGTTCAGTGGTTAATTTTAAAGAGAGAGCTAAATAACATTTTTTAAATTTGAAAAAAAAAAAGGAAGTAAATATAAGATTTTAAAACATTTGAAATAAATAAATTATTTACTCTTTGAATAAATAATTTGAAATACTCTCCTGTCTGGTGGAACAGTCATCCGGCGGTAAAACCCGTGTAGGAGACCAGCACAATTCAGGAAAGGCTAGAGAGAGAAAGAGAGAGAACTAGAGAGAGATAGGGAGAACTCTCCCGTCCAGCAGTCCGGCGGTGCCTTACGGGAGAGTTCTCGTAAATAATTTATCTAACGAATATTGTATTTTGCTTTAAACATTTTAGAACTTGTTTTTCACTTCTAAAAGTTTAAAAAAATATGTATATGCTACAAGTTTTGCTATTATTATTTTTATATCAAATTTAACAATTCTTTTTGAATGATATTATTATTAAACTATACTTACAATCATTTAAAGAGAGTTTTCTTTTTTCTATTTTTTTTTTTATCTGCAAACACCCCATATGTACCATCGTATATTAACCAACATATTATTAATTATTAATTCTTTTACTGGCTCCTAAAACCCCAAACCCCCTACCCCCACCAACTAACCCCAAACCCCCTACCCCCACCAACTGTTTAGTTAGCTTAGAATACCGTTCGGGTTTTAATAGAGCGGCCACTTCGAAATTATTGTAACTTCTAAAAAATCGCATGATGATTTCTATATTAATCACTTTAATAAGTGGTAGGCTGTAGCTTTTATTCTGTTTTCTCAAAACTGTTGAAATTTAGTGGTTTGAATTCAAAGCATTTATTATTTTTGCACTATCATTTTTGTATTTATGTTACTTTAAATAGAAAATCATGCTAGCAAATTTGGGCAAAAAATAAAACCAAACAGTAAAATTTACCCCAAAGCCTGTGATCAAAGTAGCAGATAACCTTTCGTTAAATATATACATCTATATACACATACACACGAACGCTCAAATATCTAGTTCTTCGCTTATCAAAAAAATATCTGGTTCTTCATTTTTTTCTGGACATTAACAGTAACTCGCGTGTGGCCGTTGGGTGCAAAATTGGAGGGAGTTGATGAGAGGGAGAGAGAGAAAGAGTGAAGGTAAGCTGGGATACAACCACGAGAAAGAGAGCTGCCGTAGGGGAGAGAAAGAGTTGTAGGAGAAAGAGAGTCATCCGAGAGAGAGTCACTGCCGCCGAAGAGCCGTCGAGCACGGGCTGTGGCAAGCCAAGCTACTTACCATCAAGCCCCGCTGCGACCCACCGTTGAAGAGCCCACTGTCGAAAAGCCATTGACAATGGCGACAAATCCCTCTCCTGCGTCAACAGTCGCCACAAGTTTGGGCGAAA
Source organism: Ficus hirta (assembly GCA_038430175.1). NCBI lineage: Eukaryota > Viridiplantae > Streptophyta > Magnoliopsida > Rosales > Moraceae > Ficus > Ficus hirta. Next base: position 19,216,515 of record CM076587.1, read on the forward strand.
TCCTCGAGAGCCTCCAGCTTGGGTTTTTCGCGGTCGATGGGTTGTACCGTCGGACATCTCTCTCTCCCGGGGTTGACCCGTCGAATGTTCGGCCGCCATATACAAGAGCATTCCAATATATGTATGCAAACATCTATGCTCTAATCGTTTTTTTTTTTATCCTTTAACTTTTAAAACTCATTCTTTTCCTTTGAACTTTGAATAAATCTCACTGAATCTCTTCCGTTAGAATTTTTAATTTAAAAAAAAAAAACCAAAAAAAGGGAGTTACTTGTTGTATCATAGTTTGTTCTTTTTGTTTTTAATCGGCATCTTGATGGGAGGAGATTAGTATGACTAAGATGTTGTTTGGAATAGCAATTTTAGAAGAAATATTGCCATTCAATTCCAAGACTACTATTGCATTTTTTTCTCGAACACATTTTAAAGTTTTGCACTATTTTGAGTATTTTCTAATATCACAATTCATTTCCAATTCACATTTCAACCAAATACACATTTCAAATTCAACATATAAAACTCCAACTCCAATTGCAAACATTCCAAATGTGCCCTAATTCCCCACTTTTATTTAACTGAAATTCTAGTAAAAAAATGTTAAGTGAAACTAATTCAAATTTAAGGGGGGCAAAGTGATAATTTTCAAAGTTCAAGGGTGAATAGACTTGTTTCAAGACGGACTGAAATCTAAGTCACGTGCTTATGACAGTGCTTATTTCCAACTTTTAACATCTTTCAACAATTTAGATGTACAAGTAAATATCAGGAGGTAAATTAATCAAACTAGGCTATGTTTGGTAGGAAGGAGAGACAAGTAGGAGGGAGTGATAGATTACTTAGGTGAGGAAGAAGGGGAAGGAGAGAGAGATCCTTTCTTTTCTTTTATTATGTTTGGTATGACAAGAAAAGACAACTAAAATCACCACTCTTGTTTGATATAGAGATTCTAGGAAAATGGAAAAAATATATATATATATATATATTTTTTTTTTTGTTTGTTTGTTAAATGACTATATTATCTCTAACCAATGATATAGATTAAATCCCTTTAAAAATCTCTCTTATTCGGAGGAATTAAAATTGAGACCTATTGAATGATTGAGAGTCCCTCCCCTAATCCCTTTATTCATCTATTCTCTACTACCAAATAATCATATTTGTCAAAGTCTTTCCACCAATCCCTCTACCCCTCCCCTTCCTTCCATTTTTCTCTCTTACCAAACACACTCTAAAAGTTTGAGAGGCAACTTATCAATTCACTAGTAAGAAAGATGAAAAATAGAAAGGAAGAGTGAATAAAATACCTGGATGAGTAAATAAAAAAGGAATGATGAAGATTTTCTTTTATGTTATTGGGTAGAACATAAAGAAAAAGAAAAACGAACAATGTCTATTCTAATTTAGTTTTACAATTTTGTCTTTATATAAATAAGAAGTTGGGGAATGATTAAGGTCAAAAAAGTTCATTTGCATTCCAATTGTCTTTTAAAATTTTCCTTCCTCTTTTTTTTTTTTTCAAAGTTGAAAGGATTAAAAATGATAAGCCCCATAAATTACGAGTAATTGACCTAAATGATCCCTGAATTTTTGAAGAGGTTATGATTTGGTGTCCCTGTATTTTTAATTTTGACCGAGACGATCCTAAACACTCTAAATGGTGGCAATCTAGTCATTTCCGTCCAATTCCGTAAAGTTTCTAACTGAAAAGGTCACGTGACTCATCACATGAGCTACATTAACCATTAAAAGATGAAAATACCCTTATTAAAAAAATTTAAAAAAAAACAATAACCAATATGCATTATTAAAAAAAAAAAAAAGGAGAGAGAGAGAGAGAGAGCTGACTCAAATCGCCGAGCGCCACGCCCCCCCCCCCCCCCCCACCCCGCAGCGGTCGGCGAGCTCAGGCGCCTCCACCCCACCCCAACGAAGAAGGAACCCCCTCCCCCACCCGGAATCTCACCGAACTGAAGAGCCCAGGCGCCACCCCCCGCCGCAATCTGGGCTCGCCGAAGTGGTGGCTGGGCACGGCGGAGAAGCTCCTAGCGACGCGGGACCTCCTGAGGGCAAAGAGCTTCACAATCCTCGTCCGTGAGGTGCTCCTCGACTTGTTCGTCGTCGACGACATCGTCACTTGGGAGTCCGTGTTCGCCAGAAGCTTCGAGAGAGAAAGGGAGAGAAATGGGTTTTGGGACGAGGAGAGAGAGAAGAGGTCAGCCTAAATTTTTTTTAAATTAAATATATTATTAAATTACTAAAATACTCTCCCAAATTATATCATATGCATTGCATGTGACCTATTCCGTTAGAAATTAAACGGATTTGGACAAAAATGACTATAATTGCTAACATTTAAAGAGTTTAAGGTCGTCTCGGCCAAAATTAAAAAAACATGGACTAAATCATCACCTTGTATAGAGTTTTGGGACCATTTGAGCCAATTACTCTAGATTTATTCCTTTCTTTCCAATTTCTTCAACACCATACAAGTCAAGATTCCATTTTTTTTTTTGCCAAAATGCCTCGTTCAATTTCCTTCCTCCCATTTTCCACTCTACCAAAACATAGCATAAGAGTTTAGCTTGGGTGGGGGTGGGAAAAAGAATATTCAGTCTTATTTGGTAGAATTTAGAAGTCACAGTAGCAAGATATGGATACTGATAACACGACTTACTCACAAGACTTCCACAGTGAAAAGTTCAACATGACTAACATCTTCATACTAAGTCTAGTATGCTCTCCGGAGAGCAAAATTGGTACTTGTAAGCAAAGTTCGATTTAAATTACAAGTGATAAAAACACATATTACGTACTGGAACCTGTATTTGAAGCCTTGTAACAAGTTGCATGCCAAATGAAACGGAATCATGAGCGTTTTTTAATCCATGAAAAAAAAAATCAAATCAAATCAAATCCAGAAACTGACTGAACATGGCCAACACCATAACTGTTTAAATTTGAGGCATAGATAGGACATTGAAGTTTTGCCACGGAAACAAAAAGTTTAGTTTTGGAAGGACTCTTCTTTTCCAAACAGATTCAAATTATTTTTTCTTTTTTTGTTGCCAGCCAAGATGGACTCAAATTTCTACAAACAGAAAATAAACAAAAAGAAATAAAATTTGAGCATATCGATTTCATTTAAAGAGAAAACGACTAGCGCAGAAGAAAATTAACCTGCCATTGGATGGTTATAGATGTACTCAATGGCAAGATTACAGGAGTCAATCTTATCGGCTTCCTTGTCCGGAATCTCCAACTTGAACTCCTCTTCCAAAGCCATCACAATCTCCACGTTGTCCAAGCTATCCAGGCCCAAATCATTCTGGAAATGTACATCAGGAGAGACCTGTAGACAATTGCAGAGTCCAAGTCAAAATGGTATAAAAGACAATGTATGTTTCTTCTATACATGCTTGCAAGATAGAAAACTTTGTCGAAATCAAACGTTTGTGCACCTTGCTCCATCAGTTTGTGATTATTACGCTTCCGACAAACAAAATATAGGCACTAAATCACATAGAATGACACGATGATAATAGTTCCACAATGTCATCAATTATTAGAGTTCTAGAGGCAGAGTAGCCTAAGTGGTAGCACCAAATAAGCATCCTTATTAATGGTTAAAGTTTCTAGAGATGTGAGAGTTCTTAACGAGATTTAGGGCCCGTTTGGGGGGACATCTGGAGATGGTGTTTTGAAGGTTGGGTTAGAAATGTGTGTTTGAAGGGAAAACTTTTGAAAAACTTTCTATGATATAGAAAATAGTGCAAAAATTTGAAATATGTTCAAAAAAAAATTGGAAAATGGGTATTATCTTATTTCTCTTGTCGTTACAAGTATTTTAACATAAAAATCATCTCATTTCGATTTGAAATAAAAAAGTTATAGACTTAGTTTGAGTTTTTTGAAAATGGAAGTGAGAGAAAGTTTGATATAGAGTTGGGATTTTGAAATCCAGATAGTAAAATAACATCCGGAATCTGGCCCCAAACGGGCCCTTAATATTGAAAAGCATAATCACAGAGATAAGTTACAAAAAAAAAAAAAAAAAAATCAAAGCCTGCCTTGAGAGAGCACACCAAGCAAATCCAGAAACCCTGACGACTCATTCAATTGTGGACATTGTTAGAACCAAACAAATATTGAATAATATCTCAAAAGAAATGTGGACAAACTGATTAATGAAGGAACTTAGTACTTAGTAGAGCGCTCTCCTGGACTTACGAAAGCAATGTGAATAGTAACATAATGGGGACGTGCATACTTCCCCCTAAGAGCTTGTTTCGCATTGCTTTCTAGAATCTGCTTTGGGCTTCCTGGGTCTCAAAGCTGCTTTTAGTAGTGTTTATATGACTTTTCACAAGAGGTTTGACCCTTCCGAAGAGTTTCTCATAAAAGCTATTCTAAGAACGCTTGAAACATATACCAGAACTTCATCAAGATTTTACAGACATTACTCTTAACATTTCTATTGCCAAACTAGATTTCATTTTTTTTCCAATTTAAGTACTATTACAAATGTTCAAAACACTAACTAAAAGGCTACCCTTTGCTTCGCTTCTTCTGCCTAAAAGCAAAAACAACGCCATACAGGGTCTAGAAAATGTATTAAGGAGTTAATGTCAAGCTCGCTGAAAGTTAAAGTTTCCGAAAGACCGGAAAACCGAGACAAATGAAGATTCAAGATTCATATACAGAACTGTTTCTCGTACAGGAATGCTCTAAAAACCCAGTAAGCATTTATAGATTGAACTTATAATTAAGACAAAAATAAAAAAGAGGGATAAATCAAGCAGAAAAATCTATTTCCTAAAAATCTAAGCTCATTTCTTTTTTATCTCCAGTAAGAACTGTCTTTTCCAGACCAAACAAAGCTTTGTGAACCCAAACCAAGCGCTAGGATTCGTACAAAACAGGTTCAATTCGCAATACCAAATTAAAAAACTACCCAGTAAATCAACAAATACGAAGAACATGTTTGGTTGACAAGAAAACATGGGAAAATATAACGGTATTTCTGATCTGATCCTATCTAACCATCCCGAGCTCGATTGCGCTAAATTCCAATTGGGTTTTCCCCCTCTTCCCCTGGGGAAATCGAAGAAGAAGAAGTTTTCTCGAGAAACAAACAGAATGTGGCGTACCTTGGAAGGATCGACTTTGGGGAAGCTCTTGACGATGGAGAGAACTCTGTCGATGACCTCCTCTTTGGTGAGATGATCGTCGTGGGAGGACATAAACCGGAGAAGAGTGGTGGAAAGGGAAAATGGGTGGCCATGTCTGTGAGCAGTTTGGGTTAGGGTTTGAACAGGAACTCGGACATGGCGAAGTAGGGCTGCTCTCAGCGCCATCTCTCTCTCTCTCTCTCTCTCTCTCTATCACTCGAGGTCGAGGCTCTGGCTTTGATGATCTGACTTCTTTGGGAGGGTTGGGACTTGGGCCACTGAAACCACTGCACCCGGACTTGTCTAAGCCCAAAATCAATCATCTCGTGCTTTGCACGTGATCTGTTATATATATATATATATATATTTATATCTAGGGCTTGTTAACTAAACCTTATATATAAAGGAATGTAATGAGAATCGTAATAGGATCGAAAAGTAAAGTAATGAAATAGGATGAAGAATTTTTTTCCCTTAGAATGTTTATTTGTCTATTAAATGGTGTAAAAGGAAATAATCTCATTGTTTTTATAGTGTTTATTAACCTTAGTACTAAAATATCCTTTTGTACAATTAAAAAAAAAAAAAAGCATTAGCACATGAAAACTTAAAAAGAGTATACAACTAAAATTTATATTTGTTCTCTTTGACAATTAATCAATACCAATGAGATGTAAAAATTGACACTCTCCTTCTTCATTTTCTATATTATGTATAGTCTACTAAAATCCCATTCTTTATTTTGTAAATAAACACATGATTCTAGAAAAAATGAAAAATAAAAAATAATCTCATGATTAAGTGAAAAAATGAATGATTACTCGCATTTTCTTTTCCTTTGATGTAAAGTAAACATGCCTTTAGAATAGCGCTAGGGACACAAACTTAATCCTAACTTTTGAGCATCATGTGACAATACTTTAACACTTATGAATAATGAAATAACGATAACGCATATACCTTATATGTTGGTACTTAAGGACATTTTCATAAAATATATATATATATATATATATATATGTTGGTACTTAAGGCTATGTTTTGTAGGAGGGAGTGATAGATCACCTAGGTGAGGGAGATTGGAAAGGAGGGAGATGTCCTTTCTTTCATGATATTTGATATGACAAGAATAAAAGAAAGCAAAAATCATCTCGCATGTTTGGTATAGAGATACAAGGAAAATAAAAGAATAGATTTTATTTGTGAAATTACAATATATTATCTCTAACCAATGAGATAGATCGAATCCCTCCAAAAATCTCTCCAATTTGGAGGAATTAAAATTGAGGTTTTTTTGAAGGATTGGGAGTCCTTTACCTAAGATCCTTTCCTTCCTCTCTTATCTCCTATCAAACAAACATAATTGTTAAAATCGTTCCACCAATCCCTCCACCCCTCCCCTTCCTTCCATTTTTCTCTTCTACCAAACACACTCTAAAAGTTGCGATTAGAACTTGTGCGCCTAAAATTTTTTGTAATTTTTTTATATTTACTTTTGCTAGAAGAGGGATGAATGTGACGTGTGTATACATGCTAAAGATCCCGGTTTCTTTTTCTTTTTTTTTTCTTTTTTTTTTTGGCTAAAGGCTAAAGGCTAAAGGTCCCGACTTGTATCTCAAATTTTTAAACCAACTAGTTGAAAGCACATGCTTCGCACGTGGGTGTTCGAAGTTTTAATTTTGTTACAAATGTACGTGTAAAAAAAATTGGATGTTTAATAGGCTCAGAAATTTATTGAAATAGTAATAGGAGTTGAAGATCAAGTTGGCCTATGTTGTGATCTTTTTGTTGTGATATTTGTGTTTTTTTTTTCCTTAATCTGTGATTCACTGTTGTTATTATTATTATTATTATTTTTATTATGATTTTGCTTGGTTTTCATTTATTTACATCCCATTGTGTATCTATATTGTTTTAATTTACTTTTTTAAATCTAAAATAAAACAGTTGAGATTGACTGACAATGTGAAAATAATATTTACCTCAATTACAATCTTGTAAGAAAGATTCTAAGGAGCCTTTTATTAGGAACTTGGAAGGGGAGAAGTAGTAGTAAGAAGTCTGTTTTGATAGCATAAATTTGTGCATCGAGTAATGATCAATATTAATGTTCAATTTGTGCATCAAGTAGGTGCAAAGTTATGTGATTTGAAGCATACGTGCCGTTCTTGCTTCATGTTAAAGCATCTTTATTTGTCTTAAGCTAATGAAGCCTCATGTCCTCTTAGAGAAAAATATGGTTAGAGAGAATATTGTTGATAAACAACTAATAAGCTCAGCAAGGGTCCCAAAAACAAAGTAGAAGGGTAATTCCATGCAGAAGCAATGTCTACTTAGTATGAGTCCACTTGTACAAACTGTCTAATTCCCTGCAGAAGCAATGTCCATTTTAGCATGATGTTTAGAATTATACCGAAACGATACGACGTAGTCATCAATCAAATAGCACAAGAAAAAGAGTTATTCACATTGAAAATATGTATTTGATAAAGTGCATTTGGTATGATATATAGAAAAGACGACCAAGAAAAAGGCAGACGAAAATTACACGTTAGATGACGAGCTAAATATTTTTTTCCAAAGTTGCTTTAAATTTAGACTAAAACACATTCCTTATTTGGAGATGAATAAAAAAGAAGAAATAATCCCTAACTCCAACAACTTATTCCTCCCGTACAAGATCAAATAGCCTCTTTAAATTTGAAAGAAAAATGGGGAAAAAAAAAAAATTTGAAATGAAAGATCAACCAGATTATCAAGTTAACTAAACTAGAAATGCTCCTTCGTTGACGAGACATTTAAAGAGAAATGTTTCTTCACTCAAATTAAAATAAATAGATTTAAATCACACAGTAAAAAATAAAAAAAAAAATCAAAACAACGAGTGAAAGTAGAAACAATAGAAAGGGAAAATGCAAATCCCTTTTTATCCATAGATACAGAGATAGAAAAACTTCGAGCTGAAACAAAAATCCATAGCATTATCCAAAATTCAATATATCCATATCTAAGAAAATCTCATGCACGTAGCAATTGCCAATTACAGTGCAACAATCACCATTCCAGATCTCAATAAATATGGTATCATCATATGACAAACAATTTTTCATCCAATGGAACCAATGATTTGAGTTCTGGTCGTAGCTTGGGCAATTCGGAATGATAGGAACAGGAGGTAGTAATATTATGGATGTAAAAGAACAAACAGCAACACTGAATGGCATTAGTAATGCTAGGCATCACTTGGACACAACAAAAATAAAAATAGCAAGCGGGTTTTTAGCATTGTTGCCCAATTAATTTGTCGATCTTTGTAATTTACCCCCTAAGTTGTAACTTTGACAATATACTCTCGGAACTTCTATGATTTGCTGCAATATGCGACATTTTACTTTGTCAAGTGTTAAAAACATTGAAGTTGCTTATCAAAAATTTAAGACAATAAAATATATTAATCTAAAAACTAAGGGCAGGTGTATTGCCATGTTCTTTGTGCTGATTATGATCAGTTCTATAGTCATTCCGCCGAGCAGGGCTGGGCTTAGTTGCAGCAATAGTTGGTACAACGCAGGCAAAGAACTCCTTTGATAGCAGGAGGGGTGCCCGGGGCTTCGCTGCAAATACACCCAAACTCATTGCTCGGCGGCAACCACAGATCCCAACACTTTGAGTTTCTTTTGTTATCTTCTCGTTTATAGAGTTTGGCAAAGTTGCAAATTGGTTTTAAGATGTGAAACAATCAGACATAAATAATAGCAGAAGCACTACAAACAATTGGCCAAAAAATAATAGCAGAATCAACAATTTAAAGCCCGAAGGAAAGCGTGAGTCACTCGTAGAACCTGCATGTTACCGGTAGCTCAATCGAGCTTAAATTGACATTAACAATGTAGAAGCAATTTGCATTGCCCCTTGCAGTGCTGTGGCAAAGATTCGCTATTGGTTTCTATCAGTCGCCAACGCCACTGTCTAACACGTCTTAAGTATCAAATACTATGCTTCATCACCAATAACACCTAGTGTGAGCATCTAAAAGATTCAAAACACTGCTTAGCTTCATTGTCCTAATCCATCATAGAATAAATCTATCTTTAACAGCAACAATAACCGACAACTCTCTTTCAACCTAATAAATTTTGAACCATAAAAATTCCCCTATTAAGTTTTGTTTCGGTTAATCCTTTGAAATCATTCAGTTTCTGGCTGGTAACTAGCGACATGCAAAATAGCTGCATTTCAGTAAGAGAAATGAATCTAAACAATTTGATGTGAATTAAAATAAACTTAAATAAGTATTCTAAGCTTAGAAAATATGAACTAAAGTTCAACAACTTCTTGCTCTAAGTGTTACAGTATTTATATACAAACTTCTTACTCAAAACAAAAGTGTCTTAAATCTAGAGATTCTGTAAAATATTTGAGTTGTAACATCTAAAAAAATAATTTGGGAAAGAAACAGAGGTAGGACACCAACAACTCTGCAGTTAGGCTGAAGCATTTCTTGTTTCCAAGAAAACAAAATGGATTCTCTGAAAGGTCTCAGCAAATGATCTATTTCACTATGGAGCAAAACAAGAAATGAAATCCTAGAGACATAACCAATACCAAAAAGATTCAGATACGAAAGATTGCAGTATTGTTACTAAAAACCAGCTATCGTCGCCTCTTTCCTCTTCCTAGTATTTTACTTCTATTTTTTTTTGGGCAAAAGTTTTTTCTTTCCTTGAAGGAAAATATTACAAACAGAGAATTTTGGGGAGTCAAACAAGAACTCATTCAAACAATTGTTAGTTCCCTCACAAAGTATAAATACACAACATAACATGAGAAAAACACATATAGGAATTAGTTAAGAATCAATCTAAACGTGACTAAAATGCATTCTAAAATGTTTTGTTCAAGTACAAAAGGCCAATGGATCAGCAAAGTCACAAGCATAACAAAGTTTGGAAATACTTATCAACCAGAAGGACGGATCAGCAGCCCTTCCTCTACAGGCCAAATCAGTTGCAAACGTCGAGGATTCATTGTTTCAATTCAAAACCCAAAACTATTTTTCCCCATTGTACTTTGGAAGTGACATCCACTTAGAAAAAAAAAGTCAATTGGACCTTCTCAAACAGCCTAAACTACGCCAAGTTTATAAAATCAAAACAAAAAGAACATAACCCAGATAAAGATAAATTTGGAAACTGATCAATGCTATCAAAACTTAGAATCTCTAGAATTTCAGACCAAATTGAAAGTGAAATCACAGAGGAAAAAAGCTGCTAAACAGCTAACACTGTTAAAATTTGACTTATAGAAAAACAAAATTTAAGTAAACAATAAATATCCAAACAATCAAACAAGTGAAAGTTCCAATCATTACTTAGCCGAGAGTTCAGCCACGAAATACAGATACAAAAGGAAATAAAAATGATGTAACACTAAGAAGAACCCACGAAAACAAATTAAAAATAAATAAAAAATAAAAAAATAAAAAAAAGAGGAAGAAAACGAACCCTTATCAGCAAAATCCGAGATCAAATCTGTGACCCCTTGACTTTTGCTAAATGTAATTGAGCAATCACTTACTCAAGATGATCTTACCTACAGATTCAAATAAAAAATAAAAAATATAAAAAAGAAGCAAACACAAGTAAAACATGCAAATCTCCAGAAGAAAGATACAAGGGCAAAACATCGGCAAATATCAAGATAAACTAAAAATTTAAACTTATAAACGAATAAGAATTAAAATTTTTTTAAAAAAATAAATCCCCAGAAAAGGAAGAAGAAATAGAAAAATAATTCCACATTTCTAATCAACTGCAATAGGAAAGAAAGATGAAATGAAGAGTGCTCTAAAGCACAAAGGGGAAATCGATAAGATCGACAGAGGAAAAAGTTTGGATTTAGGGTATGTACCTAAATTAAAGGTCTTTATTTCTTTTAATTGTATCTCCGTTGATCATGTGCAATCCAGATACCATATACCATATATTGAGGAAAAAAGTAAATAATCGAAATTAAACCCAAAAAAAAGGGAAAGAATCGAAGGAATGCAAGAAAAAATCTTATAACACCGTAACCCAAATCAATCACAGGAGACCATTAAATGGGAATGATATGAAGACAAAAGCAAAAGTTTAAGAATAAGTTACTCAAACAAAAGCTCAATTGCCCTGAGACATCTTCTAGACATGACCCATGAATTGCTTTTTTCCTTTTGCCTGGAAACACATTCGTCGGCCAAAAATACTCTCAAGTCGTCAGGAGAATCAGATGCTCAAAGCCGAGAAGATGAGGAAAAAAGAGTAAAAAGGCAAGGAGGAAGAGGCGAGAACCAGATTGGTAAAGGCGAGAGAAGCGAGTGAGCTAGTGACGACGCGAGACATTTTCACGCTGGCCTAATACTATGTAATAGATAATTAGATAATATTACATGCGAGTTTTTATTTTTATGCTATCTTTTGATAACAAAGTTTAAGTCAAACTACATTGTATTTTTTTATTTTATTTAAAAAAATCAATAAAATTTATGTTTAATATTACATCTTAAATTTTTTTATTTTAATTTTTATTTTTTTTTTAAAATAATAAAAATTATAATTATTTTTTAAAAAATTAACTAAACTCAAATTTAAAAATTTTAACTTAATTTAAACTCAATTCATTCATCAAACGGATCATTAAAGAAGATTATTATAAAATTTTCTTTAAAATAATAGGATATTTAAAATTAAAAAAAAAAGAAAAAAGAAAAGAAAAGAAAAGAAAATTTATGAGCCTTCTCTGGTTGGGTCCCCGGAGACGCGGTGCCCAACCGACCCCCCTACCCCCGCTCTTCCCCTTCTCTCCCTTCCGACGAGGTCTCAACGGATCTCCTGCGAAAGCGATCCGACCAGCCGCCGTCTTCCTCTTCCAGCGCTCACGAGGCCGACTGGATCTCGAAGGTTCTGCATCGCGAGTTCACCGCAGGACCTGGATCGCCAGGGGAGAGGAGAAATCTGCAGCCACGGAGCCAGGTCTCCACGCCTCGCCGTCATAGCAGTTGATCTCGTCGGAATCGCGAAGACAACTATATTCTCGCGCGAAGGAACCGGAGTTGCAGAGAACGGAGCAAGGAGATCTCTTCGATCTAGCCGGCGGAGAACGGAACTCGGCCGGAGGATCGGGCGTCGTCGGAGGAGGAAGAGAGAAACGGGCTGAGGGAGGAGAGAGAGAAGGGGGTGTTTGGGAAAATGAAATTTGATTGACCAAAATATACATATTAAATCATTTACCTAAATAAAATTTAATTAAATTATTATATTAGATAATTAAAATAGGTCGCTCACATAATTTTCCACATATTCTATCAGTAGAGAGAGACAGGAGAGAGAGAGAGAGAGAGAGGCAAAGAATCGAATGCCCTCTTAAAACCTCTCCTTATTCTCAATTATCGTCCTTCATTGTCTTCTGAAGGGTCTATCTCAACATGACAGGTTCTCTCCTCCTCTCTGTGTTTTCTTTTTTTGTTTCCCCTCTCTTCTCTGTTTTTGTATGAAATTCGACCTGGGTTTTGTTTATTTTCTTCTGTACGAATTTTATGAGAAAGAAATCCTCCGTTTGGTTGATGAAAAAACTGCATAAGAAGAGGAAAAAATTATTTTCTTATTTTCTGTTTTTGCTCTCGTTGACTCACGAGAAACGTAGAGTGCCCTATCTTTTAATTTGTTTTCATTTGAAATTATATAAATGTTCTTTTCGCTGTGTAATTCCACGCCATGATTTCGAAAAGCAGAGCAAAAGTTAAAATAAAATGCTTAGCTTGGGTTTTTAATGGGATTTGAGATCATGGTTTTGCTTTATTTGAATCATGCGCCCCCCTTCAGCTTTTTCCATGATTATTAAAAGGGCTAATTTAATTCTATTCTAACCTGCTTGATTTTATTATTATTATTTTTTTTTTCAATTTAGTTTGTGATGAACCTTTTTCAAAAAGTGAATACCTTTAAAAGAGAAAAATTATTGAAAGGCCCCTTGTGCGTACATGTTGATATGAAATCCAACTTTATAGTACCACGCTTTATCGTTTGAACCTTCTTTGCCTTTTTTTTTTTTTTTTTTTTTTTTTTTGAGAAGAACCTTTTTCTCTTAAAAGAATTTTGAAATAGAATTAAAAAAAAAAAGGATTCAAAATCAAACCTCTTGTTTATATGTCGCTTTGTAGTAGGTTTGTAAAACTCCGAATATGTGAAATGAGTTTGAAAAACATTTCAATTATGGTTTAAAATCTAAAAATTAAAGTCCTGACTACTTCAGAAAATACCTATCTATAATATGACATTACCCGCTATGACATATGCCGTCTCTTAGTTTAAGCAGCCTGTGCATTGTAGCCTATCTTATGGAAGGCGTATGACTTGTTTTTCTGCTTATCAGATTGATTTACCTTTATAATCTGCATAATTTGTTGTCCTGGCATGAACCTGCTTTTCAAAAGAATCTTCATACATAAGAATACAGTTGTCTGTGACAATGTTGAAACATTTGGTTACTCGTTTTACTACTGCATACGATTTAAATGCTTTCGAAGTTCATTGAAACCTGTATATAAAGTAATTTGTTTACAAATATGTTGTTCTCTACACAGATAACCAAGAACCAATCTTATCAAAAGATGAAATGAAGTCTACTTATCAGATGCTATTCGTTAAACTCAAGCACTGGCAGTGGTGGTGTTTGGTGTCGTTGAACATAATTTTCCTTTTGGTGGGTCAAGCAGCTGCGGTTATACTTGGGAGATTTTATTACGACCAGGGCGGTAATAGTAAATGGATGGCTACTCTTGTGCAAACTGCAGCCTTCCCGCTCCTCTTTATTCCACTCTTTTTTCTTCCTGCCTCTCACCATCCTTCAGCTTCTTCAACTGCGCCTTCTATCAAAATTCTTGTCTCGATTTACTTCTTTCTTGGTGTGCTTCTAGCTGGTGACAACATGTTATATTCCATTGGGCTCTTGTATCTCTCAGCCTCTACTTACTCCCTAATTTGTGCAACCCAATTAGCTTTCAATGCAGTTTTCTCGTACTTCATCAATTTACAGAAGTTCACTGCGTTGATCCTTAATTCAGTAGTTGTCCTATCACTATCTGCAGCCCTTATTGCAGTTAATGATGACTCGGAAGGACCAGCAGGAGTCTCGAAATTTAAGTATTTTGTTGGCTTCATTTGCACTCTCGCAGCTTCTGCAATTTACTCTCTTTTACTCTCTCTTATGCAGCTTTCTTTCGAAAAGGTTCTGAAAAGGGAAACATTCTCTGTTGTACTGGAAATCCAAATCTATACTTCCTTTGTCGCCACTTTTGCTTCACTTATAGGTCTCTTCGCAAGTGGCGAATGGAGGAGTTTGCATGGAGAAATGCAGGGTTTTGGTAAAGGAGGTTTTGCTTACGTGATGACTTTGGTTTGGACGGCCGTGGCTTGGCAGGTTTGCTCTGTTGGTGTTGTGGGATTGATATTTGTGGTGTCTTCTCTCTTCTCAAACGTAATTAGTACTCTCTCTTTGGCTGTGACCCCGATTGCTTCTGTGATAGTTTTCCATGACAAGATGAATGGTGTAAAGATAGTTGCCATGCTCATGGCTATTTGGGGTTTTGCCTCGTACTTTTATCAAAACTATCTTGACGATTCTCAAGCGAGAAGAACACGGAATAGGGAGACTGAATTCCAAAACGATTCTGCGTGTTGATAAGTCCTGTGTTAAAATAGCAGACACAGAAATCATTGTTTTTAGGATATTTAACTATTGGTGGTCCCTTTTTTTTTTTTTTTTTTTCGTGTTGAAATTCATGCATACTTAATCGTAAGGTCCTTTTATAGGAAATTCAACCATGTTGTCTATTCCTCTATATTTCTTATTTTGTATATTTATACTTGTAGCAGTATTTTGCTTGTATATCGATATCTAAATGTTTGTTTCACTAGAAAACTTGGATTTCTTGTTTTGTTTGAGACTATGGTCTGTTTCTGGCATGGAATGTTGTCCAATTATTAGGTCCAAATTAGCTTTAAATTAATACAAAGCTTATTCTGTAGAACTCAAAGCAATGCCACTTGGAGAAAAAAAAAATAATGCTCATAACAAAAGAGAACATCACAAAACAGAGGACGAAAGGAAAAGACAAGCATAATGCAGAGTTTTTTTTTTTTTAATAATTTAAGAAAATATATTAAAAATATATATAAACAAAAACTAAGGTGCAATATTTTAATGTTTAGCAAAAACTAGTGGTTTTAAAAGGGCCCATTAACATCTTTTTCATGGAGTGAAAAGCCAGAAGCCAGAATGCTTGTGGTGGAGAAATAGTAACAGAAGACAAAAGCAAACTAAAGGGGTGTTTGGTGAATAAGTTTGAATTAAGATTTTTAAGTTTTAATAGTAATTTGTGTTGATTTTTCAGAAAGGACAAAAAACTTTTTCAGAAAAGATAAAAAAATTTTTCAGAAAAAGACAAAAATCATGATGAAAAAATACAGCTTAGTTTAAAATGAGATGTAATGCCAAATATCCCCTAACTTTGCGTTTGGTTCGTCGGTTAAAGATAAAATTTTTAAGTTGGTTGAATTTTTAAAAAGTAGTTATAAATTTTATTAATTTTTCAGAAAAAAATAAAAACTAAGATGAAAAAATACAGTTTAGTTGGAATTAAACTTAAACACCAAACGAAACCTAAGTAGTTTAAATCAACAAAATTCAGCACCGTCTGGCTGTTGGAGTTCCAAGCTTTATTCCCAGCAACCATGAACGACATGGCAGGTTCACTACTCTCTTTTTTATATTTTTTCCTTTGCTTTTCCCCTGTTTTTAAGATGAAATTCGACATGGATTTTATTTTACTTTTTTTTTTTTTTAATTAACTGCAAAATGCATAAAATTCTTGGTATGGATTTGTTAAGTGGATCAAATATCGAGTTAAGATTGTTCTAAACTGGATTGTCTTCTTTGTGAGATGAGGTTTTTTCTAAATTTTGTGATGGACCCTTTTTTTTCCATTTCTTTTTCTGTAAACTTAATTTTTATGAACATGATTTCTTGGTTAGAAAGTATGATTTACCTTAAATTCTGTTTCTTGTTATATCAACTTGAGGTCAAATGCTTTCCAAAGTTAATTGGTATATCACTAAGCTGTTTATAAGTAAATTGTGTTATGCAAAACAGATGATCAAGAACCAATGCTAAACAGAGATGAAACTTCGAAACACCGGCTACAATATTTCAAACTCAAGGATTGGAAATGGTGGCTTTTGGTGGTGCTTCACATAATATTCCTTGTGGCAGGTCAGGCGGCAGGCATCAAACTCGGGAGATACTACTATGAGCAGGGTGGTAAAAACAAATGGATGATTGCTCTTTCCCAAACCGCAGGCTTCCCGCTCCTCTTTATTCCGCTCTTTCTTCTTCCTTCTTCCCAAAATCCTCCGACTTCCTCAACATCACCTTCTGCCATAGTTCTCGCCTCCTTTTACTTTGTTCGTGGAGTGCTCGTAGCTAGTGAAACTATGTTGTTTTCTCATGGACTATCATATCTCTCGGCTTCCACTTACTCCCTCCTCTGTCCAACCCAATTAATTTTCGTTGCGGTTTTTGCTTACTTCATAAATTCTCAGAAGTTCACTGTATTGATTCTTAACTCCATGGTTGTCCTATCGTTATTCGTGGCTCTTGTTGCAGTCAATGATAACTCAGAAGGGCCAACTGAAGTCTCGAATTTGAAGTACTTCATTGGCTTCGTTTGCACACTCACAGCTTCTGCAATAGCCTCTCTTTTTCTCTCTCTTATGCAGCTATCTTTCCCAAAGGTTTTGCGAAAGGAAACGTTCTCCGTGGTACTGGAAATGCAAATTTATACACAACTGGTTACCACTTTGGCTTCTTAGTTTTATGTTTTAAGAGTAGGATTTCGTATTTGAATTCGAAGATACTTTCTTTATATAGATATATATATATATATATATATATCTCTTGAATAAAGTTCACTTTGCTTGTAGACTTCGTGTCGTTGGAGACGAAGAAAGCCGTATTCTAAACTGGACTTTCCTCAACTCTCGGAACAGAAGGTTCTAGGTGGAATATTTTCGAAATATTTTGGGGGCGAAATCAACCGAAACCCTCTAGGCAGTTGTACAGTCGATTAGATGTATTAAGTTATCTTCTGGTTTGTAGCAACTAATATATCTTCATGTGGGCTCCTGATGGTTGCTGATTTAATGGTCTTGTTCAGGAGTCACCTCGAGAAGTTGAGTTATCTAATCCTAGTCATTTCACAATGGAAGAAAAAACAGATCATGCTCACACATTCATATATAAATATATGGCTCTCTTTTTTAAAGCACATGGAGAATAAAAGAAAAGACCACCCACAAAAAAAAAAAAACAAACAAACACTAGAAAAAGAAAATGACGCCGTCCAAGTTTAATCTATGTGAAAGAAGATAAAGCTTAATAGAAGCAAGAAGGTAGAACTAAAAATCCAAAATGAATAAGGAAACCAGAACAGTCGATAAAACAAACAAAGAACAACAATTATGATGGTTATGAAGTAGAAATCACCTATCCACATTCTTCATCTTGCAACCAAAATTTTCCACTTGGGTGATGTACCAACCTTAGCCGATCCCTATGTATATGTATGACTTTTTCTAAACACATGGGAGAATAAACGCAACTATCGCTTTTCTTTTTTCTTTTTTTTTTCCTTCTTTTATAAAGACATCCTACTAATCCAAAGCCTATGTTTTCTTAAAAAATAATAATCAACAACTCAATCATGGCTTTACAAGTATAATAAAATATAACAGAACAAATAAAATAAAAGAACAAAGCCAAATTAGTGGAGTAAAGAATCATCTTGATTAGCATGGATTTGTTTAATGGAGTGCAATACTAAGCCTGCATTTGATTCGCCGGTTGGAGATGAAATTTTAAGTTGGAGTTGGTTGACTTTTTAAAAACTTGTTATAAATTTTGTTGACTTTTTAGGGGGGAAAAAAAAAGGGACAAAAAACTAAAATTAAAAAGTACAATTTAGTTGGAGTTAAACTGTAACGTCAAACGAAGCTTAAGTTTAACGTTTTTTTTTTTTTTGGAATCATATTCAAGACCGATATTTGTGTTATAATCAATACTATAGTGTTGGTAATTTTTCCTTTTTCCATTCCTATTTTCTTTCCAAAAATTTCATGTTTCTGTAGGATTTGGGGACTGTTTTTTTAGTAGGAAGTTCATTATGCATCTCTGTTATGCATTATTTAATCTTGCGAGTGGCAATTGCCAAATTTAGAACGTCGTTGATGAGCCGCGGGGTGGTGATGCTGCAATGTTTGCATAATTTTTTGAGAATGTCTTCATGATGGACAATAATCTGATCATAATTAAATGCTTTAATTTATTATCCAATGCAGATGACCAACAACGAAGGTCACCTAAAGATGAAACTTTAATGCACCAAGTACCCGATGCTAAACTCTTAAGGACTGGAAATGGTGGCTTTTGGTGGCGCTTCACATCATATTCATTTTGGCGGGTCAGGCGGCGGGAGATACTACTATGAGCGGGGTGGTAAAAACAGATGGATGTTTTCCCTTTCCCAAACCGCAGGCTTCCCGCTCCTCTTTATTCCGCACTTTCTTCTTCCTTCTTCCCAAAATCCTCCCACTTCCTCGACTTCACCTTCTACAAAAGTTCTCGCCTCTGGTTTACTTCGGTCTTGGAGTGCTCCGAGCTAGTGAAACTATATTGTTTTCTTATGGACTCTCATATCTCTCAGCTTCCACTTACTCCCTACTCTGTGCAACCCAATGAAATGTTCGTTGCGGTTTTTTCGTACTTCATAAACTCACAGAAGTTCACTGTATTGATTCTTAACTCCGTGGTTGTCCCATCGTTATCCGCAGCGCTTGTTGCAGGCAATGATAGCTCAGAAGGGCCAACTAGAGTCACGAATTTGAAGTACATCATCGGCTTCCTTTGCACACTCATAGCTTCTGCAATAGCCTCTCTTTTTCTCTCTCTTATGCAGCTATCTTTCCAAAAGTTTTTTGTGAAAGGAAACGTTCTCCGTGGTACTGGAAATGCGAATTTCTACACTACTGGTTGCCACTTGCGCTTCGCTTGTAGGTGTTTTTGCGAGTGGGGAATGGACAAGTTTGAATGAAGAAATGAAGAGCTTTGGTAGAGGAGGATTTGCTCATGTTGTGACGTTGTTTTCGACGGTCCTGGCATGGCAGGTTTGGTGTGTTTGTAGCACGGGATTGGTATTTTTGGTATCTTCTTCTCTTCGCGAGTGCAATTCGTAACCTCGTCTTTAGCTGTAACTCCAGTTGCTTGTGTGATAGTGTTTCATGACAACATGAATGGGGTGACGATATAATTGCAATGCTTATGGCAATTTGGGGTTTTAGTTCTTACACTTGCCAAAACTATCTCGTCGATTCAACGGCTAGAAGAAGAACACAAACCTTTCTTGTTGAATCACACAATATCTAGTTTTTTATGTGAGGAATCTAGGCAAAGTCACAGAAATGAATTGTTTGAATTATCACTTACTAGGTTCCATTTGCTTTAAAAATTCAAGCATGTTGTCAATTTGTTGATCATGGTTAGTTTACATTTTGACAATACTGTAAAGTAGTATTTGCATTTTGATTAATTTGCTAGAGTATTTGAGTGAAATACATCATATTCCATTGTTTTCAGATGCATCCTTGATTATATTTATATGTTTAGAACCATATATACCGGCAGATATATGATCTTAAAGATTAAAAAAAAAAAAAAAAAGTATAAATAGTTGTGAATATGTTTATGTTGTAGTAAGGTAGGGCAGGTCGTTTGAGCTACTAAACTGCTCCTTAGCTCAGTGCCAGATGAATAATAGGGTATTAATTAGGACAGAAACAATTGTTTAGTAACATAACCCCTTTATCCAATGAATAAAGCTGGATATTTTATATTGAAAAAGATTGATTGTGTGACGTTATCTACTTCCAAATGAGAAGACTTTATCTTGATCATTTGTAAGAGAGTTTAGAGACATCTACATAATTAGAATACATTGGACAAGATGACCATGTTATATGTTCTTTAGTTAGGTACGTTTATTAATAAAGAGCTCTTATTCCATTAGTAGATGGTTAATTCATGAACAGATCTGAATTCTAAGTGAATGACAAACTTATGTCCTTTATGGTGTTGTATGCTTCAATTTTATAATTTTACATGAAAGGAAATGACTATTAAATTTTAAGTATATCCTATTTAAAAAGAAAAAACAATGTCTTTAGTGAAAAAGTAGCCAGTAAAATATATAAAAGCCTACATTTGAGAAAAGCTGTTCGAGAGTGCTGCATGAAATAGATAAATTTGAAAATTTTCTTTTAATAAGACAATTAAAGGGTGTTTGGACCTCCAATTCAAACCATACTTCTACAATCTAATTTTTGTCTTTTCCTTCAGCTTTACTATTAACACAGTTTTGTAACTCAAAATTTAAAATTCCATAACTTTACATAGACAAGTCCAAATGAGAATTTCGAGACAAATAAAACAAACTCCGTATTGATAATTTTTTTTCGAATACATTTCAAGTTTTTACACTTTTTAACTTAAGTAATTCAAATGCCACGTTAAACGCACAATCAATCCAAACCCAAATTTTACATTCCAAACCTTAGCACCAAACGCACGCTTAGAGAAAACAAATAAATATATTAATCACATGTAAAACAAAAATACGTATATGAGGAGAAAAAAAACTATTTGAAAGTTTTGGACCAATAAGATTTTTAAGTAGAGACATATTTAGGGGTTGTTTGGGGTCACATTTGGAAACAATAATTCCAAACATTTTTTTTCTTTGCCTCCAATTTTACTATTCACTTTTCCAAACATTTTTGAAAAACTCAAAAACTTTAAAAGTTCATAACTTTATCATTTTAAGTCGAAATGAGTTGTTTTTTTTTTTTCAAATTACATAGAATTTCGAGATTAACGAAAAAAATCCAAATTACTAATTTTTTTCTAAACATGTTTCAAGTTTTTGCATTTTTTCACTCAAAACAGTTTATTTTTACTAAACTCACATTTCCAAAACTTAAACCATCTTCAACCTCCAAAACACCATCTCCAAACGTGACTTCAAACGGGCCATTAAAAAAATCAATGATATAATAAGAGAAAATAAAATAAATATAGTAATTACATTTAAAAAGAAATATTACTTTAAAGAACTGGAGGAAAAAAAAAACTTACCTTTAGGGAAAAAAAAAAATTTTGAATAGAGCATACCATGGGTTTGGTGTATGAGTTTAAATTGAGTATTGGGTGAATTTGAGTTAAATTGTTATGGCTGGAGTTAAAAAAGTATAAAAACTTAAAATGTGTTCAGGAAAAAAAAATCAATATGGAGCTTGTTTTGTTCGTATCGAAATTCAATGCAATTTTAAAGAAAAATTCATCCCATTTTAATTTGTATATAAAAAATTATGGATTTTTAAATTTTAAGTTACAAAGTTATAATAGTAAAATATGAATAGTTAAAACTGTAAAAAAAATGATTGTATTTGAATGCAACTGATGCATCAAATGCAAGTTAAAATAAGAAGAAAATGATAATGGAGGAGGTAAGACCAAAAATGTCTTGTCTGTATAGATTAATCTTTGATTAAATAAATAATTACCTCCAATATGAGTTCAATGGTCAACTCGCCATCCTTGATTGGATTTTGATGAACAAAATAATCATGAATTGCTTTAAGTTCAGATTTCCTATGTTTCAATCCATTGTTTAATTGACATCTCTAAACGGAATTAAACTAGTAACGAAGTTTAAACCCCACATTTAATTTGACAATTATACAAAGAATTAAGAAAATAATGAGGTTCTCGTGATGTGTACCTTTCTTCGTTTTATAAACGAAGGTGGACCGAGCTAAAGTCCATTGGACGTAAGTATTCTATAGCCTGAGCTGATGAAATTTGTGGATTTTTCTGTCTTTATTGTATCTATCCCAAATAACATAGTTAAAAGTCAAGGGCTTTCTTATTCTAATTTCGGCCCCGAATTTTTTTTTTTTTTTAGATTCTCTGAAAAAAAAAAAATCAGTGGCGTCTTTACGTCTCCGATCCAATGTGTGAAGGGTAAGCAACATCACGTAAGTTTGCCGGTTTGGATCGATTTTGTGAATGCCTGATATATTAATTGTTGATAACCCAGAGACAAAATCATTTGTCATCTCATCGGTGATCCCAGGTTCAGAAAGTCCACCTTCAACCCATGATTTAAGCTCTTATTGATGCAACATTTTTCCATTTGATATTAAAATACATATATATATATATAGTTTATCTCTATGGCAGACTCTAAAATAATATATCCCTTTTTAGCACAATGCACACCCTGTGTTCAATTTGGCGAACAATTTCCAACATTCCCTGATATAACTTAGCGTCAAAGCAGAGATTAAATTAACTAAAGGGACGAAAATATTAGTTAATGCTAGTTAGATAAGATCACTTTTGCGGTAGAATAGTTCTTTTTTTCAAAATTTTTTTTTTTAAATGGTAGAGAGCCTATAGCTCATATTTATTAAAAAGAAATTAAAAACCTGGAAGATTTCAAACCTAAAAGTTTTTATCCAACTCTCAAACTCGCTGAGCTGGTCAGACAAGAGTGTGTGTGTGTGTTTTTTTTTTTTGTTCCTTTATCGAATACATTAAAAAGATGTCGTAATCTTTGGAGGAATAGTTTTTTATTCTTATATTTTTATGGCACACTATCCCTGAAATCTGAAATTCGGCATTCAAACTATTGAATTCATAATAATCTTTGTAAGAAATATTTAAAAAAAAAAAAAACACACAAGGAAATTATTAAATTAACATGTATGAAAAGGCTAACACTTGGTCCTTTTTTGCTATTGATTGTCCTCGTATCAATAGTTGACCTATTACTTTTTGCCAAGAGTGCTGCATTTAATTTGGTTCACATCATGACATTTTTTTCTTTTTAAAAAAAAAAAAAAATCCATGACGTGCATTTTGGAGAATAGCTAGAAGAAAACGACATCTCCACATACACACAACTAGAACAAGGGATTAAATTTGCCTATTAATTTTAAGAATATTGGCATTAAAAACCCTAATCAATTCCCCTAAAAGAACCCTAATTCAATTAGTATTGCAAAAGCAAAACAAGCTCTATGTAAATGTTTTCCTTTTATTTATTTTGTAACTGTAGTTGATGATAAAAGAACAACAATGCTAGGGTCACATATGGTGCTAAGTATCATACATAAATAAAAGATAAATCACACGACATGAGATCTATCGAGAATATTGACTCTCTGTTAGTTTTGATGCTTAAAAGCAATATTGGTGCCCCAAATATTTTCATGAAATAAACTTATACTGTGTGAACTAGAAGTAGCTACCATACACACAGATGGCAAATAGAGAGCACGCAATCAAAGACACGCAAAAAAAAAAAAAAAAAAAAAAAAAAACCCCCCAAGGCTGTGCTTAATTAGCTAGATCGCGCTCGAGGTGGAATTCAATAATTTGGATCTATGCACACTTCTCAAACAATCCAAACAATCCATTCAGGAAAGTATTCTTCACCGCAAATTCATGAAGTGTGTGAAGAGTGAAAAATTAAAGTGACTATGGGGCTGATTAATGTGTAAGAGAAAAGAGATTGAAAATAAAGCGAAGAAGATTAGAAGTTTGGGTATTAATTAAGCCCTATATCGACTAGTAGTTGACATGCATTTATGAACATTGTTTTTTTTTTTTTTTTTTTTTTGAAAAATCAAAATTTTTGGTCTAATTTAGTATTCCAAATGATATCAAACCAACTGCAATGTAGCACACATATTTTGATGGACTCAAATGTCAAAGTATAAAATAGTTCGCTAAAAAGCATTCCAAATTTTCTTAGTACTTTCCTCTTGCAAAAACACCGCAACATACGTTTAGCACTGCTAAGTATAAATCCTATTTTATGACAGTTTGAATCATATATTGCATTTGAATATTTACTCAAATAAAATGCTTGCATTCAAACGAAAAATTTAAATTCTAGATTAAAATAAAATATGTATATGGATAGTTTTTGTTAGATCATTTAAATAGTAGACTAAAGGTAGTAAAGGTAGAAAAACAAGTGTGATACGATTTTTTAAAAAATGAAAATTTGGATTTGGATTTGAGTTAAATTATACATAGTATATTCTTCGAATAATTTCACTCCTGTAATAGCTCAACCAAATGGATATTGCATTTGATTACATTAATAGCTATTCCAATAACTCATCTTAATGGGTCATTAAAATTTTTTTTTTTTTCAAATACCTTATTCTCTGGACATGTGTCATTTAACTTTTTCAACATAAAAAAGATACTTAGGACTTCTTTGGCAATGAAACTTAAACCGAGTTTTTTATTTTTAGACAATATTTTTGTTCTCTAAAATCAAAATAATGTGTTTGGCTAATTTTTTTAGAATAGTTTTTTTTAATTACAAATGATTAGAAAATAAGAAAACAACATTTTGTAGTTTTTTAGTGTTTTATGAAAACAATTTTTGTATGGAGCATATAGTCTGGGTTGAGATTCGAGATCGGCGTAGGGTTCAGGATTCCGAATTGGGATCGGGATTCAAGACAAGGTTCAAGGTTGGGGTTCATGACGGTAGTCGGGGTCGGGATTTAGTATTAGTGATTCGGGACCAAGGTTGAGTTACAAGACGGTGTCGGGTTTAGAGAGGGAGATCGAGCTCATGATTCGAGAACGAGGCCGGGGTCGAAATTCAAGACCTAGATCGGGGTTGGCATTTGGGACTAAGGTCGGGGTTGGGACTCAGGCCGGCTCGGGGTTAGAATTCGGGATTGAGGACCAGAGTCGAGATCAGGTTTTAGAATCGAGGTCAGGATTCGGGACTGGGGTTGGGTTTTAGAACAATGGTTAAGGTTGGGTTTTGGGACAAGGTCGGGTTAGATTTTGAGATAGGGGTTGGGGTCAAGATATAGGACCGAAGTCAGGGTCAGATTTCGAGATTGGGCCTGAGTTTCTAGATGAGAGTCGAGATTGAGACAGGATTTGGGGTGGGATTTTGGAATAGAGGTTAGGTCAGGTTTCGGGACAACAGTCAAGGTCTAGGTCAGGAATCGGGACAGGGGTCTTGGATTAGGGGTCTGGATTAGGATTCGAGACAGAGGTTGGGATTCGGGACCAGGGACGAAGTTAGGACTACGATCAATGTTGGGTTTCAGGATCGGGGTTAGGGTAGGGATTTGGATCAAGTCAAGGTTGGATTTAGGACCTGGGTAGGGTATTCCGACGTTGGCTGTGCGAATAAGTCAACTTCAAAGTTTTTATTGAAGACACGAGTCGAGATTCGAGATCGGTCCCGAACCTAACCCCCATAACGAAACCCGATCTCAATCTCGAAACCCAACCCTAAACCCAATCCTGACCTCAACCCCTTTCTAAATCCCGACCTCAGACTCGGTATCGAATCCCGACCCCGAGCCTAATCCCTACCCTATCCCAATTCTCTACCCTGATCCCGTCTAGAAACCCGACCTCGATTCTGGCTCAAAATCACGACCTCCGTCCCGAAACTAGACCCCGACCATGGTACCAATTCTCGATTTCTGATCTCAATCATCATCCCAAAACTCGACCCCAACATGAGTCCCGAATCCTGACCTCGACCATGGTCCCAAATCCCAAACTTTACCCTTGTCCTAAAACTCAATCATGTTCCTGGTGCCAAAACTAATCATAGTCCCGAAATTCGACCAAGGTCTTGAAACCAGACCTTAGTTTTGAAACTCCGATTGCTATCGTGAAACTTGATCCCGACCCCCGGTAAACAATAGAAGTTAAATAAAAAAAGTTAAAAAAAAAAACCTGTATCCAAATATTTATATTATATTTTCTTTTTTATAAACATCTTTTCAGAAAACAATTATCAAACATCATATATTTTTTGAGAACGTGTGATAATTATTTTTGTTATTACATTTGAAAACACAATTTTGAAAATAAAAATGGATTACATGGTCAAATATGTCCATAACAACCGGTCACTTTTTTAAAAAATTATTACAAGCCTACATTACACTTTTTATATCCAATTATTTATAAGACTGTCACTTCACTTTTTATCACTCCTTATTTTCAAAATTGTTAGAGCCAAAATTTTCTGGTAATGACGTTACATAGAACATTCCATCTCCGTTGTGTTTTACGTTGGAATATACTGAGATACTATATGGATTAAAATACCCAGTCAAAGCGAAGAAAATGATTTAACAAAAATATAGAACCCACATCATGACATAATTCATACAACAGGGAATATTATAGTTCTACTAAAGTAGAATAAATTGTCAAGTACCTAATTATTTTATTCTAACGAATTTATACAAATATGAGAAATTGGAACATATAGCATATTTTATAATTACTTTTAAAATTTATAACAAGTTTTTTAAAAGATGATAAATTATAAAATATTTTGTATGTGAATCTTTGGATTTTTGTAATAAATACTTAAATTTTCTAGTAAATAACATATTTCCTGATAATATATTTTTAATTTTTACTATCAGATTTATGTTCACAATATCATGTTAGAGAGAAAGAAAGAGGAGAAGAGAGAGGGGAAGGAGGAGGAGGGGTATTTTTTATATTATATATATTCATAAATCTGATTATATTATTTATTATTATATTTAAATTTTATACTATAATTACTATTATTCTTTTCAAAAATATTATTCTAACTCTTACACCTTATTAATATTTTGTTGCAGTTTATATAATCATTTTGATATTAATAATATAACCCAACCATTTAGGTCATTACATATAATTTACAATCCTACATATCAATTTTGTTCTCCTTAGCGAATGCTTCATAATAGTTAATATTTTGCTTAAAATGTTGTTACAACTATAAATGTTCTATAGATTTGTGATTGCAAACTTAGTTTAACAATAAATTTAAATTTTTACCTTCATTTTTAATATTCAAAGTTTCAATTCTTTCGTTTTTCACATGTGATGACCCATATATCTTCTGGTCACATTAGTGCTTCTAAGTTACCATTGGGAATATTTTTGCTTCCTTTGACCAAGTTTTTTAATTAATTTTTTATAGTGAAATATTACTCACTTTTTATTTTCTTCTGAAAGGATCAAATTAATTAACATGACTAATGAACCCGTTTTTGGTTTATGGGAACAAGATGGAGTTGGATTCACAACTGCTTAAGATAATCATTGCTCCATTTTTTGGTTTGCCACTAAGGGGCAAATTGGTCATTCCAAATGTGCTATTTCTTTTCTTATTTGTATCATGCAATTATTTTTCTTTAGAACACTAAAAACCTATTAAATTTTTTTTTTCCCCCCTGCTCATCTCCTTTTAAAAAAAATATATTAAAAAATCTATTCTACATATTTCCCAAACATTGAAATTACACAAGAGACCTATTAAATACACATATAAAATAAGATTTAGATCATCGTTTAATATCAAGAGTCTCATATAAATCAACAGTCAAATCGTACATTCATGAATGCATTTGGTATTCTTCTTTCACATAGATCACTAAAGATCTGTTGAGATTAAGCTTGATAGTTGTTGACATACTTAGAAATAACAAGAGAGAGGTTCTTTTTTTGAAACGACAAAAAGGGAAAGATTGATAAATTAAGGCACTTGACCACCTATACATTTACATATTAGGATACAACCAAAACCAAGATCTATTCACATTTCGGAAAATTAGTAAAGACATTAGGAAAATGTAGAAAGTGCAGTTCTACCAATTATAGCAAGAAAAACAAAATTGTTTCTAAAGCAAAATACCATGGGGAGAAATATCCATTTCACCTATCATCCATATGTAGTTTCCGTGTAAAAAGTAAAATATTTAAATACAAACACACGACCCAAAGAATCTTTCTCTATCATGTCTAATAATCTATTACCATAATTAATGGACGATGGAAAAACTATAATTAAGAATCTATTCCAACTTTATGAAACGGAAAACAAAACTAAAATATTTACATATATACATATCTATATATATATATATATATGGGTTGGTCTCATATCCGGTATCGGATGATATTCGATAAATGTGAACTTTAGTTACTGATAATATAAATTTCAGTTACTCAAAATGTGAATTCATGTAGAAGTAAATGTAAAATAAAGGAAATTCACATTCACTTTAACTACATTTCCTTCTACATGAATTCACATTTTTAGTAACTGAAGTTCACATTCACAGCAACTGAAGTTCACATGCCAGATACCATACGGTACTGGATATGAGACTTTGTATATAAATATATATGTATAACTTTTCTAGTAATGAAGGTTATTCTTCTTAATTTATTGTTATAGGGAATTTTTTTTTAATTGTTGGATTAATAAGATCTATACATACCGATCATGTTAAAATAATTATTATATGAATAAAATTAAATGAAAAATAAAAAATAAATAAGCATTTAATGTTATAGATTAAACTGGTAAAAAATTAAAATTACAGTTAAAAGATTCTTAATTACTGATATAATAATAAAAGAACCCGTCTCTATAGTAACAATTTCATAAACATAATGGGAAAAGAACAAAGCTTAGTGGAGAAAAAAAGGTGCAATCATCTCATGTCTTTGCACTTATAGACTAATTATAGTCTAGTGGTCCATTCAAATAATAAATCATTTTGCGGTACATATTATAGCAAAACCAAAAAATCCCAACCGCCCACGAAAGTGTTTGACAAAATGCCTGGCTCCCAATTGAAGTGAGGAGAAGTTCCCATTAGCAGGATCATAATAATAGATAAATACCACAATATGAGAAGATATATAATAAAAGTGCATGTAGTACTATTCCATTACGCGGCAATCTTATATACAGGAGAAGTGCCCTACAGCATTAACACACCTAACTACCCCCTACCTAGCCCACAACAAAGAATTAAATTAGAAAAAAAAAATGTATATTTTCAATTATACCCTCTAAATTTTGGATTCATTCTCACTTTATTCTTTGAACTTTAAAAACTCTCATTTTATCTCCATAAACTTTGAACTAACCCCCTTTTACTAGCATTTCAATTAGAGTAATTGACCTAAATAATCCCTAAACTCTTTCAAATATGACAGTTTGGTCCCTGTTCTTTTTTTTTTTAGGACAAGATGACTCTAAACTCTTATTTTTTTACCGTTATGGTCTTTTCTGTCCAAATCCGTTAAATTTTTAACGGAATCTTACTCAAATGATTAATTTTTATACTAAAATGACTAAATACCCTCCCCTCTCTCTCCCTCCCCCCATCCTCTCTCTCTCTCTCTCTCGGTCTGCCCCCTACTCCCTCTCTTGATTTCACCGCCCCCTTCCAGCTACCGTTTTCTCCCCATCCGCAACCGGGTCACCCCCCCCCCCCCCTTCATGCCTCTGTTCGCCTCCCACCCCGTGACTGGGTCCCCCCTCCTACCGCTATTTGCCCCCCGCGATATGGGTTCCCACCCTCCCACAGCCATTCTCCCCCCCACACCGCGACTGGTTCCCCTCTTCCAGCCTCCATTTGCCACCCTCCCAATTCGCGATCTGGGTTTTTGGGCCCCTCCCCCCACCACGACGCCGATGCCCACCGCGAAGCTGATGCCCCCCCGTCCCTCTCTCCTTCCGATTTGGTTCACCCTCCCCCCCCCACTCCCCTTTCGCGATATGGGTTTTGAGAAAAGAAGTGAGAGAGATAAAGGAGAGGGAGAGAAAAGATAGGAAACTTTTTTTTAATGATTTTTTTAAAATTAATTGCTGTTAGATTATTAAAATACCATCACAAGTTAACGGATTTGGACGGAAATGACCATAACGGCTAAAAAAATAAGAGTTTATTGTCATCTGGGCCAAAAAAAAAAAAGAACATGGACGAAACTGTCACTTTTAAAAGAGTTCAGGGAGTATTTAAGCTAATTACCCTTTCAATTAAAAACATACAGAAAAAAAATTGTGAGTTAAGTGCAGTCATGTGTTCTTTTTCTGTAGTAAGATTAATATACCCTTATTTTTCTTGTATGTTTTTAACCACAATTCTTGTAAAATGGGTTAAGTAAGATAAATTCAAAATTCAAGAACAAAATGAAAGTTTGTAAAGTTCAGAAGATAAAATGAAAATGATCCTAAATTTCAAGATATAGATGAGAATTAAAAAAAATAAACAATTTAATTTAATTTAAAAAAAATTGGCCTTTGTATTAAAATATTTTATTATTATTTACATAAAAATATTATTTTGGTTGACTTTTTCAGAAAAGACAAAAAACTTTTAAAGAAAAAGACAAAAATTAAGTTGATGGTGATGAGTTTAAACTCATCACCCAAACACCCCAATAGATGTTCCTTCAAATTACGACAAACAAACTTTCTTTTCTTCCCTTTTCTTTTTTCTTTTTTCTTTTTTCTTTTTTCTTTTTCTTACACAACAAGTGTAGATTTCCCGTAAGAGGTTTTGCTCTTTTGCATTGGCCCATTAACAACTTCAAGCTCCTGATCTCATTCTAGACATGACGTAAGGCTTACGTAATGTTATTTATTTATTTTTGGTAAATATGTAATGTTTTTCTTTTTTTTTTCCTGCTGAAGAAATACGCAATGTTATTTTGTGCTTTGGGGGGTTGAACTACAAATGTCAATTTCTTAGAAGTTTTAATCATGTGGACAGCTACTTTAGCCGTTTCCTTTTTCTTTCTTTCTTCTTCTTCTTTTTTTTTTTTTGGTAAATTTGTCGAAATAGTAGTGACATCTTATTTGACCGATAATATATTCACATTATATCATTCTTCGAAATTTCTAAAATTTTACAAGAAACTCTCTTTCTGTTAATCAAATCCGATAAAAATATGAGATAAATTAACCGTTTAATATTATTAGATACTGATCGAAACATCCCCCAATAATAATAATAATAATAATAATAATGATAATATTAAGGCAATCATGCCCTTAATCTTAGACTGTCATGAAATATTAAAATCAAAGGATTATTATAAAATACAAAGAATATATATAACAAATAAATTGTTTTATGACTCAAGTGGTATCATAATTGTCTGTACAATAAAATGCATAAAATACTAATTTACCACAACGTGTCCAAAGAAGACTGACAAAGTTCCATGATTCCTTTGATGATCTGTGATTGTACTCAATGATGTTCCTGGTATATTATTATTTTCAATGGTAAAATAGTAATTTGTGGTTTCTCCTCAAATCTTATAAGTTCAACGCATGGTGCCTCTTAACATCTAGATTTAGAATTGTACTTATTCCTAAGAAAGTTCTTGTATCCGGTACCCGGATATTATTAGACATTTATAATTTTTTGTTCATAAATTTATAATAATTAGTTAATTTATATGTAACTTTTTATTTAAAATATCGTAACATAAAAACTTCATATTTATTATTACGTGTTACTAGTTAAAAAATATTAAATTAAAATCATCTAATCAATACAATATAATACAAAAAAGTTATAAGTACCGTATAGTTGGGAGGGTGCTGGATAGTATACATTGGTCATTAATAACAACATATATATATTACCTCAATGGTAACAACTGGGTATGTTAACGTTGACGAGGCTTATTAAAAGCTGTTTTTGACTTCTTGAATCTAAAAATTGTTTATGAAAATATTTAGATAATCTGTTAAAAGAATTTTTAATTTCAACAAAAGCTTTTTGTCAAAACCAAAAAAGATGACTTCCAAAAAAAGTTATTTTGAGTATACTTTAAAACTTATAGAAGAATTTAAGTTAATTATTATAAATTTCTTTTTAACATTTTTTTTGTTTTTGTTAGAAAACTTTAAATCATTTTCACTTCAAAAGTTTTTTTAGAAACATAAATTATAAACACTTATTAAATAGTTATAACTTTTGTTTCTGATTAAATATAATAGTAAAAACTTCTCCAAACGGGTCCATGACCTTTTGGAATGCTATATCTGATTGGTGACTACTTATGAGAAGTAGGGGAAGTACTTTTTTTTTTCCCTTTTTTTTCTATTAATTATTCTTACGTTAATTTTAATTTATATATGTTGCATGCACCTAATATAAGAAGTCTTAATCATTCTTATAGCATCTGTTCTTCACCCAAGTCCTTTACGTGTAAATATATGTAAGGTCACAAATCAGTCCTATATGCCTTTTTGGTCAATGGTTGCAACGTTCCAAAGCACATCTGGCTTGAAATCAGTTGGAATAAAAGGTGAAAGATAAGGTCATGAGTATGACCACGAGTCTTTTTACCAGCATCTGAAATTTACTGTTTGGAAGCATCTTGAAAGGGAAATTTTGTGGAATTTAATGACAAATAAAAAATATATATTTCAAGCTCCAAGTATATATAGGGATATGTATATGTGTGTGTGTGTGTGTCACTTGTATGACACTAATTTTCCGATTATATGTAGTATACTTTGGCTTTATGCTCTTTGTACTGTGTATCCATGGTGGAGTCTAATCATTTAGGGTGGATTGAAAAAAAAATTTAAAAAAAATAAAAAAAAAAGGAAATTTATGTGAGAGAATGAGAATGTATCATCAATAAATATCCAACAACTGCTCCATTGGGTGGGACAATGGAGGACCTTGGAAGTTCAATTCTTTCCACACACCCTTCAAAAATAAATATTATTAAAAAAATATTATACTCGAATCATCTGAGTGTTACTAAAATTTAAAAAAAAAATTACAGATTTTATTTGTAAAGGTGTTGGATATAAGATAATCCCTAACAATATAATCATAAAGTATTTTGGATATTTATTATTATAAATCTATCAATAGCTGCACTACGTTATATGCACCAAAATCCTTCTTCCATATTAAAATTAAAATAAAATAAAATAAATAACCTAAAAAGAGAGAGATCTGACCACAAGAGGCTTTGGAAAGCCAATGGAGAATTTAGTATCTTCTTATAATTGAGCAATCTCATCACAGCTACTAGCTATTACGTGCCTTTTCCTAATGGTTTTCAAATGAGATACATGTAAATACAAAAGGAAAGAAACACATATTGGAAAGAAAGAGAAAAAAGACAAAGATCCCAATTGGGATGCCAATACTAATAATTAAAATCTTTACCATTATAAAAATAAAATACTACCAAAATTATATACATTGGATATATACATATACGGTAATAATTGTATATATATTTTCCAAGTGATCAAATATGCACATTTCTGAACAAACTCCATTAAAGGGGGGGGGGGGGGGGGGGGGGGGTGTGTGGGAAAGACGATGGTTTAAGGGTGACTGGGTCCCAATTTGGTTAGTATAATCCAGAGATACTAACTAATTATGTCAAAGTTTTTATCTTATCCATTTCTTGGAGAAAGTGATGTATATTCGTTTGTGTATATATGTATATATATAACGTATATACATGTGTATGTAAGAAACCATTGACTTCGAAAATAAAAGACGTTACTGTCTTGATCATGAGAGAACATCTTTAATAAAATATCAAACAATTTTAATTGTTACATTTGAATTATTTAAACACTAAAAATTTGTTTTTGCGAATTCTAAAATCATCATGAACGACAAAGTAAAATAACATCTCAAATATCATCCATACTTTTCCTCACAAAAAAAAAAAAAAAACATCTCAAATATATTGTTTATGTATTTGTAATAAATATAATATTGGTATTGATATATATATATATATATATATATATATATATATATAGGAGCCCTCATGTTCGGTATCATACAAAACATCAGCTAGAACATTTTTGTGTGTTACTATAATAAACTGGTTGATTCTAATATAACAATATTTTTCAGTGATATTTGTCTTTTGCGCTAATAATTTTAACTAGTCTACGTTACAAGATTATAAATAAAAAGTTATATGTAAATCAACAAGTTGTTACAAGATATAAAATAAGACGATACAATTGTCACTACTATCTGTCGGCTGGATGGAAAAACATTCCTATATATATATATATTGATATATATAACTATCTTAAAAAAAAAGAATTTATTTATTATTTACACTTTCACTTTCACAATTTACTATTTAAATTTTTTTCTAAATTATTTTGTCTTGTAATGAATTTTCTTAAGAGTTATTATACATTTTATTATAAGGAAATGTAAATCAATATTTTTCAAATTTATTACAAATCCATAATAGTAAAAAAATTTCAACCACCCTCATCCTTCTATTAATTTTCTACATTTTCATTTAGTTTAAAAGTATGTAGATAATGTATTTAAATAATTTGTTATCAATTTAGAATATAATTAAAAGGTTATAATTGATCACTTGTAAGTATTTTCAACTAGTATATACAGAAGTTGATCCAATAAAAAGAGAAGGATGACATAGGAGAGAGGTACTCAAGGTGGCAAGTCAAGCAATCTCAAGCTTTAGTTACATTTAGACAAAGTTTTCGGAAACTTTGAGTTGGGACTTGACTCTAATTAAGCCTAATAATTGTAGAATGGCCCACACCCACTTTGGCTATATAGAAATTTACCAAATAGCTTGCTTGCCAAAACTGGAAAAAAAAACAAGCAACAAAAAACAAATCACTTGCAAAAACGAAAAAACATGAAACGATAAAAGAACAAAAACCCCACAAGAAACCCAAATGTCCCCAACCTCCAACATGCATGCAAATACCTTTATGTAAATTAACTCCGTCCTCTCACATTGTCTGCGCAAATCTAGTGCAACAAGTAGTCTCTTGAAATTAATTATATTTTTTGTGAAAATAATTTATTTCTTTTGTATGGTGATCAGCTCAAAAATTAGTACCAACCATACACACACACACACACACACATATATCTATATATATATATATATATATCAAACAAAAGCAATGTCTTGCTCATTTAGACTGTTAAGGGAAAAATCTAAAGAAAATTGAATAAGAAAAATAAAAAAGGAGAGAATAGAAAGGGGATGAAAAATTGATTAAAAATTTTTTTTTTTTTTTTTTAAAAGAGCACTGTCTTGCTCATTTAGACTTTTGTACGGTGATGTTGGAGTTGCTTTTCGCTCACCGCGATGGATGCAGCTGGATTGTCGAATGTCCACAACATCAGTCATAGGCCCCATAGTGGGTGCTAAACTATAGGGGATGAAATTCACGGTCAATTTGTATTTGGGTCAATGACTAAGTTCGGAGTCTTTTAATGAGGATAGACTCGAGTCGATATATCATAAAAATAATAAATTACAAAAAAGAAGCAAAATATAAACAAAAAACATATGGATTTATAGAGGTTCACTTTTTAAGGGTAAAAGTTACATTCTCTGTAGAGCTTCGAGAGTTGTCACTATAACTAAGAAAAAGTGTCGCAATGGTTGCTTATAAGTATGAAAGGGATATATAAGAGAAGATGAGAATTCAAGAATTGATGAGAATTCAAGAATACATTGGAAGGGGGAGATGAATGAGTTAGAGTTGTTGAATTGCCCTCAAGTCAGATCCGAGGTTAACTTTGGAGTTGATCTTATAATCTCTTAGGGAGTCGGTAGTATCTCTGGAATTGGTCTGCCATGGAGTCGCCCTAACTCGTTAATTGACTAACTTGTGTTGATATGCATACGGTAAGAAATGAGATTTGAAATATTACCTCAATGACTATAAAAGAGAACCAAAACATGAAACACAGAAGTCGAATCTTAATTTTCGCAGTAAGAGCTAAAAGCTGGTTGATATGAAATGTGAATTTATGAGAGTATGGGTGTTCATCGGATCCAATCAATCAATTAAACTGACGATCCAATCCAATTCATTTTTTTTTTTACGGATAACTGACCTCTATTAGATTAGATCAGAAGTCAATTATTGAAAACCGACGTAGGTTGGATCGGATACACTTTTTACCTTCAAAACACCATATCTAATCCAATCCAATATTTACATATATTATGTAAAAATATATTTCATGATTTATATAATTGGTTCAAAATTTAGTATTTTTTCATACATCTTCACAATAAGAACTTCAAAGCCTACATATTATGATATTCACACAAGAAAAACAATTATCTCATTTTCTAATTCCCTAACATATTATGTAATATATTCGCATGTCCTATAATTATTGCTTGTTTTCTTTAAAATTTAGTATTTAGCTACTATGTGATGTATGTCAAAAAGACCTAATAGATTATCTATTTTAGATAGGCCAAACAAGAAAATGGAAAAAAGAAGAAGAAAAATACAAAGTCCAATTAAAAAAGTCCAAGCACAACCGATCAATCCAACACAATCCAAACCGAACTTGAACGGATTGGATTAGATTGGATGTTATAATACTAACAGTTTGGATTGGATGACATTTTCAAAAACCGACCTTTAATTGGATCGGATGTTGTATGATTAAAATAAGATGGATCATATTAGATGAACACTCCTATGTGAGAATGATCTATGGTATATGGTGTATGCGTTTTGTGACAGCAAGCTAAATATTCGTTTTGTAATTATGGACGCATGCAAGCCAAAACTCAAACCACAAAAATTTTTAACAGTTCTTTACACTCATTTTGTTTTACATTTGGTTTTAAATTCCGATCTATTTGGCCATAATTTCTAACACAAACCCTACATGGTTATTTTAAAAAGAAAAAGAAAATGCAAAAAACTATAAAGTATTTCCAACATTAAAGAGGTTTGGTTTAGGCGGAGTGACAGAATCTGGACTTTTTGTAGCCTTGCCAGATCAACCCTGGCCCTGAAGTCGATAATTCAATAATCGATTTAAATGCAATTTAATCAAATTCAAACGTGTGTTCATCCTAAGAGGTAGCTAGCCGTTGATATGCCTTTAAAGTTGTCTGAGTCTAAGGCCCAGTTTATGGTGGTGTTTGGAAAAGTGGTTTCCAAACATGTTTTTGTCTATTCATTTTTTCAAATATTTTCAAAAAAATTCAAATTTTTAAAATTTATAATTTTATCATTTTAAGTCAAAATCAGGTAATTTTTTTTCAAATTGTATAGAATTTCACGAGAAACAAAACAAAATCCATATTGCTAATTTTTTTCCAAACACCTGTTAAGTTTTTATATTTTTTCACTTCAAACAGTTCATTTTCACTAATTACATATTTTCAAAACTCAAATCATCTTCAACCTCCAAAACACGTCTCCAAACGTGATTCCAAACGGACCCTAAATGAACATCAAATGAAAATTACAAATATATCCCCAAGCTTTGGATTCAAATTAAGGGGGTGTTTGGTGAATGAGTTTAGTTTAAGATTTTTTAGTTTCAATAGTAATTTTTCAGAAAAGACAAAAAAAATTTTTAGAAAAGACAAAAAACTTTTTCAGAAAAAGACAAAAATCATGATGAAAAAAGCACAATTTAGTTTAAAAGAAACTAACGACCAAACAAGAGAGTCAAATTGAATAAAAAATGGTGGCAAAAGAGACATAAAGAAGATTCTAAAAAAAAAGGGAAAAGAAAAACAATGAAAAAGTTAGACGTCTTAATGATTTGCTATTAATTTCCGGGGATGGAAAATTGTCTATTCACCCAATTCAATGTCACATGTGAACGTTTCAGATCTATAAATATACATATAAATATATATATGGCTGGTGCTAATATCCTTGATGAAGGATGTCCTTCACCAACTTATGGATGCCCTTTTATTACCTGATAGAGTAGGTAAAATATAGTGGATCACCGGGTAATTCAGTAAATTAGTCTACTATTAGATACTGAAGTAGGAATTTCACAATTATTTGCCATTTATTTTTATAAAGTGAATGTCTATATTATTATGTTCTTAGAAAACGTCATTACATAAATGTATAAATAGAATAACGTTTAGATAAAACAAACATAACATTAATCAATTCAGAGCAACAAAAAAAAAATTAAATTAGTCAATTTTTCTGTGAAACATGTGGTACATGATTTATGTGAAAAAAAAAATGTATATATATATATATATATATGTAAGTTGTAAAATGGATACAATTAGATACCAGTTAATTAACAAACTTGAAATGGAGGATCGGTTTTTCCCTTTGTATAGTAAGATATCAAAGTTGAACTAATATGAATATGAATTAATTAATTCAATCCATGTCCTCACAAGAAATATGAAAGATTTATGATAAGAAGATATAGAAGATATGTAGTTATTATCTAATTAGTACGAGCAACATTGCTAATAGGAAATGAGTCCACACTTGGTAGCAAAATTAAGTATATAGTTTGCAAGTAATCTAAGATTATTCTGAAATAAAATTTAATAATATGGAGCTTATTTCGTTTATCTCAAAATTCTATACAATTTAAAAAAAAAATCTCATTTGGACTTGTATATGTAAAATTATGGATTTTTAAAGTTTGAGTTACAAAAGTGTAATAGTAATTGTGAATAGTGAAAATGAAGTTGACTTTTCAGAAAAAAGACAAAAATTGAATTGTAAATTGTGATCCGGTGCCAAACATATGGTGAAAATTTTGAAACAGAGCATCAGTTTACCTTTGTTTTTTGTTTTGTTTCTTTAAGAGGAAATTCCATTCAACTTAAAAGAGAGAAACAAACTAACAAAGAGTACAAAATGACCCTACAGTACATGAGACATAACCCTCTATTATGATTGATTCTACTAGTAAACATCGACGATGATAACCATGATATATTGAATAAATACAGCTATTCACTTACTTAACAATAAGAAAATAAGTAGTTCATTTTTTTTTTCCACTTGTTTAATAAATACAACTTTAATTTCATTAAAATTTTTCTTTTTTTCTTCAACTTAAATGTATATAATTATGGTTTTTCAGACGACGTCATAACATATAATTAGTTAGAAAATAACATTTATATAAAACAAATATAACATAAGTTTTTTTTTTAGTCCAACATAAGTAATCAGACTAGAAGATAGCTATAGATTAACCGGTTGAACAACAACATCGTTTTATGCCAACTTATTACATTTTAATTGATCTTAACCGTTTATTTACATCTCTACGGTCTACATTTCTTTTGAAGAATATTCTTCAATTTTAGGGGTGAAGGAAGCTAGACAACCCATACCTATATATATATATATATATATGAATAGTAAATGCTATTTACATGTAATAAAACCAAGTTTCATCAATTCTTTTTCTTTGTGTGTATTTGCGTTAATTTGGAAAAAATTGTGTACTATTAAAATTGATAAGAAGACCATTCTCTCTCTCTCTCTCTCTCTCTGCTTAAATACATAAATAAATAAAAAGACCAAAAGACCATTCTTGAGTTTAAATTAACGTGATTTAAATCCCAAAAACATGGGTTTTTTTTTTTTTTTTAATCTTTTTTTTGGCTAAAGACAACAGGCTTGGTTTTGTATTGAATAAGATATGTCCCGCAATTCAAATCTTTTAATAACCATTCTATACGTATTTTGACTCCCCCGCCGCCGCGCGCGGCCCCCCCCTCCCCCCCCCCCCCCCCCCCCCTCTCTTTTTCTAGGACCTCAAAACTCCATGCTTTAGTTTATTATTATTATTATTTTTTTTTTTAACTTCAGGAGGATTTGAACGGTACAACCACGCTTTATTTTAATTCCTTTATTAAATGATAACATTTTTGTCAAATTTATTTTTGAAAATTCCGGTATTAATTATAAGACATTTTTAATATCATTCCACTATTGCAGAAATCAGAGTATATAGTCTTTTGACAAAATTAAAAAAAAACAAACAAACAAACAGTATGATTTTAAAATATTTGCAGTAAACAATAGTAAGTTAAAAAATGAATTAGGTAAACAAAAATATATTTATTAGAGTAAATAAATCATTAGATAAATTGCTCGTTTGGTACTTAACTTTTTTAAGAAGTTGCAATATAATTCCCAATCTTTTTTTTCCTATGACTAAAAGCTCCCTAAATTCTTTTAAAAAGTGCAAAATGGTTCTTTTTAGTTAATAAATGTTAAAAGTTTAATATAAAATGTCATGTAAATCGCAAATGATTTACTATATAAGGGTAATTATGGAGAAAAAAAGTGATTCAATTTACATGTGTAATTTATGTGATTTGTTCTATCCAGTTTTCTTTTTAATATATTTATTAGTAAAAAATATCAATTTTTAAGTATATAATTTTCCCTTTTTTACTATAATAAAACAAATAAAGTATTGGGATAATGCTCTGATACCAATGATGAATGATGGGAAAATTTTCGAGCGATACCAAATTGAAAAATCGGGGAAAATATTTTCTTATTCACACTTTCAAATGGAACATAGAAGATTCCAAGAAAGAAAACTAGCCTAAATCAGTTTACAAGAAATTAGTGATTGATTGTTACAAATTATGTTATTTTAGGTACACAATATTTAAAGCTATTATTTAATTTCCCAATTTAGAAAGACGTGTTTTCTAATATCAACAAAATGGATTCTATTATGTGATAACCCTTTTTTTAATAGTTATAATCTTTTTTTTTTCTTTATTCTTTTCTTAATAACCACACAATCCTCGGAACATAACCCTTGTCACATGTTATAAAACCAAATCTCATTATTATGGTACAGGTACTTATAAAAGTTTTATCAGCTGTATGACAATATTGACATGTTTCACCGTACTAATTGTATACTTTTTTTTTTTATAAGTGTACTAATTGTATACTAAATCATTATTATGAGCAATTATATTATCATGGTAGTTTCTACACTATTGGCATGTTGTCGAATTCAATATTTTTAAATAATTGATATATGGTATTGTTTGAAGTGAAAATACTTATTAGCATTGATATTAGTGATTGTT
Source organism: Ficus hirta (assembly GCA_038430175.1). Taxonomy (NCBI): domain Eukaryota; kingdom Viridiplantae; phylum Streptophyta; class Magnoliopsida; order Rosales; family Moraceae; genus Ficus; species Ficus hirta. Next base: position 19,257,593 of record CM076587.1, read on the forward strand.
TGTATTTGAATCTAAAACTAATCACAAACTATCGTACAACAATATATCTTCACATGTAATAATAAGTGGCTCCGACGATAAAACTATATAGTAGAAAATCATTATCGTTGACTAGTTGTAAGGAATAATGCTCTTTACTGTTATGTTTTAATAAATTAAGACGCAAAATTAATGATAGTATAATTTCTATCTTATTATTATTTTAACAACTAAACTATATTTAACCGTCTAATCTATAAGTACATATGTTAAAATTTTATTATATGCAATGCAAAATTAATTTCAATTGTCCGTTAAAAAGTTAATCTAATAATTAAAATAACAATAAGTATCGATAAGATAAAAATAAAGTTCTCATTATAAATTTTGCCTTAGTATATATTATGTTTCACATTTAACATATACGATAGTTTGTGGCTGGTCGAACTTGGTAGTATTCGTTTTGCTAATAATGTATCTAATAAACTGCAAAATTGCTCAAACCTCAAACAAACTAATAATAATAATCATAATCATCATCATCATGTGATTGTGCCATGATTAAGCCCTATTTAGAAACTTTGTTTTCTATCAGCTTATGTTCGAGTCAAAAAACACACAATGGTTTTGAAGTGCAGAATTACTAGCGATTGAAGATCTAAGGTCAATTTTTTTTTTCCCATCCTATCTATAATTCTTAAAGACTTCTGCAATGATTTTAAAGATGTAAGTACGACATTGATTTTTTTCCTAACAAAAAAAAAAAAAAAAAAAAGAAGAAGAAGAAAAGAGCAACAAAATCACAAAATGAGGGTTCGTTTAGGGGTATATCTCCAAACACATCTCCAAATAATTTTTTTGTCTTTTTTTTTTTAACTCAAACTACTTTTCCTTATTGACATATCCAAATGTCAAATAATAAATTCAAACTTTAAACATCTATAACTTTGTTATTTCAAATTCAAATAAGATGTTTTTTTTAATATATAGAATTTTGAGAATAACGAAATAATATCTATATTGATTTTTTTATGAACATATTTTAAAATTTTATACTTTTTTTTTCCACTTCAAACTGTTTTATTCTCCAAAACACACATTTCTTAAACTAACTAAGATTTTTCAGACGAAAATACATATCTAGAACCTCTTCCAAACGTGTGTTGACACAGTAGACATAAATACAGAGAAAAAAGAGGAGTAGTCGCGAGCACCACTACAGAAAGGTAAAATCCACAAAAAAAAAAAGAGGAGGAGGAGGACATATGACCGTAATAAAACTGAATCCAATTCTCTAGGAAAGCTAGCCAAAGTCCCCTCAAAATTGCAGGGTATACCTCCTTTTCCCAGGCCAAGGCCACACACATATTAATTTGACATGACGAATTCTCTCAATGGGTAAATTTCACTTTTAGCACCTGTGGGGAAAATATTATTAAAATCAGCACCACTTTTTCAGCCCTTCATTTGTAGCACCGCCACGTCAGCAAAGTCCATGATATGTGGGGCCCATCTGCATTTAATGTATGTCAAATTACGGGTTTACCCTCATCTCCCTCGCATGCCCCAGAAAATTGTTCCGAACCAGCATCTACAGTATTTTAGAGAGAGAAAATGAAACGTAGAGAGAGAAAGAGTTGCAATCGGCCGGAACCGCTCGAAAACCGTCCGAAACCACCACGTAACAGGCATCCATAAACAGCTTCGTGATATAGAAGGCCACCTACTTAGAATAGTTTAAAAACCCGCCACCAGAGATCGAACCAATGGGGAAATCGAAGTTAACGAATCAAAGAAGTCGAAAGTTAAAAAAATGGGTTTTTCGTTTCAAGGTTTTGCGTTTAACGCTTTGTTTGTAGAGGGGAAAAAAATTTAATTATTTTGAATTTGTTTAACAGTTGGTCGTCTTACAGGATCGGTCGTTATCATAATGACCGCCTGGTAATTATCGTTTTGACCCCTGTAACTGTTAAATTTTAGCATACAATTTTGGTCACAACGATATTGACCAGGTGGTCATTATAAAAATGACCAGTTTTTCGTCAGACATCCTTCTACAGAATCGGTCATTTTCATAATGACCCCATGGTCATTATCGTTGTGACCCCTGTAAATGATCAATACGGTGACGTATTGGTCAAGTGTTAGACGCCCCGGTCATAACGGTTATGACCAGACGGTCATAACCGTTATGACCTCTGGTCTTACACAAAGGTCATAACCGTTATGACCTCCCGGTCATAATCGTTATGACCGCTGCGTTACACTATCGGTCACAACAGTTATGACCGTCTGGTCATAACAGTTATGACCTCTGTGTAAGACCAGCGGTCATAACGGTTATGACCGTCCGGTCATAATCGTTATGACCGCTGCGTTACACTATCGGTCACAACAGTTATGACCGTCTGGTCATAACAGTTATGACCGCTTCTTTACACTATCGGTCATAACAGTTATGACCGTCCGGTCATAACCGTTATGACCGCTGCGTTACACTATCGGTCACAACAGTTATGACCGTCTGGTCATAACAGTTATGACCGCTTCTTTACACTATCGGTCATAACAGTTATGACCGTCCGGTCATAACCGTTATGACCGCTGCGTTACACTATCGGTCATAACCGTTATGACCGTCTGGTCATAACAGTTATGACCGCTTCTTTACACTATCGGTCATAACAGTTATGACCGTCTGGTCATAACAGTTATGACCGCTTCTTTACACTATCGGTCAAAACTGTTATGACCGTCTGGTCATAACCGTTATGACCGCCTGGTCATAACCGTTATGACCGCTGCGTTACATATACGGTCATAACCGTTATGACCGCGCGGTCATAACCGTTATGACCTATGAACAGCGGTCATAACCGTTATGACCGTCTGGTCATAATCGTTATGACCTCTGCGTTACACTATCGGTCATAACTGTTATGACCGTCTGGTCAAAACCGTTATGACCGCAGGCACTGGTCAAAACGGCGACGTATTAGTCAAACCTTAGGCACAAGACGGTCACAACGAAAATTACCAGGCGGTCATTATGAAGTTGACCGTTTTGTAATATGCATTTTTTATTTTAAAATGATAGAAATACCAAGAGTCATTTAAATGTTGAATTACAGATTCACCCTCATCTCTCACCCGCCCAAAAGGCATTCTCCCTCGAATAAGGTCACAAAAATTTCCAACCAGCGTCTACAGTGTTTTGGAGAGAGAAACCCCGATTCTAGAGAGAGAAAGCTTTGCAACCGCCCAGACACCGCTCGGAAACCGTCCTAAACCACCCCGAGTGCCTTTTATATACTGGTTGGAAGTCTGCTAACGTCGAAAAATCTTTAAAAAATACCCATGTCGACGCCAACGAAAATGTCAGAGAAAAACACTACTCCCGAAACCTCGCCGAAGGGTACGCAGGGGGAGGTCGAATTGAAAGACTCACAAAAGTTCGTGAGTGAACTAGCCGATCAGATATCCGACTCAGAAAAGGTAATGAAAATGGTTTTTGTTTTAACGATGAAAAATATTTTCATTGTATTATATATTAGTGCCGTTTGAAAGATATCGGGAGCCCGATCGATGTAAAAGTTGTTTTGGGCTTTGTGGTTAAAAAGTTTACACTTTTAATATTTTCCAGTAAGAATATGCAGTATTTATTGATTTTGTGAAAACAAAGTTTCCATTTTTATATGTGTTTTTTTATGATATTCCACTTTCCAATTGATTTGCTGAAAAATGTTATCATAATGTACATAAAGTTATAATTTTTATGTGTTTCCGTACCATAAAACATCCTTTAACTCAAGTTCGTGTTTTGGTTTATAATTTATATTAGGGTTTTCGTCGATGTTTGTGTTTAAGTGTAGATGATATAGGCTATTTGAAACAAAATGGAATGGTAATTTTTGTGATGACTCTCTGGTCATTTATTATTACTCAGATTCAGTTTTCTGTTATGTCCGGTGGTCATTTTCATTATGTGTTGTTGGTCATAATAATGATTACTATGAGTTTTAACTTATTTTAGGCTGGTCATTTTCATTATGACTTGGTCATAATAATAATTACTCATGTGTTTTTCCCGATGGTCATTTTCATTATGGCTTGTTGGTCACACAAATCACCATGTTGACTTCTTGTTTGTTCCGGACTGTCATTTTATTATTACTTCACTGTCATAAGTATAATTACTCTTTTCTGTTACGATTAACATTACCGCAGGTTCAATATAATCGACGGGTACCGGATTCTGCAATTACCAGGGCAAAAATAAACACTTTTATTAACATTCCGGAGAGTTGTGCGAACTTGAGAAAGTGGTTGACCCCCCACCAGTACGAGGCCGTCATCCACCAGGGATGCATTCAACAGTTTCTAAGATTAAGCACTCTTGGTTGGGCTGGGCAGGTCTTCCACAACATTGTTATGAGATTGACGGATCACTCAGCAATGGGTGATGCTCTTTGGTTTGAGGTCGGTGAAGAACTTGGCCGATTTTCCATCAACGAGTTCTGCCTCATTACCGGCATGAAATGTGTAGGGTCTACCCATCTCCCACTGGTCGAAAGCCGATTGATAACCAGATATTTTTCGACGTTGAGAGGTGTGTCGAGAGAAAATTTAGGGCTGCAGCTGTCCAATGCCAATTTTGACAACGACGACGACGCTGTGAAGCTTAGTCTACTATACTTGATTTTCTCCATTCCTTTATCAAATGCAAACTCAGTTAAGATAGACCCGAAGTTTTTTGCCCTGGCCGATAACATTGCTGATTTCAATGATTTTCCTTGGGGCGTTCTCTCATGGGAGGCAACCCGGTCTGCAATCTGCAACACAGTTGAAAACAGGCTGTCTTCGAAGAGAAGACCGGTAAAAAGGACTGACCAAGTGCATTACAGTGTTGCCGGCTTTCCTCATGCCTTACTGGTGTGGGCCTATGAGACCCTCCCATCGATATCATTGAAATTTTGCAAAAAGTACGATCATGCCATTCCGCGCATGCTGTCGTGGACCACCGCGGACAATGTCAAGTTCGACGATGTTATATCTGCTTTTACCGCGGTTGGCGAAAATCAGGTATAAAGATCAAATATTTAGTGTCTTCCATATATTTATATTATGTATGCAGTGTCAATTACAATTGTTGTTGAAGATTTACATTTTCACAAGCCTGTTATCATAACATGTGTTTATACTAACATATTGATTTGATTCGTATCCCGTACTTATTTTTTTAACTGGAATCAAATGTGTTCAGACTAAGGGTTTTGTCATGATGCCAACTGAAGATGAGTTGAAGGACCCATGGGTCGCGCGTCTATATTTGAAGAACCCAAGTGTCGTGCCTAACTTACCTCCCAAGCCTTCTGCCCCCCGACCGAGATCCGATACAAACTCAGGGTGGAGGGAGTTTCAAAAAGATATCCGAGTAGAGGTTGTCTCCATTAAAGAAAAGTTGGTGGCTCTTGAAAAGGGCCAGAAGAAGGCTAACAAACTCATGCGAACTGTAATAAAAATGGTGGCCGCCAACATTTCTGATAATGGACAGGAGAAGGCACACACCTGGTCCTATGTCAGCAGCCGCCAGAAGCCTCAGGTTCACACGGCTGAGTATCATGAGCTGAAAACTACCTCACCTCACATCGGCACCGGCTCGCAAGATGATGTGATGTTCGACTCTGACATCGGTGCAGATGCTGATATGGGTGTTCAAGCGGCCATGGAGTTCCTAACTGGCGAAAAGGTGATTGTTGCTGGGGAAGATGTCAAGGCTGCGAAGAATAAGGTAATCATTTATGACCTAGTCGAGTATTACATTAATTTTTGCCTGATCATAACTGTATTCCACAACTAGAACTTTGTAATTATTATGACCGGTTGTGAAACCTCACAGGACAGTATTAAATACAATTTACCAGCAACCGATCTAGTTATATAGTAATTATGGTCATTTTACAATGTTAACTCCTTTCACCTATGTCACTTGTAGATCCGTAAGAAGAAGAGGGCCAGGCTCTCAAGGATTGGCCAGCGTCCATCCGGGTCAATCACTGATGTTGCCTCGCCGTCGAAGCCTCCGAGTAAGCTGCTTACACCCCTCCCTCCGGGTCTCGCCGATGAACCTCCGAAACAGCTGCTAGACGAGTTCAGGGAGTGGTTCCCAAAAGGATTATTGAAGAGGACTCCTGCAGGGTAATCTTTTTTTTAATACACTTTATGTTCGATTTGAAATTTACAATATATTAACACCGTCGTCGCCAATTAACCAGAAGGTACATTATGTTTAGTAAACGGCCTCCCCGATACAGTGCAAAGCATGAAATGCTCGACGATCCACATGACCTCGGATGCATGCTTGTGGAAAAAAAGACTTGGTATTACGAGTTAGCTACATCCCCTGTTTGGCTATGGGATGAAGTAAGTACCGTTCTTCAGATCTTTTATACTCCATGTTCTATATATTTTTCCCAATATATGATCTGATTTTTTTGATTGTGCAGCACATTGACGTTGCATTCTACTACCTGAGGAAGAAGATCAAGCAGTACCCCGAACTGGAGCAACGAAAGGTGACAACGGTAGACACGTTTTTTGCTGCAAAAGTTCGTTCGTTGTGGACCGTCTACCAGGCTGCACCCGATAAGTTCGATTGGGCCTGCTGTGATTCTGTGTTCAGGATAATGCTTGGCGTTCGTGTCCAGAGTGGGGCCTCGTGGTTTGACGTTAACACGGTGCTAATGCCAATTCACTTTGGCGATCTGAAACATTGGGCATTAGTAAAGCTCGACCTAACAAACTGGACCATTGATGTATACGACTCTCTTCAGCACGAGGGACCTCATAACTCTAAGGTCCGCGCAGGAGTGGAAGGTCTTTCAAAGTTCATTCCATTTCTAGCTGAGAAAAACAGTTTGTTCGAGTTCAAACCACGAGTTCCTCCAGGAAATTACCCAATACCAGTCACCATTATGAAAGATATCCCTCAACAAGCCAATGGGTTAGTACAAGCATTGCATATGATTTCATAACTTGAACTGTGTAGAGTGTGTAGATCATTTAATATTCTTTTTTTCCCATCTTTTCGTGCAACAGGGGTGACTGTGGAATGTTTACAATCAAATTTGCTGAATGCTTGATAGAAGGGAGGGAGGTCAGTTATTGGGTAATTGCTAAACGCATGCAAATCTTCAGGGAGTATTTTGCCTGTTACATGTGGTCCCATGCCAAAAAAAAGCTCGCGAAAACTTATGAGAGTGATCCTGATGAGGAGGCTGACGTTTAACATCTTGACTAACCATTTCATGCCAACGTATCTAACATGCAGAGACTGTAAATAGTGGCATTATTTAATTATTGGTAAACCGTTTTGATTTTTGTTGTATATTGACTATTGTTGAAAATTTGTAATTTTAACATTACACTCTAATCGTATTGGCCGAGCTCATAATTGTAATAACCCTTTGGGAATACATTGATTCATCGTAATTGCTGAATGTAGCTTCGTACATGAAATCATATAAATTGTGTTCCTATAGCAATAACAATCTCTCTTTTCTTCAATACAAATACTATCGATGATAACGGTAATGACCGCCCGGTCATAACCGTTATGACCCTTGTTTTACGCCCATGGTCATAACAGTAATGACCGCCCGGTCATAACCGTTATGACCCTTGTTTGACCGATAACTGTGTTGACCGGGTGGTCAAAACAGTTATGACCGATACATAAACTGATAGGTCATAACTGTTATGACCACCCGGTCATTTCGGTTATGACCGCTTCTCGAACAGAGAGGTCATAACTGTGTTGACCAAGTGGTCATAACAGTTATGACCGATACATAAACTGATAGGTCATAACTGTTATGACCACCCGGTCATTTCGGTTATGACCGCTTCTCGAACAGAGAGGTCATAACCGTGTTGACCAAGTGGTCATAACAGTTATGACCGATACATAAACTGATAGGTCATAACTGTTATGACCACCCGGTCATTTCGGTTATGACCGCTTCTCGAACAGAGAGGTCATAACTGTGTTGACCAAGTGGTCATAACAGTTATGACCGATACATAAACTGATAGGTCATAACTGTTATGACCACCCGGTCATTTCGGTTATGACCGCTTCTCGAACAGAGAGGTCATAACCGTGTTGACCAAGTGGTCATAACAGTTATGACCGATACATAAACTGATAGGTCATAACTGTTATGACCACCCGGTCATTTCGGTTATGACCGCTTCTCGAACAGAGAGGTCATTCCTGTTATGACCGGGTGGTCATTCCTATTATGACCATTGGCGTTAAATTATACCTATATAACTTTAGATTCCTTTGGCAATTATTTTAATCGAAAAATAATCAAGCCGTGTTATATTTGTAGTGTTGTACTCTAAATTAATTACAATATGCTCGACAAGAGAATAATATAAATGTCCCCTAACAGTAATTACCACACGGTCATTAATGTTATGACCTATGTCTAAATGTCCCCTAAACTATGAAATTACAATATGTTAGGTGTAAAATGTTAATTTATACATATGAATGTTGCCTGCGTGTTATATCACTCTATATGGAACCATAACAAAAACTATGAAATTACAATATGTTAAGTGTGATAAAAAGTGCACTCACCAAATAGTTAAAAAAAAAATCGGCTACATTTATGTCCATTTACACTAACTGGGTTAGAACTGTAAAATTACGATGCATCAGTGCTTGTTGTTGGACGTTTTCTCAAGGGTACTGAGTTAGAACATGTTTGGCGGTTGTGACCATAATCATTACATCTACCACAGCGAGTAGGCGCATGGTCTTCACCTTGTGACGGAATCCTTCGAACACGTGGCCTTCCTGGCCGGCGCTTTGTAGGGGGGGGATTAACTACATGCAACCTTACATCTTCACTAACATCCCAGCCCTCGGCGCTGCCAATCGGATGGACTACATGTGCATAGCAAGCATACAAATAGTCTTTCGTATAGTAATTTGAGCAATAATTATATGGATCAATTCGTCGGTGGTTACAGACGGCCATTGCATGAGGACAAGGAATTTGATCGACCTGAAATCGTCTGCAAGTACACGTCCTTTCGCTCATATCGACAATCCATATTTGGGCAGCATTGTTGGTGACGGCGTACTCAAATTGATCAGCTGGCCGAGGCTGTTAAAAAATAACAATGTTAAATATACATTAGTTTAAACTATCGCATGGAGGCCACAGCAAACTTGATTTTTGTATGCCCACGGCATGATGTGGTCTTCTTAACATACCGTTACTGTTAGACCCATTGAGAAGTTTGTTCGGATAAGTGACTCAGCATTTGGGGCCAGTTTCGATGTTATTTTAAGCGCCTCTTCCCGCCTCTCGACAAACCATCTTTGTAGTAGTTCCCTCAACCATTCCACCAAGTATCCAACTGGCATTAACCTGGCTTTCCGATCCACATTGTTCAATGACTCTGCAATGTTGGTCGTCATGATTGAATACCTCCGGCCGTTGAAATACGCGCGCGACCACTTTGTAGGATCGGCCTCGACAAGGTATCGATGCATGTTGGGGTTACGACCACGGATGGAATCCATATGACGATGGTGCTCACTTGGAAGATACGACCTCGAAGCACCGTCGAAATAGGTCTTCAATGGTCCTTTGAAATCTTTGTACCTAGTCTTCAAGTTTGCAGCCAAGTGATGGACGCATATACCGAATGCAGCATCTGGATACACATGTTTGGCTGCATATTCGATGCCCTTATGCCTATCGGCCACAATAGCAAGAGACTCTCGCGTACCGATTGAATCCCTTAGCTTCTCAAAGAAATATTTCCATGATTCATGACTTTCCGACGGAGCGATACCAAAAGCAAGGGGAAATATGGAGCCATTTGAGTCGTGTCCGCATGCTGCAAGCAATACTCCTCCAAACCTGGCCTTTAGTGCTGATCCATCAACCACAATTACTGGACGACAATAAGGCCAACCATGTTTCGAAGCAGCTAAGCACATGTACAAATATTTGAAACAATTTTCTGAGTCCGTCTCAATGTGAATGTCCGATTCAGGATTTTTCCGCTTGACCATTTCAGCCCACGCGGGCAGAACTGTGCATAATAAATTATCAGCACGAAATCGTGAATAATAAAAAAAATGCAGTCCATTATCGAACGTATAACCAGATAAGGGGTCATTACCTTTGTATGACTCTGCATCATCGCCCCTCAGGCTGGTTAGTGCAGCTTCCTTCCCTCGCCATGCTCGAAGATAATTGAAAGATACTCCAAATTCGGCCTGCATGTCTCGCATTATTTCTGCTGGTCTATATAAGGTATTAGTCGGATCCAAGTATTTTGCCTTAACACACTCCCCAATCATCCAACTCTTGGCTTGACGATGATGTCCTTGAACGATTTCAATTGAACAAGTGTGGATATCGTCGAACCTCTTCACAACAAACAGTTCACTATCTCTCATCCTAGTCGCACGCAATTGCCATGGGCATCCCTTATCATCTATACATATCACGTGTAATAGACTAGAGTTCGACCTCTTCACCTTGAATTGGTAGTGTTTACTCATAGCATCGTGATGAAGATGGTACTGCAGTAACTTTTTGTTCTCAAAAATGGAATTTTTTCGCACTGTGACAGGTGTATAATCAGCAACAACGACTCCGTCGGATACACTGGCACTGCTTGATACTTTGTCATACTGAGACGTAGTATTATTGACAATAGAATGGCCGCCAATGCTTACTGCCAAACTCTGCTCGTTTGAAAGATGAGCATCATCCGCACCGTTCAATTTTACGTCATTCAAATCATCAGGGGCCTTGTAGAAGTCATTGTTCAATACTTGATGTTGCTCATCAAATCCATATTCACTGTGCAAATCCAGAACTACTGTGGGAGAAGGGATATGAGGCGGTGGAGGATGAGAGGAAGGGATATGAGGAGGAGAAGAAGTACTATGCGGACGAGGACGAGAAACAGGGTTATGGGGAGGAGGAGGGATGTTGGTAAAAAACCCATTTACATGTTGCATGGCTTCATCACTCTGTCCCCCCTCCTTAGAACGTTGAACGTCTATGTGGTTGCTTCCCCTTACCTCCGGTGGCATGGCGACCGCCGCAAATGAATCCAATACATCGATGGCAAGAGCAAATTTGCTAAGCACATGCACATCCTTCTTCATCAGTTGTATATAGAATCTAACGTCAGCATCACATTGTATCCTCACAAGAGGCAATCCAGGTTCAACACCGTATCTCACTATTATATTATTGTCTGGGGTACTAATTCCAAGCACACTTTTCACCAACTCAATAAGACCAACGTATGTTGAGTTCTGGGGAACCAATAATCCTTTCATTTCGCCACCAACATATTTGTACGTGTCATCCCATTGACCATTATACTTGACGAAGACACAGACCGCATCCATTCCTGTATGAAACAGTATCATGTTATCCAATGTATTGTGACAATTGATCGAAAATGATGTAATAGAGAGTTGACTTATAACTATAAAAATGGTCACAATTATATTGACCGGTTGGTAATTATGAAAATGACCCGTTTGTTTTTTAGCTTTGTAGTGTTGACTTATAACTCTGTTCAATCACAATGATAAGTTTAGATTGTACTCATACGTGAAAGATAATAAATTTTTTAGGATTGTAATTGAGTGTTGACTTATATTTCAAGACTGGTGACAATGGTAATGGCCGGATGGTTTATGCTACACTTTCCCGAAAACATTCGCTAAAACAGTGAACAGATAACAATTATCTACAGTATAAGTCACAACGCAAGGTAATTTACCGCATAAATTAACAAATAAAACCAAATACCAAGCACCATTACCTCAGATTGGTTGTTTGGAAGTGTGCAGATCTATATTCAAACCCAGAGGTAGTTGAAGATAACAATTATCGACCGAAAACTCAGATCAGAAAGCGGGTGTCAGTTTTAACGAAGTGCAACGGTGTTGAGAGGAATCGTGAAGATATGTTGAGAGAAAAAAGTTCAAACGAAGAAAGTGGGCAAGTGGGTAAGTGGATACCGAGATGCCCGAAGAAGATCAAAATTTAGGGCACTGAGATTGGCGGGAAATGGCAAAATTTAGGGTACTGATAATGGCGGGAAAGTGGGCAAATGATCAGATTAGGGCCTGAGTGTATAAATACCCAATAACGAAAAAAGTTACAGTGACGTGACGTGGCATTACTATTGGCGTTTATGTATGGTCATAACTGTTATGACCGCGCGGTCATTCCTGTTATGACCATGGGCGTAAAACAGGGGTCACAACGGTTATGACCGCGCGGTCATTCCTGTTATGACCATGGGCGTAAAACAGGGGTCACAACGGTTATGACCGCGCGGTCATTCCTGTTATGACCATGGGCGTAAAACAGGGGTCAAAACGGTTATGACCGCGCGGTCATTCCTGTTATGACCATGGGCGTAAAACAGGGGTCACAACGGTTATGACCGCGCGGTCATTCCTGTTATGACCATGGGCGTAAAACAAGGGTCACAACGGTTATGACCGCGCGGTCATTCCTGTTATGACCATGGGCGTAAAACAGGGGTCAAAACGGTTATGACCGCGCGGTCATTCCTGTTATGACCATGGGCGTAAAACAGGAGTCACAACGGTTATGACCGCGCGGTCATTCCTGTTATGACCATGGGCGTAAAACAGGGGTCACAACGGTTATGACCGCGCGGTCATTCCTGTTATGACCATGGGCGTAAAACAGGGGTCACAACGGTTATGACCGCGCGGTCATTCCTGTTATGACCATGGGCGTAAAACAGGGGTCACAACGGTTATGACCGCGCGGTCATTCCTGTTATGACCATGGGCGTAAAACAGGGGTCAAAACGGTTATGACCGCGCGGTCATTCCTGTTATGACCATGGGCGTAAAACAGGGGTCACAACGGTTATGACCGCGCGGTCATTCCTGTTATGACCATGGGTCATAACCGTTATAACCGATAGTATTTGTATTGAAGAAAAGAGAGCTTGTTATTGCTATAGGAACACAATTTATATGATTTCATGTACGAAGCTACATTCATCAATTACGATAAATCAATGTATTCCCAAAGGGTTATTACAATTATGAGCTCGGCCAATACGATTAGAGTGTAATGTTAAAATTACGTCATTTTCAACAATATTCAATATAGGGCAAAAATCAAAACGGTTTTTTAGAAGATATGGGTATCGGTCATTACCGTTATGACCCATATGTTCATAGTGAGGCAGAGAGAACTATTTATTTTTAGAAGATAACATTTTTTGTCTGATGAGGTACGAATATAATTCCTTTCATTCCCAGATGCTCATGACAATTATGAGCACCAATACAATTAACCATGCAATGTATAAATTAACATTTCACAACAGTATACCATATCAAAAAACCATGGTATACCATGAATAAAAAAATGGCCCTAGTTACAGTCTTGTTAAGTTAGTACAACAAAATTGTGGTAAGTGAAAATGTTAAAAGTCGGTTTCCACCTCATCATCACTTTTATAAGTTTGTTCAATCTTCCGTTTCGAATGGGACCACAAGTGGAATGCTAGCAACTCCCTGAATGTTGGCATGCGTTCAGCAATTACCCAATCACGGACATCCCTCCCTTCTATCAAGCATTCAGCAAATTTAATTGTGAAAATTCCACAATCACCCCTGTGGCACAAACGATGGGAAAAAAGCAAAAGAAATAAGCATCACATTATACACATTTAATTTTACGAAAACATTTTCAAAACCTGACATACCCATTCGATTGTCGAGGGATATCTTTTATTATGGTGAC